>JAXCHB010000089.1:1200000-2400000 GCA_036926305.1 Uropetala carovei | reverse complement strand
TATTGCAATGCTTACCTCCATCAGTCATTGCTATGCCTCCTAAGTCAGGTACAGGAGGCAATGGCTCATAGTGTGGTGGTATTGAGGTGAAACTCAGTTGCTCCCCTTCAGTAGCAGAGGGGGGAGAAGTATAATATCCATCTTTTTCGACATCTTCTTTGGCAGCATCAGTTGAAATTTCGGACTCTTTCTGCTCTTCAGTAACAACCTCTTCATTCTCTGGTTCGTATTCTGGCTCATGTTTCTCAACCTCGGGAACAATAGGGGTCTCCTCTGTAAGGAATTCTTCTTCCTTCTCACCATCAGTAACACCAATTTCTCCTTCTGGTTGCTGTTCAGGTTCTTGCTTATCAGCTTCAGTAACGTGATAGGTCTTTTCAGTGGAAATTTCCGCTTCTTTCTCAACTTCAGTCACTACTTGCTCTGTCTCTGGTACAAAATCTGGTTCTTTCTCTGATGGTTCAGTGGACCCTTCTGTTTTCTCTTCCTCAGTAACATCATGTTCCTTCTCTGGTTCTCCTTCTGACTCATGCTTTGTTGGCTCAGTCACAAACTCAGACTTCTCTGTCGAAATTTCCTCAATTTTCTCACCCTCAGTGAAATGTTTATCTTCTGATTCTTCCTCTGGCTCATATTTCTCAGCCTCGGTGACATAATATGTTTTCTCAGTGGATAACTCTTCTACCTTCTCACCATCAGTAACATGTTCCATCTCTGCTTCTTTCTCTGAAGTGTGTTCCTCGGGCTCAGTCACATAATGTGTCTTTTCTGTGGAAATTTGTTCAACTTCTCCATCCTCATGAACATCTGGTTCTTTCTCTGATTCTTCTTCAGACTCGTGTTTCTCAGCTTCAGTCACTAGGTGTGTTTTTTCTGTAGTAAATTCTTCTTCTTTCTCATCTTCTGATACTTCTTTCTCCTTCTCTGATTCGGACTCTGGTTCATGCACAATAGGCTCTGTTATGTATTCTGGCTTTTCAGTGGTAAACTCTTCAGCCTTTTCACCATCAGTAACTTGCTCAGCCTCTTGTTCAACTTCTGGTTCTTGTATCTCAGGCACAGTAACAATATGAGTCTTCTCGGTGGAAAGATCCTCAGTCTTTTGACCCTCGGTAACCAGTTCGGCCTCAGGTTCAAGTTCCACTTCATGTTCCTCAGCCTCAGTAACAGTATGAGCCTTTTCGGTGGAGAAATCTTCAATTTTCTCACCTTCAGTAATCGGTTCTACCTCTGCTTCCAGTTCTGGTTCTAGTTTCTCAGACTCTGTCACATAATGGACTGTTTCAGTAGAAAGTTCCTCTTCCTTGATACCCTCAGTAACATGCTCAGTCTCTGGTTCATGTTTTTCTGCCTCTGTGAAAATATGAGTTTTCTCAGTTGAGAATTCTTCTTCCTTTATACCCTCAGTAATTATTTCTGCATCTGGTTCCAGGTTCTCAGTAACAAAAGGACCCTTTTCAGTAGAAAATTCTTCAACCTTTTCAGCCTCAGTAACACTAGGTTCTTCCTCTGGATGCTGTTCTATTTCATGTTCAGGTACCTTAACAACCTCAGTAACAGCATCTGCTCTTTCAGTTGATATTTCTGCTATTCCTTCGCCTTGTTCTACTTCTGATTCAGGCTCCGGTTCATGTTTCACTTGTTCAGTCACAAACTGTGGTTTCTCAGTGGTCATATCTTCCACCTTCTCGGTAACAACATGTTCTGGTTCTTCCTCCTCTTCAGGTTTTTCAGCTTCAGGAGCAGTATGAGCCTTCTCAGTTGATATTTCTTCTGGCTTCTCTCCTTCAGCAGTAACGTGTTCTACCTGTACTTCCTGCTCTGGTTCCTTCTCTGGTTCCTCCTCTGTTCCCTGCTCCGGTAACTGCTCCGGTTTCTGTTCAGTTGTTTTATCCTCAGTTTCTGTTACATAGGGCTTCTCAGTTGAGAATTCTTCTTTCTCTCTCTCAGTAACATGGTCATCCTCTGGCTCATGTTTCTCAGCATCAGTTACAAAATGCGTTTTCTCTGTAGAAATTTCTTCTTTCTCTCCCTCGGTTACAGCAGACTCCTTCTCTCCTTCCTCTTCTGGTTCATGTTTCTCAGCATCAGTTACAAAATGCGTTTTCTCTGTAGAAATTTCTTCTTTCTCTCCCTCGGTTACAGCAGACTCCTTCTCTCCTTCCTCTTCTGGTTCATGTTTCTCAGCATCAGTTACAAAATGCGTTTTCTCTGTAGAAATTTCTTCTTTCTCTCCCTTGGTTACAGCAGGCTCCTTCTCTCCTTCCTCTTCTGGCTCCTGTTTCTCAGCATCAGTCACAAAATGCGTTTTCTCAGTGGATATTTCTTCTTTTACTTTATCTGTGGAAATTTGTTCGAATTCCTCCTCAACTTCTGGCTTTGGTTTCTCAGTATCATGAATCTTTTCAGTAGAGATTTCTTCTCCACCATGCCCCTCAGAAACTTCTGGCTCTTTCTCTTCTTCCAATTCATGTTCTTCTGCTACAGGTTCAGTAACAACATTATATTTCTCTGTGGTTATATCTTCTACATATCCAGTAACGTGATGCTCCTTCTCTGCTTCTTCTTCTGGCTTTTGCACTTCAGGAACAATATGAGCTTTCTCAGTTGATATTTCTTCCGCCTTCTCGCTCTCAGTGGTGACATGTTCAGTCTCTGGCTCTTGTTCATGTTCAGGTTTCTGTTCCGGTTCTTTCTCCTCAGTCTCAGTTACATAGGGCTTTTCAGTTGAGAATTCTCCTTTCACTCCTTCAGTAACATGTTCCTCTTCTGGCTCATGTTTCTCAGCATCAGTTACAAAATGCGTTTTCTCTGTGGAAATTTCTTCTTTCTCTCCCTCAGTTACAGCAGGCTCCTTCTCTGGTTCCTCTTCTGGCTCATGTTTCTCAGCATCAGTTACAAAATGCGTTTTCTCTGTGGAAATTTCTTCTTTCTCCCCCTCAGTTACAGCAGGCTCCTTCTCTGGTTCCTCTTCTGGTTCATGTTTCTCTGCATCAGTTACAAAATGCGTTTTCTCTGTGGAAATTTCTTCTTTCTCTCCCTCAGTTACAGCAGGCTCCTTCTCTGGTTCCTCTTCTGGTTCATGTTTCTCTGCATCAGTTACAAAATGCGTTTTCTCTGTGGAAATTTCTTCTTTCTCTCCCTCAGTTACAGCAGGCTCCTTCTCTGGTTCCTCTTCTGGCTCATGTTTCTCAGCATCAGTTACAAAATGCGTTTTCTCTGTGGAAATTTCTTCTTTCTCTCCCTCAGTTACAGCAGACTCCTTCTCTGGTTCCTCTTCTGGCTCATGTTTCTCAGCATCAGTTACAAAATCTGTTTTCTCTGTGGAAATTTCTTCTCTCTCTCCCTCAGTTACAGCAGGTTCCTTCTCTGGTTCCTCTTCTGGTTCATGTTTCTCTGCATCAGTTACAAAATGCGTTTTCTCTGTGGAAATTTCTTCTTTCTCTCCCTCAGTTACAGCAGGCTCCTTCTCTGGTTTCTCTTGTGGTTCATGTTTCTCAGTTACAAAATGCATTTTCTCTGTGGAAATCTCTTCTTCCTTTTCACCCTCAGGAACTACTCCCTCTTTCTCTGGTTGAGATTCCGGTTCATGTACAACAGGTTCTGTCACAGAGTGCGGCTTCTCAGTGGTGATTTCTTCTACTGTCTCATGCTCGGTAACTTCATGTCCCTTTTCTTCCTCCTGTTCTATTTCTTTTTCTGGTTGATACTCTCCTTTCTCGGTTACGTAATGTGTTTTCTCAGTGGATAATTCTCCCACACCCTCATCCTCAGTTACTCCATGCTCTTTCTCTGCTTCTTCTTCCGGTTCATGTTTCTCAACCTCCGCGATAATTGGTGTATGTTGTGTAGTTTCAACCAATACTGTTCCTCCAGGAGTTTCTTGCTCTTCAGTTTCCTTGTCAATGGTCTCCGGCGTTGAGGTCATTTCACCATAAATTACCCATCCAGGTTTCTCTGCCTTTTCTTCATCATCTTCAAATATTATTCTGTCTGTATCTAATGTGGTATGAGTGGGTTTTTCAGAATGGGTTTCAGGGTGTTCAGAGGATATTGAACCTATGCCAGTAATTTCTTCCTCATGATCAGCCTCTGTGACTGTGTGTGGAATTTCAGCCCCAGTTGCTGGAACAGTGGTTTGCTCGATTTCATGATGTTTAGTGGTTTCCTCTTTAGGCACAGATACACCTATTTCATTTCCTATTACGTTAGGGTGCTCAGAAGTGTACGGGATTTCATTGTCTTCTTCTATTGGTTTTTTTACATCCTCTTCAGTTGGCTTTTGACTATCTTCAGGCTGAGTGTGTCCTTCTGTTACATCGTAAGTGGATTCAGTAGATTTTTCGGTTTCATATTTTGCAGTATCTGTCTCAGGAGTTTCCTCAAATTCAATTTCCTTTACAGTTATTTCCTCCGTCTGAATGGGAGATTCTGTTGTTACCTGCTCCTTATCTGTTACTTTTGGATGATCAGTACTAAGAACCTGGTTTTCTACAGGAGGCATGGGCGCTTTTTCTTGGTCTATACTGATTGATTGCTCCTCTTCTTTTTCGCCTTTTTCTTCCTCCCCTTCAGGCGTGAATGTCACAAAATTCTCCTCTAGATCAGTGTGTGGTTTCCCTGTAATGGTGTCTTCTTTCTCAATCTCTTCAGGAATCTTTTCATCCTCATCTTTACCTGGGGCTGGGCTTGCTTCAATTTCATTCACAATATCAGACTCTGTTGTTTTTTCTGCATCATCCTTTATGCTTGGCAGACTTGTAGTTGATTCATCGTGTCCTTCTACTGATTCAATAGGCTTTTCACCCTCAGTTATTTCTTCTTCAGTACCATGAATAGTAGGAATTTCAATTTCTACCAGAGGTTTATCAGTAGTTTCAGGTTCTACTGTTGGTATGCTTACTGTAATCTTTTCAGTTTCAGTTTCGATACTGCTGGTGACTTCAGGAACCAATGGTGATTTCTGTTTTTCGTCTTCATCAACATGTCCTTTGACCTCATCAGGCGTGAATGTAGTATCAACAAACTCCTCATCAGGATGTCTTGTGGGCTCAACTTCTTCTATTTCCTCCTCTTCTTCCTTCACCTCATCTGTTCCCTTGTGGGGGACCTCGGCATATTGTTCTGTGGAAATTTCTGTTACATCTCCTTCAGCAGCGCCTTGTCCTGACTCTGTTGATGGCTGTTGATCTACATGAGTTTTATTCTCATCAGTAGTTTTCTTTTCCTCTGTGGGTGCCACAGTAGCTTCATCCTCCAAATGAGACTTCTCAGTGCTTCCTGTTCCATCTTCAATTTCAGATGATTCAGTAGAACTGTCAATGTCCATGTCTCCCTCAGGATGGATGGTAAAGTGCTTTATTTCGTTTTCATCTTCTTCCTTTTCAGGGACTACTTCTTCATGATCTTCAAAGGTAACCTGCTCCTGTTCTACTTCTTGTTCTATTTCAACAGGTGCCTGAGTTACTTCCTCAGCCTCACCATGTCCAGGCATGATGGTTTCCTTTAGCGGTTCATCAATCTCACCTTCTGGTTTCACTTCTTCTTCATACACAGAGGGTGTAGAGGATTTTATTTCATCTTCTGGGAGACCTTCTGGTGCCACAGTCTCAATTTCTAACTGTCCTGGATGTTCTTCAGTAGTTTTTTCAGTTTCTTCTCTGATAGAGGGAGTTACTGTAATTACTTCATCATCTTCGGCGTTTTTAGTGGCTTCAGTTGGGGAAATAGTGAATTTCTCTGTTTCTTCTGGTTTGAGCAATTCTTCAGTAGTTTCATGACTTTCAGTCGCTGGACTAGTTTCATCAACCTTTTCTTCATCAACCTTGCCACCATCTTCAAATACTGGTGTTGAAGTCACCTCTTCATGCTCATGAGTTACCTTTTCAGCCTCTTCAGATTCTACAGGCAATTCAGTAACAATTTCTTTGTCTTCATCAGTCTTCTCGGTTTCATCTACATGATCTGGAACTGATACACCCTCTGTGGTCTCCTCTTCAATGTGATGTGGTGGAATAAATTCATCTTCTCCAGTGGTATCAAATCTGGCAGGCTCTACTGTTGATCCTCCAGAACCAGTTACTCCATGAGGAACATGTGCTTGACCTTTGTGATCTTCTTCTTCTGGACCTGAAGGAACTGTTGGTGTTGGCTCTTTTTCTTCATCTACAACTTTGGTTGGTGTTTCAGTTTCATGCACTTCCTTTTCAGTAGTAACTTCCTCTCCTGCAGCCTCTGATTCTGTGATCGTGCTTTCTGTTGGTTTCACACCTTCTATTTCTCCGTGGATATTCTCTGTTTGCACATGTGATTCATCTACACCACCTGAAGTGGTATGGTATTCTTCGCCAGCGACATGAGGTCTTTCTGTGCTTTCTGAATCAGGTACTGCTATTGGTTCTTCAACCTTATCTTCTTCTTCATGGTCTCCTTTGTGTTCTCCATCTGGCTTCTCTTCTGTGACATGAGGTTCCTCCTTGTCTGGACGGGCAGTTGATTTTTCACCTTCTTCTGGAGTGAAAACTGGTTCCTCTACCTTGTGTTCCTCATCTTCTTCTACTGGCTGAGAGGGAGTATGGGTTGTTGGTCCTAACTCACTCACAGCCTCACTGACAGTTGGAATAGTCTCGGAAACTGAGCTTCCCATTTCTGGTTTTCCACCAGGCAGAGTCTCTACTCGAACAAAAGAAAATAAAAAATTTGAAAACCCAGCATTGATTATAGGGAAGTTATTTATTTTTTCAGAAATTTATAATGATATATAATGCATTATAGCGAATATAAGATTTTCCAAGCAAAGTTCATTTCCCAAAACATAAAATAAAAATGCCTAAATAAGAAAAAAAGAAGTATTTTTGGAAAGAAAATGGTATCTTACAGAAGTGATGTCCATGTGTGATTAGTTTTGTTAGTTACAATTTTACAAGTGTGCAGCTATCAAATAAGACAGGATTGCAAGAGCATAGAGAAGCCATGCAGGTTAACTAAGTACATCTTCTTCTCTTTATTACACAGAAAATTTAGCAAAAATAATTGTAGATTATCTTTACTTAAAAAGAATATGAATGTAAATACTTGAAAATAATGCCATTCTTTGTTACAAAAAGCACAAGTTTAAATAAGGATAAATGTGTTCTTTATCAGTTCTTAACACATTAATAATATAAGAAATATGCAGAGAAGCATGGCAGCATCGGCAAAAAAATGAGATTCTCTGGTATAGAGTCATTTACCATTCACAGGACCCATCATTTCTTTGCGATCCTGTCTACCCATGCTCTGGTTGAACACGTTATTTATTGGTGATTCTGGAATGATAAAAGGTCACACTCATCTACATTGTGAACTTTTATGCTGATAAAGGATCAATGTTACAGAAGTTGGAGGTGATAGCAGTTGATAGGTTTTGTTTAAACTGCTCTTTCAGCTATGTCTACTTAAAAAAATTGCTGAGAGGTTTTGTTAGGGCTTAGGAGTAAGTGAAAACACTAAAAACATAAACTAAAGTTATACATACATTCATTTTTGTGTGAGATTTTTAGATAGAATTTACAATATTATATACATGACTCCTAGTTCATCTAATCTTAGCAGCAATTAACGACACAAAGAAGCTAATGTCTAGATATATTATTCACGTTTAATAATGCCATGTTAATTTTTGCAAGCTATTTATAAAAATACTACAAATGCATCTACTATTTTCAAAGGATAAGTATATACAATTTTACAACATCAAATTAACACATTCTAGGATTAATTGATAAGATTGAATACAGTACATCTGAATATACAGGTTTATGCTTTAACCAAAACTTTTTACATGTAAAAAAAGTGTTAGAGGGTTCACATGTTAAAAGTTATACAAGCCACAATATTTTTGGAAACAATTCCAATTTGTTCATTGGTAGCTTTTCAATTGTTATGGAGGAAGAAATTTTCAACTACAGGAAGGAAAGGGGATAAATAAAATCCACACCAGTGAACTACTTAGAGATAGATATATGCAAGCATTACGCATCTACGTACTAACAAAATTAATTTATGTTGGTTTGGAAAATTTCTTGAATTTGAAGATTGAAAATAATTTTCTTTTTCTTGGTTAATTTTCCCGAATTTCCTCGTTTTTTTTTTTTTAATTATCCATGCAAGGGAATGTAGTGCATTATATCTAATCCAAAGAAAAGTAGCTCTCTTCTTTGTTTATGCTTATGTAAATCATTGTTGTACCTTTTTGTGGAAATATGAGTTATTTGATAGGCTTCAGTGAGTGAAGAGATGTAAATTCTTACCACATTGATATGCCTCTGGGCAGCATTTTCCGGGTGGTGGGGGCATGGCTGTGCAGTTTTGACCTGCTCCATTTGCACTGCCTCCATAAGTTGCATCCTCCATGGGAGTACCACATTCCTGAACAGCACACACAATATCGCCACGCATGCAGTAACAATGTTGACAGGGTGATGCATTGCTATGGAATAAAAAAAAATAATGGATGTAACACACATACATAATTAAATTATGTTTAAATTGGTAAAAAAATGTCATCTCGCGATATATTTATGCACACGTATTTCTATGAATCTGCTATAATCTAAAAATATTTTCTTTAGACTTTCTGTCCAATAATTTACATTTATTATGTTTAAATAATTTACTTTATGTGGATCTGACTTATTCTTTTAGACCTCCATTCCTAAAGACAATCGTTTCTTAAATAGGATAACATTCACTCTTGCCCTACAATTATTTGTTAAGCTTGCTTGGATTGTAGGTAAAATTTAATGTAAAATAATTGCATTTATACCTTTAAGGATTTGAAATTTTTACCTCTGTGCAGCATCAATGCCAGATATGGGTGTGATAAGCTCTCCATCCTGATAAATCTCTGTGTCATAGAGACATCCAAGGGGGCTAGATGTTACTGGAGGAAGAGTTGTTGGAGGAAGGGTTGTCGTCGTGGTGGTCGTTGTGGTGGTAGTCGTGGTGGTAGTTGGTCTAAGGGTCGTAATGCCAAAATGTGGGTGGTCTTGGTAATCTGAAAAATTAAAGCAGACATCGAAGAAAACTAATTTTCAGTCGTTTAATCAGAACAGAGATTAAAACTTTAAAGACATTTCCTTTTGAATTTTACTTATGTCAAAATCTCTTGTATTCATTCAACTAAATGTTTATGAAAATAACAGTATTTCATTGTGAAAGTCATCAGAATATTTTCATGCAATATTCTAACTTTCGAATAAATACACATTGAAAATATTTTCTTTTTATTCAAGACATAGAGTTTAAAAAAAATCGGTACAACATACATTGTACAAACTTTCTCATATATGGGTACTAATGCGTCGTTAATTATCTTTAGAAAATGAAAATCGTATAAGCCGGTTTTTAGAAAATTCAATTTTTGTTAAAGTTGCCCAAGAATAAAATAGCCTTATATTCATTCATTGAGAAAAATGAAATATGTAGTATTATTGCAGGCATATACTCAAGTAACGGTACGAAATTTTACCAAAATCGTTATAGCAGTTTTTGAGAAAATCAAATTATTGTTAAAGTTCCCTAGAATAAACTAGCCTTATATTCATTTTTTGAGAAATATGAACTATTTGGTATTATTGAAGACATTAACTCAAGTAACTGTACGAGATTTTATCAAAATCGTTGGAGCCGTTTTTGAGAAAATCAAATTGTTGTTAAAAATGCGTAGAATAAACTTCCCTTAATTACTGTGCAATATCGACCATTTCTTCACATACTCTGTACGATAAAATGTCTAAGTACAAGATTTCATTCATTTTCGCTCTACCGTTTAGGCTCTAGAGCCAGTAACAGACAGACAGACGGCATTGCGAAAACCACTTTTTTGGATTCAGCGACACCTAAAACGTGTATTTCCGTAAAAATCTCGAGGTCGAATTTTTTCGCGATAACAATACTTTCTCAATATACTTCGTGTATGAGAAAGTAAAAAATCGGTACAACATACATTGTACAAACTTTCTCATATATGGGTACTAATGCGTCGTTTAGTTATCTTTATAAAATGAATATCGTATGAGCCAGTTTTTAGAAAATCCTATTTTTTTTTAATTCCAAGAATAAACTAACCTTATATTCCTTCATTGAGAAAATGAAATACGTATTATTATTGTAGATGTATACTCAAGTAACTGTACGAAATTTGATCAAAATCGTTATAGCCGTTCTTTAGAAAATCATATTATTGTCAAAGTTTCCTAGAATAAACTAGCCTTATATTAATTTTTTGAGAAATATTAGCTATACAGTATTATTGAAGACGTAAACTCAAGTAACTGTACGAAATTTGATCAAAATCGTTAGAAAATCGGATTGTTTTTAAAAATGCATAGAATAAACTACTCTTAATTATTGAGCAATATCAACCATTTCTATGCATACTCTGCTCAGTATGATAAAATGCCTAAGTACGAGATTTCATTCATTTTCGCTCTACCGTTTAGGCTCCAGAGCCAGTAACAGACAGACAGACGGCACTGCGAAAACCACTTTTTCGGATTGAGCAACACCTAAAACGTATATTTCCGTAAAATTCTAGAGGTCGAATTTTTTCGCGATAACAATACTTTCTCGATACTTCGTATGAGAAAATAAAAACTACAGTCGGGTAAACTTACCGCAGTTGTATCGCACTGGACAGCAGATGCCTTCCTGGTAGACGGGTATGCAACCATCAACTTTGAGCGTGCATTCTTGTATCACACAAGTCGTCCTGTTTCGGATGCAGTAGCAGAGCTCGCAAGGTACGTTCCAATTCGACGGAACCTATAGACGGAGGAAGAGCGACGAAACGATTTTTAAAAAAGGTGTTTTGTTGTTAGGTCGGGGAACTGCGACCACGTGATCCTTGGCGTCAAAAGTCGTCTTAGGGATGATTTCGAAGGCAAGGTCAGTCGGGATATACAAAAATCGTGACTAGTTCTTTTATTATCCTTGCTGCAAAACTTTGGATCGACGGACAAAATCTCTTTCATACACACGCGCGCGCACGTACACACCAGAGAAAAAATGATATAAAGCTCTTGTTTAGCTTTATTTCTTTTATTTGCGTGAGGAGAATTATGAAACATCCAGGCGATGTTTCCACGAAACGGAATTTGGATCGCGGTCAAATGCACAATAACCACCTGCTTTTGGAAGTCATAAAAATTCCGCCCACGCCTCTTGATTGTAAGATACTGCTGGATTTTTTTTTGCCCGTTCTGAAAATTTGCGTTGGAAAATCCCGATCGGAAAATCGTTAGCATGGATCGAGACGGATAAAGAAAAAGCCAGGAATTCGACATTTGAATTCGTCAGTGAACATCCTAGTTGTGATATGATTGTCAAGCCCGCACGCAGTTTTTTCATAACTTCCCTACAAGCTGGAATGGTTAACCACTCGTGTCGAAACATTCCTCGAGCAATTTTTCAGTGCATTTAGTGCTACTATATGGAATTTAAATACTTTAAGGATGTGGAAAATTGTATAAATCTCATCCAATCGTCTAATATCGTCACACGATCTTTGAAAAGTTCTTTTGAGGAAAAGAAGACGAATACAAAGCGAGATAAAGAGTGAGAGAGAGAGGGGGAATGTTAAAAACATTTCTCCATACTACGTCGTGCCTAACCTGTGCTCCATCCGTGTAGAATACGTTGTCGATGGTGCAGCCGTAGTCATCAGGGAATCCGAGACCAGTCTCCGAACTGATTCCTCCGTGGGACGATTCGGTCGAGCTTGAGATCAGATGTACGGGAACTGTCAAAGGAGAGGATCGGCCATTTTTAGTCACGAACGCCGCTTTAATAATAAAGGCTTACTAACTATTCACAGAGAAAGCTAGCAATGCTGCGTTTCATAATAAAAGTTAGAATTTTTTGAAACTCGACTTTTCTATTGGCAATTCTGATGCATTTCCCGACTCGTTTATAACGTCATTTACTTAATCTGACTGTTATAGGCGCGAAAAAAGTTTTTTAGCCTGAAGTATACATGTAAGGGTTTTTATACTTGACTATATTTTTCGATCTTAAATAAAGGCAAGTGAACCAGTTTTAGCGCCATCGTCACCTAATGAATTATGTATTATGCGAAGTACTTTTCAGGCAATTTGAATAATATAGCTATTGAATATATAACGAAAAATAAATTAAACGGCACGATTTTGGCTGCATGAACCAGTAAAGCAGCGTCTAGTAGTTATAATTTTTTAGCGTTAAAAATCCCATTAGAGAAACTCCCACCAATCAGTATCCGGATCCATTTGCACCTACTTGCGAAGGTAATATCTTCTCAGCCGAGAATATCGCACTTAATTTCGACAAAAAAAAAACATATCGGACTGGAAATTAGTTCTCACCTTCTGGGCAGGTAATCACGGGACAGCACTGATCGGCCTTCTTCACGACGACGCAGTCTTGTCCGATGGCCTTGGTGAATGGGCACACTCGAAGGTAACACATGAGCATCCTTCCTCTGCAGGTGCAGTTGAGGCACGGTTCATTGGTGGCGATGCGGTCTCCTTCGCTGTAGTGTTGGTAGTTATAGTAACAGCCACCTGCTGGATCTAGAGAGGGAAAAGGTGGAGGGAATTAGCTGAAGGAATCCATAGCAGTTCTTGGGTATCTTAACCCCATCGCAGAGAGAGGTTAACGCGCTGAAAATTTTTTAAGCTCCCGCATTTACAATTACAGTTTCGTAAAAGTCGACTAGTTTAGTACTCGGATTAATATAAAATTAAATTTCGGCATTTTAAAAGTAGTTTTTGGTGAATCTCCTGTCGGATAATACATTTGAAAATTCTCAAAATTTCATTTTTCCTAACATATGCGGAGTTATTGGTTGTTCTAACATTAAGTCGTAAAACAGGACTAGGAAAAATAGACCAGGTTATTTATGAATTAAAATAAACGTCAGAAGACGAAGCATAATTCTCGTGATGATTTTGCGTAAATGCGATGAAAATGACACGCACATAATTTATAAAAAAGGTAGTAATCGAACGCGAGGCATTGTTTTTCAGAGAAACTTTATCTGACAACAAAACAATACAACAGCTATAAATGGTAAATATTTGAAAGTTTTATTCACCCTCTTTCTTCGGATCGCTCAAGGTTTATGCACACTCTTAGAAGAGGGATTGGATTTTTATCAACTGGAAATAAAATAAAATAACATCCTAAACCATTTAGGATGAGGCAATCCAATAAGAATTCCGATGGCTAACGTCGGCGGTCTCCAGCCGAGAAGCGAGGAAGAAAAGGCATATAAATATATATATATTTATATATATATATATATACGAATTTCCCCCTTTTTTTAAAGCCATATCTTCTGGCATAGAAAATCGCCTTGATTCGAGCTTTCGACTGTAATAGAATAACGCCAACAATTTCGTCAGCCGAACTAGACATCAGCGCATTACCTTCGCGATAATAAGCGTAAGATGGATCTGAGTGCTCGAAAACTCTTTATGTCTCATGCAGCGTTCTGGCTGGGCTCACTCGAGTTCGACAACTGGTCTCTTTCTCTCGCTCTCTCCTCGATCCCCTTGAATGCCCTCAAACCGCTCGGCTAGCACCCGCTGTTGCACCCTTGGTCAAGGACACACGCGTGATACGAACTCTCGATGCTCGGTACGATTCGTCGATGCTTTTGAATCATAAACGCGGGGTCGTGATCGAACCGAGCGGCTATTGTATTGCGTCTGAATGGTTCTCTCTCTCTCTCTCATTCTCTCATCGGACTTTCGTATCTGTTACATCACGACTCGCTAAATCAAATAGTTCTAATCTCTTGACACACACTCACACGATGGCTTTCCAGTCGAGAATTATGAGGGGCTCGCCTGGTGCCGAAGGTCTCAGGCTATTCGCTTCGGAAGCGACCGCCAATAAAGGTTTACTAATACGAGTTAGTTTTATCGGACTTTCTCAATATAGCTCGCGCGAGAAGGAACGAGGATGTTCGTTAACTTACTGGATTATTTTAAGGGTGCGAAAGAAAATTCGTAATTTTGTTTTTCTCTACGTTTAATCTTCGCCAAACGCTTTATCGGTATGGTGTGTCAAAAAATAACTAGTGGAAGATTTCATCAGGTCGATTTAATTATTCTAAGAATAAGGTGGTGAGATTGTAATCATTCTGGGGGATTTTTTTTTCAATTTCGCTAAGAAACAGTCGCCTGTTCATCTTGTGATTTCTCAAATGAATAACTGCACAGAACGAGAGGAGAAAATGAAAACCTATATCACATAACTTGCGCAAGCTGAATTAAGATAATGTTTTGTCATTATACATTGTCGTTAACCGGAGAGGCAATCGTTACCTAGAAGGTAATCCGAGAAACGATTTAAGAGTGGCGACGTATAAAATGAACTCTATAATGTTTTTCCGCGTTGCAAAATCTCAGCTGAAGTTTTTTTTGATTGGCAGTGGGTTGGGATGAGTCTCCTTCATTTCACCTAAATCTGCAGTTCAATTGAGGGAGATACGGGAAGTATAGAAAATCGCTCATTAATTTAAATTCCAATCGAAAAAACGTTCACGATAATTTTTTAATTATCCGTTCGGTTGAAAAAAATTGTGGCGACGGTTAAGCGCTTGGATAATGGTTTGAGAGAATGGGAGTTTTAAGATTCTGCGGACGTAAAGAAGAATACCGCCAGCCTTAAGAATGATAGAGCACACGATGGAGGTACATAAAATGAAGATGTTCACGTCTGTTTTTTTCTTGAAGCATCGGGGGTATTTCGCCGAAGTGCATTGTAATGAACAAAGGCTCTGCGAGGGAAAATTTTCTGAGAGAGAATGTGAAGAGGAAAGGGAGTGGGAGGGGAGGATTTCGCGAGGGAACGTGTTCTTGGGAAGAGCAAAAAGTGAGAGAGGGAGAGAGAGAGAAAAAGAGGGAGGTGGAATGGAGGAGGAAATGGAAAGAGAAAGAAGGAAGAAAAATGTCTTTATCGAAGGAAATCGAAATGACAGATATTCTTATCCAAGAGGCGAAAAGGGTGAGAAAGCAGGAAGAGAGAAAGAGGATGGAAGGAGAGGAGAGGGAGGGACGGGGGAGGGGAGGGAGGAAGGGGGAGGGGGGGGTGGAGGGAGGGGGGGGGAGGGAGAGAGGAGGGAGGGAGAGAGGAGGGAAGGAGAGAGGAGGGAAGAGGAGAGGATGAGGAAGGAGATAAGAGAGGGATAAGGGAAAGCGGATGAGGATGGAGAGAGGACTGGGAAAGATGAGTGAGAGAGGAGTAGACGGTGAGAAGAGGGTTGGAAATACTGTGAGAGACTGAGATATGGAGAGTGAGAGAGAGAGGAAGGGAGAGTAATGGAGAGAGAGAGAGAGAGAGAGGAGAGAGAGAGAGAGGAGAGAGTTATGAGTATTGAGGCGGGGAAGACGGAGCGTGACTCGAATGTAGTGGGCGTGGTCTCATCACCAGACAACGACCACGGGAGAAAAGATCTTCACACGCGCCTTACGCACTCTTCTTCTCAGCTATAGTGGAGGGAAAAAAATAAAAAAAAACAACAAAAGACGATTCTGAATTGGGGGGTCTCGCGAATCGGAAAAGGAGAGGGAAGATACCACGGAGCAGGTGTGTAGGGGGGGAGAGGAACGGGGGGGGGAGGTGGAAGGAAGAGTGTTTGAGGCGATCGTCGGCCGATGAAAGACTTCTCTGAGGGGTGTGGCGACAAGAGCGTTCGATTTGCCGCGGCGGCGAATGAGAGAGAGAGAGCGCTACGGTTGCCATCGTTTCGCGAAATTCGTAGCCTTTTTTTGGGGGAGGGGGGGAGGGGGGGGGGGTGATCGGAGTGTGTGACCGGAAAGCCATTTTAGGAACCGTTGTCCCGATCATTGCGGACGAAGGAGGTGTGCTAAGGTCTTCGTACCTATTCCGGGGTTTTTATGGCGCCAAATTGGCACCAGCGCAATGGAGAGGTGAGAGATTATTCGAAAGCTAATTTGGAAAAAATGATGCGGTTCCGAGGATGTTTCCGCGAAGGTCGTTCGGTGGGTTATTCGCATTACGTGACTGGCAAATTTACGCCGAAGGGAAGTGCTCGCCCCCTTTTCCTTCCTCCCCCCCTTTCCTTCCTCCCCCCCTTTTCCTTCCTCCCCCATTTCATCCCCCTTCCCTTTCCCCTCAAAAAGGGACGCGATGCTGAAAACGAAGCGGTTAAAAAGTTTGCCATTATTGCGGGGCGAAGTCGGGTAAGGAACTTTTTCTTACGAAATGAAACCGGTTTCTCAAAAGAAGATGGTCTGAAGCATTCACTTTCGCTCTCTCGTTTCGATTCTAATCGGATTTTCTTTCGCGGACGATCGAGATGTGGCTACACGGGAGGATGAAAGCCTTTCGATCTCAGCGACAATATATTTTTATCTCGATTTTATTTTGCTTCGGATCAGTCGTTTCGCAACAACCTTTAAGTAATCTTTCCTTTTTTTATTACTATTTGGAATTCCTAAAATATTTCCACCTTCTACTTTGTCGTCTTCTCAGCCTTTTGCTTCTTATGCTCCACCAACCAAATTTTTCCAAAAATCTGGCTGCGACTATGGTAATAACAAAATCCCACCCATTCCAAGAAGTGGATTTTTACATTAAACGCATTTTTAGCATTATATTCATCATTAATGAAACTTTTGAAGAACACTAAATATTACAACAATTTTGTTGGCAAAAAGTTTCAAAATAAATTATTTTCGTTACATCGCGTCCCGCCTAGACATCCCTTGGATCCCGCTGATCGAGAAACAATGGCGTAAACTATTCCATTCTGATCTCGACGGACAAAGTTCCGAACCCATCGGTAAGAAAGAGCCACTTGGCAACGTACGCAAAGCACACCGGAGCGAACGACACAGCCTAAGAATCGATCCAGAAACTCGCCGAAGGGCTATTTCCGTAAATCTCCCTCTTTTTTCATTCCTCCCGTAATTTTCCTCTCTCTGTATAAAAAAAAACCTTACGGAGCCATACGCGGTGATATTCGCGGCTCGGGTCAGAACCAGGAGAGGAAGAAAGTGGGAGTGGGATGGGGCATGAGAGTAAAGGTGGGGGTGGTGTGTGGGAATGGCCTTGGAGGAGGTATATCCCAGAATAAGGGGGGGATGGGGGAAGGAGGAATGACGTCACCCCCGCCCGTCGCCGCCTGACCCTTCCCATTGTTGTCCTCGGTGCGGACTGCAGAGCGCTCTCATCACCGCGATCGTGATCAGACGTCGGCAAGAAGCACGCGGTCGACGCTGCGGCCGAAGGAAGGTGCATATTTCTCGCAATCTCTCTCTCCTCCATCTCCGGACGTGGCGTATTTGTTAAATCGTTGAATTATTGCCAGGGGAACCTCTCTCTTTCTTATCGGAGTCGCGATCAATTAGGATTTATCCGTCTTCATCGCCCAGCGTCGTTTTATTTTTTTTTAAATTTCTTACGACTTTATTTTCCGCTTGTGCTCTCTCCATTCTAATTAAGAGGGAGACGGGAAATATTTCAGCGTGAGATGGAGGGCGAATTTTAATTAAGGATTATAGTTCATCCGATCCGCCTCTTTTAAGTGGGATCGCGTGCCGTGCCGATTATGATTCAATTTCTCTCAGTTGGCGGTTTTTCCTCCGACCCTTTTAGCGCGCCCTTCACTCTCCACGGTCGAAGCGACGACTATTTTAACTAATTAAGAGTAGCGCGCGTAACCTGCTATACAAGGCTCTCGATAAAAGAAAAACAATCGGAAACGCCGCGCGGACTCGTGGTAGGAAATCTATGTTCGGCGCTTGGGTGTGAAGCGTAATAGGTTTTCTTTTCTTTTTGACGTCTCGGAGGAGTTGTAAAGGGGCGAAGAAAGGTATTCGCGAACGCGTCCGTTAAAAAGGGGGAGGGGTCGAAAAGAGAGGATCGGAGGGATAGAAATTTGAGGTTACGGACCGGCGAGGAAGGTGAAGTAATGATGGAGGGTGTGAGGATTGGGCGGAGAGAAAAAAAAAGAACGTGTTCCGTTTTTGACGGGACGAGAAAGTAACGAGGGAGGAAAGGGGAGTAGACGGAAATGAAAAAAGGTGGGAAAAAATCGTCTCAGTGATTTGTGGGTATTGTTTGCCTCTCTCGCTCTATCTGCTGGGCCAGACATCGAGATGAACTCGGCGGGTTTGAAGCGAAAACTGCATGCTCACGATAATTCGAGCGTTGAAATCACCGACGCGGATGAGAATGTCGAATGCGCGAGGAACATTCATCCAACATATGTAGTTTGAAGGCTGAATTATTGCTTTTAAAAGACACGAATGGGGCTGATATAAAGTGCCATCCATGTATTAACGCTTTTAATGATTAATTTGAAAAATTTATTTGAGAAAAATGCAAAAAACTATTTTTTTAAAACTATACGAGCTTATTTGATTTTGATTTTTGCTATCTATCGTAATGCAAATTTTAATGATTTCGCGACAAAGAGCGGTGGATTTACCGTTAAGTTTATGTACACTTAAAAGAAAACAGTCAACGATCTTCTTAATTAATGTAAAGGGCGTAACTTTCAAAATATAAACGAATTTTGGTTCAGAAATAGTCTCATGCTTACTTCCGTAGAAGTCGTCCGCCGGATAAGATATCGGCTTCTGTTCCAACTGCTGTTCATCAAGTTGGTGCTGTTGTTCCTCGAATTGGTGGTCTTGATGATCTTGGTGGTCGTGGTGGTCGTGGTGGCCGTGGTGACCATGGTGTTCTTGGTGTTCTTGGTGGTGATCGTGACCTTTGTGTTTTAAGCGCTGATCCAAGTGATAGTGAGCGGAGGTCTTAGAGGAGTGCCAGGGAGCTGCAAGAGAAAAAAACAGGAGCATTCATAAATACCAAAATCTTATATACAATTTCTGACGGATATAGCATACTTAATAATTTATTGCGCTACATTTAAGAGGAGATAACAATGACTTGAATTAACAATTAAAAGGAGGGTAAAATAAATAGCTGAACGTTTACGTCAGAACATTTAAGTGAGGTTCCTCATATACCTTTTATCCAAGCATTCTTCTACATCGTGTGCGTATTTTCCCATGAAATTCCGATCAAACTTGTATCACGCATGAAAACCATTCAGTGCCAATAAATAAGAATTTTTCTACGCCGTTACCGAGCTCCTCCCAATACTAAAGATTCACGCAAATCGCAGCACCGACTAACAAACATCCAGTAAGCAGCTTACAAATGTTTCATTAAAATTTAGATAGCATACACGAACTTAAGAGTCATTTGACAAAATGTACCAGCCATTTAAAAAAATTAGATTTAAATGCAAACGCGATAATTTCGCACCCCATTCGTGATCGAGCGGTGACGACATTCGCGGACGTCCCCCCGACCAGCTTCGACGATTAAGGCACGGATTTACGGCGCCATTAAAATTCGCAAAGGTTGGTACACGAGGCTATGACGCAGTCGAAAAAATGCTATCTGCCGTCCGGTGGTTTGAGGGTATGGGGGAAAAATTGAGGAGGGAAAGGAGTGAGAAGAGGAGGAGGAGGATATCGTAGTGGGATGAGGAAGACCGATAGCGTGGGAGCTGAAGAAGTGGCCAAGTCGGGTCGTGACTTCGCGGAAGTGCTGTGGAGGAGTGGGAAGGATAAAGTGATAGGGAGGGGATATAGGGAGGAGAATGAGGGAGGAGAGGGAGGGGGAAGGTAGGAGGAAGGATCGGGAGGTGGTGAAAATCCTCGCACGGAGGTCGGAGGGCGCGGAAGGTCACCCGGATACACCCCATCCCATCCTCTCCAATCCACCGTCTATTTCTTCCTCCGCGTCGTAGCCAACTTCCACTGTCTCCTCCTCTCTTTTCTGTTTAGGTTTCACTCCATAAAAACTGTTGCTCCAAACCACTTCCCCATGCCCTTTCCCTATAACTATCCCCTCTCTCGAGTCGCCTTCGCGTCGAGCATCGAGGACATCGAACCTAAGAGCGACGTCTCCAGTGACGGCAATGCCATCAAACTCGTAGAGTAATCTCAGGATTTCGCAAACACGCTTCCGTCTACATCTACATATTATCCCGCAACTCATCGGATCTGTAGGTGGCAGAGAGTTCAACGCACCAGACTGTCCGTAACAGTCCTTACATATGTGCTAGTCATTTCAATTGTCATTTCTGATATATATTCATTTGATACACGCAACATGCATACAAACATATCAATACGTTTATACGTAACTTTAATTTAAAACAAAATTATTTTACTTCGGTCGACTTTTCTCTTGTAAAACCCAAAAGAGTTTTTGATGAGTTTATATGAAATAATTACCTTCGTCTCTCTCAAGAACCTATTTTGAAAAGGGGAAGCTGTTTTTACAACTCATACACACAAAACGAACGACCTGCAATCCCGCAGGAGGTCATTAAATTCCCAACTTAATTGGAATAAGAAACTTTTGTCAGCGGTCGTAAATTTACGACGTCCGGAAATGACTTGTAAACAAAGATGTCCTCTTTCCCTCCAAAAAATCTAAACGGGTAGCGCGACCTAAGATAGGCATATATCCTACGCGTCCTGTGAACTTCCCTCTCTCACTTATCCCGTGGATGATCTGCCCCCAGGGCAGAAGGGGGCAAAATGGTGGCGGGGGAGGCGCATTTTACGGTGTCGACTCGTATAAAAAAGTATCGTATGGAGGAAGTCGTTAAGATTGCGTCGACGTCAGGCAGGATGGTAATATGGAGGAAATGATTTAAAAGTGCACATAGAGCAGTCTTCTCCCATCTTATCACTCTAGCCTTCTCTACGCATCCACCTAACTACCGTCTCACTGCAATCTTTCTTTTATCGCTCCTTTTCCACTCGATTCTATCTCTTCTGGCATACGTTATTATTTTTAATGCATTGTAATTTGGTCTGTATTGGGAGAGTGTGCCTGTTTACGGCGATTATTAGCTCTAAAAATTCATATCGATTGGAACTGTTCCGGTGCGCTGCGGAATTTGCAAGTTTTGATCTTTGAATGGATGCCGCGTTCTTCCTCTCAGTTGAGTTAATCCCGTATAGATGGCACGCGATAGAGTTTGAAACTTGGCCGTCTTCTCCGGAAGAACGGTTGCGTGAGTGAATCTCAGTAAGGTGTGTGTTGAGGATTTAAGTTGAAAATCGCCAAGTTTCCCTTAACATATTTTTTCGTCTAACTAGATATTCCATCATGTACAAATTTGACATATTTTTTACTAGGAAAAGTGACATTCTTATTTCGAAAAATTTAACGATTTAATCAGCCATCGACGGAATTTGTATCCATAAGGACGAATTTATGCAGTCAATATATATGCAACTAATAGTGGCTTACATATAATAATAATAAAATAATATTTGCAAAAATATACGTATCTCAAAGCTTATCTTTGAGCATGTATGAAAATGAGCTCGTTGAAATATAATTTTTACTTAGAGAAAGATTAATCTCTTTCTTTTGTCTTAAAAATTTGCGTGTACAGGCCGATAACTTGTTTTTTTTTGCACGACGGGAAAGCATTAACATAGAGCGCGAATATAATTACTGCATAATTATTTATATTCGTGAAAGCTTACGATTACAGAGTCATAGCACTCTTACATTTCCTCGCCGACGCGCAAAAAGGAGTAGCGAACAACGTCCGTATCTTCATCCGACCCCTTTTAACGGCTGCATCGAGGCATCCCCTGAGTTTCATCGTTTCCTCTCTCTCTCTCTCTGTTTCGTTCCTTCTCTTCTTCAGCCTCGCCACGCCCTGTCTCTTAGCGCCACGCCCCTCCGTGGCAGACATCCCGCGAGTCATCAGTGAGGCCATAACTCACGTAACCATTCCCACCCCGCCCTAGCTCTGCCCCTTACATCGCCGCCGCTGCGCTCCTAAAAACCATAGAATTTATATTATACCACACACTCTCTCTCTCACTCCGTCCTCCCAAAGCTCGCTCGAGCCTTACCACTCTATTGTCGCGCTACCCATTCTCTCGGGAGGCGGCAAAATCGTCTCCACTTAGCATTTATTATTTCTCCGGCAGCCTATATAAACAATTCGGATTCCTTGTAACGTAGGGAGTGTCTGAGGTGACGACATAGCTGCGCGTACTTAGCTTCTCGGAACGAATTCATTCGACGCCGCCGGATGCGTGTCGTAATATTCGAAGGCTCGCGCTTTCGTTTTCATCGCATACCATAGGAATCGACGAAGACGTGGATTAAAATAAAATAAGGCCGGTCGGTTTCCAGGTCAGACATTTGAATGCGAAGATGCTTCGGTTGTTCTGTGTCGAAGTCGACGGAAGGTTCTCGGAAACAAATGAATAAGGGGAAGGTGAAAAAAATCGTCACCGCTGTTAATAAACAGCTTTTTTTCTGCATTTCAAACGTCTAAATCTCAGCCGTGTTATTTTATCTATTTTGGAAAATCAAATTCTAAATCGGCAAACGAAATTCGCCAGGAATTCGAAACTATGCCTTTAGCACGTAACATTATTTGAAGATATCTATTATTTGGAAGGAGGAGGGGGAGGACAACACTTATAAAGAATATTAAACGATTAACTTGCAGTCATAAAACCTCGCCGTCATAAAAACCTATCTCGATCCATAATTGAAGGATTTAGTAGGGATTCACAAGCTCGGGAACTTGAAAACGCAAAGCTCGACAATTATGCAGAAGAGGGCGTGACGAATCCGAATAAAAAAAAACTCCAAACAAATAACGGTCCTCATCTCGACGCCCTTAAAAACAACTTTTATAAATTCCAACTCCGAGATTAATTGTCCGAGATCCCATCCGCTCGCGCACTCCTCGCAAAAATTCCTACATCGCCAAAACCGATCGCCCGACGTCGTAACGACCGAATTCGCCCGCATTCATTAACTCCTCAATCCTCGGAGAATTAAAATTCCTCCATTTTAAATATGTATTAGACAGATATGAATTTCCACACACACACACACACACGAGAGCACTCTCCCAACAGTTAGACGGAAGGCAGGCATTGACCGACGCTCGAGGCATATACGTATATACACACACCCGCCGCCAACGCACTCCCTCGCTTCTTTCCAAGGGCGGCTTCCGTGGATGACATAATCTTTCCTCCTCGATCTTTTTTACCTGCCTCTTATTTTTTCACCTCCTTGCCTCCTCCCGTTCCAATCCTCTCTCTAGACGTTTTCGCCACTGTCCATGCGAAAGGAATATGAGGAGAAGGAGGAAGTCTTTTTGACTCCTCAATCCCTTGTCTCTCTTTCTTTCCCTTTCTCTATCTCTTTCACTCCGTGGCTATTAATAACCAGCTCGAGATAGAGGAAGAGCGAAAGAGAGGGATGGGGAATGAGGAACAGGTTCCATCGGAGGTAAGGTGTGTGTGCTGGGGAAGGGGAGTGGCTGGAGGTTGAGTGAACTGAGAGAGAAAGGGAGAAGTAACACTAGAATGGAAGGGAACGGAGATGAGAGGGAAAGACGGTAGCGAAAGGAAGAATGGGAGAGGAAGAAGAAAATAGAATGCAGTAAGGGGCAGATGGGAGATAACGTACTGAACGGAAGATTAAGGAATTGGCGAGAATTTAATGGGCTTAAGGCGTTCGTCTATAAATTGATCGTGGTCATAATTGGCTCAAAAGTTATCAGGGAGTTTCATTAGAAGATTCAGGTGTATCGCCGTTTTACGTTAAATGATGTTTACGTAAAGCCATCCTGGAGGATCGAGCATCTCGCGCGCCGGATGATGTCAAGATCCGTTATTACGATTCTAATCTCTAAATTAAATTTCTAGCGAATCAAGACGTATCCCGTCTATAACTGCATATTTTTACCGATGGTTGAAATTATTACTGAGACTTTAATTTCCCAGAAAAGTCTCGGAAAAGCTTCTGTTAGTAGCTTACGAAGATCGTAACTCGGTAAAATTACTTATTAGGCGGTGCCTGGGTGGTTGATGGATTGCTTACCGGTATCGACTGGGCAGAATGCGACCGCTAAGAGGACGAAGAATGCGAGGAGGAGGGGGAGTGAGGGGGGGACCAATCCCCTCCCTCGAAACGCCCCCGTCGCCATAGTGACGACGGCTTCAGCACCGAACGCCGCGTCAACCTGTTGAAAGAGAAGAGAAAAAAAGAAGTTTAGATAACGGACAAACGTTCACTAAGGTATAATTAACACATGTAAAGCAGGAATTATTTCGAAAAGACCATATTAATTTACCGGAATATTTGTGGCTGTATGTTAAAAAAAAGTATTACCTACTAATAACAACGCGAAGTTCCATCCCACCGAGAAATACAACAGAAAGATCTTAGAAAAGGATAACTGTAACTGCTCCAGTTAATTCGACGAGGGAGCTTCAGATTATCAAACAAATATCATAAATTTAGGCGAAAAAAGCAGAGAAGCGAGCGTTAGGAGATGCTACATCGAACAATAAACCCTTAACGAGGTTCTCCGTATCACCCGTCCGTTTAATGAAGAACGAAAGAGGAGGAGACTTGTTGTTGATTGGTTTTAATGACGCAGCATCCACGTTTTTTCAATTATCTTGATGTGTGTGTGTGTGTGTGTGAAACTCTCCCTCCAATCTTTTATTTTTTCGAACAATCTCCGAGATCCAATCATCGGTTGCGAGAGAAAAAAATCAATTTTCCGCAGTGGATAAAAAGGGGAGTAATTTTCCGGTTGTAAATGGTTTAAAGACGTGACATTTACGTACGTCGCAATCGCTCTTTAATGGGCATCGTTCTTCTCGCTACCTACGTTGCGTCAACGGGCACCCTACTCGATGAAGTCATTGTTGCAAGGAAATGGAATCAAACGGGAGATAAAAAGAGGGAAAAAAGAAAAACCCTCGTCATCGCTGCGTCTTTAGCCACGCTTTCTGCGCTATCGGTTGAGGCGACGATAATATCTCTCTATACGCGTGAAAAATTTGCGTAATCCTGCGGAAGCTAAAAAACAATAAGCCTCCAAAGGTTTCGAAAGACATGTCTTATTCTCCGGAGAAACGTGTCTAATTACTCGCATTCATTCGACTAAAGAAAAACGACGAAACAGTTCATAGCTGCGTAGCCAATTCCGAGACACGCGAATTTACATTCGGCTCGATATTTAACCCTCCGTTACTGTGCTGGGGTGTCTCAAACCCCAGTCTAGGTATTTTAGTAAATTGACATAAGATGGCGTGCGAATAAGAGTTGAGCTCCAGTGTACCTTCACCTTTTCACTAGTAGATAGCATCCCGATAGGAATCATTATTTGTCATTCAGCTGTTGAACAGATCAGATGCCATTTCTCTAGCTGGGGTTTCTCAAACCCCACCACAGCACTGACGTTGGAGTTTTCCAGTCTTGAACGTAAATTAAATTCTATCATTCTAATATAGATTTACAAATATAGTAAATTGCTTTTACTAATATATCGAAAAAATGATATACAAAAGCAACAAAATATTGGTTGTCTCCCTAGAGAACTGCAAGGCAAAGTGAAACGAAAAACCAGTGGTGAGACAAACCAGCCTCCTTCTAAACGAACAAATCAGGAAAGCAGATGCATGTCCTGTCCACGATCTAGGGACAGAATGACAAAATATCGTTGTCACAATTGTGATAATTTATATGTTTGGAGCACGTTATCCCTAACTTTGAGGACTGTGTCAGGGGTGACAAAGACTCTGAGTGAAGTCATTGTATGTGTGGCAATGAAACCAATTGTACCTAAGAATACTACGTTAACTATGTTAGGCCTACTTTCTTACCAGCTTGATAATTTAGCATGTATTTGTTTTTATTGCGCTGTTCGTATTTGAGAGCGTAAGGTTTCAAGAATACAAATATTGAACCAATTTTCAATCACAAATGTCAGGTTCTAATGACTCACATGTATTCGTTAATAGCAATGATTAATAAACTGTTCATTTAAAATCACCATAATATATATTTTGTATTTCTTTATCCATAATTTTCCTTGGGGTTTGTCACACCCCACCACAGTAATGATGTAATTTTTTCCCACCATAGTAACGGAGGGTTAAAAAAAAAACCCGCGAGATAACCGCTTTTGGAATTCGCGTTATCGCGCCAAAACCTCCGATACCTCACGCGCTCTAGAGCGTAACGGTCACCACGCGACGAAAAAAAGTCACCTCGTTCCGGCTCAAGTTAAAAAAAATATATATCGGTCATTGACGAAAAATGTAGCTCGTTTTTTTTATGTTTTCGCGTGGGCAGAAAATTTCGCAACACTCTGGTGGCGTAATAGTAACGGCCCATGTTCGATTGAGGTCAATGGGAAGATGAAAAATTTTGCGTGGGCCCGCGGAACTTGAAATATAAAAAAATAAGGGAGAGACAGAGAGAGAAAGAGAGAGAGGGGGGGGGGGGAGATCCGAAAGAAACCATTTGCGAAAAGAAGCCGACGTTCACCGTCCTACGTTGAAAACAGGTGGCGAACGAGAGTGGGAGGAAGGACGAAATGAGATAGAGAGAGAGAGGAAGGGAAGAGGGTGGGAATATAAAAGATAACGGGCTGTCCGGACCTATCCCTTAAGGGTAGGACCTTAAAAACGAGGAAGAAAGAGATTGAAGAGGAGGGGAAAGAAAAAAAGTATGGAGCGGTTGTGTTTCTAAACCTCTTTCCCTTCCAACAGGTCGTGCAATTCATTCCTACCCCCTTCCCCATCCAGCTTTTCCACCCACCCCTCCCTCCGACGAGAAAGGCTATTAGCGTGAGCTCGGATAGGAAAAGTCCTTCGTCTTCGGGATGGAGGAGAACTCGAAAGAAAGAAAGAAAGGAGAAAATCCCACGAAGGACGAGATGACACCGCGTAGAGAGAAAAAAGGGGTTTAACACGATAAGATGGCGGGTGGTTAGCAGGATAGAAGGTTGGGAGAAAGGAGAAAGATTGGGGACTGGAGAATGAGAGAGAGAGCTCGTGTGACAATGGAACTTTCAAATGGGAGAGGGTTGTAGCACGATCTCATCAACCTCGTGTTATTCAACTCCTTGGAGGGCATTCCGACCTCTAAAGCGGCATTTTGACCTCAAGAGACCAACTCCCTCCTCTCCGACTCTCATGACGTTAAAAAAAAAATATCGGCGCGCAAAAAAAAACCTCTTCCCGGTAGCAAAGCGGTCGTAACGTCCGCGATCGCTACACGACTCCTTTTTCGAGGGGTCGTTGGTTCGTGCTCTGCCCGCTGGCGTGGCGTTAGCATCTCAATTCATCACGGCTCATTAAAAAGAGGTTCGGCCATCGAAAGAGGGAGAGAGTGAGGATCGGGGTGCGGGTATCTAAATATGACGCTAATGGTTGAAAAGGGACGAAATTTATGGCCGCCGTGAAATAAAATCAATATAACGGCTTTTTATTTGGCGAACGAAGGATGGCTTAAAAAGGAAACGTGAGAGCGGTCGTTAAAGTCTCCGGGAGACGGAACACTAATTAGCATTTGCAAAGGCTTCAATAATGTAGCTGACAGTTAAGTGATCCTTCGGGCAACGTGGGGAGGTAAGAAAGTTATATTATTATCCTTCATTTCCCAGCATAAAAATAGTAAATAGGCAAAATAAATAAAATACGGATCCATTAAATAGCAACATTATTTTCGGTGAATGAATCATAGGTGTTAGATACGCCTTTAAGAAAGAATGAATGTTAAACTGGCTGATTGGGAAGAAAAGATAATAATTGAAAAATACTGAGTTATTACAGAATTTATTTTTTATTAATCTACATACTAGGTAAGTTAGTAAAAAAGAAACAATTCTATGCATTTCGACTAAACGTTGGCGATTTTACTGATAGTCATTAAGCAGCCTTTTTTCTTATCGTATTCAAACAAAAAAAACCAACTCGATTTTCTTCCCCTTGTAAACCGCACCAGTTCTAGAATACACGTGGCATAAGATTTAATTTTTCCCCAGTATATCCTTGGGCGTTATTGAGGCCAACCGCCTCGCGATGAAATTCTAAACAATTTTTTGGAGGGAAAAAAACATCTTCCTTGGATACGTGAGCATTATTATTCCATGTTGCTAATGCAGTTAATTGGAAAGATACACAGGAACAGATAAGTCGAACATTGTTTTTTTTAAGCTCTCTTACATTTATTCAAGCGCGATATATATTCAGGAATTCTTCTCATCTTTTCTTTCGAAAGATTTTTATTAAATTCGAACTAAACGGAGACTGCGCGGGTGGCCTAGACAACAGGAAAGGAATGTTTCTTTTTTTTAAAATAAGCGGAAGGAGAAAGAACCCTGTTAACGTTCTTGTCCATTACGGCAAGTCGGCAAAGAGAAAGAATTGGTCGTAATGACAAGGTAGTAGGTAATAGGAGGACAGGAGGATTAGATTCCTTGTGCGACTGTGCGTGTGTGCGGAGAAAGCAATTCAACGAGATATCAACAATAGACAGGGAGAGAAAGAGAGAGAAAAGAAAGGGAGATGTATAAATTGCCGTCGGAAGTTTATTATTATTGTTTTTGCTTCGGTTTCCGAGGAAGCGGAGAATAAAAGACTAGGAAACGGTTGGACAGCTATGAGAATGTTATGTGAAGGGCAAAGGGAGGATGAAAGGGTAAGGAGGGATGGAGAGCCGGTGGTGGGAGAGGGTGGTCGTGGGGGGAGGGGTGGGTGGGTGTAAGAGGATGAGGAAGTGTTGGAGGTTCCCTTTAAAGGATGGACAGTTCATAACGGGGAAAAGGTATGAGGTTCACGTCTGCAGCGGCCACGACCGAGCCAATCACGACTAACGTAGATTATGAGATGAAAAAAAGAAAATGGGAAAAAAAATGAGCGAGGAGAAATTACCCGCGATACCATATCTCTTCGATTGGAATCGCACTCGAGTTTGAACTTATCCACGGCAGGAATCTCGATTTAAAAAAAAAAATAGCTACGACCCTTTCACAAACTCGATGCGGGGATTCGATCTCGAGTATCGATCTGATTTCGATTCTCGTCACAGATATGCTTTTTTCACGGCTTATCGCGCTGGTTCGCGATGATGACAAAGACCGTTTCGCGGTCTTTGATCCTTCTCGACCAGACACAACGCGCGCGCGGAATTCCATCCGCGGGCATTTAAGGCGCTTTCGCGCGGTAACCGTAATTTTTGAGCGGTTGCGCGGTAGTAGATGCGATTTTTCCAGCGTGTTAAGAACGCGAAGGGAGGAAACTCTACGCATAATCAAGCGCTTTGAGACGGGCGGAGAAAATTATCAAAAGGCGTAAAGCGTACATTTCTCGGGAGATTACTCGGGCGGGAGATGACGCAATTCTCGCGAGGCGAAAGGTTTGAGCAAAACGACGGAAAACAACCGACATTACTCTCCTTATGGTCCGGATAAAAATCTCTCCGTATTGACGCCCGCGGAATTTAAAGCGTTACGGAACGGATCAGATCTTTTAAAGGAAGAAGAAGAAAAAACTAATTTGCTAACAAGTATTTTTTTTTCGTTCCTAAAGAAGGGTTCAGAGAATTGAGTATTGAACACTCGTGACGAAGCACTCCATCCTCGCTTTATTCCCAGTACGAGAGAGGTTCCTTTCCTTCCTCCCTCACCCTCCCGTTCGAACCGATACTTAAAAAAGGCACCATTTTGCCGCTTAACGGTACG
The DNA here is from genome assembly GCA_036926305.1 of Uropetala carovei. NCBI lineage: Eukaryota > Metazoa > Arthropoda > Insecta > Odonata > Petaluridae > Uropetala > Uropetala carovei. The sequence continues at coordinate 2,370,380 of JAXCHB010000089.1, read as the reverse complement.
GAGAGGGCGACGGTTGTTAAAAGGAACGTAGGATTCATGACTCTTGGGTTCTTCGGACTCGCATCATCGTGGCACCTCGCGAAAATTTTCGCCAAAGGATGGAATGCAGTCGTGAGGGAGAATTATGCAGAGTTCTCCCTTATATGGACACGACCGGCTGTCCAGTTTCTCAACCAGATTGCTCGGTTCTCACCCTCTCACTTCTTCTCTTCCCCTACGACAGAAAACGCGTCTCTTCCGGTAATATACGGCACGTATGAAAAGGTAGGAAATCCTCGCTGGCTGTTTATGAGTTTTTCTTTTTTTTTGCCTTTACACTCCACTATTCCGCGGGGATGCAATGGCGCAAAATCGAATGAGGTTTTTTACTCTTCATTTTTTCAGTTTTTTCTCTCGTGGATTGCATTCCGGACGGCGGACGTATTTCAAAAACGTTCGATGTAGCGTTTATAGAGGGGCGGATCTTGTTGTAGAGGCTCTTTGCATTCCAAATTGCTCTTCCATACAACCTGATGGCTAAATATTCAGCGTATGCAGAAGGAAACATTATCAAACCTCCTCAATTATCCTCTTCGTCATGGTCTTTTTTATCGGGGAAAATTTTACGCGCGTTTAACTCACGTGGAGGAATCACAATCGACTTTGGTTGTTATTTTGTTGGTGAATTCAAAGGGGATTCTTTTTTAACCCGGACACAAAAAGTAACAGGTGTATAATTTGGCGATTTTCGAGGCGTAATCAACGATTCGGCCCTAAAATATTCTGATAGTTTATGCCATCCGCCCGTTAGGGTACCGTTATAAAATTTTAATTGATCGTTTGCCAAAAACGTTTCACTTCTGATGTCACGTGCCATCTTTCGATCTGAACCCGTATAAATTCTATTTTTGTTTCATACAAAAACATTGAAAATGAACGCTTAGTTTAGCCATATCTTTCACGTTCAAAATTAAAATCGTTATTTAATAAACGTGAAGTTGAGAATAATAAAATATTCTTTTCGAAAGGGCAATTTTCGTCCGGAACGTGAAATTTATTACGAGAGTAAATTTACTTTGCAACTAAAGCCGATAGACTGATAAAAAAAGATAAAACCGAACTTCTCTATGTAAGCGCCTCTAGCACTCACATAAATTCTTTCTCGCTTCTCACATCCTTAACATCGAGAACAGCACCGGACGAAGATATTTATCCTGGAGATCCCTAAACGTCAGCGAAACAGGGAGAGAGAGAGAGAGAGAGAGAGGAAGGAAGAAAATAGGTAGTCACGTCACGTACGCTACTTGAGTCCGAAGGGATGAGAGGGAGAAAGATAGTTAATTAAAGTGGTATGGTTTTAAAGGATCGATCTTAAGAGATGCTATCGCATTTATGGGGGAGAGAGAGAGAGAGAGGAAGAATTGATGTAGACACTGTGGGTGGAATAAGAGGGAGGGATCGGATTGTTGGGTATCGAGAGAGAGAGAGAGACGGAGGGGGGGAGAGGGGGAGAGGGTGGGGATAGGGAGCGGAAATTGCAACGGAGAGAAGGATGAGATGGAAGGTAGGAAAAAGGCTAAGGAAAGAGACGGTTACGAGACGAGGGAGGAGGCGAGTCTGTCTAGGGGATGGACGCCGGAGGAGGGGGCGCTGGAAACCGTGTTGATGTCTGGCGTGTGTTAGGGTGCGTCTGTAGTCATCCGCATCCCACCCACCCAATCCCCCCACCTTTCCGTCCATAAATAGATAGCGGTATCTCACATACCTCGCATTCTGGAGGTCGCAGGTTCAACACCCGAGTGGAACACTCCCTCTCTCTCATTCCCTTTCGCATTTTTTCATTCTCTCTCTTTCTCTGTCTCTTCCTTCCTCCAACATCCTTCATCCCACCAACTTCACCGCCATCTACAGCGATTTTTTCTGCAAAAACCACCATCCTTCTTTTACCTCTCCATCTAACCGCGCTACAAGCTCATAACGAAGTTTACGGTAACCGAAACCCTCATCTTACCCGGTTATAAAAATAAATCTTGGATCGGAACGGGGAATTACGGGGGGGAAAAGTCAACCTTTTCGAAACGCTCCGTCAGAGATCTTCCTAGGAAAGGAGGATGATGGGGGGTAGTGGGGGAGGGAGAAAGGGTGGGTGGGGAATTATTGATAGCTGAGGGAGGATGACACGGTCCGAAGGAAGGGGGTTGGACTCCGATAGGAAACAAGGAATACGACTCAAGAGATAGGGCCCGAGAAAAGAGGTGGGGCCCGCAATGGCCCCGCGGGATTTATGCGTTATGGCCTTTGCTTATCCGCGTATTCTTTCTCTCTTTACCTCGCGCAAACCTCTCTCCCTTTGTGTCTGATTGTTGCGGCGTGACTCCTACCATACTGCCCTCCTCTCTCTCTCTCTCCCCCTCCATCTTTCCCTATCTCTTCCTCTCCCCCGCAAACCTTTCTCCTCCTCCTCCTCCCTCCGTGCATCTCTCATGCTCTCGCTCCCTCTCCTTCATTCCATCCGACCCACACTCTAACCCCCTTTCTCCCTCCTCCTTTCTCCTCCTCCTCCTCCGCTCCTTTCTCCGGGACTTTTAACCCATTCAGGTCCCGCCCACGGAAATCCACCTGCAGAATCCTACTCACTCTCGACGACATCCTCGTTCTACCATGTGTTGTTCCCCCCTCTCTTCTTCTTCTTCCTCTCTCCCAAACGGTCAAACTGTCAAGGTTAGCTTGTCCCTCTCCAAATCATACGGTGAATCATTCCATATGAAGATGCGAATTCATACTACACATGGACGCAATAAAAATATTTCTTTAAAAACAAATGGCGATGTTTAAATTGGGTACTTTCACTAAAACGTGAGATTTTTTTACCGCTTAGATCAAGGGGTTTGAAGGGGGTACGCGAATGTTTAAAAAATTATAACTTTTCTTCTTACTTCGTCTTTTTTGCATGACTTAAATAATAATATACAATGTGACGACTAAGAATAGCGTCATAAAATAGATAAACGCTAAAACTACGTATTTTAACGTTATATATATACGTTATCTATCTTAATGTAAGTTTTACTAATTTTATAATCACTTAAAAATATACTAAAGAGGTACGCGACCGTAAACAAATGCTTTGAGGGATACGCCAGCAAAAAATGATTGAAAACCCCTTTGGGTTAGAATGAAGTCAATCCACGATGCGAGCAACTCGATTATTACTTAGGCAATTACGGCATAATAGAAATCTCCCTCTTCGTGACCAACCGTGACGTCATCGCATATCTTCTCCTACTTGGGAGAATTTCTAAATCTCAATCCTTCTTCGCTTCCTCTTCGCGTTTCACCCAACCGTACCGAAGGGTACCCTCGATAAAGCGTCAAAGGAGCCTACGCCTCGCGTTAAACCCGTTGAACGCATCGAGGCCAGCCACCTCTCTATCGTTTTACTATCTCTTCCTAGCTCCGGTTAATCCTCTCTGTTTTACCTTCCCTTCATTCACCCACACGACGCCGGACAGAACGTTGATTCCTTGGGTGATTTGAACTCGGGATCCGCGGACCTGCTTTCACGTCTTCTTATAACCGTTTCCTGCATCCACAGAGCCGCCTTTTCCACCCTTCAACTCCAACCACACGCCCAACCACTTCGTCTCCATCCCTTTTGAAACACATCCACCTGACTACGCCAGAGATTTTAGTCATTCCCCACACCCCTTTCCCTTATCCAACCCCACACCTCTCTCTCAATTTACCGTATTGCACTGTTTCCCTCCCTCGCCGCCGGGGGTCGCTGCGATCGAGGCGCGGTCCGTCATATACATCGCCGCACCTCGAGGGGAATTTAGAAATGAAAACCGTGCGCTTCCGGTGAGATATAAGGCCTCTCTCTCTCTCTTGCCATACCATCCTGCTTTCCATTATATCTGCGCGAGGCCATCGGCACTTGCATCTTCCCGTTGTCTTGCGAGGGGCATTGGGATGCTGGGAGAATGATGGGGGAGAGGGAAGAAAGGAGAGAGAAAGAGCGAGAGGGAAAGAGCGAGAGGGAAAGAGAGAGAGAGAAAGAGCGAGAGGGAAAGAGAGAGAGAGAGAAAGAGATGGGGAGGTACCTAGACGGAGAGGATAGTCTTTTTGCTCCGTTTTGTTTCGTAAGACGATCCGGAAGGGTTATCTTTTGCGTGATGCCTCCTTCTCGTTCCGGGATTAAAACGGCCAAGCGGGTGCGTGGGTGAAATCATCCGTTAGAGAAGATCCTTAAGGTATCTCTCGTCTGACGTAGGATGGACCTCTTCATGGTCGCTAAATATACGTTCCTGGCTATGGGGATATGATCCATCCATCCTTTTAATTTTTTATTTTGAAAGGCACTTCTTGAAATTGGTTCTAAATTCCGTTGGAATAACGATGAAATTAATTCTGGGAACCCTTTAAAATGATCATAACAAGCCTTATCTTTTTCTCAGAAATTGCCCGCTTGGGTGTTATTTGAGGTCTTCGGTAGTGAAATTTATAACGGAAAGGGTTTCCTGGAGAGGAAAGCGATATTCTCAGAGCGAAATCTTTTTTGTATGCTTAGAAACTAGAAAAAAAACCGATGTGATTGATCGATAAATTTCGCTCGCTTGGTTTCCATCGAATTCAATCGGAACGATCGGCGTTCCCCTTTGTTTTCCTTTCCCGACTCACCCAAATAAGGAACAGAGGGAAAATTGATTATCTAAATTCGTTGCTCATACTGGAGATGATTGATATTTGCCGTGAATCTAAACTTACTTCCCCCTCCCCCCTTATCTACCCATCTTCTTTCCCCCCTCTTCTCTCCCCCCTCTTTCTATTGTAGTCGTCCGAAAGTTCACCATCCTACGGCGAGGGATCGGATTCTTCGCATTCTTCTCCGGCCTCAATCCGTTCCCCGGAGCCCTTGACCATCGGAAAGCGGGAAGGTAGAAACAGGGAGAGGGAGAGAGAGAGAGAGAGAGAGAGGGGGATGGAGAAAGCGAGAGAAAGAGGGGGAGAAAGATCTCGAGTCGGTCGCGTGAGATGGTAGCCCTCTTCCTATTCTTCCCGACTCTCAAGGGACGGGCTTCTTCTCAAGAAGGCGTTTTAAAAGAAGGGAATGAAGTCATGGAAGGAGTCAATTGTTTCCTTCTCTTCCCCCGAATCTTATCTTTCGCCGTCGGGCAACGTACGAGACTAGAGAGGAAGAGTAGTAATAGGGGAGGGGGAAACGGACAGAAAAAAAAGCCGCCTCCGGTTTTATAACGGCCATTAATCTTAGATTTCCTCCCGTCCGCGCATTCCTAGGTTCGTTTTATAGAGGCACGTAATTGCGAAAAATGGCCACGTTATAAGGGAAGGAATAAAAAAACGTGTTTTCCCCAAACCTCGACGCCGGCCTCTACGCTTTTCCCCGGCATAACGACGCCTCGTAGGTTTCCCGGAGGAGATAAAAACTGTTATTTTATTTGGGCGTTGGATTTAAAAGAATCAAGGGCATCGCGTCGTTCCGACGTAAGTTTCGTCGGGTGATTGATTACTCGTTTAACTAAAGTTCGTTACTAGTCGAAAAGCTGTTGCCTCGCAACACACAAGACCTTAAGTTACGTAAGATAAAAATCGAATTGTAAAATTATTCAGAGATAGTGCATAAGAATCTCAATTAATGAGACGATTTCTGCACCGCCTTCATTTTTATTTTCATCCCATTATAGATAATACTTAGGTAAAAAAGGAAATCAAAGGATGCCACGGAAACGTGATTATTAGCTAAGCTTCTGAAACGAAGGTTAATGATAAATAATTAAAACCCATAAATAACGTCTATAGTTCATGCTAAGTAGTCTAGCCGTGGTTTTGACACTTAAAATGCGTTAAAAACGTTTCGAAGCCATATTATTTTTTACCACGAATCACCCATGCGAATAGCCGAAGAGGATCATCGGCGTATTTATACATTAGCAGCGAAAGTGATCGACTCCGTCCTTCGCTTTTATGGATCCTCTCTTTGCATCCTCTCTTTAATTCGTACCTTCCTGAGAGAGACAGCCCAACAACCTTTTCCACTTTGGGCATTACGAGCTATGAAACGTCTGAGAGATAAATCGATATGGGGAGTCGCAAAGGCGTTCGAATCTCCTTTATTTAAAAAGGTGCACCTGCGTTAAAAGTCAGCCACTTCCTCCTATAGGGTGCCGTTCGTGGGTGGATAAAAAAAATCAATCACCGCCTGAAAAAATTCCCCTCTTTTCACGATACACGAAGAAATTAAAACCCAATATGTCGGTTTTTCTGTCTGGAGTCATTATCCTCACCAGAAGTCCGTACCGAAAGACTATGTAATCCATCGCTCTTCTTATTCCATCCATCCGGTCACCTCCCTCTTTCTCTCACATATTCCACGTTCCCCCATCCACACAGCTCGTGACCCCCATTTTCCCAGAGGCCATCTTACTCGGCACAAGAGGCATTCCTTGCCTCCGCCCACCTCCTGGGGCGACAGTGTCTTCTTCAGCTTCATTCCTCCCTCCCCCTTCCCCTTTGAGCGAATACGATAATTACCACTTACACCCACGACCGACCCCCTTCTCCTCACCCCCATTCTACCCTTTCCATTCGCTTACTCTTTTTCCCATAAACCACACGCGCCACACCGAAGACTCCGACACGCACCCCGCAGACACCAACCTGTTCAATTCCCCGCGATTACATCCTCCGCGGATGGAAGTCGTACTCGAGACGATAAAAACGTCGCGTCATTTCGTTCCCCGCCGGTTTTCGTAATTGCTACTAATTTTGCGATGTCTCTCATTCCTTTGTTTTTCGTTTTTCTGTTGCGTGCTGCCTTGAGAGACGTAGAATGGCAATCGCTATATATTTTTTCTTGTTTCGCTTTGCACGTTTTATCCTTACGGGTGCATTAAAATGTTGGATACGTTCCCGTTCCTGAAATGTCGATGTCGCCTATCTTTATGAAATCGAGTGCTTAGTGTTACAGTTAGTGTTTTCTAGTTTTTCGAAGCGCTTTTTAGCGATCGTCTATAGCCGACAGGTACATTGCAATAAGTCAATCGAACACTTGAAACGCGAAGCACGCATTTATTGGAATCCACTCGATTTCCTGTTAGGTTCGAAAGGACATTATATATGTCTTTATTTGTTGAGATGAATGGCGGTACAGATTTATAAAGGCTCTGACACGAAAGAAGGTATTTGCTTCAAAACGAAAAATTCTCGTGCCTTCGAGGGATTCATCGCTTAAGCTTCGCGCATTTTTATGGAATTAGAAAGAAAAGTGATTGATGCCTTAATGGTTGTCAATGTAACAATATAATCTGGGGAGTTCATTAGTTCCCCTTCATCGCATTAAGTTAACGGGGGATGGAAGGGATCCCATTCCATTTCAAAGAGAAGATTTTAAAGCCTCGTACTCATCAACTCGCGCACAAAAAAGCCTCTAAAATACATTTAACGCACAGAGCATCCGAGTAATTACGTCGAGCGCGGCGAGTCGAAGGTCGAAGTAAAAAAAAGTACGATTGCAAATCGAATTTACGTTTCGATTATGGACCTTCGATCAACCCGCGATTGCTTTTTTTTACGATTTCTCCTCGCAAAGAATCGAATGGGGTTGCCAAAAAAATAACTGAGGCCGATTGAGATTAGAAGCGTAGGGGAGGAAAAAAGGAAGAAACTCGATTTTCATGGTCGTAGGAAAGAAAAAAAAACCTAATAATTTTTCGCGAATTTTTTTCCTTCCTCTTTACGAAGGACGATGATTAACTAATAAATCCTCGGAGCGAAGCGGAAGAGGGGTGCGAGGATAGAAATGGTGGGGGATAAATAAACGTTCCCTTCTCTCCGTTAGAGAAAAAAAAGCACCAAACCATTTCCTCGGTTTATCTTCGTTTTTGAAGAGAATAGAGGGGTTGTTCTCTCTCTCTCTTTGGAATGATGAGAGTAGATTACGGGAAGGGGAGGAAATAGAAGTAAGGAATGGGGAAGAGGAATCTAAGGATCTTTAAAAGGGGGAAGAGTAAGGGGGTGTGTTGGGATATGGAGTGTTTGGGGACGTTGGGGTGGTGGTAGAGGTTGCTTAGGGATTCGCACGGAGGAAAGAGGGAGGGGGAGGAGGGGGGGAAAGATAGGGGACTGAAGGTGTTATAAGAGAAATAGAAGGGGAGAAGGTTGAATGCACTCTCATCAAAGAAGTGATTTTAGGGGAGAAAGGAAACCAATTTCGCGAGCATCCATCATCCCACCCCATCAATCTCTCCTACTCCTCTTCCACACTCCGTCTCGTCCTTCCATTCTTCTTTCTCATTCTCTTTCTTCTACCTAAGCCTCTTTTCCTCCCTCCTCCTCATCCTTTCTGCCCCCTCTACGCGTCAAATCTCCTCGCATCCCCCCCCCCCCCAACTAATGTCTCCCTTCTCTCCCAGATCTACGCGTCGAAGATTCGAGACACATCTAGATAAAGCTTATTTTAAGATGGATTAATCGGTTTGTTTATTTCGAGTCGTATTAATCCTGTATCATGTATAAGTCGTCAGATTTTATCGCCAGATAATTTCATCGATGTCCCGTCCTGATGATGGTGATATAAAAGTAAAACGATACGAATATCTACCAAATGAAAAAGTCTCGCGACTCCTACGTACCAATTACTCTTTCAAGTATCTACGTTTCTGTTCGTTTCGATCGATTGATATCGATAACGGTGCGGATTGCGAGTCGATTACGATCGATGCCCTTTCGTTCGAGACGTAAAAAAAACACCAGGTTTCGTCGATGACGCGGAACTTAGGGATTCCTAATGCTCCAAATTTCATAATAATTGGCTGTAATTACTGCTCTGGGCGGTTGGGTCAGATCAGCCGTCAGCATGAGGTCGAAGAATGGAGTCGGAGGACGGGAGAGTTCGATGCCATTCCACTGCGTCCATTAACGCTCTTCTCGTCATCACGGAGCTCAAAGAAGCGTCCCAATTTTTCGCTCGAACCTCCCAGAAAATTTAAGTTTAAATCGATAAAACTAACATTAATTTGTCCTATGTTTTAAAAACAAATTTTGTATGACATTTTTATTATATTATTACAAGTTTAAAATATTTTAACAAAGATCAAAGTTAGAAAGTAGTTTCTTGGAAATGGAATCTGAATTTTTAAAAATAATGTACGTAAACATATTTCATTAAACTCTATTCATTTCTGGATAAGCGAGCACCGATTACGACGTGATTTAAGGCTGATATCTTCGCAAGATTTAAAAAAAATAACCTTTTATGAAGCTGAAAATGTCAAATACGCTAATCGAAAATTCCAACAATATTCGGTTATGCAAGCTTCTTTTTTATCAGGAATCCGCGATAATCAAACCGTTTTCCGCGAGATCATTAACGGCCTTAGCACGTCGATTCTCGCTAATTAACAAGATGCGAGAGGATGAATAATCGCGTTTTAATACCCCTCTCTATATTTTTTTCTAAAACGGCTTATGAATCAGCTCATTTGTCTCGAAGAATCCAGTGATTTCAACGCCCGTAACACCTCCCTTCCCCTCACTTTCCCCCACCGTCATCTTCCCGACAGGATCCATTCGAATTCCACATCGATACTCCTCACACCCCTCCTCTAAAACTCTCCCTCACTCCGTTCGTTTACCTCCCGTGCACTGGCCTCCACGCCCTCTTCTCGCCCTACCTTCCTTCGCGCCATCCTCCCCCCCTCCTCCCGGAGTCAGCTCCACCTTCCTTCATTCACCCATTCGCCAGATGGGTGGGGAAGGGTTAGGTGGGGTTGGGAGAGAGAGGGTGAGAAGACGTGGGAAGGGTGTCGGCTTCTCATCACGTGACCAAACTTTTCTTTCCCAGCATCCCTCTAGCCACTATAAGGTGCTATCCTACCTTAATGGATTGCGCTTCATCTCTTTCTCTCTCTAACTCATTCCCTTCGACCTTACCTCCTCGACCGCACCCCCGGCAACCTTCTTCCCCTTCCAACCTCCTCCGACTCTTTTCTAATCCGAGTGAGTCGGAGAGAAGCAAGCAGCAAGAAGGGTTGTAGACTCCGAAGCCATGTCACATAATGAGACTTTATGCCTTCCCGCTTTCATAGGCGATTCGTATGTTTTTATTATTATTTTTTTCTTCTACGGAAGAAAAGCACCAGCCTATTTTTTCCCATGTCGTTTGCTTTATCCATGGAAACTATCTTTATATCCTCCCTCTTCTTTAAAGAAGAGGGGGTGGGAAGAGTTAGAGCGAGCGAGATACGGAGGAAGCAGTGTGCGTCTCACAGTCGAGAGGGGACTCAAGTGGGGAGTTTAAAGTTATTGCCACGGGACGGGGCAGACGCGCCCCTGGAAATGCCCTTGGTTCGACTCATGCCGCGTGAATGCTCGCACACGCGGGAGTGGAGATGAAGTGGTTCTCCGCGGGTTCAAGTGAGCCGCCATACGCAAATGAGAGAAAATATGTAAAAAAAACACGCATCTCTCTTCTTCGTCTCTTTACGCTTATTTTGTCATGCACGGCGTTTGTTCCTTTTTTTAACGGATATATTTTTCTCGGGACGATTTTTTTTACCGTTTCGGTGAACAGGTGTGCGTGAATTTTTAATGAATACCTCTCTTGAATTGTATGTATATTATTGGAATTGCAATTTTCAGCATTGTGACTAAGGTGAATCATGAGAATGACCATTAGTGACTGTAGAATATTTTCGTAATATTCAGTAAGGTTGTTATTAAAGCATGTACTAACATTAACTACAAATCCGTAATTAAGTATGCAACTAAAGTTTAGTAGGATGAGATTACAGGCTTTAAGCCTAAAACGTAAACAATAATAACATTCATTATTCACCAAGCCAGGTAATTGCAATACACATACGATTAAATTAATTTAAAACTAGCTCATCGGGTTTCGTTTATATTAAACGCTTGACTGGATTTAAAAATATTAATTTTAGGAATAAGAGTCATTAAAAATTTTATTCGGTGTTTTTTAATACGACTTTCCAACGTTTTTTTATTTCATCAAGTCCGAAATTACTTCCTCTTGATCCCTTACAATTAGGTTTTAGCTCAACAGACAGTTTAAGAGCTTCTTTGAAAAAATAAACAAAACCAAAAATAAATAGGCATCCTCGCGAATCAAGATAAACTTGCCGTACGTCTATCAACGTGAATTTTCCAAGTTAATTCGCGATTCCCTTACTTCCACTTCGGACATAACAGCCTATAATCAGCGTAGCTCTCCTGACAGTCGACCTAGATGGTTATCTGGCGGAATCAAGGGGCGGCCTCATTGAGGCCGAAAAGGAAGACCGCGTGAGTGCGTGAGCGTGCGTGTGAGAGTACGCGAAAACTCGTACGTTGCGGACGAAAATAGCAGAGCGAAATAACAGCCTTTCGCGAAGCGGTGAAGATTTTAAACCGAGTACCGTAAGGAGTTTGACCGATAAAAGTCTCTCACGAGGACGTCGGTCTTATTTTTAAGAAGCGCACATGGAGCTCATGCGTTCGGAGTGTTTTTTTTTGCCCGGTAAAGTTCACGATCTAAATTCTTCTTCTTCTTCAGAGTCGTCGGCGCACCGCAAGATTGCGTGATTTGCGGAAAATACCGTTTTCGAGCGTGGTGTATAAGGTAAAGGGGGAGGGATGTGCGTGTGGAAATGGGGGGGGGGGAGGAAGATAGGCATCTCCCAGATGTATTTAACGAGAAAATGACGGTCGATTATTTTTGGTCATGCCTTCCAGGTTAGTAAGATGGTCGCGGCCGCGGCTCAGAAGATCGGTAAACGTTGCATCCCGGTAGGATAATGATGATGAGGTCGAAAAATATTTTCTAATATGTATTCCCGTTCGCTCGCACGACTAAGATTAGCGGGCGCGAGAATTTCCTCAAAAGCGAAGTTCGCGGTTTTTTTTTATTCTACCCAAGTAGGAGGAAAAAAAAGTTCGGCGTGGCATATAACGTTCGCCCGTTGAACAAATAGTGCCTTTTTTTTTTAGAAAATTGCTTGCGAAAGTCGTTAGCGCTCTCTCTAACACGATCGTTTTCTCCGCGCGGAGACGGGATCAATTCCTCCGCGAGGTTTATGTCTTCAATTTTCCGCGCAAAACTTTCGAGTCGTAAATTTCTTAGTTAATGGGATACAGGAGTGACACTCCTATGCTACAAGCTAAATCGAAAAATTTTCTCGGAAAAGAACGAAAACGAAAATGAACGCCAGGAGGCGAACTTGATCACGAAGAAAAATCTTTTTCGTAGGAAAGAATTTTAACACGAACGATTTAGCCTCGAAACAAAAAATATAATGTCTCGTCGATATCATTTTTGCGACAAAACGCACCGGCACCTTCCCCGCAAACTTTCACGCGAAGCGTGTTTTAAGAGAAAGAAACGGCCAGCAATTTATTTTTACGACGAGAGACGCGACCGTGAAATCGCAGCACGCATGCGCGGCGGATATCTTAAGTCGTACCATCGGAAACGCAACTCGTCCTCAAAAAAAAATTGCATCCTTCTCGCATCCACGACTCTCTTTTTACTTTCATTCCTCACGACCGAGAATCCTTGCGTAATCTTTATACTCCCTCCAAATCCCATTGGCATCTTACACACACACACGCGCGCGCGCCCATTCTCCTCCTCCTATTCCTCTTTTTTTCTCCTACCTCCGAACCAGCCTCTCTTCTTATCCGATCCCTTTTCTCGCCTCCTCCCTATCTCCCTCTCTCTCTCTCTTCCCCACTACTGACCACAAGCCCAGGGGCTAATAACGGAATTTCCGTTAGGGATCTCCTCTCCTTCCTCTTCCTCCATCTCTTTACCTCTCTACCATTCCTCTTCCACATCTTTTTTCGTCTATTTTCTTCTTCTCCACCTTCTCTCACTCTCTCTCTTTCCACTTCCTTTCACTCGTAAGGCGGAGCTGTTGACGGAGTTAAGGTGTAATAATCCCGGAGGTGGGGTGTTAGGGAAGAGGGAGTCGGAGGATGAGATGGTTGGGGGAGAGGGGGGGGGGGAGGGGAGGGGAAGGGTATAGGAAGGATGAGGCAGCAGGTTGACTCTTTCGTCCCCTCTCTTTTAACTCTTCTTTTTTCCTCCCTCTCTTAAACCCGCGGATGGGACAAGGACCTCGAGCAGTACTAACCCCGTGGAAGATCGCCACGCATAATGTAACCAGTTATGCAAATGCCGGGAGATATTCGGTAAGAATAAAACCGAGATTAAAAAGAAAGGGGTGGATGGATAGGAGAGGACGTAAGAGGGAGGAGGAGAGGATGCTGAGTCAAAGGGAGGAAGGCCATTCTCTAAAGGACAGGTGGAGAGGTTTATAACAAGATCGGAGCAGAAAAGGGGGAGGAGGAAACGAAAATATAAGGGTGAAATTTGGCGGAAAAAAACCGAAGACGACGACGCGAAAGAAGAAGAAAAACGTATTTCTTGTTTTGAGTGCGGGCAACCTTCCGAAGGTTGCGAGAGGTAGAAAAAAAACATCGGGATTCATTTGTTTGTTCCCGAGTCTGCGAAAAATAGCGAGGAATTCCCCAAATTTTCGTTCGCTCGAAGAAAAGAAAAACGATCGCGATGCGCGAAAATATTTGGGAATGTTTCGTTATAATTCGTGTTTTGTCCTCGGGCAAACTTTGTCTTGGTATTGTTGGACAGGTATATTTACCAAGCGATTTGCGCAATATTACTTTTTTGCCTCACGGGTTGCATTTGTTTGTACCTCGTCACCCAAATATTGCGGGGAATTTTTAAAAGTGTTGTTAATAGTTGTAATGAGCCGATTTATCGAGCCAGTGAAAAAATCCTCTCGCTATCATAGTCCTCCATCGACGAATCAACTGATAACTTCATCTTAGAAGAGGGATTTATTCAAATTTTCAATTAGGAACATGCGAAGCTTACTCGCTGAACGTCTTCCTTTCGCATTCACTGGCGAAAACTCACGAGCGACGTTTACTTTCCGTTATTGCGTGTTTTACGTTCTTGTTCACTCTCTATGAGTTGATCGCAAGTAACAGCGAGTTGGACTTCGTCCATCCGTTTCCATGAATGCCGTAACTAAGGCTTTCCCCCTTGGAGATCTAATCCCGTTCGCAGTTTTGACACGCAATTTCTCAATCATCATTTCCCATTACTCCGTGGCCTTCCAACGAACTGAATTTATACGAATCCATACGTACGTAGGTGGCTGAACACTGGCGCACCCTATCGTGCACCTCACGCGTCCTTTTTCTTTTCTTTTCCTCATCCCCGTTCTTATGTCTCCTCTCATGAGTCAAATGGACTGCATTCCGCTTGCGCTCCTTTTGGTATTCCGAAGGCATCTTTATGGTTCGTTCTATCGAGAACAAGTGCCAAGTGGACAGGTCAAAGATGGTGTTAGGAAACAAAGGTTACCTACATGGAAAACTGCTTCAATGTGATCTGAAGATGGGAGTTGCATGTTAAACCCTTTGCGTCACTGCTGGGAAGGTAGGTTAATGTCTGTCGTTTCGTTGGTGGCGCAAAAACGTCGGCATTTAGACCATGTTTCGTCGGTTCAAGTAAGCCATCAAGTCCAAATATTTCAGTTACTGATTGAGATTTAATCAGGGAAGGTAGATGCTGATGGGTGTGCTTCTCTATTCGCGAATTTTATGACGACGGACATTATTAAGATTAGAGAAAAGCAGTCGTAAACCCCGAAAGGATTTTAATCTGGTATAATTCCATCTTTTAGAATAATTAATTATTGCCGCACAACAAAGATTTAATTACTGATTATATCGAGTTGAAATCAGTTTCAGAGTAAAATATTTCCATAACGTATTGATTTAAACCTCACAAATCTATAGAAATAATTTTCAACGTTGGCTCATAAGTTGATGAATCCGATGCATCGTATTTATTTCTTAAACTTTATTTCGTATAAAATTACTTATTTGATATCGAGATTTCAAATGTATGCCATTGGAAATATACCGTAATTCCTATCTAAATTTGCAGTCGATTTTACAAGTTTTCGAAAATCGACAAATAAGAAGACTCACTTGATCGACGAAAGTAAAAATCGGTACAACATACATTGTACAAACTTTCTCATATACTAATGCGTCGTTTAGTTATCTTTTGAAAAAAAAGGGAAGGGAATTTTCCAATGGAAACCTTATGCTCATTAATTAAAACTGAGAGAAGTAACCGCGAAAGTTACCCGATAAAAAAAGTAATTTACTGCCCATATCTAACTACCATTTTACGACTCGTAAAAAAAGCTTACGAAACGAACCGTGTCTTGTTCACATGCGATTATCCGAACGTTTTTCGATGCGGCAATACTTCTGTTTTGTTTGGAATGGATGCTCCCCGTGTGACATGAATGGAGAAACTTCGTAAAGGGATGACGAGAGGAAGAGGCTGGGCAAGGTGTCGCATGAGCGAGGACGAAGGGCGTTCTGCGATGGGATACGAAGGAGGACAGTGGAGCGAGGACTGAATGGAAGGCGGATCTCTCGAAAAAGAACAAAAGTTCGATCTTCTTCGGACCAAATCTCCAGATCGTGCCGTCCGAATGTCTCCAAATATCCCGAAAGGAAAATCAATGCGCAATCCGTAAAAAAAAGAACGTGTAGCGCGTGCGTGACACCGACTTATTCGCGTTTTTCCGCCGAAAAAGGAATGTTAAGAGCCTATTTGACCTTTTTTTTAAGTGCCCATTGGCCCTATGTCCTTCAGAGTTTTCGACGCATCGCTGGGCGTGCTCATTCGAGCCGATCTTGGCTCATTAGAGTCGATTCGAACCGAAAACACGCATCTTCTCTCTGGGAATGATTTTCGTCACATCGAAACAGACATTTTCAACACGGGATAATCTATCCAAGCCAACAGGAGATTCGAAAATTTGTGTGTGATTATACGATAGCAATTTCACTCTCTAAGGCAGTGTTTTCCAACCATTTTAGAGTCGCGGCACTCTTAAGTGACATCAGAATTTGACGGCACCACTTCCTATCCACCATCAGTAATAATCGTGGTTTTTTTTATTATCAATATTGTGTCATTTTATTCTACCAGTTATTAACGTTTTCTAGTTTCAACAGTTAATTACAGGTATTTATACCAAACAAACGTATTTGCTTTAATACATAATGCACAAGAAAGTAACTTCGCATTAGGATAGGTAAAGATAAAAATTACACCACTAGTGAAAGGGCATGTTATGAATTCCCCAAAGAAAAAAATGGAAATTAGTAGGAATGAGGCTAAAAATGATAAAACAGAATAATTTTTGCGGCACCCCTCAGAACTCTTCACGGCACCCAGGTTGGGAAACACTCCTATAAGGAATTGTATAGACAGGGTATTTATTCGAATCATATGTTTCAATTCAGGTGAAAAGAAATAGCGAAAATGATCATCATCCCATGACTAACATCACAAATTTAGCATCAAAACAAGCGTCTTTAATCCTGTTCAAGAAAAAGAAACTATTAAAACAGTACAACTGGACGATGACTCCTTCGGTATGAAGACACAAAGTAATCTCCGTGGAACACTTCGTCTAGGATTCCTCTCTCTATGGCCAGCGTAAACAAATTTTCGGTGTTGACAAACTTTCACTGGAAAGGCTCACGAAAGGGGGAACACGCCCGTATGTGCAAACATTACGTCGCCAATCCTATTCCATCTCTCTCTTCTTTCTTCCTCATCGACTCTCCCCTTTTTTACAGTTCGAATGTGCATTTTTTTAAAAATCCTTGTTGCAACCCGGAAGCGTGCAGAGTTTCACGATCGAAGGAGTTGTCATAATTTAGGGTTAGGCTTGTTGGTAAAAGCCGAGTCAGCACGTCCTTCTTGCGCTATTAAAAAAAGAGGGAGAGAGAGTAAAAAAAGACGATCGGAAAGCCTTTCTTCCACACCTTTATGTCTCTCTGTCTTTCTCTCAATACTCAAGATTTTCCCCGAGAAGTGCAGTGTTTGCTCGCAACGGTACAGCGAAGACGCTGGCTGGGATCGATGCCCCCATACTAGCTCGAAAAGCTTAGTTACCATTCCTTCAAACATCCTCTCTCTGCCTTATGTTTGTGAAGTTAAAAAAAATCCATTTTCTTAGAACAAGTCGGGGTTCTGGTAAATTCCCCGGCTATATAGCAAACATGAAAGAGTTAAAAAAGAATATTCAAATGCGTTATTTCCAACCTTCTCAGAGCTCGAGCTTTTAGGATTCTAGGATTATATGAAATTAGTTTTCTTTGTCTTACGGCTAGCTAAATTTAAAAACGGTGCCGTCAGTCACTCAATGGTATAGGAAAAGGGCCAAGGGTTATACATATATAGGAAGGGGTCGATGACCCACCATTTGATAGAATTTTTTAAGGATTGATCGGGTGTGGAGAGTCGAGCCAAAGAAAATGAGAGGGTATAATAGGGAGATACGTTAAAAGAACCACGGAAATATATATTTCATGCGCGGGACAGGAAGTACGGATGGAAAATGATGGATCGTTTCCCTTCAATTGGTTAAACCAGTGATAATTGGCTGATAACTTCTCTTCTTCCTATTATACATTCGTCCCATGTCCGTTTTGAATTTATGACCTGAGTTATACGTCCTTTTTGACATTGTTTATGAAAAGCGAACGTTACATCGGGATATATATATATATATATATATATATATCATTATCGACCTGATGGTCTCCTTCTCGGCGGTTCGATGTTGTTAAGAGGTGGGACGCTAGGGACTAGAAGGGCGTGGAAGGTTGGGAAGGCGTGTTGGAAGGAGGCGGAGAAAAACACATCTCTGACAGGAGTGACTGATTCTTCGGGTGGATCATTTTTTTCTCTCTTATTGTTAGACGCGATAATTTCTTACGGGATGCAACAAATTAGTTCCTGTCGTCGTTTTATTGTTTTTTTCCTCTTTCCCCTCGTGCTAAGCGATCGCAGGTGTTGGAAGCTTACCAATCTTTATCTCGCCACGGAAGGATTTCGACAGACCGACAGATATGAAGAACTTCAGCTCTCACACTTACCTGTAAATAAAGAAAAAAAGTGGGTTAGAAATCGTTCAAGATTAATTTTTTTGTCATAAACTATACATCAATATAAGTGGCTCAAATAGAGGATAAAATACTTACAAAATACTTTTTTATTGATATCAGCAAATACTTGAGAAATAAATGTTACTAGATTTTGCGATATAGCATTAATTTATTAAACATTTCTCAGTTGAATTGCATTTAATAAACACATAACGTCTTCTCAGTAGCTTAAATTATTCAGGTCAATTTCAATTTAGTCTCAAAAACAAAAAGAAAACTAGTACTGGAGCCTACAACCTTAATTTCATGAATCAGCGAAAACAACTGTACAAAATACATATCATAAAATTATTCCACTGCATTAACGTGTATTTTTATTCGTACATAGAATCAATTGAAACGAATAAAACGATACAAACCCGACCTTATTATCAGAACGAAAAAATTCCCAAACATTTCGTAATCGCCAGCTTACCCTAACCTATTGGCCTACAGTCACATCGGACAAGCCGCCGTCTCCTACGGGTTGGAGGAAACAGGCGGTTAAAATATGTAGGCACATCGATTTGGCTTGCACATGCGTTCGGCGGGAAGACGGACGTGTCTCCCCCGTACGTGCCTGCGTGTTTGGCGCGGATGGGAAGAGGAGGAAGGGGCAAACGTGCGTGCGTGCGAAGAAGAGGAAGGAGTTGGAGTGTTCGGTGGAGGAAGAGACATCTTTCCCACGGACTGAGTAGTACATGATTGTCGGGAAGGGGAGGGGCGGGAGGTAGCGAGGAGGTGTGGTACTCATCGCTAGTGCGGACGCGTGTTGGGAGAGGGGAAGGGGAGTGGAAGGGGGGGGAATCGAGCGGAATAGAGGGAGTCGAGGGTTGGGGAGAGAGGAAGAGGGGTTTGGGTTGAAAGAGGGGCGTAAAAGGGGGTTGAGCATCCAAATTGGAACGGGTGTCCATGAAGGAGGAATGCCAGGAATTTCGACGTGATGCTATTTTTTTCGCATGTACACCCTTCGCGTGTCCGGAAAATTGTGGCTGCGCGTGATCGAACTATTTCTGTGAGGTTTTTTCCTACCAGATTACCTTGTCAACTCTAAGGAGTTCCTGTGACGGCTGGAGTTGGCTGTTGCAAAGTAGAGGGGAAAAATTCCGCGGACAAAATCAACGCAGAACGCGTTCTGGCAAGGTGTCTAAAATTAGAAATTCCACTCCCATTATACGCGTATTTTTTGCGATAACTTAATGTGTTTGTTGTATAAAAAGTGTTTATTTAATTCTCAACATTTTCGATTATGATTTAATTTTTTTTAAATACAAAAACTGCTTATACAGATAACACTGTGTACTCTTACTGTTTGAAAGTATATTAAATGCAGTCCTAACACAGTAGTTATGCTCAGCATTTACTATCATAAGGGAAAACTTTGCAAATTGCTGAGTAGAAAGACTGTCCTTAGAGAATCCAATTTCAACAGCAACGTTTCTTATTCACTAGAGAGTTTAATACTATCCATTACGTCTCAATGGGTACACCATCTTTCTTAACGGAGTAAAATGTCTTTCGAGCGATACCGTTTCTGTACAATAGTACAAGACAATGTGAAGATGCGACCAGCGATTGATGAAGCGCAATTTTTTCCCAACCCGGGAGTATGTTTCCGGTCCTTAAAACAAGCGTCCATCAACGTCTCACGGCATCTTTTTCTTAATACCACACATCACTTGTCGGTATTTGAGGTCTCCGTGTCCGACTGCACCGTCCGACCACCTCGGTTTCCCACTGCAACACGATTCGAAGAAGGATTCTCTTTTTGCGAGATCCAACCGCCTCCTTCCTTTCCTTCCCCTATCATATTTTACAATCTCTCTTCCCCCTTCCCATTTTGCAGACACATCCTCTCCCATCCGTGCGCCGCAATACCGACGCATCTCTCCAGCGATACAAAGGGACACGCAACCGCAAACCAATAAGTATCGAATCAGGCGCATGCGCAGGAAAGTCTAAAGTATTTTTACCCTTTCTCCCACTAAGCCCCCTTCCGTTAAAGGCCTTACCTCTTCCTTCCCATGTGGAACGGATCATCCCGCAAGTAAAAATGGCGCGGGGCACGCAGGAACGCGGTCCCCGTAGGACCGAGAGGCACGCGAGCACGCGGTGGTATCCGCCTCCATGCTGTCGCTAGGGAACGACGGCAGATGTTGGTGGGAGGGTTGGAGGGTATGAAGAAGATGTCGAGAAGTGTCAAGAGAGCGTTGCACGCTCCTTCGTCTTCGGTTCCCGAGAAGAATGAGGGCATGGGTGTGGATGTGAAAGAGTTGCACGGAGGTCGGAGGGAAAAGAAGAGGGTAGAGAAAGACATGGGGTGGTGGGATTAAGGCATTCGGAAGGAGGGAGAGGTGGGTTGGGTGTTCACTGTTTGTTTCAAGCGCCTGCGATGGATGACTTGTAGTTTTCCCTTGCACGAAACCATAATTCGTCCCTATGTTGAAGTAATGATTTCCTTTTATTTGTCTCGCGAAAATACCGGACGGGTCACTTGCACGGCTGTTGTGAAATGTATTACTATATTCTAATATATAGGGGGGGGCAAATATGCATACATAGCTCATCAAAGTTGAAGAATAAAAAATATCTCTATCAAACCAATAAATTCTCCCTAGATACCCGTGTTTTTTTAAAAAAAGGAACAGCTATCTCCGCCAGAACTTGCCAAGAATACCCTTCAGCGCAGCAAATAAACTTCTCCAAATCGGCAACTTGCGTCACCAGCGATCGTATATTTTTCAAATAACTACCTTCGAAAATCCCTCCACTCTTTTTAATTCTCGGCACGACACAAAACTTTTTCAGCATACGGACGAAGATATTTGAGGAATCCGTCATTTGTGACTTAATGGACTTCCGGCAAGCGTACGGTGGCGAATTTCAGGCTCTCAAAATGTGTGAGGGGTCTGTCGTCTTACATCCAAAATTTGACGGCCGAGAATAGCGGTAAGCGACGTCAATCACGTATGACCTTTTTCTATTAGGAATAAGAAATAGAAGCGGACTGCTAGGATAAGTGGAAGAAAGAAGGGAAGGAAAAATAGGAGCGGGGAAATATATCGGAAGGTGGTTGGGGGAGGTGGAGTTTTTGCTTCAACTCCTATGCCACATAATAATACGCGTGGATAACAGTATCCATCCGCCACGGAAGTAGAATGCTTATGAAACTCGGAACCTTCAAAAGGCTCGTTTTGTCGACAACGCTCGTGCGTCGCCTATTCATGCAGGAGCAAGCGGATTGTTTCCTATTTCCTACGGATACGTCGTAATATTTTTACGAGTGGGATGTTTTTTCCGACTACCAAGCGATTCCGTAAATTTGGTGGCGAGTTATTTCCGGCTGTCATCTAATGTTGTGTAAAATACCATAAAATTTTTTAACTTAAAAAATTAATTCGCGCAACGAAATGTTTACGATTCTCGCTTTCACACTTTGGTGCTAAGACTCTTGGGTTCCAGCGAGAAAAAACCTCTTGCCTCTTTTAATTACCCGGAAATAAACTTTTTTTAACTTCCATTTTCCTGGAATATTCTACTCCACTTTTATGGCACTCCCGAACTCGAAAATTTCCCAAAAATGCGTACCTGTTTTCCGCATGGACGCTCTAATATCCGCTAATTATATATCATTTTTGTTAACGGCGGATTGATTTCCACTCCGCCATCTTTCGTCAACCTATCAAGGACGATGAAGGAGGAGGAGAACGAAAAGGCATCGGGAGACTTCAACGCCCGTGGTCCACAGAGGTCCGGTCCCGCGGAATCGAGTGCCCAGGGGCGAAAGAATGCCACGCAACAGAATAAAAGGTAGGGGGAGAGAGAGTCGTTGAACTTCTTCTTTCAACTCACCCTCCTCCCCTCCCCTCCACCCCTCCCCTTCCCACAACTCCTCCCTCGCGCCCATTCCACAGACTTTTCACCAAAATCACCGCTTTTTTCTCTTTTCGGCAGGGAATCCGCTGCCCACCGAACCGCAGCGTGCCAACGCACTTTAGGATTGGAGCGTCATACTAATCGGGACGAGTCGCCATCGGGTGCCCAATATCCAGATCCTCTGGAAGTTTGCTGTCTTGAATAAAGTCGCCAGTGAATACATTTAGTTTTTTTTTTTTTAGCGATCCCATTCCTCGTTCCCGACTTGACATTTTTCTGCCAAAAATTCCACATTCTTCTCTCCTCTTCCAAATGCTTTTGTTTGATTTTCATTTTATTTTCGGAGAAAAAAGTCGAGTTCGTATGATTACTACGGAAAGGGAATTCGGGAATTTCATTCCCGGAAACGAAGAGAAAAAATGAACGTGATAATTTTTTTTATCTAAACTGCTAAGTTAATGTGTACAATGAATTTTTAATGGCTACTAAGAAAATCAAACGAGTTAACGACCTATGAAATTAAGTGCTTATTTAGCAAATTTTTTAATTCCATTGAGTTCGAATTCTTTTCGAATTGTTTTGTATAATACAAATGCATTTATTTATAATAAACCTTAAAGATTATTTCGAATAGAATATTTATTGCTCCTGATGAAGTTTTGCGTAATGGTTTTAAATGCGTGAATAGAATACTTACAGGCATATGAAACGTGATCTTATAATAGCCTGGTTGTATTATTTAATTTCCCCAATTAAATATAACGTATTCAATCCTATTAATAAAAACAGTTTTCTTTTGCTTTGGAATAAAAGTAAATTATATGTTAAATAAAACCACCGAAACTTGCTCCATCAGTCAAATATAGTACTAATTAGTCTCAAGATGACTGTAAGGTAGTGCAGTGATATTCTCAAGACGTGATATATCATTCAAAGAACATTTTACTATAATCGGTACAACGTACCGTTGCTACATTGGATCGAAGTGCATAGCAATGTGATAAAGTAGACTTTTCCACCAAAAAGGCGAATCCGATGGATTCATTTTACCGAGTAAAACAGAAACTCTTCCTGGAAAAAAACCATCGCACTAGTCTCGAATGCTAAACACGCATCACGGTGTTTGAGAAGCGTTCGTGTGACAAGACTGGATAACCGGAAACGAGAAGAAAGAGTGAGAAAGTGTCTAAAAATAGAAACAAATACCCATATTTAAGAGAAGGCAGGGAGATGGAGGAGGATGAGGTGGGAGATAGAAGGTGGAGGGATCCAATTCTAGAGGCGCCCAGGTAGGGACGAAAGAATCTCTCGGAATGGGAGAAGAGGCAGCGACCACGCTTAATAGATGGGGAGGAGGAGAGATGCCGTCGTGATATCTCATAACAACACGTGTCCGTAGTGGGTGAAATGTTGAGAGCCCTATACCATTTATGTCACATGTATGGGCGGTTCAGATAGGAAGAGCTTTTTTTTTAGTTCAATTAAAAGAGAACTGTCTGTTTTGGTTGCCGGCAGTATGTGTTGTGTGTTCGTTTTATAAGAGACTCAGGTGACTAATGGGTTTACAACTTTTTTTCTGAGAGGAGCGGATGCCTGAGGTAGGATGGAGGGAGGGAGGGAAAATGAGTTGTTTTGTAGGCATATGGAAATGGAGATAGAATAAAGATGGGAGAGGGAGAAAGGCGTAAATAACGTTTTCTTAAAAATGCATTAGACGACGGAGCAGACTATCTAAAAGCAAAAGGCGTTTCCCGATATTTTTAGTGAGGATTCTACGCAAAATATTTGTCGATTGAGTGTTAATCGGAGGAGAGAGGGAAACATTGATAATGGATCATGAAATTTTATCGTATAAAACGATACAATAGTAGAAACAGGATAAAGGCGATGAGAAAACATTAGGCAAATTCCTTCTTTAGCTTTTGCTGGATTTTAATTATTTCGTAAAATCTTGGTGATGAGTCGTGCGACGAGTAACCGAAACTCTTAAAGCGAATCGTGCGACTTTTCTTCTCCAATCCGAAAAAAAAACGAAATGAAGATTGCTCCGAAAAGTCAACACAGACAGAAATTCGCCTCCAGCTCTTCGAGCGGGAAAGAGCCGAAGAAAGGGAAAGAAATATTTGCGAGTTGAAGCACGACAATGGAGTATACGGGACGGCCCATTCCAGAGTTTGCACTCCAACAATGCACACCCGTTGTCTGTTTGTGTGTTTGGCGAATCTCCGAAAAAGTTGGCAAGGGCGGGGGACGAGAACGCCGCTTTTAGAGGTAGGAGGCGAGAGCAGAGAGAGAGAGAGAGAGAGAGAGGACGTGAGATGCTGTTCCTCTGGTATGGTCGAAAAAGAAGAACTTTGCACAAGGGATGGAAAGAGGAGTGGGAGAGGGAAAATGGCACGGTTCTAGGTGGGAGGTTTTGTCTCCTTACTGGAAGGAAGAATGAGGGACAGGAAAGAAGAAGGAGGGCGAGAAGGGAATAGGATGATGGCTGTCCGGCTTGGGCAAACATGAACGAGACTCAAAGGAAAGAAAGAGGAGGCGAGCGGAAAATGCGAATTGTCACGATGGGAGGAGAAAGAAGGGTACAAGAATACCCCCGCGACTAGGCCATTTCAAGCGTCCTGGAAAGAAGAGAGAAAAAAGGAAGGAGGGAGGGAGGGAGAGAGTGTAACCATGAGACCTCCGCAAAGCATTCCTAGCCTCGCCCACTCCGCGCATCTTAACATCTCCTTAGGATATGGGAGACGGGAGTGGGCAGCGAAGTGGACGGAACGGACTGAGGGAGGAGGGCGAGTTTTGGCGTGGCAGGGGAAGAGGTGATGGAGGAGGAGGGGTAAAGGCGTGGTAAAGAAGAAGAAACAAGAAACGGGGACCTCACTCTCAACCGATCGTGGGACTGAACCATCTGACGTCACTACCACTCTTCGTCCGACGGTTGGGAGACGTCGCAAGGCCCATACCAATAAGTTCACTCTGCCCCGACCTCTCTCCCTCCCCCTTCTCTCTCCCCCCCCACCCCACCGATGGTCTCTCAACGCCACCTCGGTCTCATACCACGGTTCCCACTGCCCGCTCGTCCGCTCTCATACTCCACCCCTTTTCTCACTCTCTATCATTCTTCCCTAGATGTCTGGAGAGAGGAAAAAAAACGGGAGGTGGTGGGAGGGGCAATGGGATGGAGAGGGTAGGACAAAGTGAGGGGGTGGGGGGGGGGAGGGGTGGCATTGTGGCTCCGTGCCATTATCTGCTTCCATTCGGTTTGCACTTTTTCTCTTTCTTTCTTTCTTTCATTCCTCCCTACCGTCCTGCCTGTGCGAAAGGATTTTTTTTCTACACGGAAATGCTCGCCTAAATCAAAATTCTAGGTGTAGCGAGAAAAAAATCTTATTAAACTATATACAAACCTTTTAAACTAATGAAAAAGGACGACTAAGAATTCTCTCCGTCCAAAAACCCGTTGTTTTTTCACCGATACTTTTTAAATACGATAGAAAATAGTTGGTACGGCTTTAGAAAGATGATTAACGCGCTGCCACAGGATTTTCTATTATTTCGAACATTTTAAGAAACGACCGTAGCCGTCCTAGCCAGAGGGGTGAGCATAAACTTTAAAAACATGCTTTTCGATGAAGGAATGATTACCTTCATTTTCTCATTAAGATATATAACGTGTCGACTCTCGTTGGCCTCGGCAACAGGGGAAAAACACAATGGCATAACGGATCCTTCGCTCTTAATTGTAAGAAACGAACAACTGCACGCTTTTTAAATAGCCAGAGAAACCATCCTGGACGCAGTGCAACGAGATTTTAAGGGCGGTCACGCGATCCGATGTTAACTCGCTTTACAATTAATAACAAATAGTAGCAGATGATGACTCGAGCGCATCCGTGCACGGAGATGAAACAAGAGGAGGGAGAGCGCGGTCGCTCGTCGATGAAATGACCATGCGTTTAAAGGAGAGGTCACGATTCATCGCGGACGTTTTGGGTGAGCGGGTTGTGATGGAGGATGTGTTCCGAGAGCATGGGAACTGGTCAGGAGTCTATGAGGATGTGGTCGAAGACACGTCTTCTTTCAAATTTTCGACCATGACATGCAAAAGAAAATGAGGATGTTGATTCTTGGCCGCGCTAAAGGAAGGGAGTTGAACGCACGCGAGATTTAAGAAGGATGCGGAAACGCTAATGTGGCAGAGACAAACGGACGTCTCCTGCCAAGCTCTAATCTGCTCGGGAAAGAAGACGTTGCGTGATGTCGGCTCGAAAAGGTTCGGTTTTCATATCTGCGCCGAAAAAAAGACAATGGGATCGTTATCACGAGCGCCCAGTTTGTTTTGGAATGGCTCGTCGTTTTTCTCTACCGTTTCTTTCGTCTTACGAATCCGCAATGTGCGGGCGATAGCTTTTCGGAAATAAGATGGCGTGACTGCTAAGACGAAGCGGAATGTCCAGAGAGGAAAATCTGGATGACATCTCTCCGTGCTGGTTAAGGGGGAGTCGTTAGCGAAAGGTTTTTTTTAACGTCAAGTGGACAAAAAAAAGGAACATTCTGTGTGGGTAATTAGACTTAAAAATTGCTGGATAAAACACTGGGAAGGAATTATGTCGATTGATAAATTTTACGCACGATTCGCAGAGATATTATTGTCCTTTCTCAGAATTTTTCCTAGCAAAAGTGACTCTTGAAACACGTAAAATGGATAAAAAACAATATATTATCATTGTGCTGAATTTCTGCGCTAAAATTTGAAATGCAGCAATAGTTCCAGTTGGTCATACAAAGGTTATTTTTCGTGGTTTTGACAAGTGAAATGTGTATACAATAGAAAAAATTGAGACATTTTTTGCGCACTTTTCACTAACCTCTAAAGAGATACTTTACAGAATCGAGACAGTTCGCCAAAAAGAATACGCAAGTATAAAAAATTGTATTTCTCGCCGTTCTTCTGGAGCACTCTGTAGTCCAGATTCACGGAGACAAATGAATAGCTTTGAGATAAATGTATTTCTTATCTTTCCCAGCCTCTTGAAACAGGCTGCATCCTCCTATGTCACGCGGAAATAAAAATAAAACCTCTCCAACTTTCAAAAGCGTCCATGAAAACGACGCGACGCGGTGGTGCTTGGACGCACTCATCCCTCTGGATTACGTTTATTGACCTGCGGAAAAAAGGAACGACGTAAGATCGTGCGTAATCTAGCCTTCGGGGCCGCCGCAAGATCCGACCCTATATGCAGCTCGACGGCGTGGATGTGTGAAGCAGCAGCACTTTCACTACCAGGCCTCGCGGGAAAGGCGAGCGGAAGTCAAGGTGAAGGACGACTACATTCGTTTCGAAAATAAGGAGAAAAAGAAAGGTTCAAGGGAGAGAGAGTGAGAGAGAGTTAAGGGGTGGAGGAGGAAGAGGAGGGTTATAAACGCGAGAACGGATTTGTATTTTTCGCCGGCGAGCACGTAGGAAAAAGAGAGATACAGGCAGGAATTAGACTAGTAATGAGACATGGGCATGAAGTATAAACGTCGGAAATGATTGGGTTTCGAGAAAATCGATTTGAAATTAAAGTGTTTCCCTATGAGGTCGTGCCCGAAAATTAAGCTTACGGTACAACACCACCACCGTGTGGAATCTCCTCTGCCCTTCAGGAGGATTCCCGAAGGGGCGAATTAAACGCTGCTTTTATCGACAACCGTCTTCTGCAATCATGAAATAATCTTCTTGATCGGATTGCACACGTCATGAATACGTTAATAACAGTCTATAAAATGTAATAGATGGAATGCAGAAAGAGAAGGTTGAGTTCTATTCTTGGCCCTCGTGCAACTGGTAAGTGTCGTGTTATCTCGTAACGTAATATAAATCGAATCAGGACATCCTTTTTTCCGCCGTTTTCAAAGGTTAAGTGCGCGGAATTATAACGAACGGTTTCTGTAGTACCGGACTTATATTGTGGCAAATTAACTTAATAATGCAACAACCTCCTGAGATGATGATTTAAATGGCAATAAAGGGTAACATAATTGATGTAAGGCTCTAATTTAAGCCACTTATGCCGCTGATGGCAATTTAAACGTTTTCCCAATGGCCGATGAAAGGTTTTTATCATTCATATTTCGGAGGAGGAATAAAATTTGAGATTGCTTTGGCGTATTATTAAGCAAAGTAATCTTTGCAAACTTTTTCTCTTAGCCTAATCAGTACAACGAAAAATATTTGTCGATTAGCACCCCTGGTTTTTTTACGACCAATAAAATCCATTAATTATTTAACCAATTGCGCATCTAAGATAATCGATGGAGATGATGGCGAAAAGCGGTCACCTTTCCGCACTTCTCTATAACACATAAATTCGCGCACGCAAATATTAGCTACAATGCATTCCATCTCCCGAAAAACCACAGAAAAACTCGTTTCAATAATAGAAGTATCGAACCGTTAATGTACATCTCGAGTTCGATGGATCCCGATAAAAAAAAGAAAGAAAGAGAGAGGGCAAACACGCTTTAGAAAGAGGGCAAACACGCTTTCTTTGATCGTCAACTCACGCGGGACGCGCAAATAAAGCGGGAAGTGAATTTCGCTCTGGCGACCGTCCAGATCATTAAATACAGTAACGGCGGTCAAGCCTTCCACTCGGTTAAGCCGAAACTTTTATTCATGAGTTCCGGGCACCCTACGCGAAGAAAGTGTCTCTCCTTTTTTTATTTAAAAAGAAAAACATATAAAGGCATTCTTTCCTTCGGTTTTTTCTCTCCCGGAGGCATTTCAGTGTCGCTCCCGCTGTTCCCGCTTTGAAGGAACGCACGGACGTTGATCCAAGCTACCGAAAAGAGTCTTTTCGCACGCTCTTTATCCGTGGATGGGGGCATGTGCGGGGCTGTTGGAGGTTAAGGGAGAGTTGAAGGGGGGTGGAAGGAGGGGGGGTTCCTTTAGTTTCTGCCATCCTCCTCTTCTCCCCTTCCGCCCACCCCGACGAGGCGTTGAACTCTCCCGAAAAGCTTCTTCTTTCGCGAATTACACGCTCAAAAACCTCCCATCCTGTCTTCTCCCCTCTCTCTAGCCTTTTCTCCTTCCAATCCTTTTCCAGTCTTCTTCTCGTCCTTTTCGAAACCTTCCCTTCTCCAAAAACTACTGGTGACGTAGCCAGCATCATTGCTCCTTCTCCCTCTCCCTCCCTCCCACCCTACTTCACCCGGACCGAAAAATCCCCCATCAACACCGAGGGTGGCCTTAGCCTCATGCAGTCGGAGGAGTAGGAGGAGCTATAAAAGAGGATTTTTGTAATGATTTTGCAGTATAACTATAGTGGATGGAAAGGAGCGAAACCCGACGGTCCGATAAGGTGTCAAGCTCTTAACCTGACTTAACTTTCCGGAAGAGCCGAGGCGATGAAAAATGGCTTTAAGCCTTTTTTATTCGCTAAAATATTTTTTGTCTCTTTTTGGAGGGAAAAAGTGTTTTTGACGGTTGGAATGGCTCGCCCTCGTGTTTGGCTTTGAAGGTGAGTTAGGGGAGGGAAGAAGATGGGGATGGGGGAGGGATGAATGGGAGGGGAAGGCCGTTTCCGTCGGGTAAGCGCCAAACCAAGCATCGCAACAAAGAGGATAGGGATTCATAGGCTCCGCTCGGGATAATTGTCATGGACTCTTGGTTAACGAATGAATTAAAATTTCGGACGAAAACAGTCCTTCACCCGAGGAATTATCTATATGCTAATAACGAGTGCCAAAAACAGTTAAGAGGAATTGAAATTTGCTGTAAGAACCCGGCGGGATATACCATAAAGATGCGACATTTAATAGGTTTTCACAAAACCCCCAAGATTTTTTCAACTCACGTCCTTTTCTGTGAGCACTTTCTCACATTCTAATAAGATTATTTTCGCTTTTCCATCTCCTTCATCCAAAATGTCCGAAATCCAAATCAGTGATTATTTCCCATTTCACATTTTTCCCCGCCCAAACCGAATTTTTAACCTTGTATGAAATTTTTATCTCCCAATTACACGAAAAGAACGAGAATTATAGTTGCAATAATCAAAATATCATCGCCAGGTGGAAAAGTCCTATTTTTTCCGCGCCTTTTCTCTCCCGACCCTCTAAGGTCCTATAAATGACCATATCTCCATCAAAAACTTTTAACTCGTCAAATTCGATTTGCTTTTTTTTCCTAATTCCCTTCACATCATTCCACCCGAGGCGTATCGACGCGGAGGCGCTGGTGCAGAGTAAATCTTACCGGAATGCAGGGCGAGGGAAGGGGACAAAAAAATCTCCAATTTAGTTCCATCCGCCGGGACTTGAAAAAGGTGTGGATGCTGGGAGACTAAAAGAGAGGAGGGGATTCTCCCCCCCCCCTCCTCTCCCCCCCTGCGGAGTGAGCGGGAATCGTTTTCGGAGGGGAGGAGCGAAAGAGGAGGGAGAAAGCATGGAAAGGAGAAATGAGAAGGTAGTGAAAAAGAGAACGGAGAAAGAGGGAGGGAGAAATTGAGGGAGGAAGAAAGGGAGAGATAAAGAGAGAGAAGGTAGAGAAAGAGATGGAGGGAGAGGGAGAGAGAGGGGGAGAGAGAGAGAGAGAGAGAGAAGGGAGGAGAGAGAGAGTGACAGAAATATAGTGAAGGAGAGGGAGATATAGAAATGGAGGAGTAGGGAATGTAAGGCGAAGAGGAAAGTGGTAGCGGAAGGGGTTTTCGAAGAAAGTGGAGAGGAAGAGATGGGGGTATTAGTGAGAGAAGGGAAGAGGAACACGAGAAAGAAAAAGAAAGAGTTGATGAAAAGTGAAATAAGAGTTGAGTGAGACAGATAAATACAGGGGAAGATAAGTCTAGGGAATAACGGAGAGGGGAAGAGAGAGGGAAAGACAGAGGGAAGGAGAGTTAGGTTTGAAAGTGTAGAAGGTACGTGAGGGAGGGAGAGAGGATGGAAGGAAGAAGTGGCGTGGAGTGGTGGAAGAGGAGTAGAATAGGGGAGGGTGGTGATGGAGAGAGAGAGAGAAAAGGGGGAAAGGAGGAGGAGTCGGGGTGGGAGTAGTAGAGAAGTGGAGGGGGTAGGGGGAAGGGGGGCGCTGTGCAACTCTTAATCGCTTCTCCGGAAGGATGAGGCGCCGCAAACAACTATTGGTTCCGCACCTGAGTTCCTTCACCTCGCGGTTATAGAGGAAGGAGGGAGGGGGAGGGCGTCGGGGAGGAGGGGCGGGGTGGATGAGATGAGGAGGGGCGGTCGAGTTTGTGGGAAAGGAGGTGGAGAGTGGTGGTGGTGGGGTGGGGGTGGGGGGTGGGAGATGAAGGGGTCATCTCAACCGTCCTTCGTTTTGCACTGCCTCTTTCTCGGGATGAGAAGCTAGAATAAGATCAACGATCCTTTTTTCCTCCGTCTCATTGCGTTTGACGAGGATGTTATGCGAGCGAGCGGAGAAAGGGATTGCGGCATATGGCAAACGAGAGCGAGGCATTGTTAGCGTGGATGTTTAATCCCTACGATCGCAACATTTTTGACGTTAACTAGTCGTGCGTGCGTAGATAACGTGTTGATTTCATTTCGTGGCGATTAATAACTATCGCCTGGCTGATGCACCACTAAGGTAACTATAAATTGATTTTAAAAAAAACCTATTCTTCTTAGTTGCATATGTTTAGGATTCATCGATTGCGTGTTGTTAACGCTAAAATTCAACGAAGAAGCGATTTATTAAAAATTTCACTAATCAAATTCGTCTATAGTTGAAATTTTTTGTTACTTATAAAGGCTACATCCAATTTTCTCTATTGATACGCATATGCTTCTGTTCGATCCTTTTCGATGGAATATAATAAAAATATGAATTTATGAGAGAGGGATCCTAATGATCGTAATCGGCTGGGTTTTCAAATTACTACTCAAATACCTAGGTAGCGTCGAAGCTGCTCCTAAAATGCCTAAGGGAACGTCGTGCATTTTCTCTACGCAACATCTATACTAAGGAGTTTTCGAAAACACATTTCACAAAAGGTTGAACAACCCATTTTCTATGGGAAATTTGGAGGAGAGAGGTTAGGTGGTTGGGTCGGAAGAGTTGAAGGGTTTAGGGAAAAGGAAGATCAGAGAGATATTTGGATTTCGAGTTGTGGGTTGGGACGGTCAGCCTCTACGCTCATCCTCTTTCTCCTCCCTCTACCCTCATCCTCTTTCCCACCTCTCTCTCTCTCTCTACCCTCTCTCCTGCGATTCTTCTTCTTCTTGCTTTAGAATGTGTTAGTGGGCGGTGCTGGGAATTCGAGAGAGAGAGAGAGAACAACACACTTCATACGCGTGAAAATTTTGATCGGTAATAAGCGTACGCTATTTTTTTTTCATGAGGAGGAGTTTCTCGGGAGCTTCCATCGACTTACAACACCTGGCGAAGAAATGATTTTGATCGAAAGAACATGTCACTGATGAAATTAATGTTTCATTTTACTACCTATATTTTGCGTAGAAAGGTTTCGTAAAATGAAATGGCTGAGATGTTAGCCATCAGTTTTCACTTGCATTGGACTTATGACTATAATGTTCTGAAGTTATATACCTAAGGAATTTCAGTAGTTAAAATAAGGGGGAGGAGATTGAGAATTGGTCTAATTTAATACCATTCCTTTAGGAGAATGATTTGTCCATCTATTCTGTAAAACTATGATATATATATATATATATATATATAGTGTTCACTGGGTTTCCTTTAACACCTAGTTGCTCTAAATATCCTTACTTACCTTTCCTCTTCCGTAGTATTTATGTATATACATATATATATATCACAGCCTCGAATGATGACAATGAATAATACGAATACCAATGTTTTTGTCCGTGTTTGAAACAGGGACTTCGATTACACGTATATAAACGAGTTCAGTGCAAGTAATTGCCCTTAAAAAAGCAGCAGCGAAATCATCTCCATCGTTGATACAATCTTGGATGATATATTTAGATTCAAAAAGAAAATCTGGCGGCGGTAAAAACATTTGAAGACAGTTTCTTACAAAATGCCTATTTGGAAAATTGCCCGAAAAACTACAGCATTACCAATAAATATAATGCACACAAAAAGGACTTATAATATCATCTT
Organism: Uropetala carovei; assembly: GCA_036926305.1. NCBI lineage: Eukaryota > Metazoa > Arthropoda > Insecta > Odonata > Petaluridae > Uropetala > Uropetala carovei. The sequence goes on along the minus strand of JAXCHB010000089.1, from coordinate 2,337,373 downwards.
ATAAAATTACCGTTGTATTGTAAACGCGGGAAAACGGAGGATTCTTGATTCGGGAAGACAACCGCAAAGTATACCGTGACTCGACATTGTATGTTATATAACGGACGCTATGGAAAAAAACCACATTAGCCCTTCAGAAAAAAAGTCGAATAATATATACACACATTAGAACACGCATGTATACTTTTTTTAACATTTCCTGTCGGAGCTTATTTTTTCCCTAAAACATCACAACTCGATAAGAAACCCGGCGGAAGAGACGCGACCCCATCACGCACGGATATTTTTCTCCCCGAGTAAATAAAAAAAAACCTGACAACGGCGTACGATTTTTATCCAACGGTATTTGTGTGCGAGTTCGAGCAAAGGAAGCAAAAAGAAAATAATACTACGACGGCCAAAAATGTCCCGGAAAACTTTCGTAGGGCAGACGCAGTCATCGATCAAGGAACTTCCTCGGGAAAGGAAATTTGGCGGACTTCCCTCTCTTTCCCTATGCGAGACAAAGAAATTCACGTCTCCTTCGGTTAAATAACGCGAGTTATTCATTGTCTCGAGGCGAGACGCGATTCAATTCACCCGGCATTCTGTTATCATCAGGAGCCGGTGATAAAAATGGCGAAGGATATCGAGGTAGGAGGAGAAAGTTAAAAAGAAAAGATACTCGAAGTCGTGCCGGCGATAAATAATCATCTTTTTTTACGGTCCCGGGACTCCATAGAGCGAAGATAGTTGCTTGGAGATAAGAAGGGAAGGAGGGAAGAAGACGATTTTTGAGTGCGGACGGGTAAAAAGGAAACTTTAACGGACCTAACAGAGATACAGGAATCCGATTGCCTCCAGGGATGTGTTGGCGGATGAAAATAAAAAGGACGCTTCGGAGCACTTAAAAGCACTCCGTGTTTATATATTATATAATTTTCTTTTTGAAACGGCTCGTCGTGAATCCGTTGGGACGGTATCCAAATTGCTTAGTCGCAATTGCCGTCTCATGGAAGAAACTAAAATTGAGAGGAGCTCTTGAATCCTCCATTAAAGATGTTTGTAACAGGAAGGACGGATTCATACCGGGGGGATTTATCGTACGAGACCAATAAAAGGAGAACATTTAGAGTAAAATAAAAAAGAAAAGAGGCTCTAACAAGAAATGAAGTATTTTGTTCGAGAGAAGAGAGAGAAAGAAATTGCTGGGTAGAAGAGTAGGAGAGTCATGTTGCTTATATATATATATATATAAATGGATAAATGCGTACATAATGGAAAGCAAGAGAAAAAAGAGAAGAATTTATTAAGAGATGGAGAGAAAGGGGAAGAGATGGAGATCTTATAAGCATAGACAGGCAAGACAGAAAAAAGAAAAGTAAAACAATATAGGAATAAGGCGGTTAGGGCAATACAAAGGAAATGAAAAGGGAAATACGAGTAAGGCAAATAGATATTAGCTACAGTATGATGCCCTCGTGTCAGTTAAGTTGGCCTTCAAAGTGTCAACATCGACCATTATTTGCGTCACTTATGCTATGCATCGTAGGTCCTTAGGATAGAGGGAGAGAGAGAGAGAGCGATACTGAGATGAAATGTAAAAAAAATAAAAGGAATAGAAGTCAGAAAATCGAGAAAAACAAAACTTCAGGAGAGACAAGAGGATCAGATAAAGGACTTTCGAAGTAGAACGAGTTACTCTAAGAGATGGAAAATAATAATAAAAAAAGGAGGCGGAGAGGATGAAGCGGGAGTAAAGTCTTAAGTGAAAGGGTAGAGAGAGAGAGAGAGAGAGAGAGAGAGCAGAGGAAGCTCTAAATAGCGCAGTCTCGCATTCTGTTGCCGGCAGGTAAAATGCGTCTCTCTCTCTCTCTTTTACTCTTTAAGCGTTGGGAAGGAATGAGCTAAAGGGGTATATTGAGAATCTACTTTCACTGCCACGGTCAAAGTTAACCATCTCCCTTCCTTCCTTCCTCCTTTTAACTCTGCCAACCTCTCCCCCTCCCTTTTCCTCCAACGCCGCCACGGCATAGCGAGTAAAAGGGGTTGTTTCCAGAGATGGGGGAGGCAGAGTGGTTGGGGGAGGGGAGGGGGGGAAGAAGAAAAAGAAGGCGGGAAGGTAAGGAAAGAGAGGGGAAGGAAGGTGGGTCAGCGACCTCCCTCCTCACACCCTCCCCTCCACTCCGTTCCCCTCCCTCCCCTCATTCTCCCCCGCACTCGCTCCATTACGAAGAATTCCCAGTTTACATCGTCCGCGTTTTTTTGGACCTTTTTTTTTATTTTTTCGTTTCATCGCGGAATCACGAGCCTCGGATGGGACGGGAGGAGGCTTCTTCTTCCTCCGTCCCTTCCCTTCTCTCTCTCTCTCTCTCCTCCGTTCTCTTTCTCTCCTGCTTTTCTTACCGCAGAACCTCCCTTCTTCCCTCCTCTCCCCCCCCCCTCCATTTTCCAATCTCTCCTCTCCTATCTCCGGAGAGATCGCCCTCCCTAACCACGGTGAGCCATTCTTTACATCCCATACTCGACGCCCCACCCTCACCCCCTCCCTCTCTCTCTCCTTCTTTCTCCCTCCCCTCTCTCCACCCTACCAATCCCTCGCAACCTTGCACTTCACTGCACCGGAACAATCCACTACCGTCTCTCTCTCTCCTATACTCTTCCCGTCTCTCTGGCTCCTCCACCTCCTTTCTCTCTCTCTCTCCATTCTTTAAAGGATATAGCCGATCCTCTTTCTCTTGCATTGGAGACACTGGCTAAAGCCGCCCCCAGGCTCCACTCTCTCGCTCTCCTCCCTAGTACCTCTCCCTCTCTCTCTCACGTCCGATGCAAGTCTTCTAAGACGTCGCCGCCGCCGTCGCCACCTCTCCCACCCTCCTATTCTCCCTCTCTCGCTCCCTCCCACCCCTTCCCTAACGGATTTCTTCGGAACCGCAGATGGAGTTGTGGAGAATCTTATATATATATATGCCTCCCCATCTCCTCTTCCTCTCTCCAGCATATCTTCCTCACTTCTCCCTCTTTCTCCCTTCCTTAGTCTTTTTATCTTCTTCCTTTTTCCTTCCTTCCTTCCTTCCTTCCCCTTTCCGCCAAACACCCCTTCCTATGCCATCGACAACTTACGATGCAACCGATGACATGACTAGCAGGAGAAAAAGAGAATGGACTTCCGCGATCCTTTTGGCGTTTCTGAGCAAAGATGAGTCGGGATTCCTTTCGATTAGAAGTCTAGAAATAGAGGCCGGAAGGAGACACTTTTTCCCTCTCTCTCTGTCTTTCTCTCTCTATCTCACACACACAGTCGCTCGCTAACTTGGCGTCGTCTCTTGTATTTTCATTCGGCTCGAGAGGAAAGCTCTCGAGGGAAAGGGAACGCGCGCGCTGATTACAGAGTGGAGAAAATAACGGATTACGCAAATTACGTCCGGAGAGACGTAATGAATTTGCGAACTCTCGCAGAGCGTGAATTTTCCGTATTGCGAGTCGGTTTAGAACCGCGAATGATTTGAATGTAGTATATCCGCGGAAAAAAAAGACCGGGATAACTTTTAATTTCCAAAGATTTCCATAGGAAATGATCCATAAAACCGGTCGATGTCATCTACTCGCGGATTGCGATTATTAAGCTGAAAATATTTTGGCCCGATTGCGACGTCATCTTGAACGATCATAGTAATGAAAAATTGACTCGATATAATTAATTTTAAAAATCGTTTCGATTCGCCAAAGCTAAATCGAAGCTTTAATATATTTCATAAAATTAGACATTTGAAATTTCAAGAAAAATGTTATTAGGGAAATTATATCGATTAAAGTACCACAAAGGAGGCCTGGAAAAGTACATAATAAGACACTGAACTCTTAACTTCCCTCGCGTTCTCCTAATGCCTCCCACTTTCTCGCCCACCACCTCCCTTCTTGTTACCCATCCTTTCCTTCCCCACGCGCTGTTCTATTGTTTCACGGGTGGATGAGTGGGAAGGCGAGAGTGCAGAGAGGAGGGAAAGGGCGATAAGAAGAAGGGGCGGAAAAGGAGAAAGGGAGGGGAGAGAGAGAGAGAGTGAGAAAAAGGATTTTTTTAAATCGGAGATTAAGCATGCCTATCTGAAGGAACTTTTCTATACAATAGTCCTCGGAAGCTGTTAGCGCGTGAAAGGAAGTACTATAAGAGAAAACAATGACAGTTTCTTGTTTTTTTCGATGTTTTACAGAATAGAAACACGAAGAGTTCTTTCGGTGAGGAATGTGAGAATAGTTTTCAAAAAAAAATATTTGATTAGATAAGCTAAACGTATTAAATTGATTTTAAAAGGTGTATATGAATTCGTTTTATAACGGTCATATAAAGAAAATTTATGGATATATTTCAGACTCATTAAATTGCATTCCAATTTAAATCGCTTAATGGGTCGTGTCGTCAAAATCTTTCATGTTTCACTCTAACAAGTCTAACAGCTACGACATCCGATATAATCCTTGACAGGTGCACGTGTCCTAAAAAAAATAGCTCGTTTCCTCTTTTAGGTGCACTTTCATCCTTAATGAAACGCCCTGATTCTGACAATAGGCTCTCGTAAAAACACCCTCATCAAAGCGCGGGGCCGTAAACGAATTTTTGGCAGCTCGATCTCTTTAAAAGGTCGCTACTTCAATTTTTTTAAAGTCCGTTACTTCGGAATTCCTAATTTTTAAATACATCCTACGGAAATACCGCTTTATCGCCGGCGCCTTTCTTGTCGTTCGCAACATAAGAGCCGCGTTTACGTGCGCGATAAACGCATCGCAGTATCCGAAACTGCCGCCTGCTTCAGAACCCAAACTACGGCGTTGGGGGGAGTAAAACCAAACACGGGAATTCTTCCACGGGCCGAATCAGTTCATTCACATTACGTCCTCTAATCCGCTTACAACGAGATTGGGCAAGGTTAGTCATCCAAGCGTTGTGATGTATTCTCCCCCCCCTCCCTTACAATGCATACGGACGTGGATATTTTTTTCGTCCGAGACTGATGTAATTGGAAGCTCTGAGGGAGAAAAAACTGAGAGAGAGAGACAGAGAGAGGGAGGAAGCGGAATGGTTAGGAAGAAATGAGAACCGACAAGAGGAGGTGTCAAAGAAATGATAAAAATCGACAAAAAATGAAAGGATTTAGGCGATGTTACCGAAAAAGAAAGAAAATCTCCCACGCGAATTATGAGCGAGAGAGAAAGGGAGAGGGAGATAGATTCGAAAGACGAACGCGAAGGGACCAATTATAAGAAAGGGGAGGAAAAGAGAGAGGGAGAGTGAAGTGACCCAAGGAAAAGAAGATATGTTTAGCAGCATGTAAGTCGGAGGCGTGGGAAGAACACGGCTTGGAAGTCGGGGGCGGAGTAGGAGGAAGAGGAGGAGGAGGGGGCGAGAGGGAGGGAGAAAGAGGAAGCGAGTTGGCGTGGTGCGTGAGCAAGTGAAGGAATGGAATGCGGAGGAACACGACGGAAGCGCTTCCGCAGAGGGGGGTGGTCCAAGGTCGGATCGAAAAGCGATCTGAATTAGTCGTACGTAAAAAAAAAGAGGGAAGAGAAGAGAATAAGAACGGTTTCGCTCTTGGGAGAGTCTATTTCGGGATGAATGAACCGAGTTAAACGAAGAAGTCGGAGGGGAAAATTGCCCCCATCGGGAGTTTTATCTCTAGTTAAAGCAAAGAGTGATTCCGAATGGGTTTTCCTTTTCTTTCGAAAACCAGTCCGAAGTTTTCGAGGACCTTCGGTTTATTATGAAATATCGGATCGAGCATCTAGAGGTCAATGGTCTAAAAGACGATCCACCAGGCATCGAAGTTGATGGACAGAACCTAAGATTATGTAACCATTTGGAAGTAGTCCGTCAATGGGGGGCGGCATTCATCGGTAGAAAGAGATGATTCTGCGAGCACATTATAGATTTAATGGACCAAATGGAGGTATTAGTTATACAGTTCTATTGGCTATAAATTTAAAAAAAAGTTAGTACAAAAATATCGCTTTCGATCGTCGCAAATAACATAACGAGTCCGGTTCGCCGCGCATTTTTTCATTTGTAACTTCCAGCCACGACGTTAATTAGCAGAACGTTGCAGCTTGCCTACGTATTAAACCATTATAAACAACTCATTTGAGACTGAGGTAAACGGCTCGTACCTATGATTCCAGTAAGTAAAAACCATCTCGGAAAATAGCTCTGGGATTTTTTCCCATCCCTACCTGCCAACATTAAACGCGGTTCCGAGTTTATCTGAGAAAAAACCTAAAAGCGAATTATAAAGAAGTGAGACAGACGGAGCAAACACACATACACACGCAGACGGAAAAAAATCGCGACATACTCCGCGTTATTCACATCGGCGTCGCGGTTCCCCTTCGTCTACCTTTTTTCCCCCTTCCATCGATCCATTCGAGCGACGACGCGAAAAACGCGAATAACTCACTCCCTTCGGAAAATATGCGCGGAAATAAATTCCGCAGTCATGACCGTCGCCGCGCCCTCCCTCCCCCTCCCCCCCTTGAAACCTATCCCCTCCCCCCTCCCCAGTCCACGCCCACGCCCACTTCAATGACCGGCGCTTGTTTCATACCGTATCGTTCTACCTCAGCGATCCGAAACACGTCCCGCAGTCTCTATTTCTCTTGTTTTTTCCCCTCTCTGTCTCTTTATCCCTCTCTCTCTCTCTTTCCCCTTCCATCGCTGTCCTTTCTACTTTCATCTAGACTCTAATGTACCTCCCTGTATCTGTACATAACTCTTTCTACATTTTCAACATCCTCCATCGTTCTCTCTCTTTTAACCTCGCTTTTTTTACCTCTCCATCTGCATCCCTTTTTGCCATTTCTCCGTGCCATCTCCCTCTTTCCAACTCTTGACTCCCTTTTAATAACTTTTATATTGACTTTACTATTATATTTATATGTATATATGAATGTTCTCATCCTTACAATGATTTAGCATTAACAAGAAAAACTTCTGGCACCTTTTGGATTTGATCCTAGGAAACTTAGTTCTTGAGAAGAATCTTATCTATTTGTTTTAGCAAAGCGGAAATTTTGCTTACTGGCTTCTTTTCAATGGGTTTTTAAAGGATAGTAGAGTTAATCTGCCAACTCTAGATTTGTACCAAAAGAGGAAAATATTTTATACAATGTAAGAATTATTTTTAAATTTTTTTAACAACCATTACTTGTTTTAATTTTTAATTCCCTGTTCTCGTGTCTCTCGATATATCGTATTCTATTCACTTTCTTCCACCATTTACCTTTACATCTATCTCCATATACCGGTTTTTCTGCTAATTTATTTAATCCCCTCTTTCTCTCTACTTTCTTACTTTCTCCATCCCTTTCTCTCTATCTCTTTTTATTCCCTACCTCTTTTAGTCCATTTCCTTCTCTTTATATACCTCTCTCTGCCAACCTCTACATTATCCCTTACTAATTCCGTATTCCTCCCTCTACGTCCTCTCTCCGTGCCCTATAAGTTGTTAGCTCCTCGAGTCAAGAGTCCCACACAGCTTCTTCTCAGGTCCCTCGCTTTGCGCGCTTACCATTGAAGGTGATCGTCGCTGTATCGGACGAATCAAAGGACGAAAAAAAAGAACTTTAAGGATGGAATGACTAATAGTCGACTCCCGCGAAGAGAGTGCAGCGGGGAAGAGGATGGAAAAGAAATACGGGACTGAGGAAAGGTTTAAAATGGAGGAGGAAGAAAGGAAGATAGGATGGAAGTGAGGAGAAACGGATAACCAGGAGGGGGAAGTGGTAGTTGGCGTAAAAACTTGAATGGGAGAAAACTTTTGCTTACTTTTAGCGGCACTTAAGCTGCTATTTTACGCCCGAGAATGTGGTAAATGCGTGTAATGATAAAAGGCGGGAAGAGAGGAAAAAGGGGGCGATTCCTCTCTATTAAAGGCACCTGTGACCATTTCGCGGCGTTCAAAACCGCTAGGGAAAGACGCGATTGCACTCCTTAAAAAAGATTAAAAGTTTTAATGAGTAATGTCTGTGGATATGGAGATAGCTATCGATGTGGCTATGTTTGCCATGTCTGTCGCTGTAGCCTTTAAATAGATTAAGGGAAAATAGCTGCACGAAATTCACTTATATTTTAACTTTTAAATCTCTCGAAAGTTCTCTGTGCCTTGAAACTCCTGCGCCAAAAATACTCTAAATTTCCGAATATTCAATAACAAAACGCGGCGAAACATTTACACTCTGAGAGTCACTTAAGATGGAATTGAATGCATATCCACTTACCCCGCGACTCCCACCGACAGAGAAGCGAGACGTGGGAACTCAATAATGCCTCCTGAGGAATACCATCTCCATATCCGTGAATATGCATGCGTTCATGGGAGAAAACAAAACACAAGATGCTTTTAACTCAATTAAGGCCTACGCGTATGACAATACGCCCTTAATAAAAAAAATAGGATAAAAACCTTTTAGTCGCTCTTAAACACGGCGGCAATTTAACATGACATAATGCGTCTAGTACGTGCGTGAGCGCGCGCATGCTCACAGCTACCGCAGTGACCTGCAGCAGCGCACACTAACTAATAATGGGCAGATGAATCACCGATGGAAAGCACTTAAAGGCGGAAGCTGGGTTGAGAGGAGAGAAGCGAGAGAGAGAGAGAGAAATATTTTCCTGCGACAGCATCTGTTAAGAGAGTGTATCCGCTTAACGAGAAAACATTTATCGCCTTTTTTAAAGAGAAAAGGGAGGATAAAGGGGAGGGAAAGAGAGAGAGAGAGTGAGAGAGAGAAAGATGGGGGTGGAAGAGGGGGAGAGAAAGAGAGGGGAGGGAGCAGGAAGATGAGACCGGAGAATCATCGAAATGGAAATCTAAAGCAAGAGCCGGGAAGAAATAGAAAGCCGCTCAACGAAGAAGGATGAGGGAAAAAGGAGGGGAAAGGGAGAGGGATGGTTGAGGGAAGGAGAGAGAGAGGGTCGGAAGGGAGAGAAAGACAGAAGACATGCAGCCGGTGCTCGAGTTAGGAGGAGGAGGAGGAAGGGAAGGGAGGTGAGATGGAGAAGGAATTTTTAAAGTGGAAAGGTTGAAAATACCGAGAAAAAAGTGTAGATTGCAGGTAAAGAGGAATACGGCGAGGCCATGGCTAAAAATAGCGACGGGAAGGACGATAATGGAGGAAGACGAGACGAAAAAACAGGAAGAGAGAGACATTGTTTCGGATGAAATGGAGAGAGTGATGAAGACCGCAGGTATAAGACGATAAAAGTGGCTGGACGATGCACTTAAAAACATAAAAAAATTAATACTGCAGCATTTATCACAAAAGTCCTATCAACCCGTCATTAATAATACGTCAAAACAGGTCTAACTGTTTCGATAGAAAGTGGAAGTTTTATGGGCGATAACAGACACAACAAACAAATATTGGACGTGCGTAAAGTTGGAAAGACAACACGCACAAAGAACGAAGTTGGTTGGGAAACGCCCGGAAAGAAAACGAAGGAATAATGAGGAAGGCGACACGTGTGAAAGAAACTTACATATATATACCGTAAAGAGTCAAAGGCCGGAAAGAGGAAGAGAAAGGCATGGGAAAGAAGGAAGTGAGGAAGGAGGAATCGAAGGGCAGAGGATCCGGATATCGGGAGGAGGGAATGTATTAAATAGAGATTAGGGGGATGGAGGAGGAAGAGGAAAGAGGAAGGAGAGGAAGGGGGAGGACGGCGAGAGGCGAAGGAGAAGAGGAAGAGGACCTCGGCATCGCCGCATCAACCTCTCAAACAGGTTCAGTCTTATGTTATAAAGGGGAGGCACTAGAGGATGAAGAGGAGGGAGGAAGAGGAGGGAGGAAGAGGAGGGAGGAAGGGTGGAGAGAGGAAGGGTGGAGGGAGGAAGGTGGGAAAGGAAAGAGGGATGAAAGCAATACAGCGAGCAACGACCTTCTCCTCCTTCCTCTCTCCCTCTCTATTCAACTCTCCTCTTTTATCTTTAACGTTTGCCCGCAACTCTTTCGCTAACCCTTTCTTTCTCCCTCTCCTCCTTTCCTTCTTGGCATTCCCTTTTTCTCTCTCTTTTCCCACATTCTCCTATCATGTCGCGACGAAATCTTTTCATTTTTATAGTATCATCGCTTCGAAAAACACCTCGATATTTTCCGAGCTCTTAGAAATGGTCGATTTGTTTTAAGTTCGGGAAGTTTTCCGTGAAAAATATTTCAAATCCGATGTTTCTCTTCTTTCTCCGTCCTTTTCTCTTTGGCCGCGCGCTTCTTGAAACCTCTTCGACTTCTGCTATATTTTTTTTTCAGGTGTTTGCGAAGAAACGTTTTCGGAAGCTCCCACTGTTTCGGAAAGACCTGCCCCCCTTTGTTAAATACCGGAAATCCGACTCCTGCGTGACCCAAGCCCATTTGCCGGATGATATACGATTCCTTTTTTTAATTTAATTTATTTATGAATCCTACGTTCCCGCACACCTATCCGCTTGGAGCAAAGTTCACACCACTTTTTCATAACGAGCAACGGTTCTTAGTAAATTATAGGCGTTTCTCGAAGGAACACACATATTTGTGCAAAGGGAGAAAATTGTTCTAATTTCGACGTTTTGGCGCGGAAACGCGGGTTAAGTTTCCCTTCCGAATCTTGGAATGCTGAGGCGTTGTTTGACGCCGATTATAAATTCATATTTGAGAAGTTTTTTTTTTAATATCACAATATAAGAAGCAACAGTACTTCCGAACTGCTTAAGTCTATTTTGATGATACAGTGCCCTCTCCATTTGCTACCCTTCTGGTCTCATAAAGAAAATCGACAATATAACAATAGAATCGCTATCGCATAAACCAATATAAATTTCCTATCGTTTTGTCGATCAAGGGAATGAAATGATCGGAAAAGTTACTACTGAAATACCAAGTCTACCTAGCAATATTATCTCGCCAATTGAAAATTTATTTTTCGATAATAATGATTGTAAAATTCCATTAAATTCTTTTAAAAATAATAATTTTCGAAACCAATACCATATCGTACTCTCGATAACGGTTCGTCAAATTCCACTTAAAACCGTCTCCGACGGAAACAATCGGTCGCCTAAGACGCGACGATATTAATATAACGAATTAGGACCCATTTAACCGTAGAAATAAGCCATACACGCACTCGATGGACGTATCGCGAATCTCCCGAGAAAGAAAAATATGGTGTGTTCCCAATGGTGGCCAAGATGGAAAACTTCTCGGAACGAAAATAAGAAATCGTGCCGTTGTAATTTCCATACATGAATATGTGACGGTTAAGCACGGAGACGCGAGATTACGGCAAGTCACGTCAAGGACAGGGAAGAGTTTAAAAAGCTTACGTCAACTTCCACGAGGGTCTAAAAAGATGTGCATAATCTCATTCCTAAGGAAAGGACAGGAGGCGTTATTTAGCATTGGAGTTCTTGAAAGAGAGATGTCTTGTCTCTTTACCTCTCCTCCCTTATTCTTCTCTCTCTCTCTCTCTTTCTCATCCGCCTTCAACTCGAGTAACGTAAACGTCCTCCTGACTGATTCACGAGTCAAAAAGACTTCCACGCACGACTCCACGCGATTCTCATCAAGTTTCACGAACTTTTATCATGGAGCGAGGCGAGAAAATAGATCGAAAAGATTGTAATTGGAAGAAGAGGATAGGAGTAAAAACAGGAGACTGAGGACAGAGAGAGAGAGATGGAAGGAAAATAATGAAGAAAGAAGGAATGAAAGAGAAATGTGTAGTTGGTATGGGAGGAATTATAATAGAGTTATAAAAAATGGTAAATAAATTTAATAAATGAATAATACATTCCGAAGTCAATATTACAGTTATGTAAAAAGAGATTTTCAACGCTTTAACAATGAGAAAATATTGTTTCTATGACTACTAAAAGTGTCGAAAAAAATAGGTACACACATTAATTTCGAACTTAATATACAAGTTACCAAGAAGAAGAAATAAAAAGAAACGAAAGAGAGAGAGATGGGAAGGGGGAAGGATAGAGAAGAAAAGAGAGGAAGAGAGAAAGAAGGAGAAAAGGAATAAATAGAGGAGAACATAATGAGAAGTGAGGAGGGAAAAGTAGGAAGGGTAAAGAGAGGTGGCTGAAACGCGAAGGGAGGGATAATTAGATAATGGTAGCCTCCGAGAAAAGACTCCCTGGAAGGGAGTTTGGTGTGGAGGAGAGGGAGAGCGGATGGAAGGAGAGAGAGAGGAGAGCAGAAGGGGAGGAGGAGAGAGGTTGAAAGAGGGGGAAGGTTCACTATTTTTAAAGAGTGTAACAAAATGTGGAAGCGTCTGAAAGAGCCGCCGACGTCATCAAGAGCTCGCTTCACTTTCGTTTTCGCATTCTCTCTCTCTCTATTTCTCTCTCTCTCTCTCTCTCTCTCGATCCGGCTCGCAAATAATTCGAATCGCTTACGTTAAAAGTAAGAGGAAAGAGGAAAGGAGGGATCGAAAGAGTTAAAGCGTTTTTTTTTTGCTCCACTTCTCTTTTTATTTCTCTCTTCAAGAGAAACCTTCTTCTCCTCCTCGGGTGCCTTAGTCTAGACCGAGTAAAAGCAACGCATCTCTCTCTCTCTCTTACACTCCGCCATTAATGCGAAGGCACGTAAAAGTGGCGTCAAGACTCATAATGAAAATTTATGCGAGCGATCGCATAATTAAGGCATCAGTTGAAAATGGATAGGAGCGGCTTAGAAAGAGAGGCAATAACGCTATTTTGCCATTAATTTCGAGCCTTATAGCGTTTCGAGAAGAGTACCAAAAGGCCTCGCTTTTTTTTTCAAAGCCACGACGCGATCCTAAATCGTCCTATTTTATGCGAATATTCATAAACAACGATACTTGAACGTGGCCGAATAGGTTAATTAAGTCGAGATTTGGTGTATGTAGGCATTCACTCATATGTATGTATGCAAGTATGTATGTATATGCACATACATAAATACGTGCACAGTTAACCTTGAGGATATGAAGAGTTCGCTCACACCGAAAACTCAATTACCGTTTTTTTTTAAATATCTCGACGAAAAACAAAAAAACCCACGTACTTGATTAATACCTATATATGTTTACGGCGGAGAATACATGTGGTTTAATAGGATAGGGAAAAATTTCAATCTTCTCGCATGGACATTTTTATAATCGAGGGATGTATCCGTCCCTCCGAAGTTGGGGGAATTGCGGGAAGCTTCCTCTCATTATTTTTTTGGGGGAAAAATAATTTTTCGATTTTCTTCTCATCCTGCTCAAAACCTCCTCCTCCTCCCCCCCTCAAAAAAAAAACTTTTTCTCCCCCCCCTTCTTGTACCGTCCGTTCCCTTCCATCTTTCTTTAAAACAAACCTCGATTCTCGAAAATGTCTCTTTTTTTTCTTCTTTCCTTCCTTCCTTCCTCCCCCACGGTCTTTTTTCCCTCTAGCCGCCTTTAAAGGCTTTTTTTTTCCTTCGGGAATTGGACATTGGGGAGAGACACAGAGAGAGAGAGAGGGTGGAGAAAATGCATGAGGAGGAGAAGAGGGTGAGTAGAGGGAGGAGCTCACGCTAAGGGCGGTCCAAAGGGGAAGAACACACAAAACGAGGGATGAGAGAGACACGAAGAGACAAACACGGAGTGAAGGAGAAAGGGGGAAAGGAGAGAAGCGTGGGAAAACGGAAGAAATCTCGCTCGTCCAGAAGAAGGAATTACTTCCACTCATTTTCCCCTCTTCAACTCTCAATCTCTTTAACCCTCAATACTACCAAGGTATTTTGCACCTGTCATACCAAACTGAGCTGAACTGAATTACCTCATGAAATTTCTATTTCAAAAAAAATATTTTCATAAAAATTGGTCATTAATTTAATTCTTTTAAAGTCATTTTGACATACTATAATGAAAAAACGTTTTTATTAAAAGAACAAAATTGTTAATTGAAAGAAAAAATCATGTGTGTAAATATTTTTATTTTCTACAGGTCACTTTCTAATGCAGATAAAAAAATAGCAAGATAAGATGCATTAACATAATAAAAGTCTTTATCAGTGCCCTTTGATCGACATAATTTCTTATTTTAAAAAAATCCGTAGTTTTTGTTTAAAATCAAATTCAAATATCTCGCGTGGAAATGGAAACAGATTATCTTCGCGTATTTCCAATTATCGTTAAAAGAAAAAATCTACAGAAAACCCAAACGCTTAGTTTACCGCAAAGAACTAAAGCATCCCTTTAAAAAATCCTGATACAAAGTTTAAAAAACTCGATGATTTATATTAGGGCTCAAAATGACACACATCTTTATCTCTGTCCTTCGACGGGAAAATTCGTTCCCGATTCCCGTCAAAACGACTGTCGGTTCCTCCGGCGGGACAAATGTTCACCCTCGTAGCCCTTCTCATAAAACCCTCGTGGGAGTATAGGATCGACGTGGGAGTAGGACATGGAGAGGGCATTTTAAAAAAAGGGAGCTTGGGGTAGTAAGAAAAGAAAAATAAGTAGAGAAGGGACACACATACACAGAAGACAAACAAAATAAAGAGAGGAAGAGAGAGAGAGACGAGGAGGAATGGAAAGATGCTACGCTGACCCCACCCTTTGTCGGAGTGGTTGTGTTTAGAGGAGAAGAGGTAAGAGAGTGTTGGCGAACGCGAGAAAGGAAGGAGAAGGTTCTGTGGGAGGTCATAAACACTTTGCTTGAGGAACGACTGAGATGGAAATGAGAGATGCTTTGGCTGATGCGTCTGCTCTCTCGACCGTCTCCTTCTCTCTCTCTCTGCAACCTTTTGTCTGCTCGGACCATTTAATCACCGTGACGAGCCAACTTTGACATTTAGTCCGCGATTGTGCGAAATTCTCTCGACTCCGAGTCACGTCGTTTGCGAATGGCTTATGGTTTTAATTAAGGGATCGACGCCGAGAAATGTCATTAATATTTAACTGCCGTACATTAATCGAAGTATGAGCTAAAACACATTTCTTTAAAATTTATCCATTAATTTTTTAGATTAAGAATTTACCAATTTTAAAGAAACACTTTTGAAATATTCTACTGTTTTTAGACAGAAGAGACATCTAACGTCGCTTATGTTGTGTAAAATTTACCTGCATCGCTTCTAGTAAAAATCATATCGCACGGTTTTGTTTAAAACGTCAGCTGCAGCGACTGAATTTTGGTACAGCGAAGAGGACGCGAAGTGTTGGAAGGGAGAAAGGGGGAGAGTCGTCGAGAAGATTACGAGGCAAGAAGGAATCGGAGGGTGAAGGGAAGAAGGGAGCGAAGGTGGAGAGAGAGAGAGAGAGAGAAAGAGAGAGAGGGAGGCTGTCTATATTGGAGCGGCGCATCAGAAGCGGCTTGTTTTAAAGGAAGTACGTGAGAGAGAGGGTTGGCAGGATGAGTGGGAGGGGGGGGGGGGGAAGGGTGCCCGAGACAAGGGAACATATGGGAAGGGGAGAGATGTCAAAAAATCTGGAGAGTAGGGAGAACCCTTAAAGGAGTTCTCGGATGAGGAGAGAGGGAAATGAAAGGGAGAGGAAGAGAGGGGCAATATATCTTCCTCGGACAAAACCCTGAACGGAGGCGAACAGCAAGTTTTGAGTAGTGAGGCAGTCAGACAGAGCGAGGGATGATGGCAATCAAGTCTCCTATGGGACGAATACTCCTTTGGGGAGGAAAAAAGGGGAGACTGCATTTTCTCAGGGGCTGAAAGTGATTCGTTCAATCGTCTCCGATGACGACGTCCTTTTTCACAAATCCCATTTCATCACAGAGAATTAGGGTGTGAACAATCACACATAAGGGAATAATAGAGTACTCCCCGGTTAATCATCTTTCTCAACCTTCGTGTGAAATATTCTCGTCTCACAATCTTAGGCGCTCAATTCTGGAGCCTTTACACATTCTCTCACAAAGAGATTTTATTCAATCAATACGTTGGATTAACGCTTCATTTACATAAAATAATTTTATTTCCTTGAAATTATTGATTATGGAACTATTGTTTCAGAAACCGGCAATAAACGAGTCATTGGAGGAAATTAAATACTTCGATTCGTTTGTAAATTAAAGACACTTTTTATGAGTCATTCACATAGATTTTCACATATAATACTACGGTTGAAATATTTCTTACGGCAAAAACTATCGACGCTTTTTAAGATTTTTAGCCAAATATTAGTTAAAAAAAATGGCACGCGATGCTACCGTAACATCACAAAATGAAAGTAAAGGAAGTAAAACTCGATCAGACTCGCCGGTATGTGTAAACCTAAACTAGAAAGCGGACGTACGAAAAATACCCCTTTCCCCGCTTTTAAGCACCCATTGTTTAGGGATGCTAGAGGAAAGGAGACCGTTTTGATAGTTCCTCAACCTTAACTACATCTCGGAGAAGAATGTAGAATGGAGTGAGAAAGTGCGCGGAGATTGCGTCGAATAGGAATAAGGATGGAGGGTAAGAGTTGGGCTAAGAAAGAGCTGCGAGGTGCACAGCCGTGGCCGTTGGAGCCGACCCAACACTCGCAAATAAAGACGGATTATCGCCCCGGAATATCTAAGGCTTTTCCCCTCGGCTGCTTGATGGATGTGGAGGCAAGTAAAACCCAGCGAAAATCCCATCTCTTCCCCCCTCAGACTGCTACCCCTCCCTCCCCATTTCCCTCGCCGCCCCCTCTCTCTCTCTCTCTCTCACTCCTTCTGGTAGAGGGGAGAATCTCAATCATTTCCGTTGCCATGGTGCATCATGAATTCCCGGCTTTTCCCTCTTTCGCGTCCCACCCTCCGATAGTCTGCGTTTGGAGACCGCGTCGGAGGAGAGGGAATTTTGGGAAAGAGTGGGAATCCAGTGGGGGCCCTTTTGGATGGGTTGAGGTTCGGTTGCGTATCTCTCTGGCATGCGCGACGGAGAGAGAGAGACAGAGGAGGGAGAAGGAGAGGGAGAGAAGAGGGGAAGGGGAGAGGAGAGGGAAAGGATAGCAGAGTGAGAGGAGAGGGAGAGAAGAGACAGGGATAGGGCAGGGGGAGGAGAGAAAAGAGGAGAAAGGGAGGGAGAGGGAGAGGAGAAAGGGACGGAGAGGACAGATAGAGAGAGAGAGATGCACTAAACTCATCGCTATCTCCACTATTTGCGCCGTTGGGTCTCGTTGGAGGACCCGATACGATGGACGGAGAATTCCCAAGGGCTAATTGGCAATTGACTGGACCACAACTTCAAATACGAAATCGATGCGCTTTCAAGCAGTTTCACAATGGGCTCCAGCGTGTCGGGGAGTGTGGAATCGCATGTGTTATGCATGCAGGGCGCCATCAAAGGGTAACTGCGAGCGAGCCTACGTAATTGAGTGACTGAGAGAGAAATCGGTATTTCGTCGCGGCGACGTGCAATATTCTCAAATAGATAGGCGAAATAAAAAAAGACACTTTTTAATCAACGCGGTGGAGTAACTCCCGCTTTTCACTCGTTAAAATCTCCCGTAATTTATAAGAGAAAATGGCTTTTAATGAATTATCTTTGACATCAGTGCTAATAAGTCAACAACATTTTATAATTAAATACACTCCAAAATAATAATATCCGCTGATGTTACATCACTTTAATGGTATCAAGTAATCATTTAGAAAGTCTAAGTTCCAAGTAAATATTCTTACACAACATTACATTTAAAAACTCTATCGATATGTAGCCTTTTCCCATAACTATCTGTGTGCAATATAACTTTTAATTTACTCGCACGGAGAAAAAATAGTATCATCCACCATAAAAATACAATGTAATTTCCTTTTCATTTAAAATTTTGAAATTTTCTTGTCATAAAGTTTAATCTTGTGGAAACTTGGTAAATTCGAGGAATTTTAGATTCTCCGTGGAAACACTCGGACGAGCGAAAATATTATCATAAAACGTTGAACATTTTTAAGAGAGAAAGTTACATGCTGAGTAATCAAAGCGTATATATAGCCAAAAGGTTTTGTGCAAGTGCCATTCCGTAACTATGAGAGAGAGAGAGAGCATCTAATGAATAATCAATGCGATTGCGTGGCAAAATTGAAATTACCGCTTACATAGGGTCGAGGACGAGGGCACAATCATACTGTCACGTAGCGCGCAACAAGGCGAAAATTTCAGGGGGCGAGGCAAATGGGAATTAATGCCAAGGAACCTCGTGATGGGAATACGCGACACGATGCAAAATCAAACGCGAGTTTTACGATGACAACGTCCAACGATATTGAGATTTAATGCGATTCGAACTCCTCTACGAAACAGTTTAAATAAAAAAAATATTTGTCGGTCAGTCTCATCAGTTTGTTACGGACGAAACAGGTGCTATAATTAGGGATATTCAGTCGTTCTATGCAAAATTTCTGCCCCTGCGGAACGACGATTATTTATGAGGGGGAAGTAACTTCCTGGACGGCAGAATTAAATATATTTATCGGTAGGACGGTTCAAGAGCGAATCGTTAATTTTATTCGCGAGTTGTTTGAAAAAAAAATACCTAGAAAGGAAACCAAAACATGGACAACGGTAGAAAATAATATGCACCGAGAAGACAGTAAGGCACACCTTTAAGTATTCCCCTTTTCTTGCAGAACAAAAACAAGTATCTCGGCTCCCTTATAACACGGATACTAACGCAAGAACACAAGACTCTTTCGACCTTCTAACCAATTTACATGTCACGCCGAGTAAACAAGAGACGGAAACGAACTGAATCGAAATTCGGTTTCGCCGCGGACTCGAAAGACCGGAAAGAGAAGAAAGGAGAGGGAGTGGCGCGGGTGGATGCGGGTAGGAAGAGAGCGCTCCAAGCGGGAAGAAGGGGAAAGACAGAAGAGGAAGAAGAAGGAACGTTAAGGATGGAAGCGGAGACAACTATGTATGTATGCCTTTTGGCGAAACTCTTCCGAGAACGGGATCGAAGGTAAAGGAGGATAAAAAGGAATGATGGAGCGGAAATTGGAAAAATTGAACGTATTCTTTTTAAAAAATGGGATGTAATAGCTTAAACTAAAGTCGGCAATCGAATCGTGGCGTAACAAACGTCACCAGCTGGTACTAATATAAAAGATCTATCCCGTTTATTATTGCTTACAATCAGACGTAAGTTTCAGCCATTCCTTTTTTTTATCGAAACGAAGTTGAGGCTAATGTCCAGACGGGGAATTTTTTCCCATATGCCGACGCTTTAAAGATACCATTGACCTGTTTATAGGAATACGCCAAGTCATAATCCGGTCGTATTTATTCAGTTAAGAGTTGTTTGTTGACGCAATGGATACAACAAGGAAAGGAACAAACACGCTCCCCTCACAAGGAGGAAGGATTAAAAGGAAAGTAACATAGGAGGTTTGAAAGGCAATCGTGAGGAGGTTGAAAAAGGAAAAAAAGGCGACGCATTCAGCGAACGATTCGAGAATGAGACGAGATGAGAAGTAAAGAGACGGCTTAGAGGAGGAGGAGGAAGATAACGGAGAAAATGTTTCCCGTAACTAACCGAAAGAAAAGGGGAGAACGGGGAGGGGGTGAGAGCGATGATAATTCGAAAGCGAAATGGCGATCCGCGTTTAAGATTGCAATAAAAAAAATCACCCTCCCTTAACGATACGAGAGGTAAAGAGAGGAAAAAAAAACAACGGGCGAAGAATGGACCGGGCGTGCAAACGAGAGCGGATTTCTCGTGGAGAAAAAAAATGCGGGAAGCGTCGTTACGTAAGACCGGAATAAATAAGAGAAGGAATATAAGAATAAGACTTTTTAACGACGGCGGAGAAAACCAGTAAGACTCAAAAAGGATGAACTTGGAGAGATGGGGAGGAGGGACGTGTGAGGAGAAGAAGAAGCGAAAGCGATCGGAGAGAAGAGAGAGAGAGAGGTTCCCATCCCTCTGTCTCACCCTCCCGACCTCTTTTATCTCCCTCTCCGTCCGCGCCAACTCATGGCCAATGGCCGACAATGGACCAGGCTTAACTGAGAGACCAAGAGAGCAGCTAGAGGGAGAAAGTTATGGGCTTACAAATCGATACGGCACTGCCCTACGTGTTCGCCTCGACAAACTATTCGCTCACCCTCACTCTCTATCTCTCCCGTTCGCTTTGCTTTGCTTCTGAGAAACAGGAGGGTGGGGGGGGGGGGGGGGGGGGAGAGAGAAGGATTTAGAGGAGAGTGATTTGTGGTACACGAGGAAATGCGGTGTTTCTGTGCGCGTCCACCGTTTGCGAGTATGTCTCTCCTAATCTATCGCTGGGTCGTCGTTGCACGCCGTGCGATTCGAAGGGAGGAAGACTTAAGTGGACCTCGAGCTCTCACCAACACGGGCAAACAGCATCTTCAACGGTTCTTTTTAGCGCGCACAAAACTTTTATGACGTGGCAAAAAATTATAAATTCAAAATTATCAGCGTCAAATTCTCGAGCGGAGTAATAAAACTGAGTTTTATTTTTAACGATAAACATCCTGAAATCATTTCAGTAAAACTAATCTAATCTGAAATGTTTTTTAAAAAAAGTTTCTTTTTAAGAGTTCCGGAACGAAGATTTTTAAAACGACGGTGAGAAAAATCCACGAATTCTCGTTTCATGCGATATAATATATTACCTAACCTCCGATCCTCCGACCGTGATGCACATTCGTTAATTTTTCAGACGAACCGATCTTTAAGAAAAAATCTTTTTTCGAGCGTGTTCCGAGTGACGACTCTTCCCAATGCCTTCGACGAAGTCAGTTCTCATCTTCTTCTAATCTCGTTTTTTCTCCTCCTCAGCCACGCCTCTACCAGCTCCATCTCTTCGCGTCTCATCCTCCTATCCCTTTTTATTCTCTGTCCTCACACCATCTCTTTCGTCTTAAGGCTGCAAGTAAAGAGGGAGAGAGAGACCTCCTCTCTCCTAACGGATTTCTGCGGAACTACAGAAGAAAAAGGATAGCATTTCCCATTGTTGGTCGTCGTCTTTTAACCTTCCAATCGGACTCGTGCACCTCCTTCGACTTCCGTGAGAATGATTTTTCTCCGACTATTTTTATTTCGCTCTGCCTTATTTCGCGTTTTTTCTACCGTACGATTGGAGTTTAGGCGTGTTGGGTTGGGTGTCGGGGAGAAAAATAAATTGTTGATTTTTTTGTCGCGCCAGGCGGTAAAAATCTCTCCCGAAAACGTGGCGGACTTGAACCGTTACGTTAAATCGGAGGTAGTTTTTAAAAACGGCGAAGAGATATCGGCCGAAAACGTCGAAATTTTTCCCGTCGAATCCTAAGCTCGTGATATATATATATATATATATATCGGGAATGGACATTTGTGGAAACAGGAATAGGATTTATCTTGGAAGTAATCTGTTCTCACCAAAGTAATTAAAGATCTAAGGAATGACTCATGCTGATTCCGATAAAATTAAATTAGTTCTTTCGGCCGTTAATTTGTTGGATATAAACATATCATTAAGAAATAGAAATGCAATTTTCCACTGATATAAATTTAATTTCAACCTAGATTTCGATGTTTTTACACCAGAAGATGGTGTAAAAACATCGACATTAAATTTATACCAGTGGAAAATTGGATTTCGTTTCTTAACAGTATTCTTATAAAAAGATCACTCTTTTTTGCAAAGAGTTCTTAGTTATAAATAGCGTCTAGAGATGAGTTTCCGAACCGTGTCCATCAGATCGGAGCTTTAAAAGCGTTACCTTCGTGGCGACCACGTGAGTTTAACCTTAATCCGTACGCGAATCCATCTCGCGGAGGCTAAAATGAGAACTTTTTTATACCCCGACCTCGCAGAAACACTTTTTTTTATCCGCCAATCCCCTTTTAAAGCATTATTCTTCCCACTTAATCACCAGTTCATCGTCCTCATTAGACCTCAAAATGCTGCCTCGAACCGGACGTTAAAATTTCGACCAAATGGAACGAAAAAAAAGGAGGAGAGAAAAGAAATGAGAGATAAATAACAGCGAGTCGAGAGAGAGAGAGAAGGAGAGACAGAGAGAGAAAGAGAGAGAGACAGAAGAGAGAGAAAAAACATTGTTACCGAGATAATCACACCTTTCCTTCTTCCCACCAGCATTTTTCTCTTTCTGCCAGAGCTCATTGGGAGAAAGAGAAGAGAGGGTGAGTCGGAGATGGAGGGAGAGAAAGAAATGGCAAGTTTAAGAAGGAAAGAGAGTAGGATTGAGAGAGAGATAGAGGCCGATGAAAGCTAAGAAAAACCCGAGGAAGTAAAATGCGGAGTAAAAGAAGAGGTAAAACACAAAGAGAAACGAAGAGAGAACAAGTGACACAAAGTCAAAGAGAGGAATAGATTGGGACTGAAAAGAAGCGAGACGCGGCGGAAACAAAAGAGGAAGGCGAAAGAGAATTTCGGGATGCTGTCGGAAGAGGGAGAGACGGAATAAACCAAAAGGGGGGGGAGAGAAGAAGATGAGAAGTTGAGAGAGTGTTACGAGTTGGTGGGAAAAGCACGTATGTATGACCAGAAGGGGGGAGAGGACTGGAAGGGAGAGGGAGTGAGGCGGAGGGTGAGGGAGGGAGGGAAAGTGGGAGGAGGGAGGGATGGAGAGCGGGAGGAGGAAGAAGTTGGCAAGAGGAGTTGGGGTACGGCGGCGCCTGGTCCGACCCTGCGGCTCCCACAGCCCATCTAAGCGCGGCGGCCCCTCCTCCGTCACGAAGATGTAAAAAGGGGGAGGAGATGACGAAGAACACAAGCCAGAAATAGTGAGCGAGTGAGAGAGAGAGACAGGCAGACAAACGTAAGGGATACGCAAAAGGGACGCACTAAAAGGAGTCGGCGAAAGAACAACGCTGATAAAACGTCGCGAGAGAGAGAGAGAGAGAGAGAGAGAGAGAGAGAGAGAGAGAGAGAGAGAGAGAGAGAGAGAGAGAGAGAGAGAGAAAGATATAGAGGAAAAGAGGATTTAAAAAATAATCTTTATTTTGCCGGTCGTTTGGGACCGACTTTATGCGCAGAAAGACTCGAAAGGGAAACCATAGCCGTCAGCAACTTCAGCACATTTCGCGGCGATGATTCGGAAGCGTTTTCGCGATGATGCACAAAACTTTACGTGCGAGAACGCCAGGTACGCCGGTAAAAGAGGGAGAGGGAAATGATAATAATAAAATAAAAGGAAGGCGCAGTAAAAAAGAAGGCGTTGTCCGTGTGCTACCTCGGAGGATGGGGGGAGAATATAAATAAATGGGAGTGTCGTGCGAAGGGTAAGGCGAGGGAAGTGCGAGCATAAGAGATGCAGCGTGATATGAAAGCGGTATGGAGATGCATATTGGGGTCGGGAAAAGCGAAGGCCTCTCTCGGAGAGGGGTTTCTTTTGCGAGAGAATAGTTTCTAGAAGGGTAGAGAGAGAGAGAGAGAGAGAGAAGGGGAGAAGGAGGGAATGGGTAGGGGGGAAGAGAGCGCGGGAGGGTTAATGACGGGAGTCAGACGAACGTGCGGGGCGTGCGAACTGCTAACGAAACAAACGGGAGAGACAAAAAAGAACGTGGAAATGGACGGAAAACTTGGGAGATTATTTTTAAGTGCAAAAAGAATAGGAAAGGTTGAAGTTTTAAAAGGTCATGTACGTACAAGGTATCCAGGAAGTCCACGACAATTTTAAAATCTCATAATTAATGTTAATTAGTTAATTAATTCAAATCTGCAGCAACTCCGGTATTCGGAAAGACGAAAGGGAACGTCGTTTCAATGAAATTAATCGCGTAAAAATAAATGCCATGTTAAATTTTATCGCGGATTTTATAATACGCACGCAAACGTAAGATTGCCAGGGACTTCCTGGACGCGTTTACAGGAGAAAAGCTGGATTTAAAAAAAAAAAAAGATACGGTGGGTCAAGACGATGAAAGAAGTTGGGCGATCGGGGTTAAAAACACGAACGGTCAACCGCACCATCTCTCTCTATCTCGAGGCACGTGGAATGTCTTCCGAAAGAGGAGAGGGAGGAGAAGGAGGGAAGAGAAAAAGAAGGCCACATCGCATGCGAAAAAAAACGAACGAAAAGTCTTCGCCACCAGTCCTCTTCCTCCCCTTCAGCGAAGCTATAGGTGTGTGTGTGCGTGAGCGAGCGAAAAAGGCAACGTAGGCGGTGGGAAAGGATTTTCCCTCCTTGCATATGAAGTCTTGCGGTTAAGAAGCGAGAGAAGACAAAACAGGAAACTGATGAAAATAAAGAAAGGTAACAGGAGAGAAAGTATCTAGAAAATATATAGAGGGAAGAAGAAAAAGAAAGATGATAAATAAAACAGGAAAGAAGAGAGAGGGAAATAGCGGGATGAGAGGGTTAGGGGGAAAAGGAGGAGGTTGGGGGAAGAGGGGACGTCCTGATTGAGGTTGGGGAGGAATTGAGACTCGGAGGTTTGGGAGGGGAAGAAAAGGTTGGCGGGAGAACTCGTGTGTGTGTGGCTGGAGGGAACCCGTTATATGTTGTGTGGACGCAGGTCTCTCTCTCTCTCTTCTTCCTTAATGTCCGCCAAACCCAACGAATCATTTCCTCTTTCCTTCCCTCCCTCTCTCTCTCTCCACCTCCATCCTTCCCTCTTCTCCATCCCTTCTCTTATAAAACCCTCCCTACTCTTCCCAGTTAGCAGATGTCTCTCTCCCCCCTCCCAACCCCATTAAGGCCACGCACAGAAAGTCAAGTGCAACGAGAACAGCCTTAAAGCGGCTCGTTCCGTTTCCTATCTCCTCCCTCTTCTCCTCCCTTCACTCCCGGAGCGGCGCAATAACATCCAGTTTGATGACATATTTGGTCTAGTAGTATCAGAGTGGACGATGAACTCCTCCAACCCCCTCCACGCTTTTTCCCATCCCGGTACCGAAGCGCGGTCGATACACGGAAGAAGATTTTTTTTTCGCATCTCGAGACACGCGTCCACTTCGAGCCAATCGTCCGAATCATTGATGGGATCAAACGGTCGATTTGTCCGCAGACCTCGAGATCGCGGCCCGAGCGTCTTTTGACGTCAATTTCGACCCAGATGTTGTCGAGCTTTTTTAATGTCGACGGTGTCGGAAGTATCGAGTAGAATTAAAAACGTCGGCGATTCTTCTTGCGATACAGAAATAGGAAAGGGAGAGCGCGTTAGTCTTTTTGGGGGGGTGGGGATTGTTTTTGTTTTTTTTTTACGGGCGCGCCTTTAAAAAAAAAAGGGAGCAGCCGTCTCGATACGCGACTGCGGTGGCTTTTATGTCTCCCTTCTTCTTTTTCACCCATCCCACTCTGCGCTTCGTCCACTAGGGTCAAGTTCAAGGAGATAGTGTGAGAGGGTGGTTATCCTCTTCTCATTTACCGATGCCGGTTCTTTTTTTTGTTTTGTACGCGACACCCCTCCCCTCTTTGGGCGATTTATGGAACAGGTGGGTCCACGACGACACGTTATTAATAAATTATAGACCGTAAGAAAAATGAACGAAACAATGGGTGTGAGTAATGGCGCTAGAAAGGAAGAGAGAGAGAGAGAGAGAGAGAGAGAGAGAGAGAGAGAGAGAGAGAGAGAGAGAGAGAGAGAGAGAGAGAGAGAGGAGAAAGGCGTGAGGTATGAGAAAACGTCTTCGACTGGGGAGCCGCATTCCGAAGAAGTCGACATCCGAGAAGCGATCGGAGAATGAATAAAAAAAAGAAGTGATCGCAATCGAGAGTTTTCCCTCGCGAGGATAAGGTTTGGTTCTCTTCGGATCGTTTTATTTGCCTGGAAGAATTTTTTTAAATATATTATCCATTAATGTTAGGAAATAATACATCGGGGATTCTCAGATGAAATGGAAATATTCTAAATAGGCATTTCGATGGCGAAGACACAGGCATCTGCTGGAGACAGCATGAAATATTCATTACGATATTATATATATATATAGCTGGAGGCTCAGTAAAGCGCGTAATGATGGTTATCTCCTGCGAAGCCTTGACTTTTAATTAGACGAAATCCGTATTCAAGATGTTTCCGTTTCATAATTGGGAGGGGTGACGTCACATCCTTAATTTTTGGGGAAGTCGCATTTTCATATATATATATATACCCACACAAACACACTTTGTGTTATACATTGACTCTGTTGTGGAATTATTTTCTCACTTAATGACAAAAAAGTAATAAAATTCTGGTCGACTATAATTCACCGGTATTTCAATATTTCTTCTTCATATTTTGAACATATACTTGATGATATTCTGACTGTATTAAGTAAAATTTATCTTTCGGTGATAACTAAACTTCGACTAGCACTTCAATACTGGATCCATCAACTTTCAAAGCTTTTTCATGACTTCGTTTGAATTTGAACATAAACAAAAAACAATCTGAATCTAGTGAAGTGAAATATCGTACCATGTTGTAATATTTCACTCGATAAAACTCTGCTGTATTTCATTTGATTTATTATTCTTAACCAATTCTCGTTCTTTCTTCCCAGATTTTCCCTTCGCTCCCATTATTTTTTAATGTTCGGCGATAATAAAAAAAACGCATTCTTTACTATTTCCTCTTATTTTATAGGCGTGTTGGGGATCTCACTTCCCCCACTCTTCGGCCGAACAATAACGTGCATCACGATCGGCCTTCCTCGCGCTGCCTCACTTGAATTGATGTCGAGAGGCGATAGCCGAATAGGAACGCCTTATTGTGACACCGTCCTCGTCTCCTGATGACTCTGTCCTCCCGACCCTTCGGACGCCTAAGTGCGGACAGAGGACGTACGCGATCTCCTTGAGGTCGATGGCTCAATATCGTAATGATGGCGTGGATGTTTGCCTCGACATGGAAGAATTCCGCATCGGAAATCACGGACTTATTTTTCTGCGAACACTTTTCCGGAGTGAGGCCATTCTCCACAGAAAAGTGAGTAAAGAATATATAGTAACCGCGCACGTGTTGACTAATTCCTCGGATGTATGCGTCCACCGCTACGTATTATAGGGTTAAATTTAACTTATTGTCGTTTTTCTCGCATTAATGATCTACTTCTTTTGCAAGAGGATACGCTTTGAGTTCGTTGCCATCCACTGATAACAATTTTAATAGTTATTTATTATAAACTTAAACTTAATAACTCAGTGTTATTTATTGAAGTTCCACTTATTACTCTTCGTGAGAAATCTAAAGTCAAAAGCTACGCTTTAATATTTTTGTGTTTATAATGATTAAAAAATAATACTAATTGTCTTAATGTTTTCACTAATCTCCTGGAAAATAAAATCGATGCATCTTAAGCGCAGAGCTAATTAGTTTGAATTATTCAAGATAAGGTACAAGTTTGATGACTTTTCCAGCCTCATTAGAATTGCATCGAGTATGGTGTTGGATCTACTGGTCCGACATCCTCAGAGGACTCGGAGAATGCCAAGGAACTAATAAAGCTATACTACGAAACGTGAAATGAAAATATTTCGGTCAACTCCCTAACCCCTTAATTCATACAACCCGCTGCACCTCCTCTAAATTCAAAACCCCTTTACGTCAAAGGAGGACCCCCTAGGTGAGGCGACCCCGTTAGAGTGCTATATGTACCCCATAGAACTGCCAAGAAGATCCGGAGGCACGATCGGCCAGACAAGTCCCACGGCCTCCGCGCGTCGGGCGGACGTCCCACCACACTCCCCCCGCCAACTTCCCTCCTACTCGATTCCACGCCCCCTCCCAAAACTACGTAAAACCCACGCAATATTTCCCAGACCGCGTCTCCCGAAAAAAATCCCCTCTTCCACCAAAACCGTATTCAGATGGGATTTGCGCCCGGAGACTATGACGTCCGCGCTTGAGGACACTACCGGACATTGCCAAAAAAAAATGCCCACTTCTCTCGGAACTCATCCCCTTCTCCTCTACGACAGATCGCCAACTGACCCCTCCCCCCCCCTCTTAAAACTACTCTCGAACCCAAATCACGGGGTCACGGTGCCGTCTGAGAATTCAGGAAAATATCCAACATACGGATTCTGTCCGTTTGCTCCCCCCCCCCCCCCACACCCCCTTTCTCCTTTCCACTCTCTCCCTTCCACCTCCTTCCTATCTCCACACTCTCTCCTTTCCTCGCCTCGCAGCACTCTTATTCGTCGTAGGAATCGGGTAAGGAAAAGAAGAAAAAAAACAAAATCTAAGAGTTATTCCGCGCGAGGTGGCGAGAGATCCTCGGGGTCGACGGGCGTAGTGACGCCACCAGCATTTCTTTTGTTTTTTTCTTTCCTCTCATCAATCCTTCGCTTCCTCCACTCTCCCCTATTTTTTCCCTTTCCACCTTCGCGCATCCTACGTCGTTCTCTCCTTCTTATCTCTCTCTCTCCCCTTCCCACCGCTATCCTCATCTCCCCTCTGCCCCCCCCCCCCCCCATGCCCACTGCCCACCCCCCTCTCTCTCTCCGCTACCATTGCCCGCCACCCGCGCCTGGCCAACTGCCCATTGTGCGTGCCGGCGTGCCTCGGTCGCCATGGAGACGATGCGACTCGCGACGCCCCAACGAAACCTCTCCCCCTCTCGTCCTCCATTCCGCTCGCTTCTCTTTCTGGTCCCTTCAATGTAAGAGCATCCACTTTCACGCTCTACCTATCCTATCTCTCTCTCTCTCTCGATAAAAACGAATTTTCCTTCGCGATTCAAAGTTTCGGAAGGGGAAGTAACGCGAAAAGCTTAATATAACGCGATGAATTTGGTATACGAAAAACGAAACGGATTTACAAGATAGGCAGGCAATCCGAAACAGATAGTCTTTCTCGACCGCGACGCGAAAATTTATTCGAAGTTTAAATCAAACAGTTGAGACTGGGTACGGAATAAAAAAAAATCATTCCCCGGTGTGTTTAAAATTTCAAATATTCTAGGAAGAATTCTTTCGGCAGATTAACCATGCTACGCATTATCCCGGAAAACTTTCACGGAATAAATTGATCGCGTTTCTCCGAGAGGGCTCTCACCAGGTTTTAAATTATCTTCCAAGATTTGGTCAACTGTTCGAGAACGCTGGTGTCCGGAACATACGTCTACAACTCCACTGAGATTCGTTCAAAATTCAGAGGTTACGTTATCACCCCGTGCTATGCACCATGTTGTAGACGGCATGTAGATGCAGATGTAGACCCACGCGAGAATCATCTCAGGGGGCCGAAAATAAAAAAAAAGAGTCGTCCGCCGCCATGTCAATGACCTTGCCTCACTATGGCATTCCCATTTAAAACTTTTGAAGCCATCCGACGAGACCGGCATCCCAAGAATACAAACGGGGAAAAAACTAACGCCTTCCGATCACTGCGTGAAAATAATAAAAAAAATTCCAGTCCTAGAAAGACGTTCCAGAATCGCTTCGAATCATTTCGTGTCTGCCGTCGACCTTCGTGTAAAAACCCTTCGATTAATGCTTAGCGAGAAATATCTTTCGTTCACCAGACTTCCACTTATATATACATAAAAAAAAAAAGAAGGTGACGAGGCTGAGTCGATCTTACGTGATGCAAAAATGATGGCACAATGCTTCAGCGGAAGGTCGGTCGGTTTCCGCGAAGGCAAATGCGTCCGATCATCGCAACTCAGGTATACATCCTGCCTCAGCCGCTTCGACGATGCGGTGAAGTGAGGAGGAAGAAGAACAAGAGGGCACGCGGCCTTGAGGAAAGAGTGTGACTCAGTGGCCGAGAGCGTCGGTGTTCGCCCTCAAGCGAACTAAAAACGATGTACTAAAAACTATCAATGCGCGACTGGACGGTGTCCCGTGCGATCTATTTTTTTTAAAGGGGGAATTCCTCGCATGCGTCCAATAAAGCCCCCGCGGTCAAGAGCGGTTAGTGGCCGTAAACGGTGCAAAATTTTTTCACTCCCAAGTATAGCCCAGCAGAATTCGATGCGCTATATTGGCGGAGATTTTATTCCTGTTTATCTATGATTCTTTTTTTAAAACTTGCCCATCTCGATGCAGAACGCGAAAGATGCAAAGAACTTATACCGCTATCTTGGCTCCTATTTTCCTGCGATGTTTTCCAAGAATTCGCGATTACTGTTTAGCTCAGACCGAAGCCAAAAGGAAACTAGACTTGAATAATGCTATGTGAAATAAAGAGAAGCAGCTCGTGTGGTTCTGTATATTCCACTCCATCGCTAGGAATATGGCCAGTCAAATAATTTTTTTGAAAGAAGTAATTGTCACATTCAAGCTGTTTTCTATGCATTAAAAAGTAAAGTCGCTCATTAGTCCCACCGAGTTGAGGAAAAAAATGGATAAATTTCAAATGGGATAAACCGAGTTGAGCAAGGGAGAATGGATATTACGCACGCGGCAGAGAACTGTACGCAAAAACGGGACGGTAGAACGAGGCGAAGCGTATGAGCGCGTCTGCGGAGAGTGGGTTAGCACGTCGTGGTGTTCGCTGGAGGGGCAGAGGGAGGCACGGGGGCAAGGAAAAAGGGGGCGCGGGGGCGAACGAGTCGCACGGGGAGTGCCCGCAATACGTGTGGGCGAAGAACCGTCTTCACCGTTCGATACACAAACGGTCGTCCCGCTATGAAGAAGATTCACCAGCAGAGAGGAAGGCAATAAAAATGAAAGAAACGTCTTTCGGAGTACGCCCTTGCAACTGGGTGGCCGAGTCTCCCGGATCTGCACGCATGTCTATGCATAAATTCATGAATTAAGAGGGAAACGATTATTTTTCGTCCAAATAAAATCACCTCTACGCATTCCTCCATTGTCTCTTTCAAACAATGACTCCGCATCCAAGAAATAATCTCATTAAAAAAAAAGAAAAATTCAGAAGAGACAAGAAACATTTAAGATCGACGATAATCCGAAGCACTTTTATGACATAAGCACGATTTCAAGGTGAAGATTTTACGTATAACGAAGCAGGTGAGAATGGACGCAAAGAAGCGAACGCGAATTTGTCTTCGTACCGAGTTGCGTCGGGGTTTTTCTTCGTTCCCGTCGCCTTGTACCGAGCGCGCGTCATATTTCTCTATGTCGGA
This sequence comes from Uropetala carovei, assembly GCA_036926305.1. Classification (NCBI taxonomy): domain Eukaryota; kingdom Metazoa; phylum Arthropoda; class Insecta; order Odonata; family Petaluridae; genus Uropetala; species Uropetala carovei. Next base: position 2,306,462 of record JAXCHB010000089.1, on the reverse strand, counting down.
GGGGAACTCATGAGGTGGTGGAGGAGTTTCCATTGAGGAGGTGAGACGCCGGCTGCGGGTATAGACGGCCTCCGTGGGAGGGCACCATGGGGGCGAAACAGGGGACTTGACCCTCGACTGGAGATTTCAACGCGTGGGTGTACACGCGGTTGGTAGGCGAGACAACCGGCGGGAGTACGGGGTGACCTGGGTCTGCCAGACTCCCAGACAAAGGGAAATTTGACGTTGAATGGAATTGCCTTCGGTGCGGAGTCATTGCCTGTTGCAACCGCCGCTTTAATAAAGCCACCGACGCGATTCGCCGATATGTCGTTTTAACGCATAAAATTTTAGTATTTCGTATTTTCCTGAAGTCATCCTCTACTGATGATTTTGTAGAAATTTTTTTGTTTTCGGAAAACTTTTATTTCTCCAAATAACGCAATATCCAAAGTCACGAATGGTCATAAATCACGAGAAAAACTAAAGAGAAAAAAAATTTAAAATTCAACTTAGAATGGGAACGAAGAAACTCATTCATATGTGGGGGATTTTTGCACCATATCACCGAAGAAATATTAATCGCACGATAATTCGAACATTCAACTCGAAAAATCATTTAGAATAAGATTATACGAACTTCTAATTTTACTCCACTGCTGATTTGTACTGCGACGTAATTTCTTAAAAGCATTGGATTATTTTTTGTGAACGCATAAAGGAAACGCTTATCCGGGAACAATGGGATTTTAAGAAGATAAGCGCAATTTCTGTACTGTCTCGGTCGACATTGGGAAATTAATGGTGAATTTTCGCTCTACCGAAGCTCTTAAAAGATTCTTCACTCAACCATTTCTCGCACACTTGCAACGTCCCTAATGCACGTTAAAGTTTCTTTAATTTTTCACGGCCGCAAAAACTTCGCCTCAGGACGGAGAGAGAAAGTAGGTATATCGAAAATTTCCATCCTCCCTCCATTTCTCCGGAGAGCCCTCTTTCGGAATATATATCCCCTTCTCTAACAACTCCACGCGCGAAAATAAATATCCCTCTCCGGAGACACGCCGAAATCCCTCCGATAATAGTCCATTTCGAAAAACAAAATTCTGTCGCATGAGGACGGGTAACAGGATGATCACTAGAACTGATAAACGGGAGACTCACCTCAGATCGGTCAATTCCGGAGGAGCGGGGTTTCTGCGTCTTTTCCGATTCCTTTTCGGGGTCCTCCGGGTTCCTGCGACACTCTGGGAAGAATCTCCGTAGGAGGATTTTTTCGTCTTCAAAAATTCCTCGTCTCTTTTCCTCAGCAGGGGAAAGAGAACGAGTGGATTTCGAAGGAGATCACAGCAAACGGAAAAATCTTCGCGGGAGATGGAAACTCCCGGACGCGAAAAGACAGCGGGTTCTTTAAGGCACCAGCTAGAGTCCACGGTTATACATATAAAGTTTGTGTGTGTGTGTGTGTTTGATGCAGAGACCGTTTTCCCCCAAAAACTCCTCCACTGCCAACTAAAACCCGATCTGCACGGATGCAGTGCTAAGGTGGAAAAGATCCGCCCTACGATGGCTCCGTCCCTTTTTGTGCCCTCTCGCACCCTTCCCCTACTCTTCCCTCCCCTCCTTGCCCTCCTCCTCGCAACACACACCCTCCCCTCCTCCTATAACCTCCCTCTCCTTCTCTCACACTCGACGTACGGACAGAGACCCCACGAGAGGCGGCAGAAGCAGCAGCGAGCAGCACAAGGAAGGAAGGCAAGGGAGAGGAGGTGATGGTGGGGCGAATGGAGGGGGGAGGGGGGGAGGGCGAGAGGAGGGTGGGTGGGGGGAGGAGAAGAGTAGGCAGTGGAGTGGTGGGGATGTACCGGAGGGGTGGCGGTGGCTGTGGTGATGGTGTGGGGTGGAGGCGGCGTAGGGTGGGGTGAGGTGGGGAAGACTCCTAGCAAGCAAGCGCCTGAGGTGAACTCATGCGGGAAGAGATGCCTGAGGCCATCCTTAAATACGGCCTCCCTTCCACGGGGCTACTCTGCAGACGCCTCTCCCCACACCACACGCCACTGCCATCATCACGCCCCTCCTCCGCTCTCCTCCCTCCCCCTCCATCTCTCTCTCTCTCCCCCCTCCATTCCGTCATCTCCTCTCCCTCACAACTCTACACACATACACACACAACACCTCCCCTCCTCCCATAAGGCTACGCGTTGGGGGGGGTGAGTAGTTAGAGGGAAGGGGAGGTTGGACCATCGCACACACACACACACGCACACCAACACACCCCCGCTTAACGCTATGGTAGGGGAGGAATCTCGTACATATCTTCCCCTCGTCCTCTCTTCCTACCACCTCGATCCCTCCCTTTTCTCCCTATAGCCCTCCCAAATAAAAAAATCATCCTCTCTACCCCCTTTTTTTCTGGATTTTCTCCCACTTCACTCCGTCGCACCCAACGCACTAAAACCTCACTGGATTCGTTAATTTTTTTTCGGTGACGTTCGACTTGTCTGCTTGCATGTGTGCGCGTGAACTATTGCCCAAAACTTCTCCCTCTCTCTCGTGACGTTTCCGTGCCCTTGCGTCTGTTGAGTTTTCCGTGTCGATCAACGGAGCCCCGTGGATCGCCTCCTCCTCTTCCTCCTCCCGTCCGCTATGCACATTCCCTCCCATCCATTCCGCACTATTCCACCTCTCTCCATTCCCCCCTCCCCTTCTTGCCACCTCAAGCTGCACAAAAATTCATCCGTGCAACTAAGCATCTCCACTACCACCTCCTCCTCCTCTTCCACCCTCCCTCACCCTCATCCTCCATCTCCACTGCCCCCTCTTCCACCGTCTCGGCTCCTCCTCCCTCATTATCTATAAACTCCCCTGTCCTGGTGCCGTCGGCGCCACAGCGCTGGAGGGCAGTGCAGGAGCAAGAAGGGTTGGTCTGTCTGTCGCTCGGTGACCGCGGAGGCGAGCAGTTGAGTAGCGGAGGAGAGTAAAACAATGGATTCACTTTCGCTGATATCGCGGTGGAATCATATGCACACGCGTTTAAGGGATGAAGGATTTTTTTTTAAATGCCTCCTTTCTCCGCTTCTCTCTCTCTCTCTCTCTCTCTCTCTCTCTCTCTCTCTCTCTCTCTCTCTCTCTCTCTCTCTCTCTCTCTCTCTCTCTCTCTCTCTTTCGCTCCTTTTGATGGCTCTTTGTTTGAAGATAATTCGCCACAAGCGACTAATTATGACGGAGAGAGGATGTTGTATTTTTTTGGACGCTTAATGGCGAGGTGTTGAAAATTGATTCGGAGGCTCGAGAGGATACTGTTTTTCTTCAATCTGCTCCTTGTATCTTGAAGCTTTTGAAGCGACGCTTAAGAACACTTAGCTTTATGGACTCTTTGCTATAATCTCGACGGAGCGCCCATTGGGGTATAATTGAGGGAATAAAAGGCATCATTTATGAAGAAGTGCATGACTATATGTTCTCATCGAATGGAAATGAGACGAGGAAACGTCGAGTTAATACGTTTTCGCATCGAAGTTGAAACTGCTACGTTTGTAGAATGCGATTTTTAAAAAATGGTCATTTTGTGGGAAACCGTATCAAAGTATAGTGCCCGAGAACACGAATAAAATAATATTACGACAGATTTCACTCAAAATTAATGAAATCTTTCATGTGCGTTGCCTAATATAAAAAAAAACCGATGGAAGAATATGGAATTCAAGTTAAATACACGCATTGCCATTCTGACAAGTTAAAAACGAACATTCTTGAGGGTTTATCGGCGTTATCCTGTTATTTTTCCTGTAAAAATGCTACCTTTACTTCCGGGTACTTCCAAAAACTAATGGCATAACAGAGGGAAAATGTCCATTCCAATATTTTCCGCCTAGAAATCCCAAACATCCCCAAGAACGAGGAAAGAGGCGCTATCGGCGTTACACCACTGTATAGCTCGCGAAAAATGATATCATCCGAACTGATATTTCTCAAATGCCCGTGGAAAATCGGACTGTACTGAGAAACATTGAGAGCGCGATCTTCTCCTTAACATTTAAAACAGGGAAGTTCTCCGAAGGCCGCACACGTTAAGGGGATTTCCTCACCGGCGGAATTAATTGCCATTTCGTTGGGACGACCGCCGAGAGATTTTAATTTCATCCGAAAATTCTCCTGCCTACTATAGGAGGGATTCCATTGGCGGCGTTTATTGCTACGCGGTTATGCGGGAGTGACTATGTAGATTAGCTAGATGAGGGGGAAGAGGATGAGAGAGATACAGAGAGAGAAACACGTGGAGAGTAGTCAGCCGGGGGAGTAGAAGAGGGGCGAAAGGAGGGATGCAGCGGAATACGCTGGGGGAGACAGAAGCGATGTTAGGGTTTTAAGGGACGGCTTAAAGGGTTGAAGAAATTAAAGGGGTTTTCCGTGGCGAGAGGGGAAGAAGTGAAAGGATTATGGGGGTTTTTGGCAAGAGATGCACGTGAAGGGGTTAGGAGAATTTGTGTCGGGTGTTGTTGTGTTAGTAGCGGGAAAGGGGGAATGGGGAGGGGGGAAGGGGAGGGGGAAGGGGAGGGGGGAAGGGGAGGGGGGAGGAAGGGTTCTGTGAGTTGAGTGGGAAGGGGACTGTCGCATTCGGGAAGTGCAAGGGGGTGATAAGTTAGTGTTATAGAGAGGGAAGGGAGAGGGAGTGAGGGGGGGAGGGGGGAGGGAAGACGTCTGGGATGGGGTGGCAGTGTATCGCAAAGTTCTCTCGCATTGTAGCATCGGAGAGTGGATACGGTCGTTGACTCCATCCCTCCGCTCCTAGCACCCCCGCGCGTTAAAGGGGAGTTTAAAATTAAAAAAAAAAAGAAAAAAAATAAAGGTCGAGATAGAAGATGAGATCGCCGTAGATAACGGGCTTTTACGAGTCATTCCCGGAGTCGAAATCCTCTTCCGGACGTGCAGTGCGGTAAAATCGCCCTTGCTCGGACATTTTAGAAAGGCGAGAGAAACGCTAACGATTAAGGGATTTCTGCAATGAAACGTTTCTTCGGTGTCAAAGTTGCGTTAGCTCATTGCAGTTTGCAGTGGAATATCCTATTGTATCCACATCGCCGTTATGATATCAGAATATGTATTGCCTTAGAAAAGGAGTATAATATATAATTCGGAGGAATTAACTGGTCGTTCAATCTAGCATCGACTGAGTTCATAAATGAAATATTATTCTTAATGAAATATTGTTCCTGTGTCACAAATGGACTTCTGAAGCCGACTAGGTTTAAAGACTCTCGAGGGACATGTGGAAATTCCTGTCTGCGGACTCTATAATATGAATTATTTTAATCGATTTTGTGATTTTCATATAATAATGTATTTCACATTTAACGATTTTCTCTTTCTTCTCAAGAAAAATTGTAACTCATAAATATAGGGTCTAGCGCCATAGAATTTCTTAAGTCGAAAATAAAGCCCTCCTAAATAGACCCTTGCATCTACATTACCTTGTTTCCTGGCTTAAATGCATACTGAATTGGCCATTATCTTAAAACAGGCACTACACATGTACATTAAGCAATAAATGGGCAATTGGAAATGGACCATACAAGAAAGTAAAACTTTCAGCAAACAAATTTTTTCTCGTCAAATATATTTTTTCAAATTCATCTTCAAGTTATGCTGTTCCTCGTAGTACTATGAGAATGTTTCTTAGTAAAATGAAGGGGACTCAGCGTTTAGAGATGCGTGGCTTATCATCCCTTTGGTTTAACTACGTGCGTTCCGAGAAATGATACGAAGGCGTAGCAAAATATACTTATAAAACGTGTGAAAAATCAAACGACTTGGCGAATATTTCAATGCACATCCGCGAAAGATAAGAAAATGTTACGGGTCATTCATGTCGGATGGATTTTTCATTTACCGACACTGTTACCGCGATGAATTATCTAACATAATAATCCCACTCGCATTAGCGACGGAAAAATTTTCCCACCGCAAAACAACGAAGGGGATTAAAACTGTAATGCATTTCCAAACTCCATCTTAGGAAAAGTAACGGAGGACAAAATTGAAGAGCATCGCTAATGGTTTTAGAATTCCTAGAGAACGCCACCTTCCGTTGAAGTCTCCGCGATTCGAAGCGGGGAAGTTCCGAATGAGTAAAATTCTGCAATAAGGCGTGACCTTAGATCGGACGACGAATCGAAAATGCATTTTAATACGTGGGCGTGTTAACGAGGTGTCGTGCATGACACTACGCAAAGTTGTCTCCCATTAATCCCTTTCTCTTCGTCACCTCGGCAGCTGGGTAAAACGGAACTTGGTTTCCTCTTATCAACCTTCGCTCGCGTTTCCTTAACAGGTAAAGAGGTTGCGGAAGGGCTTCTGACGAAAGGAAGCGGCGATCTGAGGAAAGACGTCCGTTTTTTTCCTTCTTCTTCTCGTTGCTAATTAAGCTACTAACGCTAGATCGCGGTCCGCGTTTCCACAAACCCGCTTCTTTTGTAATTTTTTTCTTTTCTCTGTTACGTCGGCGCAAGGAAGGGCATCCTTAAGTGGCGATTTGCGTGTGTTGTAAAATCGACGCCTTCCTTCACGTGTTCATTTTCATTCCGTGCACTGTAACGCGAACACGTATTCGAGGTCTCCTCTTATTTTTTTTTTATATTTCGTGTCTCGCTGGTGCTCGGTAGGTTGGAGAAATGTATAACTGTAACCAAAAGGGAATTAAAAAAGCATGGGAATTTATCTTATAAGTGAATGAGGGATCTGCCGATTATTGTTTTGAGCTTTTGTAATAAGCTAATTATTTTCCGCATCGAAAGAATATTTTACGCTTTTGTGTTAGCGTTTACACCGAATATTTTATTTTATTTAAACTATTCCCAACATGCTGGTGTTCGATCATTATGATTTAAAACCAACAGTAAAATTATAAGCATATTTATAATTTGTCTTAAGGATAACCTTTTCTTTGTGCTATAAATCTCATTTATGTCTGTCCTTTACCTTGACCCAATTTCTTCGGTTATTGCTACAGCTGATATTCTTTAGAAAAAAAATTTTAGAATTAATATCTCAGAACTTCTCTCCTTTATTTTTGTGTTCTAACAAGTGAAAAAACTCCATTCCGTTTTTATTAACATCTACTAAAACCCCGAAAATTTTCGATAATCAAACGATCTTCGCATTCTCCATAATTTGCTCAATTGTCGACTGTGAGAAAACCATGTGCATTCATTATTTTCTGAAATGAATTTCTGAGCTCTATTAATGGTATTAATGGTTTCCTTCATCTATGAAACCTTTGGATAAAATATATACACATTTAAACTGCAAAGTAGCCATCCTCAGTAGAAATATACCGATGCTGATTATGAAAATAAACGTGTTTGTACTCGGTTTGCTTGTACATGGATCCGTTTTTGCTCGGTCTAACTAATAAAGCTAGAAAAAGAAAATTTTCATATTATAGCCCCATAACAAATATCCAACGAAATTTCCTTTTCGTACTTCGCCGTTCATCAACTAGGCCTTCAGCCTGTTTAGACAAGAGTTAATAATTTCTTAAATAAAATCCTTAGGTAACTTGAAATGCAATTTCCTTCGCTAGTAGCTTTTTACCTGTAAAATTCAAATGTGAATTTATCGAACCAACAAATAAATTCAGAGAAAAACACTAGGTTAAGGTAGGGGCAGATCTATAAACTGCACCTAAGGAGTGAAGTGGACGAATTATTATTTTTACGATTTTCAAAAAGACATATATTTACAATATTCTGTATTATATAATGACACGTATTATATAATGACACGATTTAACCATTATGTATGACGAATTATATACTTATATATAACTGGATTCAAACACATTACAAAGAAATATGGTTAATTTAATCTGGCTCCAAAACTAAGTAATGAGTAGTTTGAGAGTGGACGACCGATCTGCCGTTATGTCGCTAACATGTCTACGTAGCCGATGGTTCGAAGCTACGCAGGACTAATTTCGAGTGTCGTCGACATCTACCAGGTAGAAAAAACTTCGGAGACGGTTGTACCTCGTTTGTCGCAAAAGATCCTCCAAAAAACCGATTTCCTCGAAAAGCCCTTTCCAGAGTTCTGTTACGAAACACATGCGCCGTCTTTTGTTCGCATACTCGTCGACCTGTCTGGAGTGGACGAAGCGATTGGAGGGCATGTTACCGGAAAGAGACGAGCGACTGAAGAAGAGTCATTCGTCCAAAGTTTACGGTCACAAAAATAAATTAAACGACCCAAAAACAAAAACAAATGTAATCACAAAAAAAGTATTTCGATAAATTTAAATTAGATTTCAAAAGTCAACAAACCATTAAGAAACTAAATATTACAACTTATTCAGAATTCTTATTCTTTTTAGGCTACTAACAAACATCTCGTTCAGGGGTATGATTCAAAGCTGTAAAAATAACATAACCAAAATAGCTGCATAGTATAAATACATTTAAATTATTAAAGAGGAGGTTTTCGCAGCAACTAAACTGGTCGTTGTAGTGTTCGCCTCTTTATTCGGGTTTCGCTACGTGGAAAGCATTTTCGTCTCAGAGATTTCATCCGAGCTGCATCGAGTTTTTTCAGAACTGAGAACATACTCTCCATTCGGAGAACACCGAAAAATGTTGAAAAGAATGTGCGTAAAATGTTTCTAAACTGTCCATTTAAAAATTTATTTAAAAGTACGTACAATTTTACCCTTGTGGCCGGGATTAATATTCAACTTCTCCATGTTTATATAACACTGAAAGCAGGATAACATGGAGAGTTATTATCACTCTAGGTCTAGGAGGAAGTAAGCTGCCGAAGTTACCTGAAGGAGTAGCTTAAACAGCTTCCTAAAAGTTCTGTAAAAGTTACCGAAAAGTTACCCACAATGTTATCAATAAAATTTCCTATAAAGTTAACAACAAATGCATCTAACAAGTTAGCAATAATATTACCTACTAGAGGTTGCCTTTATAAACTACGTGGAAATTACCTACAGAATAATTTAGAGTGTAACCCACGGAACCAATTACAATATATCTGCTCACAAATTAACGAAATATCCACATCGTAATTCGCTAGAAAGCTAACCAGTCAGACTCAAAAATACGTAACATTCGAGAAAGTAACACGGAAACCATTTCATAAGCACGATTAAACTCGGACGGAAGCTATCGAGTGGAAGAGGAAAGGGGAATGTGACACGGTGCGAAGAATCGAGGATGGCATATATTTCTACGCGCCGCGTGTTTACGAGGGCGTCCTCCTACCTTGCGGAGCGTCCTCATGGGTCTGCATGGGCGGAATGTCAGACGGTGCGACCGCGCGTCGAAATATTCGCGGGGCTAAGGAGAAGGGGGAAATGAGGGGGAGGGAGAGAAAGAGAGAGGGAGAGGAGGGAACGGCTGTCCGAGTGAGTGGGATGAGGAAGAGTAGGACTGTTAGAGTGAAGAGGGTTTGAGGGCTTTGGAAGGTCCGAGAGGATGTTAGGAGCAGGATGAGGAGGGATTGGAGGAGTAATATAGGTAGGGATGGGAGGAAGGAGGAGGAGGGAGTTGGGATGGCCAGGAATGTGGGTGGGAGGACTGCGTCCGCAGGGTGTCTCTCTCTCTCTCTCTCACCGTGAAGATGACCTCAGCCGAAGATTCCCGAAGATGGCCGGATGTGTCCGAAGGTCTTCTTCTTTTTCGGATCGTCTGATGCATTTGCGCGACTCCGGGGGAAGGTTTTAAGAAAAGTGCGTGTTCGAAAGGAGGGGGATAGAGCGCGTAAAATAAAGGAGAAAGAGAGGGAGGGAGGGGCCACATGGCCCATGGGTTTAATTTCGCCCCCCTCCCCCCTTCATACCTCCTAATATGGAAAACATACTGTCTCAAGTTATTTGACGATCTGGTCCGCTATGAATTTTAATCTCGAAGCGCCAAAGGTACGCCTTAAAGGTTTCTGATATTTGAATAAATAAATTACCTCTATTTTCGCGATGCCTTTCCAAGTGGGTCTTCTCCGGTGCACGTCGAGTAACTTTATATATGCGGCACACATCGATCATGCCTGCTTCAGTTGCGGTTTCCACGTTGCGATGACCGTAGTTGCATCTATTTGTGTAGCTGTCCTTTCTCCTTCGTGCTTTTTTGCAGCTGAGTTTAACTGATAAAATTTTGAAGTTCAACGTTACAAAATATAGAGAGATATTCGCGAATCGACGAGTCTCTGAGCCTCGAACAACAAACTCTGGTCGCAATGAACGAGTGACGAGCCAACTAAGTCGCGAAATTCAAGGGTCTGGTGTGTACATAATTTTTATTCTAAATACGAAGACGATATCATCCATAGTTTTTTGAAATGGAAATGGTATATCAGTTAAAATTTCATTGGAACTAAAAAGTGGCAATTAAAATACTGCGTTATTTTTCGTCTCATTTAGCATACAAAGCGATGGATTTAAAAAAAACATATTTCGATCAATTAAAATTAGTTAGCATTTTCGAATTTTATATTAAATTAAAGTTTTTTCAAATTAAGAGTTACCACTCAACAATGATTCGGGGAACATGCTAAGCTTCGTCTAGTAATTCGATTGTAATTATTACTTTTATCGAATGGCAACAAATATATTATTTGATTGTCTCTATCTTGTTATTATAGTATTTTTTAATTTTAATTTTGGTTTTATGGATACTGTAAAAGTATGATTACATTTTTTTAGGTCAAGCAGAGGTCGTTGTTTTTCTTTCCCTTGATTCCGAGACAAAGAGACTGCCGCCTAAAAGGCATTATTGACCGAATTCATTCATGAGGAGTTGAAATTATTCCGGTCTTAATGCAGGAACGACATTGACGCATGAATTTCAATTGGAAATCTCGACTCGCGCAACATAAGGGTAAACGTGCTGTTTGGTTTCGACCGCGAAATCAAATGCGCAAGCTGCCGTAAAGACGCAATGGGATTTATAATTAAGGAAGGAGGACAAGGATATAGTTTTATCGAAACAATATTTTTCAGTGACCTAGACCAGAAATGGCAAGATTATTATAAAAATTAGCTTCCCTTTTATAACTGACATGTCAATTAAAAATGCATCTAAAAATGAAATAATTTTTTTGTTTCATGTTTATTCGCAGACACAGAGCTCAAAAACGATATATTGGTTATATACAATTCAGTAAAAAAACTCATTATCCCAGATAATTTATGGCTGAACGATATTTATGGAGCAACAAGCATCTCGTTCTCGTACATAACATAACTATCAATTAGTTATGTTATCAGCAAAATTGCAATCTCGCAAGAAATACTAATATATATTGTGTCGGAGATGGAAAAATATTAAAGTGACCGTCGATAAATATTTTTATATCATCTCACGTGCCGAAAGTTGCATGCGTGCCATAGGTTTGCCATCCCTGACCTAGGCAATGAACATTTGAAAGTTGATGCAAGAGCATGAATTGACGCTCAATTGTCAGTTTTATATAGCGTCTTGCTCTCCTATAATTACCATAATTTTACTCGACACACACACAAGTCATACATACGCACGCACGAATTAACTGAAGTGTGAATTCAACCTTAACGCTGATATCATTTTTTGCCAACCAAGATATAACTCCATAATTGACCGCTAATTATAACGAAGGAACTGCTTTCACCAAAGTAAGACCATTAATTAGTACAGGATGTTTATTATAAGCCGACGAATGTTCGCCACATTCCATCTGAATGACGAATCCCCGAGAACTATCATGTGGCAACAAAGCCGAGATAACCCCATACAGAGAGGAGTTAAATATATTGTTAGACTGAAAATCAAACGTGCTGCGAGTTTTCAAGCTGTCTCATGATAATAAACTTCCATTCTTAAAATCTCTTACGATCCGTACAGAAAACTGTATCCTTGGTGACTGCGACGGTAATATCGGAGTACGACTCCAAATGTTTTTATTATGCTGATCACAGACGGGTGGGAAAGAAAATCGTTTCATCGAACCAAAAGCATTACAATGCTTCGAAGAAGAGAGGAGAAGTAGAGACAAGACCCGCGACCCAGAAAGCCCACCTAACTAAGTCGTCAGGGAGGGAAAAAAAGACACGTGCGACGCTTGATTTGATTAAAACCGATTGGTTTACATTTGGAACAAGTGGGGAAACTTCAAGGGCGTGGCGTTTCGAAGAACAGGAGTTGACGCGAAGATCAGTTTGCTGAACACTTCTCAGAAGGAAGAAGACGAGGAGATGAGAGAGTGGGGAGGATTTTCGAGTCGGTGGCCCACCCATTTGGGATGGGAAAGGGAAAAGAGGGAGAAGAGGGTCGAGGAAGTAAGAAAGGGATGGTAAACCGAGAACTTTTAGAGCAGGAAAATAAGGGGAAGAAGTGAAAATTTTCGCAAGGGCGAATCCTTCTGGAATGTGTTTTTTCCCCCAAAGGTTCTCTTTTGAATTTCATCTTCCGTCGTTTCCCAACGCACCCTCAAAATATCCCTCTCCCGTACCCTTCTTTTACCTCTTTTCCAACCTATTCCTCCCGTTTTCCCTCCTCCTAAAAACCCTTCTCATCTTCGACAAGTGCAGACTCCTGTCTCAGGCGAATAAGGTTGGAAGACCTGCCCGAAGAAAGTGGGCCTTTTTTCTTTGGTTTTTGGAGCAATAAGACACTGCTATAAAGGAACACGCCCCCCAATGGGTTGCGGACGGGAGTGGAGGGTCAAAGGGGCAACTAGTTTTTAAGGGTCCTTAATTCCTCAAAAACGGGAACTTTTCTGGGATAGGACCTTGAAGATTTTCTTCTCTCAGCGAACGAAAGTTTGCTTTCCATGGCAACGTAGTGATAAAAGGCTTGCGTCCCTCCATCCCTTTCTTTTACCTTTAAAAAAAGCCGCGGAATTTTTTTATCGTTATATTATCGAGTTCTTTTTTTTATGGATAGGCTATTGCACCATAGTCAGGTGTTAACATAATGTTTATGTTGAAACAGACCTTCTTTATACTTCAACCTTGGGTCGATGAATTTTCGGACTTTTTTCTATCTGCGCTGCAACAACGATAAATACGTACCTACTCGTAGACACGTTAAAACCTATTCATTTGTTGTGTGGAATTAAAAAAAAACATCATTGTGAGGTTGTCAGTTCAGTCGCAGGTTTTTCACGCTCCCCTTCTCAGTGAGTGTTTTACTGCGTGCGTTTTACTAGTTAGGACAAGCTTGTTCTCATCTAAGTTTTCCCCGCAAACTCAAATCTGTCTTAAACTTACCATTTCTCATTATGTTCGACTTTTATACTGTTTTGTACTCTTGTAATGTTGTATTCTAACTTAATCTGAAACTATCTATATTGACGAGGGTTAAATGTAAGAATGGACCTTATGGTCTAAATTTCGCCCGAATAAAGACGTGTATCTATCTATCTGTTTGAGATAGCAGGAGTATGGAACGCGTCTATTTTTATTCAGCGAATTATACTTTAATCTCGTAATTTTTAGGCATTTATAAACATAAAACGCGTCAAATTTGCAGAATATCGAACTCATTTTCTATGAAAAAAATTACCTCTTCGTTTCCCTGACTAACAGATACAGGATTAAGTTCAAAATTCGAGCCTAAGTTATTTTTCGCGGATAGAGTCACTACAGAGCCAGTTCTATCGCCGTTCCGACCATAAAACACGGCAAAATGTTTGCTGCACTTTCTTTAAAAAAATAAAGGAAACTGCTTACTCGAGACCTTTTCCGACGGCTTTGACTGAGAAGAAAAAAAACAGCCTTATAGTCGCTAAATCCTGACTGACTCTTACCTTTTTTTTTAAATGGCTTCCTTTTTCTTCAGAACCAAGAACTTTCGGCAAAAGTCGACCGCAGTAAAATTTTATAGGCACTAAAAACTAATGGCTCAGCATTGTGGCGGTCGCTCCTCTCTTTACGGAAGCTTAAAAAGGTGAGAGAGTACGGACGTTCAATTTTTTTTAAAGAATACACGTCATGCGACATTGAAAAAAAAACACCTTTCCGATCAGGGGTAAAGTAAAACAAAAAAAAAACAATATTACCACGCTTGTGGGTTCGATAACAAGGATAAGAATCACTGTTCAAGAAAGAGAGAGAAGTAGACGGAGATCGGGGGGCTCTTTCGAATCCGGATCTTACCTCGAAATATAAGGTTCCAGCGGCGTGATAAACCGATCCTTTCGTCGCTTAGCAAAACGTCGAAATTCGCGATATAATAAACATATTTTAAAACATTCCCTCCCATTGCGGTTCCTTATACACAAACCTTAACAATGGGTATGAGTTTCCACATTGTGTCCGAAATACGTATTAGTGTCCCTTGAATATTTAGAGATTCCCGGTTTTGCGAGAGTGTGTGTATAAATGAGTTTTCTAAAACCTTGGTTTATTTAGGAGTGAACCGGTTTATTTTGTCTCTCTGTACGGTTAACAAGCATTTATATTTTAATTAATTCATCTCGCAGTAGTCTCCTACCTTCTTTAATTATAATGGGTATGACGTTGGGTCGTGAAATGGACTGACACCGGAAGAGGACGGAGCGCCTACTCAATAAAAGAGTGGGAGGGAGAGAAAGTGGGAGTGAGCGAGAGAAAGAGAGAGCGAAGTAAAGGTAGGGAGAGAGAGAGTTAATGTATCATTCAAAACCTTTTCCAGTTTATTTACTTTTTAAGCTTTCACGTGCGAACGCGAGGGTATCTGGCGGAGGGGTGGCGAACCTTATGTTGATATAGAGGGCGAAACACTATATCCCTTTCTCTTTCATCTCCATCCTCTCTGTCTCACCTATTATGAGGTTTATTATTGGATGTCAAGCGGGATATGGGTAAAAGGGTGTTGGGGGCGGAGGAGGCTAGCAATGCATCTTACGTGGGAAGGGGAGCGGTGATGGAGGGCTGGAGTTTAGGGAAGAAATGAGACAGGAATGGGTGGAGAGAGAGGGGGAGATTGGAGTTGCATTTGAAATCGTTTATGTGGAAGAGAGATTGGAAGGGATAGAAGGACTCCTGGTGTCTGTTTCTAAGCATAATAGAGAGCGGCTTCGTGTTCTCAATTTCTGTGTAATTTTATTGCTTACGCCGTCAACTGTGGCACGAGGCACGGTTGAGTTGTTTCATACAGATTCCATTCAGTGCCTAGATTAATATCTTCTTGGTGCGTTTAAATTAATCAAAATTTCGCAACAATGGGTCACTTAGAGAAGGGTTCGTTCGTAAAAGTAATTTTTACCTTATTTCATTGGTTCTGATTTAAATGATTTGTTGCAGTATGTATACGGTCGATAACATTAAACAAAGAGCTTATTGAGAATAGCATTAGTATATTATGCCACTTTTAATTTTTTAGCGATTGTCTTAGAGAATAATTGATCAAGGCTAAAGGGAAACGGAGTAAAAATGTCAGCCGCAAATTTTGGACCTACGGAAAAGTTACTATTTTTTAATTTATTTTTTTGTTGATTAATTTCGTTACGAATTCAAGAACGTTCTAAACACAGATATGAAATTTTTTTATGACCTGCATATTCCCGCTTACCTACGCACAATGGATACCAAAGCGGTAGATGATGATAGACCAGTTTCAAAATGATTTCCTTTATAATGACGTGCCCTACTAATTGTGACTTCAAACGACTCCAGCGCTAGAATGCTTCTCAGTCTAAATCACAAAGCAAGGGAGGAAAGAAACCCGGTGCCGGCATTAGTCTACTCTTAACGATAAACACCAAGGGGACCAACGGCTTTACGTCCCTTCCAAAGGACGGGGAGCTGATTCGCATGTTCTCCTCATAACCACGCAAATGGAAGGCCCGGACAACCTGGTTCGCACCGAGTTTGCTAATCGTAGCAGGTCAGTGCCCGCACCACCACCCTACGGCTCCCCCAAAATTATGTCCTACCTTTTCAGTCCGCAAATACTTATATACTAATTGTTTAAATATATTTTGAAAGGGATACAAATCTTTTTTCATTATTATAACTACCATCACAATATGGAATTGCCTTTACGATCAAGAAAGATATTACATAATGTAATTTTCAGCAAAACTATGGCTACAAGCCGTCGTACTAAATACAGTAAATACACATAAAGATACGTATAAGTATATATATATATATATATATATATATATATATATATAAAATACTTAAGGAAAAGGAAAGGTAATAATAAGGGTAGCAACAACATGTTTCTCCGTCGCTGAAGAAGGGCATCAGCCCGAAAGCTCCATTTTTGTGTAGTTTTTGTTCTTTTGTGTTTTTCGTGTGTCCTCAGCACCCCCAGCGGCTCTTCATTCTAGGTAAGTGTCCACTGGGCTTCCTCCAACACCTTGTTGCTACCCTTATATATATATGTATTTCTCCGTTGGCTACAAGCCGTGGTACTAAATATAGTAAATGCAAATAAAGGTACGTATAAGTGTATATATTTCTCCGTTGAGAATTTGGACGCCATCTCTCTCCAAGTTTATTAATGTCGAATAGAGTTTCTAGCAATTAATATGGGTATTACTGTTAAAAAAACTTCAAATCCTTCTATTTAATGATGAATGGAGAAACCTCCTAATATTATCTTTATTTAACCATAGGATCATAATTCATATTTTTCCTTTCATTTAAATTCAAAACGATAATAAAAAAACAAATGAAAAAAATATTTACCGTTTTAAAACATAGGCGGAAACGTCGAAATTATTCCGCGGATATGGAATCGCGTTCGAATTACCGGCATATATCGACGATATAACGGCAATTGAAAACCGGAGTATTTTCTCCTCTTAAAAGGAATTTGGCTGCTCTCGCCAAAAAAAAATCGAGGACGTGAAACGGGTAAGTGAACAACAACAAAAGCGCCGTCGAATCGAACTGAGAGTGAGAGAGAGAGAGAGAGACAGACAGAGTAAGAGGATGCGTCGAAATAAAAAAATCTCGCTACGAGAATCGATTTAGTGAGCGAGCGAGAGAAAGAGAGACACTGAAAATGGAGTGTTATTGGACAGGGGAGTTAGGAGGAAGAGAGAGACAGATAGGGAGGTATAGGGGTTGGAAGAGGGTGTAGGAGAGAGAGAGAGGTCGGTAATGGACATCAGGGAAAGAGAAGGGGTGGATGAAGAGAGGCACAGCCAGACAAGGGGAGGGATTGAATGAGGAGGAGAGAGAGAGAGGGCCGGTGGTGTCAAGGTGGAAAGGTGTGTGTGAGTGTGTGCGTGCGTACGTGTGTGCATATAGGGAGGGATGGAGGAGTAGGAAGTCCGTTCGAGAGGATAGGTTAGTGGATTTGGGTGCCGAGAGGGGGGGAGGGGGGAAGAGGGTTGTAGGGAATAGGAGGCGGAGGACTTTTTGGAGTTGGGTTGTTGAACTTGGATGTGAGAGGGTAAAAAGGGATGAGGTTAGGTTCTCGGGGGGTGGGAATGGCTGGTCTGAAATCAGAGAGCGTTTCCTACTCCCCCTCAATCCCTCCCCAATTTCCCCCTCCTCTCCCTCACCTCACCCCCCCCTTCCCAACCATCCTCCTCCGTCCCTCACCTCCCCACTCCCCTTCCCTACCTCTCCCAGACTCGAATCTTTGATCATGTCCTCTCTAACCTTACCCTCTCTCTCTCACTCTCTCCTCACACACACACTCTCTCTCTCTCTCACACTCCCTCTCGCACCGCGTTGCTCTCCCATCACAGCAATCTCATTTCGAATTCCTGGCACCCCATAGAGACAGAGACGGAGGTCCCTTCCCAGCATCCCCCTCTCCTTGCCCTCCCTCTCGTACTAATATCATCATCCCCCTGCTACGAAATGCAACCGCTTCGCTTCCCTTTCCGGATGCTACGACGGTCAGACTCCTTTGCCTACGAGAAGATTCTGGAGTTCTTGTCTCGACGGCGATAAAACAGGATATATTTTGCGTGGTGTTGAATTTTACCTAGACTTGTGATTTTTGTTTTCGAAATGAGCTATTAAAATTGGCGCGCTTATTCCTAGCGCAGTCGAAAAATAACAGGAAAATTGTATTTCGTGTTCGATTCGACGCATTAAAAGAAATTTTGTCATTCAATTTAAAAAAAAAAACAGGAATATTATGTCAAACATTACGTACATCAGTCTCTCAGATTGTCTCACACCAAGTGAATTTTTTAAAAGATTACTTAATCATTAAACATTAGTACGTATTTACCTCCTCCGTGCACGTCTACCACCACTTACGTTTAAAATTCTGTTCATGTTTCTGTCTCTTGAAGTTTACCATCCTTGATTGTCAAGGATTACCTTCATATTGCAGGTCTAATACCCTGTTAGGATCTATTTTTCCTCGTCCTGTTTCTGTTTGCTTATCTAAGACGAAATCTAATTTTAAGAACTGTTACATTCATTTACTATCAAAAGATTGGTTCATGATACAAGGATACGCGTGTCAATGATAATAGTAAACACAGGCTTATTTGTGCTTTTAGGCAACGGCATCCTTAACATTTCCAGGATAGCTACAGTAAAAAATTATTGTCCGTCATGGTAGTGTGATCCGACCAATTATTACATTGCTTTCGATGATTTGGCAAGCAAATTTTCTTTGGGAGGGAGAAATTTCTTTGTTCTGAAATTGGCACGACCCCAGCATAGGAATGTGCGTTTAAAAAAATATTTGAACGTGAACAGAGGATAGACTTCCATGTGGTGTATGTATTAGGTTCAGGGGTAAACTGCAGGATGTTTCTAAATTGTGTTCTTCCGCGAATATATATATGTATATATATATATATTTAAATTGTTTCAGAAGTTAAAAGAAACGTGTGATATTTCTGGCCTTTTCTTAACGCCTTCCAGCCTATAAGGGCACTTTTGGCATGAATTATATATGAGTAACTTCATCACTTTGTTGTCCCTGTACATTAAATCAAAATCATTCATCCAGAGGGAGTCGAAAGGATTTTTATGGACAATGGAGTCAAGGCTAAAGCGTAATATGTAATCATTGGCACGATCGTCGGTTTCACTGACAATATAGTTGATTAGTGTAATGCCCGTTGAAATATCAACGGAAGAATTATAGATAGATTGATTATTAATATTTGCATTAAAAATAATTATTAGCACATTTTACATATGAAATATTTCGTCATATATTACATTTCTAATGAATGTTCTGTTGTCGTTTAGTAAATGCCTTTGGTTTTTATTTTCGGCTATAAAATTCTGTTCTTCTCCCACCTTGTTCTCGTCAATGCTGCATATAAATGTCGGTGTGCAAAGACCGGGAAATAATTATATGTATACATATATAACGTAGGGAAAATAATTAAATTTGGTGCACTTAACATTATGATAGTTTTAAAATTGTACTCAGTACTTACGAAGAAAGAAAGCTAACTCGAATCCTCAATAATGTTCTCCGTTGTTATGTATTACATATTTAAAATAAAACTCTTTAAAATATTTAAATTAAAAACTAATTAATCAATCAGCGGAATAATATCTTTGAATACTATCTGAACAAAAACAAATCAATTTATTTCAACATTGTAAACTGTTCCCTTGACGGTTGAATGGATTGTTGTATTGGAGATCCATATTAACATAAAAATAAACATTGTTAATAGTAGAAACCGTTAAAATAGTTTAAAATTGATTTTTGCTTTGAAATATACTTGTCAATTCAGTACACACTGTAAATTCTATTTCCTTTTATAAAAACAAATCAATTCATTAAAAGATTCACTGTTGTTTCTTCGAAAATTGCCTGTTAACAGTTTTCAATGTCCTTTTAATTTTAATTGAATTTTAATTTATATTCGTTTCCAAACTTCGGCCATTGCTACGAAATTAATTCGAGGAATAACAATATAAATTCGTAAGCAGGTATGGTTTACAAAGAATTTAATTTAAGAATGATTTTTATTTTCAATTTTTCTAAAATGACACTGTAGATACTTAAATTTTTTGATATTTACGTTAATGTACTTATTTTCCACAAAACACGCCAATCTCTCCCCTTGCTTCCTCTCTCTCTCTCTCGTATTGAAGCACTCAAGGCACGCTTATTCCCAGAAGGATGTATACAATAATAGTAATTTGAGGTGTAACAATGATAATGGTCGACATAGCAACATCACGTTAAAATGCCGAGATTTCCACAAAATATGCAAATTAAACGTTTAACATGGAATATTTCGAACTGTGGGGGAAAAAAGACGAACGGAATAAGAAACTTTATAACTTTTTCTTCAAAATGGTTCAAATCCGAAGGTCGTCTGTTAATTTCTGCTAATTTTAATTTCCAAATGAATAAAAGCCTGCACGTCGAAAAATCGCGTTTTACATGTTAAGTAATGGGAAATGGAAATGCCTCTCTTGGAGACGAACCAAGGAATTTTTTCGCGATTTAAAATTGTCATTCTCTGAATAAGCGTTAACCAAGCATCCCTACCAAATTTCGAGTTTCTATCATTATTATTTCTCGAGTTATTAGCGTTTGCATAGCGTGACCAACCAACCAACGGACGACGGCTATTATTATATAAAAATGTTCTATTCTGCCAATGTCTCTAACGTATCCTATTTTCTCACTTATCGTGTGACAGTCTACATATTCTTTCAATTGATTCTTCAGTTCGTTCATATACACACTTCAGTGCGTTTCACATAGAGAATTGTTTTTTAATTTCATTTTTATTCTTTTTTATATCAATAAAGAGAGAGAAGGGCTTTTAGGATTTTCATTGATAAAGAAGAATACGAGCAACAAACAATCAAACAAACGTTATTCATATCGTAAGTATTATATATAGTGAAAATTATATTAGTAGTTTTGTATCCAATTTCCAATTATTATAACAGGACATTGAAAGTATCATTAGTAATGTTTAACCGTTTGTTTGTTTGATTTTCTGGATAATCAGCCTCTTGGATAATTATAACCATAACTCTTTTCTCAACCGACACATACAGAAGAGAGGAGGGAAACCCGGTACCGGAATTAGCCTAAAGATGTTTAACTCTGTTTTGAAATTCTTTTGGGAATACTGGCTTAGATTTCTTGATGGAAAAATTAACATCGTCGATTTAGGAATATTAATACATATCGTCAAACGAAAAATGTGAAATATCTCGATTACGTTGGTGTTTTTCAGAGAAAAACATAAATTAGCATGTCGAAGGGGAATATTTAAACTCGATATATATGTGTGTGTGTGTGTGTGTGTGTCCCCGTCGCTGAAGAAGGGCGTCAATCCGAAAGCTCCATATTTGTGTCGTTTTTGTTTTTTTGTGTTTTTCGTGTGTCCTCAGCACCCCCGGCGGCTCTTCAATCTAGGTAAGTGTCCACTGGACTTCCTCCAACACCTTGTTGTCACCTTTATTATTACCTTTCCTTTTCCTATATATATATATAGACACACACACATACCGTAAGGTTAGTCATTTAACAAGCTCAACGCTAGTAAACTCTCCGGTAAAATTTCGAATTGCCTCAAACTACTCGCTGAGTTATGTTCAAAGGCATAAACACCCGACAAAATTCCATTCTAGACGTGTTACTCCCTTTTTGAAGGCAAAACAGTCCTCGATCAAGCCGTCTCTCTCTCTCTCTTTAGGCGAGACGAACGATATTATAATCCCATTCTTTAAAGGGGACCCCCACGAAGGATCCGTCGCTAATAAAAAATAATAATAATAAAAAATTGAAGATAAAAATCCGAGCGGTTTCTCTTCACTCTCGCGCCTCCATTTACGCATCCCCAGACGCTGTCCTGTTCTCTTCTCCCGCTACTCTTCTCTCAAACCCACCTCGGCCAACCCCTTCAAACCCTTTCCGACTCCCCAACGTGGAACTTACAGCTTCCCCTTTTTTTTTGCTTCGTTCAACTCTTGCCTATAGTCTCGTCTGCGGGTTCACAACCACACTTCCAACTCTTCTCTTTCTCTACCTTCCCTTTTCTCTCCCTCTCTCTGTTTTTATCGTTTTAAAAGTCTGCGGTTCGTGCCCCACCGGAAGCAGATGGTTTTTCGTTTTGCGATCTTCTTTTTTTTTACCTTTTATTTTCGTCGTAACCAACACTCCTCGGCATGAACTTCATGACCAAGTTGTTGAAGAGAGTGGGAGAGAGAGAGACAAGAGAGATGGAGGACATTAAGCATGTGTATATATGTTTGTGCATTGCTTTGGGTTCTTCAACCGCAGATGACGTCTCTCCCTCCCCCAACAGCTCAAATAAATAAAGAAATAACTTCTATTTATGCGGAGAGGACAGTCAATAATGACTTCAAATATGGTGACCCTGGCACACTTTAAATCATCGGCCCGAGTGACATGGTTTTCTTTTATGCGACGCCATATGACAAGACGAACAATTTTTCGTTATGCCATAGAGTTGTAATGTTTTACGCTGTTAATATATCCTGCAGATAAAAGCGTGAGATTACATCGAGACAAATGTCAGCGTTGACAATAAAAACGTGTTTCGAACGAATGGCGTTTGCCAGTACAGTGCCTGTTTATTCAAAAACAACTCAATTAAATATAATAAACACAATATAAATATATCCTACAGTATACGATATTTAATATAAGTCTTATCGTCATGTTCCCGCGAAATATGGATGTTATTAGTATCCTATATAATGCGTAATAATCAGAATGTTATGAATTGAGAAAATTCATTTTAGAAGTTATAAATATCATTTTCTGTGGATTAACGGAAGATATTTCATATAATCGGTAAATTTATATATTTTAGAAAATATAATTTTGACTGACTTTAAAATTAATGAAGCAGATGAGAATTTAAATAAGTAACGGAAGACCAATTATTAAATAGTAAATGTGACACACTGGTAATTAATTAATTTTTGTGAAAGTAAGGTGAATTAAAAACAGAACCTTCATATAGGGGCAAAACGAAATATATTATGCATGCATATTATTTATCAAGCGGGCACAATCGATTTATAGTAACAAATTTTACAACGGAAGCCGTGAATTCTTTGTAAGCAAAATAGTATAAACCAATTTTTAAAGACTTAAAGAAACAAAATTTAATTATAACGAGTTTACATTTGTCCATCACGAAATAACAAATCAAATAAACAACTCTGCATAATTAATCAAAAGTCAAAATAACCAACTCTGCATAATTCTTGCAACTGCCGAAATCCAGAAAAAAATATATAATACTCTCACATTTGTCCTTGGTTCAGCTGCTTTGTTTGCGCCGAAAGGATCGAGATTTTTCTAAACGCAAATAAGGATAAAAAAATAAAAATAAAAAAAGACAAACTCTGTTGACAAACGCACAATGCGCTCGCACGCGTGTCTAAGTGCGTGCGTGCGTTGACGAGACTGAGAAAGACACGCCCCTCTGTAATTGGAGTCCCTCATTGTTAGCGGGAGTACAGAGAGAGAGAGAGCGCCGCAATACGAGAGCCGCAGCTGCATCCTTGGGACTTCGTCCGGGGGTCTCCATGGAGACGCCGCGCATCGGCCGACAAAGGAGGAAAAGCGAGCAGCTGTGAGCGTCGCCTTCGTGGGTTCGATGTGGGTCCACCCGTGTGGGGAGAGCTCCTTCCTTTCTTCAGTTTCCCTCTCTCTCTCTCACTCACCGTCATTCTGTTTCTCTATCGCTTTTGTCTTCTGTCTTCTCTCTCTCTCTCTTTCCTGTTCTCTGTTTCGTCGCCATTACTTCATGTTCCATTAGGTTCCTTCTTTCTCCCTCTTCTGATTTTATTTTCCCCTATATGAACTTATCGGAAAATTTAATTCGAATTTCATTTGTTTCTTTCCCTCCTTTTGTTCGATTTCCCTGTTCTGTTGTTTTTCCTGCCTTCGCTGTGCTTGGTGTTCTTTTAATAAAGTGCAAGGAATTTGGCTAAACTTTGTGGTAATTGACACTCATATTAAGAAAATAATAACTGCTAAATTCCACAATGCAATTGTGGAATTTAACACAGTAATTATTTTCTTCGTTAACAGTGTTCTTTCATTTCATTTCACCTTTATACCTTCCTCCATCTTTATCTTTCCTCCATTTTCTTTTTCCTTTTCCTTCTTCCTTTAATTTATTCCGTCTCTTTTTCTCCATCTCTCTACTTTATTTTCCTTCGTTCTTTGTCCTTTACATATCTTCCTATTCTTCTAGTTTCCTTCCTATTTTCCTCTCTCTCTCTCAATCCTTTCCTCTTAAGTTTTCTTGCACGTTTATGTTATTAGCCCCCTGTTCTTTCCCTTTCGCCCTCTAGCTCCGCTCCATCTCTGACCCTTTTACCCTAACTCACCCTTTAGGCTTCTCATGGGAAACCACGCTCGTTTTTTTTTTTTCGCCCACAGTCGCACACCTTTTGGCGAGCAATTCACGTGCAAAAAAAAGGACTTCAGGGCCTTTTATAGAGGCGAAGATTTATTAGTGAAGCCGCCGCCGTTTGTCCACCTCCATTACGGCGTTATACATTTTAAAGAAAGGCCGTTTTCCTGCCCCTCCCATTTCTCTCTTTCTCCCGCGTCATTGTCTGTCTTTGTATTCGACTTCCCGTAAGGGTTTTAAGGGTGGTAGGTAAGTTGCCATTTCTACGCTCGCAAAAAAGCCCGTGACGGCGCATAATATTTGGCGAAAATAAATTCGCGTGACGGGCGGGCGGATGAACGGACTCTTCCTCGGGCTCGAAGGGAGCGATCGGAAATATTCGCCCGTTATAAGTATTATGTTAGCCGAAATTATTAATGTCAGATAACTTCCTAGATGTTATTATTTCTTTGACGTGTGTATATGTCGAATTAAGTGAAAGCCTTATGGAAAATCCTCTAAACTAGGGAAATGCATCTCAATAAGCAAAAATGATAAACACCTATCCCCTTATTAAATATCTTTTCCAAACTAATTGGCCAGGTTGTAATTGAACGACTTAAAATATGGCTAAGCGTTGATAATTGATGCGAGGTTATTAAAAGTTATTTTGTTTAGCGTTTATGCAATGGCACAAATTTAATGCCAGCAATTCGAATTTAAGATGCATTTTTCAATACAGTTTCTGGTTGCATCGTGTCGTTATCAACAACTTGAGCAGTATTAGACTGTGTTACGATTTGAATAATTATTGTGTAGTCATCTACATAAATTTGTGATTTTTGAAAGAAAATTCAGAAGAAAATTGTACATCACCACCTTCTACGTATTACTCTTTAAAATTGAGATTACATTCTTAAATAATATTGAATAACTGATAACATTTAGTTTCGCTGTCACTTTTAAGCTTATCTCGGAAAATAAAATTATCGGTCTCTAACATTTTGATTTTGATATCAATATTATAGTTTTATTCTGATAAATACAACATTAGCTACATTATTAAAATTTATTATACACCTCAGAGAAGTCATATTATTTATATTCTCGAAAGTTTAGACATTTATTTTTCGAAAACGATGATGTACAATAGATTTATATAAGACACAGGGGTAAAAATTGGTATAGTGACGCTGAATTGAGGATCCTTTAGAACGTCCACGGTCCACATTTTGAACGCCCTTGTGTCATTAGCTCTGTCGGCTTTTGAACAAACAGTGTCGATTTCATTCTCCTTAAGATGATTTCTCTCCGAAGTGTCTATCATCCCTCAAAAAAGGCACGTTATCTACGAAAACATCGACATGTTGCTCGTTTTCCCTTTCAATACATCCCTTTCTTTTCGTCCCGCTGGCGATAATAACAGGCGAAAAAAATATTTCCGGCGTGGAGTCAATCCATGGATATTTTTAGACGGCCACTCCCGTCGGCTTCCCTCCTCCTTTTGGCTTTATTTTAAGGACGATCCGACCTCCCTTACAATGTCTCCCTTTCATCCTTCCCTTAACAAGAAAAAAAAATAGAAAAAGACGTTCTCCCCATTTGAGCCAAACCCCTTCCCCCTCTCTACCGCCACCCACCATCCATCCTCTCCCACCCACCCACCTCCTCCTCCTCGAGAGCTCCCTCGCTACGAAGACGCCCCTCGCTCTCCGGTCCCGAAAACCGTGGTTTTTATGCGTTCGTGCGCTTCCAAAGCCTACGGTTCTCCTCCGAACGCCCTACGTGACCAGACACACGGGGGGGGGGGGAGAGGTATGGGGGCTCAACGAATTCGTCGCACCAAATTCCATCCCGCTGATTTACGATTCAAATAAAATATGGAGTGGGACAGATAACTATTTACCTGCCGTAAGAATACGAGATGCTCAGTTTTTTTTCGAAAACGAAAAGGCGAGCCTCCGGATTCAGTTTCCTCGCCGAACACATGCGTTCCCGCGGACAGAAAACGCTTTCCGGAGGAGGTTTATACCTCGAGAAAACTTAAAATACAGCCGCCGTTTTAATCTAAACGTCGTCGTCTCCGATGTGGCACTAATGGTCGTTTACTGGCGGGGGAGGCATTAATTCTTCTTTCGTAGCTCATTACATAAGCTTTCATCGGGGAAAAGTGAGTTTCGTCTCTTTCGCAGAGTTTTTACAACTTCGATAAATCATTTCTCTTACAATGGACCATAAATTGAATTTTCGAAATGAAAATTCTGTACATGGACAAATATAAGACTGTAAATGCAATATTAGACTAAAAAATGAAATATGTAAACGCCACCTGTTAGCTCTCGTCTCATTGCTTCAACGACAAAATAAGAAAAAGATTAATTTATCGGCAAAAATACTAGTTTTCTCTTAAATACTGGATGTGATTAAATGAGATATTTCTTGCAGTTGCATTATATTCAACATGGACACGCAATACCAAAAACGAGGGGTTTTGTTCAGCTTAACCATTTCTCAAGTAATATAACTGTATTAAGATTTGCTGGGAATTTCGATACAATTTTATTAAAAAAAACAACCGGAACTAAATTCTTTACGAGCGATTATTTTGTTAATAAGTATACAGCGGATGCACTCAGCATACTAAATATTCATAATCGTTCTTTTTCTGGCAAAGATAAATTACTGTAGTTAAAGTTCGCATCATTTTTCATATTTACGATCATCATAGATATAAAAATTAAGATGCCTTTCGTTTGCCTTGAAAGCTTTATTGAAAATTTCAGTTGATTAATAAAACTGTAACGAAACCATAAAATGTATTGCGTGTGAATTATGACCGTAATAGGATGCTATTTTCTGGCTGTCTAACAAAAGTTAAAGAATATCTCAACGACACAATTTTTCTATCGTAACCTCTATCGGAAAAGAAAGGTAAAGCTTTATGTTACGGAGAGAAAAACTGAAAAGGTTTCTTAATCTCCAAGGTAATACTAGGAGGACTTAACCACCTTGGATCCAACAATTGTCTCTCAGCGAGGTAACAATGTGTTAATCTCTACCCACGTACCGTGCCCTAGGAAAGCGCTTGATTAATGGCTTTATATCCAATGCGTTAACTTTGGATTTCCAGAAGTCGTCACGGAGGGTTTGAGAAACAAAAGCTCATCTGGCGACGATGACTACTTTCCGACCTCGTTAGTATAACCTTTAAAGGTACATTGGTGCTTTTGTGAGATTTCTCACGACGTTGTCGAATATCTTTGATAATTGCTGATGATTAATGATTCTTTGAAGCATTCGGAAGTTATTCTGAAGGCTGAATGTCAGTGATTAAAAGCTGATACGTATAATAGTTTTAGGGATATTTGTATTCCGAGTTCCAGAGTTGATGAATAGTTCAATTTTAAAGTGTCATTAGTATGGAAACGTGATAAAATTTTAGAATCAAAAACAATAATCGCATTAATTATGTTTATATATGTACATACATACATATACCTATATATATATATATATATATATATATATATATATATAAATACTAGGGAAGAGGAAAGGTAAATGAGGATATTTAGGACAACTAGGTGTTGAAGGAAACACCTAGCTGTCCTATATATATATATATATATATATATATATATATATATATATATATATATATAAGTTATACTCATACGCTCTGGTTAAATAAAACTGACGGTAGTCGGAGTGAATTTGTGGAAACGTTCCACAATGCGAGCACAGAAAACACATTGTAATTTCCATTATATTATAAATTAGTGAAAATACAGTTTTTTCTTTGCACGAATTGCATGCTATGGTATTCTACCCACTTTAATCTTATATTATACTATTAGCATATGCAATTTTCCAACAAAATGGGAGGGACTGGAAAGGGTTGTACCATTTGTTAATTACTAAACTCAGAAATTATTATTGACACAGCGAGTAATACTTTGTTTTTTTCAATAAACATCCGCTCCTCGTTAACTCAAAGATAGACCATGAAGTCACATTTTCCAAGTTATTTTACTCAAAGGAGGAAATTGTCAGTATGACTTCATGCGAAATTACGAATGTGTCATCAGAAGGTTGGGGAGTGCCTATGTATTTCCAAAGTAATACGAAAATAGATTTTAAATTCATCGAGAAACGAGGGATTTTACCTAGAGAATGTTTTCTACCAATTCATTTCGATCAGAAATTCACCGATCTATGGAATTATTTTTAAAATTCTATACGAGTTCATTTTATCTTTAAGGTGGAACTTAATAAAAATAATAAAGAACTTTCTTGGGATAATTTATTCAATGATTTTCTACTCTGTAGATTCCAAGAAATCTCGCTTCGGATTCAAGGTTTTTATCGAGTTTCGAAAATTGAAACCCCTTCTTTCAGTATTTCGTCAACATCGAATTTCGATTAACGCCGTGGAAGAGGAAGTCTTAGCGATAATAATAAAAAAAACGAAGCAAAAGTCGTGGATTGAATTTTTTTTTTTGACGGAATGAAAAAAATCCGGTTGGTATGGCTCGCGAGCTCTTTTATTATATCCATTGGGCGGCTTGCGGTCGAAAAGGAATTCCTCGGCGGTTTTCGCATTCCTACCCATCCCCTAACATCCACGATTCAACGCGAACGTACATGTGTGTGTGTGTACTTTAAAAGTACTTACATTTAGGTTCACCACTCTTCATGCCCTCCTCCCTCCTATGATTCCCTTACTACACTCTCCCCCTTCTCCAAACCCTCTCTACCCCACTCCCCCTTCTCCACTCACGGAGGGAAAGAGATCTTTTTCCCACGCGACCCTTCGATTCCTTGAAGCTCTCTTCCCCTTTGGACGTTTCCCGTTGGGTTGGGAGAGAGATAGAGAGAGAGAGAGCACACTCCCCAGTGGAGTGGAGATTCTCTCTCTCTCTCTCTCTCTCTCTCTCTCTCGCACACACGCACGCACACAATCCACGGGTTCTGTGTGCATGGGAAAGGTTAAAACTTGAGGACAAAAAGTTTGCTCACGCCAAAAGGTTGGCGTAACGCTAAATTGGCACACGTAACGTACTTACGTACCACACCCCTTTTGCCGAGGGGGCCGCCCCTTCCAGAAACCGAACGGAAGCAGAGCCAGGAAAAGTTTTTTCCTTTTTTTTAAAATTTTTTTTAAAGGGCGACGGTCAATTTGAATGGAGTGATCTTGCCGCGTGCGTGCGTGCGGGGATGCGGATCAGATTTACCCTGTTTGCGCGCGCTTATTACGTCCTAATTACAAATTCAAACGAGGCAACTCTTTAACGAACTGGGATTTATAATGGGGCGAATTTTCCAAACGAGGTAGTTTAATGAGTAAATTCCTCATATTAAAATTCGTTAATGAATGTTTTTTTTCACTTAGCCCCACACAGATTTGCTTACGTTATCAATTTACAGTTTGACGATAGATGGAGACGGCACGAACCGAATTCGCGAGTACGTGTGTTTTTGAAAAATTATTTAAATCTCCTGGCGCCAGTAATAAAACTATTTGAAATCAAATACCACCTCTAAAAACTTCGAAGTATCCAATTTAAAGGTGAAATTCATCGTTAAATGTAAACGAATTTACTACATTTTCTTTTTGAGTACCTGCTATAAATTAACATTGAAGATAAAATAAAAATAAATTGTATTTTCTATAACCTGAACTCATAATCTATATTTTTACAGGTTTCCACCGTACGTTTCGTATACATAAAGTATATCTATAATCAATTCCCCCCAGTAAACGTAATCCTCAGACACTTTCTCGCATTCGCAGAAAAGTTTTTTTCTCTCTCCACATTAATTTAAGAGCAATTTAGCCGCGAAATAAATCAACGAAAGAAAGGTATCGCCGTGAGCGTGAAACGTCATCTCCGCGTGGATTATGGCTTCGCTCCGGCGCGAAATGAACTTGACAGCAGAGGGACATTGAAATAAAAACCGTGAAGGAATTATAAAAAAAAAGACGGAAAGAAACACATTTGAGGTCCGTCACGTGACCAAAATTTAAGAGTTCACCGACATTTCGGCACCGGTTGTCCCACTTGGCGGCGCTCCCGAGAATGAAAAAAAAGGAACGAAACGATTTGTGTTTTAAGGGAGGACCCAGCTAACGCGTGACGCATAAGACCCTTCAGGGCCATTACTTTCTCACGCATTTCTTCGCATTTTCCTGCATAAAATATTCAACAATTTTATGACTTGTCGGTCACTAAGACAAACACATTCGTTTTTTAATTTTTTTCTAGTTGATGTTTTTCTAAAAATAATAGGGTTGCGAGTTAGATCTCTTTGTTTGAGAGGCAATAAGAATGAGTTATTTGTGTGTATCAGTATGTGCAATATAAATAAAAATTTTGGTTCGGAAGCAATCTGTACGATTCCTGTAATGAGATTTATACGTGTGTTTGCTAAGTAAAAAAAAATAAAAAATAATCCAAAAAATAATCGGTGATATGAGAATGGACATCACAGGAGTACTTTAGAAAAATTTCAAATATTTTTCTTATTTATTGTGCACCATTTCATTCTACCGACGAATCGAGGTCGATACGATATTTAAATAATATTAATTTAGAGGCGAAAGTTTCCATTAATTCTAAAGGATAAAACGACTGGTATAAAGTGATTGAAAAACATTCATAACATACTTATGTTAATAGTTTTTAGGATGTTTTGGTAACTAAATATTTTTAAGGTCGTTGTTTAAAAATTCGATTAGGGAAAACGTTTCCTCGCCTCTAGAATTGCCGACAGTCGCGTCCGAACTTATGGTATTCGGTAGAATTTGGATTGGAAATGTACGCACTAAGGCAATTCACTGAATGAGTTTTGTTTTCGAAGAGATTTCGAAACGGAAACGGAGTTACCGGGTCACGCGACGGAGCATTTTTTCTCGTTAATTTTTGCAGTTTATTGATTTATGCGTATGAGAATATATGAATTCATCTTTAAAAATAAGTACGTCATGTTTTTTTTAGGAAAACTTATACGAGCATTTCGCAGTATACGCAGGATTGATTTGTCACCCATCCATGACTTCATCTACGGACGAGAAATTTTTATACGTTGAGGTATTGCGAATCGAAATCTCCCAACAGTGAAATCACTGGCGGCAAAGTTGCATTTTAAGAGTCTTGGTTTTATATAAGAACGCGAACAACCATAGATGACCAAATAATCTATGCTAGAGGATGTTTAAATACAAAATCCAGCCCCTGAGAATCCATCATTTTATTGCATTTTTAACGTAACTTTATACAGCAAACGTTCTTTACTGAACTAAGAATTCTATTTTCACGTTGAATTACCACTCTTGCAAATACAAAAACGACGAATCTCAGAGATATATGCATTATCCATGGGTTGAAATGTTTTATGCCTCTTGTCAAATATCCCGCAAGTAAGGATGAAGGAATATGCAGAATTCTTTGTTTTGCAGTAAAAAAAAACAAGTGACGCAAAGATGAATCAGGTAGTCGCTTACGAAACGAAGACCGAATAATGTCGGTTTTTGCGCGGGATGAATTTTGAGCATATTCTAACGATTTTGGGAAAAGTTTAAAACTGCGTAAACGTCCTTCGTAAGTTCTTTTATTTTATACAACGGGGTTTTCCGGACGCACACGGCTTGCGATATGCATCGCGTGGTAGTCGATTCCTTATGAAATGGTGAGTCAGGTTTAACAGGACGCAGAGATGCAACGGCGGGACGTGATTGCGGAGAAGAAGTTAACATCTGACAGGAGAACATTCTAGAAAGTCGAATGGCAACTTAAAAAACGTGATTCTTATACAATAAAAACGCATTTGAAAAATAAGAGACGTTTTCGAAACATTTTGTTATATAAGTGACTAAGTGAAATTGCGACTTAAAACTTTACAAGACATTGGTTACTGAGAGAACGCGGTTTAGCTCAGTCGCGACACCAAAAATACAACAAAATATACAATTACATTTTTTACTATTACAATTTTTTGTGGATTCAGGGCATTGTTTCAGAGGTAAAATATTTCTTTCGCCGCATTATAAATTGCCTTATAAAAGGGTTGTCAAACGTCAGCGCTATTTGTAAGAGATTTTTATATTCGCAAAAGCTAAAACTGGAAAAAAATTTCTCATTACGCATATGTAGAATCCATTATCCTGTGTTAAGATTTTCTAAAATTTGTAGTGGTCAAAAGTAGAGGTTTCAAAAATACATTAAATCCATGTTCCTACTAGGCAACCTCTCAATATATTCTTTTTTATAAACTTTTATTTAACAAATAAAATTATAAATGTGAAGTTTGAGGAGAAAAATGTTGAACTTAACCGGAAATCGAAACAATGCCTCCCACTTTCCGGGTAAGTGCTTTAGCTCAATTTCTCAACAATCCATCTTTTTAATTAAAATTATATTACGCGGCAACAACAAATATTTTTATGGTAAAAATATGCAGAAAATTATGTTGCAATATCAGTCCATTCCTTTCCAGATTGGAGAATTTCCTACCAACGCTTATATTGGCCTACCGTTGGCAGATTAAGCCATTTTCGCAACTGTTCTTTGAACCAAAATTTTCTGCAATATTCAATTAATTTAATAGTCCATATACTTCAAATCTCAAGAGGATTTCTCCCTCATGTATTTAGCACCAGATTAATAACGTTTACAAAATTTTAACCATTTCTCAAAATATAATCCTTGGAAGTAATGGGTTAAATGTTACCTTTTTATAAAAATTTTAACCAATATCCATTAAACTTTCAGCCACTTAAAAATATGGAATCTTGAAGTCTTTTTTTTTTTTGGGGGAGGGTGGGGTTAAAACGATTCTCACAGAAGCGATTTCTATTCGCCGGTGGTCTCTCCATCTCTCTTAAGTACCGCACAAACCTCTTCTTCATCGCAAAGCCGCCGAGATTTCGTTTCGCTCCGCGAGTAGTAGTCCCCTCTCAATGGGCGCCCGTACTAATTTTCTACTTGAACTGCCGCCGATAACGGGAAAGATATTGTATTGTGTGAACTGCGCGCGGATTCAATTTTTTCTCCCTCGAGGATCTCTCTTGGTCCGTTAACCATCTCTCACTAGATCACACGGATGTTTTTTCTAATCCTCAGATCCGAGTATTACCGTCAGTGGGTCATAAAAATATATATCCTGCTTCTTACATATTTTTTTCTTCTCCGTTTACGCGAGGACGAAAAATTACGTTTCGAGTACGGTCGGCCCGTTACGTTCTCATCCCCCAGCAGAATAATACCCATTCCCAATTTAATCGAGATTCGTTCCTTAAATTGGACTGTCTCCCGAATGAAAGGTGTTCTCTCTCTCTCTCTCTCTCCGTGTATCACTCTCGGGTTCGAATCTCGCGTCTCGGGTGCGCTCAACCCGCTAATCGCTCCGAAGGAACGTCATTTTTTTATTTGGTAATTTAACAAAAAAATACGGATTTGCTAGATTAACCAACTGTTTACTCCTCCGTTAGGCTGATTGGGTTTATACCTCTAGATTCCCACCTTGATGTCTAATCGGTACACCGATCTAGAGAATGCGTCGAGGATGTTGACGTCGAAAATGAAGAAAAGAAGACATATGGGACCTTTGAGGAGCTTGAAACCGTTAACATAATGTAGTGACAGATATTTGACCCACTACGCCATGATGATGGGTGAATATTAGTTAACATTTTCTTCATTCGTACTGCATTTGGTCTATATAAAAGTATGTAGATGAAGAGTGAAAATAGTTCTGGCGACAGTAAACATTGGTAATGGGCTACAAAATGGTGGAAGTTAGTATAACTAAGAAAAAACGGATGATTCGGTTGAGGTAGATCAAGTTCACGAAATTAGATGATAAATTGACTGAAAAAATTGTAGAGGAAAAGTGTCAGAGATGATTACAGGGACTTGCTTGGTATGTTTTTTTAAAATTCCTATAGTCTGAGTACTGCTTAGTAAACCAAATTAATGAGTAACTTGACAATTCAACGAAAGATGTTTCATCTCGCTTTGAATATGGAATGCGCACTAATCTACTCAATAATTTATGGATGTAAGAGTCATCTCAATTATCTGCCGAATCAATGACTCAATAGCTCATTTTTTTAATTATATAATTTTGAAGGTGACTATAAATTATAAATGGGATATGCATTGCGAGAACCTTGAAGGAATGTCAGAGCTCATGGGAAAATATTTCTATAAAATGGATCAAGGAAATGATACGCAGAGATAGCTAGAAAATTTATCAAGTCGGTCGCAATTTAAGACTAAAATCTTTGACATAACATTATCGCCACCCTTCTTTATATTATTTTTAAAAATCCTCGAATATAATCAGTCTGTTGCTGCACTTTAGTCTCGAGAGGAAGCCAGCGGCATCCAGTCCATCTGGAAATAGGGAAGCGGAAATCGTACGTATCATTATTCTGAAGAAATGACGAAACGCAATAAAATAAGGAAGGAAGGTCGTACCGTAAGATATCCAGACTATTCGCTCACCGGTGTCGCGCGCAACGTTAAAGATGAATTTATGAATGGAACTCGGCCGTACGCACGTTTGATCGTTAGAGGGGCGGAGTTTATCACGCCTCGTTCCCGGTATTGTGTATCGCGTTTCCTCTGACCGGAAAATGACGAAAATATTTTTCCGAACTTCGACGAAGGGTCGCGAACTCGCGTTCTCTCCTACTCCGTGGAAAAACTTGTCCGACTATTCCGTCACAATGAGTTCATCGGCGGCGTGGAGAAGAGATATAAAGGGGGGAGGGGAGGGCGAGACCTTGGGGTACCCCCGCGGCGAAGAAATAAAAAAAGAAAGGGAAGTTGCGCAATGGCGTTGAAGGCAGCCAGAGATAGAGAAAGGGTCAGGGGACGGGATAAGGCGTCCTTCATTTGTCACGATATCGACGAAAGAAAAAAAGCTTCGGCGGCGTCGACAATACGGGTCCAAATCTGACATGTTTTCTTTCTAGCGTTTAGAAAGTGTTGAAAATCTGTTGAGTAGATAGTGAGAATACGTTTTTTTTTAAAGCTTCTAGGAAGACGAGATAGGTAAAGGTTAAAGGGTATCGATTGTAAAGGGGAGGAGGAGAGACCTCGCCTTAGGGTTTAATCCTTGGGCGATTCATTAAGGTATAGCCTCCGGAGAATTATTGATAGTCTTAGATTCAATGGACCTATCTTTAACAGCCTTGATTTTTACCTGAGAACGATAAATGTTAAAATAAATGCATGTAATTTATTTAATGAAAACAAATTGTAATTTGTTATAGGCAAACAATTAGAATGTAATTGTAATTCTCCGTCCATGATTTACATACTTGATTTTCTTATAAAATTCGGTCTATTAAAAACATGACTTTGTTGAACTTTTAAACTCATAACACTACGACTTTTATCAGTTTACGGTTCTTCAAATCTGTAAATATCTTTTCTGAAATTTTTATATTATTATTTTTATTTTTCTGACAATTAAATTAAATAAAAAGAGGGAAAAGGCGAAGAAAAATTAAAATGCTCTTAAAACAATGCTTTGACAATTAATACTATTAGTTTTTAACTAATAATAACTTTTCCGTATCGCCTCGAATTGAATTTAAATAGTTGTTGAAATTTCGTCAATGAGCACAGGTAAAATACAATGGTGAGATATAATGGAATATGGTGGTCACATCGAATTAAATATGCTTCTCCAATAAAAGTAATACGAGCAAACATTTTATAAAACGGGGAATAGTTCCCGTTTCCATAGTACGTTGACTTAAAATTGATTCGTAGATATGTAGTGGGTGACAGGTCAATTGAATTTTCGGCAGCATCTTGGAGAAAAATTAAGCTGTATTTCCTACAAAAGATTTACTCAAATGGAAAATGGTAAATAATTTTCGCAGTTACACATTTTTAAAACGAGGATAAAAGAGAGAGGGAGATAGAGAAAGAGAGAGGCGAGAGAGAAGGGAAGAAAGGACATCTCTCTTTCCTAAGGGTTCGGAATTTTTGGAGAGATATCTTTCTCTTTCTCTCAGCGGTCCGGAGTCTGCGATAGAGACGCTATTTTTTCCTTGGAAAGGGGAAACGAGAGAGGCAGTAGGAAAAAAAGTGGACCACCCCAGACTGCAGCCACCCGGTGTCTCCACCCCTCTTGGTCTCCGTGGCGCCCCCAAGGACCCCTTCGCCGGAAGTGGGAAAAGAAGTAGATGGAGAGAGGGGTTGGGAGAAGATGGTGGAGGGAGGAGGGAGTGAAGGATGCTGGGACATTGGAAGCACATGACTCCCACGCAAGAATGCCTGTTTCGACCCGATCCACGTCAAAAAGTTCATGGGAAAAATTCCCTATAATAAACACGGATTTCTGCGATGTGTAGATGCTTGTGCATAGCTCGTCACGTCACTTACAGCAGTTGAGCTATCTTCAACAGCAAATTATGTTCTATACAGTTGTCCTGCTTATTCGGCTGAAATTACAGTTTTATTTTCAATTGCACACAAAATGAATAGTATAATTAAGGTAATTTTCCATCTATTACAAACAGGATTTCTTATTCGATTTTCTCACTCAATCATAAGAGGTTTCCCTAATTTTAAAAAAGGCATTTAGTAATTGAAAGGAGTCCATAAATCAATTCACGCTAAAAACTTGATAGAAAAAATTATTACCGAAGACGTATGATTTTGTGAGTTGTTTTGGAAATAATTCCTATCAATATTAATTACGGATTAAAAGTTACGGATAAAACTAACATTTTCTGAATCAACCAGTAAGTTTTAGTAGCTTCTACGAAACTTATAATTATTCAAATAATTATAAAGAATAATATCTAGACAAGTGGTTTCCATGTCCGCTTCCGCAGCACGCTGGCAGTTCCGCAATTGATTCTTAGGTGTGCCGCTAAAATGCTTTGTAAATTAATCAACGACTTGGAAACGTTGATTAGTCTCTAGGGCAAAAATTTTTGCTTCATTAAATTGCTGATTATGTCGTACCAATAAATGAATACGTCCGATTATTGTGATGCTCGAATGTATAAATCCGCAAGTTTGTTTCAGGGTGGGGATGCCGCGAAATACTGTTCATCTATGAAAAGTGGTCGCGCCTAAAACATTATTGGAAATCACCGATCTAAACCCACAGATAAGAATCGTTTCAAATTAACTCAACAATACGACATTGGTCTAAATGCACCGCAGAGGGAAAAGATGAGAATTCTCATCTTCTACTGTCCTTTTCCCTTCCCTTCTTTTTCATCTTCTCTCATATTCCTCCGCCCCTATCTCTCCCACACTCTCCCCTTTCTTCCTCTCTCTCTCCCTCGTTCCCACTCCGAACGCATCTCTCCCGGCCATTCCATCCCTTTCGCAACCCCACCCTCCCCATTCCCATCCACAAGACAATCCACCTTGCACCTCCTCCTTACCACCAACACGCCACCCTATGTCTATGGGGGCAGTCACCCTTCGTGGGCTCGGTTGTAGGAGAGGCTAGGTCGGAAGGGTAACGTGGGGGGGGGTGGAGGAGGGACTGGATGAGGCGGTGGGTGTGTAGAGGCGTGGTTGGGAAGGGTCAGAACTTACAGATGAGGGGTGGAGGAAGGTTGCAGCGGAGTCCCTTTTAAGATCAGCCGCCCCCGACTCGGGAGGAAGGCGAACCATTTTACCCCCCCCCTCTCTCTTTCCTTCCACCCCCGCGTGCGGGGAGAAAACCCTCGGAGCTCTGTTCCCACCCTACACACCACCTCCTTCCCCCTTCCCTCCGGGGACTTCTCCTAGAAGGGTCACTTCCGGCGCCGGAGGGGCCCCTTTTTATGTCAAAGACTCGCTGAGTTAAGAGGGAGAGAATGGGAGAGGAGGATCGGTGGGAGGTAAAGATAATTCCGAGATAAACTGCATCCCTCCCCCTTATACGGCAGTATAAACATGTAACTCAGCTCTATGGGATACGGCGGCTAAACATAGCATCCGGGTATCGTTTTATTTCCGCCTTGCGACCGTTAATTTCATTTCCTGCAGCTCCGAGCTCCTTTGCTGCTCTTTTTTTTCGTTGCCGTTTTTTTTTCTCTCTCGCTTGCGCCTCGAAAGGAACAAGCGAGGGGAAATGAAAACAATGAAGGAGGGAAGGCGCATTAATGGGTTTTAATGAGCCCATGGACGCTCAATTTGCCAAGCGTCACGCGAGAAAGTCTGCGAAATTTTTGCGGGGTACACCGCGCGTTTGTCGAGGATTGCAGCGGCCGAGTGAGTTACGACTCTACAGATAGTTTTTTTGGTATTTATTTTATTTTTGCAGGAATTATTAAGTTTGTAAATGATCATTATTCCCTTAAACTAAAAGTAATTACTTTTCAATAATCGGATAGGTTTTCTTCTTTGGCATCGGGATTTATTGATGAAATAGCATCATGAGTTATGCTCCCAAATGCAGATGAAAAAGAATTATTCTATAGGAGTAATAGGCTTCCCTTAAGAAATTAGTGTTATATTCAAAATAAGGAATTTCAGTGTAAAAATTCCAGGTAAATAAGGAAAATATAGAACCGTAAATATTATATATTATAGCACAGTGACAGAATAAAATTCAAAAAATATAATAACACTAGTTTTCCTTGTGGTTTCAATGAGATACATTTGCACGTAAAAATGTTAATTAATAAAGAATGCGTCGGAATAGCCTTTCAAAACTATTATACCATGATGATAACCTGTGAGATATGCTATTTAATTGTATTTTCTCCACAAAGAAGATTTCTTGTTTGTAATTCTACCATGAAAACAAATAACACGGCTACATAAAAATATTATTTGAAAAGATATATATAGTATAACTCAAAACACAATTTTTAGAAAACGTTAGATGGGCAAATTCAATTTGCAGAACATGACTTTCAACGTTTCAAAAATTTCTTATCCTTAACTCTTTACTTGACAACAATCTTTGTGTAATTAAGATGGCCTCATGATGCAGAAATTTACAAAGTAAGGAAATAAATTTTCTTTGAAAGAAATTCAAATACTTGAAGGATCTGGTATTTATCCTGAAGGACATTCTTCTTCCATTTCATCGGAGAAAAGCATGAGTACGCTAATTAAAACAGCATATGTTTCATCATCATTTGAAAATTGCTGAAATGTGAAAAGTGTGATTATTTTACTTCACTTACTTGAGTTAAAGTAATAAAAATATTTTTTTGCCCTTCGAAATGTTTTCAGATCCCGTAATATTGTTTGCCTGTTTTTAACGTTATATCTTGCCAATCAGTATTATTCCAATAAGCATATTTGATGACATAGTTTGTGTAAATATAGATGTTGCGTAAGTGAATATGACGATTCAACATTATTTGTTGAGAAATATGCATTTTGTATCCCGTAGCGATAACCTTTTAGATAAATGCACCCTTTAAGTTGGGCTGCGAATTTATAAATTGTGGAAAATTACATACAAAACATCTCTAGAGTTTCTGTAGATTATATAATAGCATATTCTGTCACTGCTAACGAATATATTTCATAAGTTTTCTTAGATACGACATTGAAGAAATTATCACATTTTTAATGTCAAGAATTCACATCACATGTTTATGAAATGCAAGTTATATAAAATAAAAATATAGAAATTGAAGCTTGCATTATTCTGAAAAAGAATTACTGCCACAAAATCTTCTTAAAACCATACACCGAGAATTTACATAGACGGATGCTGTTCCTAAATTGAAATAAATGAAATTAATTTAAATGAAACGCTATACATACTTAAGTTGAATTAAAGATAACAATGTAGTCATGAAAAGCATCTTTGTAAGATGTAACGTGGCATGAGGTTCTATTTAGTTTCGGTATTGTCGATTTCACATTTAAATACGTTAAAACACCAGAAAGCAAAGCCCAACTGGCATTATAATAATTTAAAAATAAAAATATTATTAATTAGTTTAATTAACTAGATGAATTGGAGGCATCGCGAAGTTCCTGGTTTGATTCTAGTTCTTGAAACTCATTTCCCACTGGCCCTTCTTCTTCCCCATTAATCACGAGCGCGGTGCCATACTGAAGTCGACCCTTATACGGGATTGCCTATTCATCTGAGATCCGAATGATCAATAAATATTAAACAAGTGCGGAGAGAGAGAGGAAGGAAGGAAGGAAGGAAGAGGGGGATGATCGTGGGGTTTGGTACTTGAAAGAGAAATCCTTTGTCTAAGGGCAAAGGGAGGAAACGAAGGGTTTTGCGGTCGAAAGGAAAAGTTGTGCCGAGAGGAGAAGGGGAGAAAGAGAGAGAGAGAGAACAAGTGGGAGAGGAAGTGGTCGGATGGTGGTATGGGAGGGGGTTGAAGGGGACGGACGCGGTCCCTCGCTCTATGCCGAACTAACGAGCCTTGTCATCCATCGACTCTTGTGCATCTCTTAGCCCCAACCCCTCTCTCTTCCTCTCCCTCTTTTCTTCCTCCTAATATTCACCCTCAAGTCACCTTCCTCCATCATCTCTCTCCTTCTTCCATATTCACTCCTTAATTTCTCTCTCTTTTCTATCCCTTCTCTGTCCCGATTTTCTTTTACTTTTTATCTCCTCTATCCTATCTCTCACTTCACACACTTTTCCCTCCTATTCCTATCGCTAACTCCCATTCTCTCCATCTTTTCCCCACCTCTCAATCCTTCCTCTCTATCCTCCATCTTTTCCTCCATTCTCCCTCCCTTTCTTTCTTTCCTCCCACCCTTTCTCCATTCTCCCCATCTTCACCCTCTCTCTTTCTCCATTCTTCCTCTCTCCATCCTCCCTCTCTCCACCCCTCTATCCTTTCTCTGTCTCTCCATCCTCCCTTCCTAACTCTATCCTCCCTCTCTATCCTTCCTCCCTCTCCCCATCCTTCCTCCCTCTCTCCATCATCCTTCCATTTCTCCTTCCACCCCCTCCTCTCTCTCCTCCTTCCCATTCTCCCTACCCTCCAATCCTTCGTTCTCCCCTTCCACGCAGATTTTACTTTATTAAAAAATCCCTCTCTTCTTCCATTCTATCTCTTTCCCTATTTTCCCCCCTATTTCCACCTCCACTCTTTCTATTCTCTCTTTCCTCCCTCTCTCCAGACATCCTGATTTTCTCCTCCTCCCCCTCTCCCTCCCCACTTCGCCCCTATCTCCCTTCTTTCTGCCTCCTCTCTCTCTCTTCCTCCTCCCCCACTCCCTCTTTCCAGTCACCCCCTCCCCCCTCCAGTATTTTTTTCCAAAATCCCCCTCCCCTACACAACGACCGCCGAAAAAGATGACATGGGTGAAAAGAGGGTCGGGGGAGAGTTGGGAGTAGTATAGCGTTGGACTCTTAAAAACGAACGGCTAATGGGGTGGGTGTCCGCCACTCCCCGCTCTGTTTCTCTCTCTCTCTCCTTGCGTCACTTTCGACTCGAAGACAGGGCGTTTGCCCTTGAATTTCTGTTTCTTTTGGCATGTATTATTTATGTGCGAGTGTGTGTGTGTGTTGGGTAAACGGCGCCAGTTTGTAGTGATGCGGCACGAGGGAGTTTTTTCCCAAAAGGGAACGGCCTTCCAAAAAACCTTGTGTATAGGTGACAAAGTAAACACTTTCAAACTCGACTAGATGTGAAGAGATAAGAAGAGAACTTTTTGAGACCTTCTACCCGCAGGGGGGGGAGGGTTATAATAATCGTTTCATCAGCTCTTAGATAATAGCCTCCATTGAGGCGGGAAAACAATCCTTCCAAGAAGAGAGGCTTTGTCATCCGATCGCTTTTAAGTAGAGGAGCGCCACACGTTAATTCCGAAGAATTATTCTGCAAGGCCAATATTTGCTGCATGCAAGCGAATTTCTATGGTAATCGGATGCAAATCAGAAATTTTCGTAACTTGCCTTAACCGCCGCTCAAGTGTACGTAACCACGGGTGGACATTTCACGGGAAAAGGAGATCCCACAATGTCAGCATTCAACTGTTTATCTCCTGGTCACATGACGACAGCAACTGAAATGTTCGATACAAGATATAATATGTTAATATGTCCTGTAGTAATTGTAATAACTTTTTCACAATTATTATCAGCACAACTTTTTCGTATGTATAATTTAATGTCATCTTAGGTTGTTATGATTATTAACGCACGATTACTTGCTCTGATTTTTACATTATTTTTTTAAATTATACTCTTGAAGGCATAATAATAACTGTCAATTAAAACTGATAATTTAAACCATGAAGTGAATAAAATCTACCAATATACATATACTTGAGGAAGAGGAAACGTAAAATTGAATGGCAGCTAGGTTTTGTAGGAAGTCCAGTGGACACAACGTATTGAAAGCATCCGGGAGTGTCGGAGAGGCATACATAGAGAAACGTATGAAGAAACCTTTTCGGTTAAGACCCTTTTTCAGCTATAAAGAGGAGACAACACACAAGCGCACTTACGTGGTTCGTTTGCGTTAAAAAATCTGTTTCACATTTTTTTATTTACTGTGACTTTGTCAAGTACCACTCGAAATTTCTTTAAGATTTCCCTTTTTTTAAATAATTCCATGGAACATAAAAAACTGTCATTTAAAGGATGACTTTTAAGTACATACACAATCGATTATGTAATGTTTCTTATTCAGTTTACCCGAAATGGGCAATATTTTCTTTCGATAAAAACATATAACTATTAGAAAAGAAATTACATGTGTATGACTTCAATAAATAAACCCTGAAAAATCTTTTTGCAATATTCGTCTTTAAAAATTTGATTTTTTGATCATACATGCATTTAGCTTTTATATTTAATGTATTTTAAGTGTTTAATTCACCAGTGGATCTCAATAGTACTTTGAGTTTGTTTTCTGGGTATGACCGTGTCGATTAAAAATACATCTAGATTTGTCGACGGTAGGTACAGCAAAATTTCTGTGCAGGAAATATTTCAAGTGACAGCTTTAGTTATAATATAGTATGTATAGCAGAAATCTTCTCTAATCCAATACTGCAACATTTTTCTTGCGTGTTCTCATAACTAGGAAAAATCAGGACATGTATTTAATGACTTATGCAAATGTTAAGTATAACGCAAAGGCAGCATTGCCATTTCAATAGCAGTTACAAATTCATAATGAAGATAACTACAGTAACCACAAACAGTTTGGATACCTATCGGAACCATGTTGCCATGCTATTCATCAATATGATACCATCCGCAAGGTGTGATTTTCAATTATTTTTTGAAATATTGAATAATTACAAGTGCTATGAAAATAATCGATCGCGTGAAGCACGGATAACACCTATCATACAAGTCGCCCAAACAAGTAACCGCATGAAATGTAGCACATAAGTCACGAATCCGGACCATCACTTCACGCGTTATTTATGCGTATCGCCGTTCCAAAGACACGCGCTATAGGATGCTGGAGACTCGTGATATTCACCAACTCATAAAGGGTCGTTTCAAATCCATCGGGAGATTTAACGCCATCTGCCCTCCTCTCTCCATCCCCTTTTTTCACCTCTTCCAATCCTCCCCATTCTAATCCGCCACCCACGTAAAAGGCCACACGGTTAGGAGAGGAGTCGGAGTGAGCGAAGGAGTAAGAGAGGGAGAGAGAGAGAGAGAGGAATAGAGAGCACGAGGAGTATGAGAGTAGGGTAGTAAAGGGGATATGAGGGAAATGGATGCAGGAGGGTGTGAGAGAGGTCGGGGCGGGGCCCAAGAGAGAGAGGGAGAGGGGGGGGGGGGGGGGGGAGGGAAAGGCTAGTGTTGTGAGGGCGCGACGCAGACAGATGTGGAGGTCGACTCTATTCAGCTCGGAGCGGTGGATGGAGGTTTTTAGGAGGGGGTGGGTGGAGGTTAGGGGTAGGAGGGATTTAGAGAGTGGTGTCGGGAAGGGGTTGGGAGGGAGGGGGGGTGAAAAGAGTGAGTGGGTGGAGAGAGAGGGATGACTGCAGAGCGTCGCCTGCGCCCCTGATGCGTCCACAATCTTCCCCTTTCAACCCCCACGCCCACTCTATTAATCTACGCAAGCCCCTCTCGTCCCCTCCCATCTTTCCCTCCATCCTATTTGCTCCTCTCCTTCCTACCTTCGTCCTCACTCTCTCTCTCTCTTCCTCCGTTTCCTCCCATTCTCCCTTTCAACCTTCATCCGCTCCCAGCCACACTTCGTCTCTTCGATCACATTCTCTCCCTCTCTCTCCATTCCTCTCTTTCTCTCCCTCTTCATGAATACGGAGTGCTGCACCACAGTTGCGCTTTCCACCACGTAAGGCGGGGAGGTGGAGGTAGAATCCGTAAAGGAGGGTGTGGAGGATGGGATTGCGCGACCTCAGGGCCATCTATGGGCGTAACGGAGGAATTATCCCAGATCGTAACGAGAAGAGGGGGGGGGGGGGGGGAGGGGGGTGTTTGTTGTCTGGTACTTTTTTTAAAACTACAATTGGAGCTTAAAGGTTGTTAAGGTGGGTGTATGACGTTACGATGGGCGGTAAATCTTCGGTGACAAAATATTTCATTGTCCCTCCCTCTCATCCCATCTCGCACCCCGTTCCACGTGGAGGAGAGGGGGGTGTGCGCGCGCATGAGGAGA
Source organism: Uropetala carovei (assembly GCA_036926305.1). NCBI lineage: Eukaryota > Metazoa > Arthropoda > Insecta > Odonata > Petaluridae > Uropetala > Uropetala carovei. The sequence goes on along the minus strand of JAXCHB010000089.1, from coordinate 2,261,671 downwards.
GAAGTTAGGTTTCAAGACGTTACGGACCTTATCTTCGGCCGTATCGGTAATGATTGAGGGGTTAGAGGTTATTCTGGAAAAAGTATCTTAAAAGCTTGAGTGCGTTTCGCGGAGCGGTTTCGTAGAGGAGAAATGGTTCATTCTAAGTATGGGTGGGGACATCCGGTGCGCTGTTGAGACGCTGAGCGCGCGTGTCTGTGTGTAGGTTGGGCGTCTGTGTGTGTGGGGCTCTTGACCGTCGTGTGCGCTCAGATCGGCGGAATTCTTTTTTGTTCCTCCCCCTTTAATTCGTCCTGATAAATGGTAGCCGGCGTTATTAAACTGAATAACGGGGATGCGAGGCGTGAATAATGCGTTTTTTCTCTCTTTCTTCCTTCGCAGGAGGAATCCCGGACGAAATGGTTTCTATGAAAATCATCTCTGGTGACTGGGACAAGGAATTTACAGCGTGTTCAAGAAGTCGCTGTGCACTAGATTATTGAACTGCCCATAATAATTACATGCATTGTACGCGAACCTAGCGCACAGAAACTTTCGGAAACCCCCTACAATAACTATCGAAGATTCCTATCCTACCTTCCTATCCTACCGAAAATAAGCTGCGATATCTATATCTGTTTTTAATTGATTTTGATAATATTTTGAGATATTGAAAGAAACCTAGTGTTATCCCGATGAAATTAATGACAAAAACCAAGAAATTAGAAAGTTGAAATAGAATGTTGTCACTTAAAAATGATTGCTAAAAATATGAATCATATGAATGACTGAAACGTTGTAATCGTATTAGTTTTGACTTATAATATATATCAAGGTTTTAAAGACTAAAAATATTTAATTACAGACCGTATTCAACCTAGTATTGTATTAAATACCAAAGCAATATTGTTTATTAGTCTAGCTTAGCTGTTTTAAGCCTATCTCAAGAAACATAATTGAATATGACAAGAGTGCATTTCGGTTTAACTTTGGTTTCATGAATTTTAAACGTTCCCTTCGTACGCAATTGAAGAATTTTTTAAGACGAGCTTAGGGCGAAGTTTTTTCACGACGTGGATATATAAATCAAATAGAATATCTGAGATCCCAATTCCCTCCTCGGTACATACACCAATGGCCTTTGCCAAGTTTTTGATGAAAAAATTACCATGTTGGCTGGACGAAGAGCGTTTCCATGTTTGCTTGATTAATGCACAAGGGACGAGCCCGGAAGCGCTAATTCAACGCCGTCGTCTTCATTTGTTTCTTTTGGCGCGAACTCGATCTATTTATGGGTTATGTCCTTGTACAGGATGTGCTCGGATGAAACATATTAGAAAAGGTGGATGTTTAGATAATTTATTATTTGTCTTATTTCTTCATCCGCTGAGGCAAACAAACTGCAAAACCGAAAGATGACGAGAGGATTTGTAAGGGAGAAAGATGAGGCGACTAAAGTACTAATGATATATCCGTGTTCACTGCATTTATACGGACATTCTAATGTCTATATTCGCTACGTTACTGACGATGACGATGCCGGCATTTCTTTTTTTACCAAAGCAATGGAGGGATTTGAGTTTTTGTCATGAGTTTGGTGACTAACGTTACAAAATAACCATATGCATATTCGCATTTTAATTTCTCGATTCATCTATGAAACATCACCGCATCTCACACGCCTCGTCGCCTAAGTAACGTCGTAAAAATATCCCACCGGGGGAAATGCAATTTAATGTCGATGACGCAAGTGTCTGCATTGAAGCTCACATTTTTCATGACTCACTTGTCATTCTTGGAGAATTTATTCTATTTATTAATAATTTTACGCATCGAATAATTTATTTATGCATCAGTCCATGAATTATACATTATGGTTTTCCTCCCTTTTGAAATTTTTGTCTATCATACCCTGAAGATACGTTTCCAATGGTCCTGATCGATGTAAAGTTTAGACACATTAATCTCATCTTAAAGTATGGAATTGATCCCAATCTGTGTCAAACCTCTCCCTTACGAGTCTTTACGCTAAGAGACACCGATACCAACATACAACCCTTGAATATACAAACGCTTCAAATCGATAATAGAAGATTCTAACGTATTCACGCCGTAAGTAAACCTTTTGTGAAATATTCTTCGTATCTCAACCCCAAAACCGATTTCTCGAGCATCCATCTTGCGCGTTTCAGTTGTTTAAAACTCGCCCTTAAAGATGGTCGTAGTAACAGCGGGAGTCTTGAGTAGGAATGATGGGAAGGAGGGAGGAGAGCGGGGGAGTTATCTCGGCGGCCTAGGGGGGGGGTTCCCCTTTGGATCCATGGGTGTGGTTGAAGGGAGACGCGGGCCATTTAAGCGGGTGGGAGGGAAAGTGAGGGAGGAAAAAAGAGAGAGTGGGTTGCTTTGGTGTCTGGGGGCGTGGGTTTGGTGGTGGTGGTGGCGGCGACGATGGTGGTGGTGCGGGGGTGGCCCCTACTCTTTCTCTCTCTCTCTCTATGTGGAGGGTCACTACCATACATGTCCTGGGACGTGAGTTATGTTCTCTCGGAAACCGTAGAAATAAGACGGGAAGGGGTGGATAGGGTGGAGGGGAAGGAGGATGGGGGGAGGAGAGGTCGAGGACAGAGAAGGGGGATGCTATGGGCGGTGCATGGCTTATTCTTTTTTTCTCTGGGTTAGGAGGAGAGATGTCGGCAGGAACGAATGAGCGAGAATGGAGAAGGGCAAGATTCTCTACGCTTTAAGCCCTCTCTCGACACAAATAAATGTTCAATATATAGGCAACCATAAGGAAATAAAGCAAATATTCTTGTTATGGAAATTAGAACTTAAGTAACCAATGAATGGAACAAAAAGATTACAATTTAGAAATGTCTTCATGGTATAGTTGACGGTTTGAGATATGGATTTCAGACTGCATATGCGTCTTGCGAACTTCGCTTTACTTTTCATTATTCGACGATGGATAAGAGTAGGTAACTAAAATTTTTCAAACAATCCGCAGAGATCGCTTTTCATGTGGAAATTTCAGGGAAATTACAATATAATCATATGAATGAAATTATGACCGTTCTATTGCCAACAGATAGTACTATAAACCACGAGTTAAAAAATAAAGAGCACAGCCACGCCTTTGTAAAATGTTTTACGACTTTTCTTCGCCTCGAAAGAAGTGTTTATGGGTACCGCAGTGTGTCATTCCTTGTCCACAGCTGTTATCGGTAAACCATCCGCCGAGTTTTATACCACCTCTCGGGAAACGTCGTATAAGGCGATCGCCGGACGTGTGGCGCCCTGCTTCTACGGAGCTAATGGCCATTCACATCGCTTAGCGCCGTCTAAAACAAGCGAAAAGAGACCTCCCTCTCCTTTTCTTTCGCCGACACTCTCTCGCACTCTACGCGATGGGACACGGACGACCTGACCTATCCGAACGCCGACTCGTTTATCCCCCATATCTCATTCCATGGGGAAACATTACCGACCTCGGAGAGTCACAAACGCGCGAGCGCGAAAAGTCGAAATATCAAAGATGTCGTAGACTTTGGGTGTTTGGAAAATTAAAACGTCGGCTTTCGTTTTATTAAGTTCCATAACATCGAAAAATTTTAATATAACGCTATCCCGCCTGGCACGAATAAGTCGTCTATAATCGAACCTAACGTCAACTTTCCAGAACGATTATTTTTTTCATTAAATTACCGGAAAATTTTTGTCAGTGGCGTAACTGTTAACGTTAACAATTAATTACACTCATACCATTTAGAAAATTTTATACCATGTGCGATGACTTTTCTTGGTCACACGGCAAACAAACAAGCAGGAGGAAGAACGAGTCTCACAACGGACTAGCTCGAACCAGGGGAAGATCTCAAGCCGTAGGCAAATATTTATGGGCTCCCAACTTCCATTAAGTCTAAACTCGAAAAAATAAAAAACATTCGGGTAAAATTAATTTCTGAGCACTATGAATTCTTCGGGAAATGTCTGTTTTGCTTGTGCGATAAAACGCTTGTACGGACAGTTAATACAAAAAGGTTAAATTTTCTTAGATATAAATAAATTTCTATTTGAAAAATTACCTTAAATTGTTTACTTACTTACAGTAAAAAAACAAAAAATTTAAGAAAGGCACATGGCACGCATGTTTTAATAAGAACTTAAGGCTTTATTAATTGAAGCATCAATTCTGAATGCGGGCAAATTGATTTGTAAACAGTTTAAAATTAAATTGATAGCGCGTATTCCTGTTAATTTAGTTAATCCAATCTTTTCCTGTACGATATATGTCGCCACTATAATAACTCCTGTTGCACATCTTCAATCAACATTATTATTAAATTCGGTGCGATTGTTATGACTATTTATTAATAAAATAAGTGCACATATTAGGTACCTCCAATAGCGCATTTTTTGCTACAATACAGACGTTTTCAGTGGTGAATCGCCAAAAGTAGATTCTAAAAAAAAATGTTTATTTTTAACTATATTACAAGCAGTTTTGCCGCCCTGTACAACTGTTGATTTCGGCGCCTGCGCAAACGCTGATTTTCCGCTCCCCCATTGCTTTTATACTACTACTTATTTAAATAATATTAATAATGAAGTACTCTCGTAAACATGCAATATAAAGCAATATTTCAAATTTTATCTTTTATCAATGCAGAAACATGCATCATTGTGAGGGAGTAGGGTTACCCTTAAAGTGAAACGATGGCCAACCTATCTTCTTGGCACGTTTACAGAAAGCACAAAGAACGCATGCGTCTGCCATATCTCTACAGCTGTTTCTTTTGTTTAAAAATTAATGAAAGAAGTCATTCATGAAACGCTGAAGAGCAGAGGCCCCTTCTGAATCCTACGGAGTCGGTGATGAAGGACGTGTACCTTAGCAGAAAATAACAATCTTAAAATTATAGCATCATGTGAGGCGTCAATATATAGTCAAGGGAAAGTCCTATACTTAACGAATGATGTTTGACAGAAGTCATTTATTACACCCTCTGGCCGTTGCTGATTTTAATTTGGAGAGTTTTAAAAGAGCAGAGAAAGATCCAAAACGACGAAGTCACGGATCGTTCGGTTTTATTTGAATTCCGTAGCGTAATGCTTATCAAAAAATTCTGTGTGTTGAATCTAACACTCATTTTTGCCGCCCCCCAAAAGCTGCCGCCCTTGTTCAAGTGCACGTTTTGCACCCCTGACTACGAGCTCGATAAATCTCTAGCGAATTGTTAATACGTGATTCCTAAAATCGGAACAAGTAATCTTTCTTTCTCAAACTACGAGAAAATATGTAAATGGCGGCGACGTACGAAAACAGGCACGAAAACTTCGCATCCCATCCGCGCAAAACTCCTTTCACGCAAACCAATGTTCCACACTCCTCCCTTCACAAAGCTCTCTTTTTTCCTCCCCTCTTTCGCTTAGGCAAACGAAAAACGTGAGGCCGTCCCTTATTCAAGACAAACCGTTTAATTTAACATTTTCTCTCTCTCTTACTAACTTTTCTCTCCGACTCTCCGTTGAATATACATGCGCTCCCATTCCCTTCCTTTCTTTAAGCGACTTCTCTCGTCCTTTCTCTTGTTTCGCCTTTTTTTTCCACGGCGATGATCCTCGCCAATCTTTCAACCACCTCGACGTCGCCCCGAGAATCTGTCTGCAACAAAACGGCGTAAGAGAGAGAGAGAGAAAAATTCGAAAAGATGTTACAAAGTCGGTACCGGAGAGAGAGATTCTTTTTTTCACCCTCGTAACACACACTAGAACCATCAACGCCATTTGCCATTACCCGGAAAAAGGCGAGAGTCGAAGGAAGAATGCGCCTTAAAATAAAAAAAAGACTCAGGATAGGGGGGCAACAGTTAGTTAACACGGGTGCGATAAAGTAGTGAGAGTTCATGTGTGGAAGACTGCTGCATCCTTCCGTATCAGTAAACGGTTAACGACGGCGTGAAAAGAAAGGGAGGGGGAAGGGGGGGGGGGTGGCAATTACGCTACTTAGAGTCATTGTAAAACGGGCGTAGCTTTAACGCTCATACATAGGTGGCCGACCATTGATTGTTTTTTTCTTTCGCGCAGAGGATGGCAGGAAATGAGGCAAGTTTGTTACTGCAGGAGAGACATTTGCGTGCGGAAAGGTTGCTTGTACTCTTCAATGATGTTTTTCTCTTATTCCTGTCAACACGATCGGCGTGTTATGAAGTGTAAAACTAAAAATTCGTAAAAGTTAACGTTGGTTAAAAGTTGTAATGAGGAAAATCGTTTTGGACTAAAAATTCGTAAAAATTTGACTGCGATTAAAAGTTTTTTTCGTCAAAAATTGTTTTATTATTTGTTTTCCGCTTTAAGAAAAATGTTAACATTTACAAAAAAAAAGCATGATTTCATTTCATTATGTGATTTGAATAAATATATTGACGAAGTTTTAATGATATTACACCCTAAAAAGATTGATAAAACGTAAAATCCACAAAAAGTAGAATTTTCTTTGCAAATTTTAAAAATTTTTGATTAATCTTCCAGAATAAGCAATTGAGTATTTAATATATTGACAAATTAAGTACTTGTCTAAATTGTCTCATGAAACAAAAACATCGTTATACTTTTAGAAATAATACTAAGACAAGCACGTAATTTGTCAAATTTTCACGCTGAAGTGCATATTCTGGAATATGTTTTCCAGCCATTTGACGAGATCGATAATTGTCTTGTGTTAATTACTCTCTTACCCTCAAGACGCATAGAAATTTTAGGTGCTACTCTTCGTAATGATAAACTTTAATTGTAATTGAATTTTTAAGATATTTGTTAACTCCGAACTATATATCAGGCCTTTCTTCAGAAACTACTAAAACCATTCTTCATAATTTACTAGCAGTTTTTTAAAATAGCTGTACCGTTGCGCTCCTTTTTACCATGCGAAACAAATATTGCAGGCATATTAGGATTACATTAGGAATACAGAATGGATTTGTATACATTTCCAAAAACGAGATCGAAGGAAAGTCAAAGGGCTGCGTCCATAAAAAAAGAAGCGTTGAAATTACAGAAATAAAAATGTCTGCTCATGTAACCCTTATCTCGGAATGCTTTTCCGGTCTCTGATTCGTGACGCAGCTCATTGACCGAACGGATTTTCGAAGCCGAGTCGTTAGAAGAAGGCAAAGGGCGTGTCCTTATCGCCGGAGCACTTTCCGAGAGGGTGGTTCTAAGGCATTTTTGACTAGTTTTTATTCATTTCGCGTGCGCATGCGTTAAATACCTTTATTTTTTCACTCTGTGAGAGCGTCTTCGGACTCGAGGAATAAATTCGTAGCTTTAGTTCAATCGCGTATCGAGGAGAGGAGGGAAAGGGCTAGTTTATTAGTGGTCCTGACGTTGTCGATGACAATGGAAAAGTAACAGTCGCTCCCTGGTTCTCCAATCCGTTACCATGGCAACAAATTGTAAAAGTTGTTGATTATATTGATTATACTGGATATTTTTAACTCGCGTTACCTTAGAAATAAGTGGCGTAGCTCACAATATTTCCACGATGGATTCTAAGATTCCGGGAAAACGTGATTTAATGAAAGATCGTAGAACGTTTTTCTTATTTTCCTTTTAAACATAAGACGAAACAGTATGTGATGACTTTGACTTGATGACAATGTCAGAAATTCGAAATTAGTCGAATTATAACTTTCGACCAAAAGATTAAAAAACAAGTATTTTTCCTAGAATATTTTAAATAAATCCTTTTGTTGTCGAGTAGAATATCTTATTTAAATCATATGGTTCGTTTCATTGTTTCATAACAAACAAATAGGTCACTCAAAAGCATTGCGGTTCATAATAAATACACAAAACTAATAAAAAAGTTTCATTCATCCATGTGCAATGCGAGATGAACACCAGTTATCTACATCGGAAAGTAACGACATAAATATCTGAGGTTTCACGGACAATTTTTATGGGTATATATATTTAACAACGATTTTTATGCATAATCAAATATGAAAAGCGTTTTTTGTCTGTAAATCAAATTGCGTCTATGAACCTGTTCATGACGGAAAACATATGGCGGAGGTCACGAAAATTCCGCATATTAATTTAAAAGCAATCATTAGTATTGTAGCAGACACGTGTTTGCTATCACAAAAGTGGTTAAATACGCAGTAGCCGAAAGAAATGAATCGTACCGTCGCGATTAAAAACTTGATTTCAGCGAAAGAGGAATTCGCCCGCGTACATTTTCATTGCGGCGCGAAGTTACATTTATGGCGATGCTTTTCAAAAGGAATAAATATTTCTGTCTTCTTTTTTTTGCCACGCGGCAATTCACGTCGACGGCGAGATTTAATTCCGCATGAGCGCGTCCATTTTCAACCATTCGAAATCCTACCGAAACGCAATATAAATCCGAATCCCAGACACAATGACAACAATGGACGAGATTGGCCGCTAATTTCACAGATTTATGAGCAGCGACAACGGGAAAATTTCTCTCTCTCTCTCTGTACGATTCATCCCCTGGTCCACATGTTTGGCAAAATGCTAGCCGAGCATTTAAGCCCGACAATCCGGACTCCCTTCCTCTCTTACCAATTCGCCGAACCCCTTGTCTTTTTTCTCTTCTTTCGCCCCTTCGCACATGGCGGATGGTTACCCCGGAACAGGAAAGCCCTTTAGATCGGCCAAACCCACACCCCAAAGACCTCCCAATTCCATTCGGCGGTGAGTCAACCTAATGACGTTTTCGGCAGTGCCTTCCCCCCCCCCCCTTATTTCTGCGAAAAATTATGCGATCTGGTGGAGGGTTTGGGATTAAAACGGAGGGAGGGATGCAAGGAGGGGGGAGGGGGAGAGAGAGAGAGGGGGGAAGAGAGAAGAGGGTCGGAAGGAAATGTTTTCGAGTGATCGGAGGAAGCGGCATGTCACGTTGAGCGGTAAAACGGAATATGACGTCGTGTTTCAATGTTGAATGTTCGAAAAAGTTTAAAATTTATCCCTGTGAAGAGAAGAATGTAGAATTTGAAAGTGCTCAAATCTAGAAGATGGATTGACTTCTAACTGAAAATGCATTGGTTCCAGCCGAACTATATACTCAACTTATATAGATAAAAGCAGAAATAAACTGTGATATTTCTAATTTGGCAAGTAAATAATGTATATTTTATTGGATTCGTCCCATATTAAATTATTTCTCTTCATATCTATAATTCAACATAACTTTAACCTTTGTCAATAGTTTAGATGACTTGAATGGAGAAGACTCCAGCTCTTATTTTTGCTCATGGCCTAACCATTATTAAATATCACCCCTTTGTACAGTCTCAAATATGTTTTTTCCAAAATATATATTATTGCTATTAAGTGTTTTTCGGCAATCATTAACTTTCTTTGGTACTCAACTTGATTGGTTTCGATCAATTCTCATTTGATTGTATTTTCAACTTTTAGATTGAGGCATGAAAGAGATGATATATTAATTTCATTTACGCTGAATTTATCCAAACACAATCTGGCGAAAATTATTTTCTTTTAAACTGCTTTGATTACACAAAATTTTACATGTTAAGCGAATGAATAATAGATTTATATGTGCCATTTTTTCCAAACAGTTTGAAAAAATTTACATTTCCCATCGTAATAAGAATAACACTTGGATTATTACTTCGTTTGTTAAATTGTTTCAAACATGTCTGAAATCAATTAATAATGAAAAATATCTGTTTTCACCCTACATACACATTGTATTTGATATATTCAATTCTATCTGGTTTAACACGACAAAGCCACGGAAAAGAGTAATTAATGCCTGCTGCTGATTGACTGTTCAAAATACATTAATCACGTTGTAATCATGTTACGCATTTTAATGTCTTAACAACTTGGATAAAAGTTAAAGGAGAATAAGAAAAATAATTCGAAGTAAAATATTCTAAAATACGTGAAAATTTTACTTAGATATATCGAACCGAATTTCAGCAACTCATATAACAACGACGCGTCATGACTTTATGATTACACTGCCCATCTTTAAATGTCGTGCTCATCGGATACCTTTGAGGAAAAAAGTTTCTTGTGGACAAATATTCTTCACATAAACAGTCTGCAATACGAAGTTTGTAGACGCCGCTTGAATAAATGAGCTTCTATTATACTTTTTTTTGGATGCCTCATGATTAGTAAACTCCTGCAGGAGTACACACGCCGAGCCTCAAAAATGTCAAACACACATTAACATATGCAGATTGAGGAAACTGAATTTCAACGCGTTTCCCACCGAATGGGAAAATTCATTTTTAGGGGACCCTGGCAAAAAAAGAGGATGACGCCTTCTGTACTCCTCTAGAAGGATAAAGAAGAGAGGAGAGAGATAGAGAGAGGAGAGAGAGCGGGAGGGATGATTCGAGGAAGGAGGGAATGGAAGACTCGAAGGGGGGGGAGGGGTTTTGTGTGTGCGTGCGTGCGTGTGTATGTGAATATGGAATGCAGCCCATCACTACGAGGGTTGGCAAGGGTAACGGGGGCGGTGAGTCTTCAGAAGCCACAAAGGCTACGCATCTCCGTCGTCGCCACCAACGACCCCTTTCCATTTCCTCGCCCAACCAAACCCTCTTCCCATTTCCCGTCTCTTTCCCTATTACTCTGCCCTCGACTCGATCCACCTGTCGTCCTCATCAATCTCCGGGCGGCCTAATGAGATCTCTGAGAGAGAGAGAGAAATCACCATAAGAGCGAAATAAGTCTTGCTCAGCCTCCCCTCTTTCCTCGAACCTTCCTTCGGAAGACTGGTGAATTGTGGGAGGAAGGGAGATTCACCGAGGGTTCCAGATGTGCTCAGTTATAAGTTAGGATTTTCCCCTTATTCACCTATGTATGTGTTATTTCTTAGCTATGCAGTTTATCAAACGATTTGCACCCGATGTCAACGCATGGTATTAAATGTCATTGTAAAATTGTGCAAATTTATGTTGAATTGTTAGTTTACGCCAGGATGGATCCCCGAGGAGGTTTAATTAGGAGGGATCGTGCAATAAAGGCTCTGCTGCAGTGCAATGGCTCCTCCGTCGTAGTTTCTATATATGTACATGGTTTCTCAAAAATAAAACGCATTCCTCCATTTGAAAAGAACTCCCGACATTCATCTTCACCATGACAAAGGCGAAATTAAAAAGAAAAATAAACACCAAATCGCAATTGCAACTTACTACACCCAGGGATGTAGTAAGTTGTACCGGACTCCCATTATAAATAAATTATATATAGATTATAAAACTCATAATTGATATATTATAAAATATTCTAATTAATAATGAAGGTAAATTAAACCAATAATATAACAATAAAATGTGTCTTATTTTTGTTACTCAGTCATTACAACTTGTGATAAAGGAAAGAACTGTCCATACAAGCCCTTTCCAATGATGGATACTGAATAATTTTCACTTGAGATAGATTTCAACCGATGAACTTAAATGAAAACTTATATACTTTGAATTTCGACCAAGATTTTAAATGGGCGCAGTATTAAAAAAATCGGTACAACATACATTGTACAAACTTTCTCATATAATAATGCGTCGTTTAATTATCTTTAGAAAATGAAAATCTTAGCCGGTTTTTAGAAAATCCAATTCTTGTTCAAGTTGCCCAAGAATAAACTAGCCTTATACTCATCCGCTGAAAAAATGAAATACGTAGTAATATTTCAGACGTACACTCAAGTAACTGTACTAAATTTGATCAAAATCGTTCTGGCCGTTTTTGAGAAAATCCAATTACTGCTTAAGTTGCCTAGAATAAACTAGCCTTATATTCATTTTTTGAGAAATATGAACTATGTAGTATTATTGAAGACGTAAACTCAAGTAACTGTCGGAAATTTGATCAAAATCGTCAGAGCCGTTTTTGAGAAAATCGAATTGTTGTTAAAAATGCGTAGAATAAAGTACTCTTAATTATTAATCAATGTCAACCATTTCTATATATACTCTGCTCAGTATGATAAAATGCCTAAGCACGAGATTTCATTCATTTTCGCTTTACCGTCTAGGCTCCAGAGCCAGTAACAGACAAACAGACAGACGGCATTGCGAAAACCACTTTTTCGGATTCAGTGGCACCTAAAACGTATATTTCCGTAAAAATCTCGAGGTCGAATTTTTTCGCGATAACAATACTTTCTCGATACTTCGTATGAGAAAGTAAAAACTACCACATGTGGATTTAATTACATTGACATATGAGATGCAAATTAATGCACGTACATGCCTATGTACCATCTCTTCCTGTTCATGTGATCATCTGAATCGCGAAAAATTAATACAACGCATTTTACGTTTCATACCGATTAGTCACGTTTCACTCGTCAAGGATAAATCGAGGGAGAAAATTATCAGACGATCAATAATTTTGTTTGTATTCGGAAAGTTAAATGTTTTGCTTGCATGCGAATACATTTGAGAGAGAGAATATTTTCCTCCTCGATTATTTCTTTGAAGTTATTTTTTAACAAGGTCGCGTAATTGAGCCTAACTTGAAATGACTATCGTACGAGATCGTACATCAGTGTTTATCGTAATTACATAAAATAGAAATTTAAAATTGAATATATATGCGTCAATTTTTGTAAGTGCATATTAAGTAAGAAAAAGCGTTTCCAGCTTTAATTAATATGTATATTTAAGTAACCATAGTGATAGGGAATTAAGAGATTTCTCTAGCCACATGACGGAAATGACTATAATTACATCTTCGGAGAGAAATCGTATTTTAGGAGCCGCATCATCAAAATTGCAGGATTTTGAAATTTATAGGGAAATCAATGATTTTTTTTGGAAATATAGTTAGAGGTGGCCTAACGAAAAATTAGTCAACTGAAGAGAATATATATATTCAAACGTGTCTGCTCTTTACCGAGGCTGGCTCATTCTATGGTAAAGAGATGATCTCAAAGACAACATTTTCATTAAAGAATCCTGTTTTATGCAAAGGAGTTCCCATCTCATCTGTTAATTTTAAATTTATGTTATCATTCTCATGAGCAATATTTGTAATAAAGATTCCAAAATAAAATGTGAGAATTTGCGTATGCGCTAAAATTAATCAGACACTCTATAAACTCTAATGTAAATTTTAATTATATGCACCTTCTTAACATTCCATTTGGTATTGATGAGCTGTTTTCCGCATACCTAAAGATCATAATATCAAACAATTGAGCGTCGAAGTAAACAGAGAATTCAATGTTTGGCCATGAACGCGAAGAATCTCAATACCGGGCTTTTTATTTTCGAAATTTGACCTTAATGAGAGGGATAATATCAATTACCTAATATCCAAAACGGAATAAAAGAAATAAATACCTATTTCACTCATTTTTATTTACATTTAAACAGATATCCAAAAATTTGACTTTTAAAAAATTATATGAAGTTTTATTCAACATTTAAAAAAATTAAAATTATACGTCACGTAGTGTAAAAAGCAATATTATCGTGCGGTCACTTTTAAACGCAGAAAATCTCAATGAAAAATTATACTGATAAATTGAGTAATAAGTTTGCTTCCTCTTTCATTGCTCATTTTATATCTATTTCTGTAAAAGGCGAGAAATTATTAACCTTCATCAACACATTTTTCTGGGGAAATTCAAATCGATCTAAAAAAAATTTCTCAGATTGGACAATATGTATTTCTGTGTTTGCATCACGATATATAATGTCCTAAACTATTATATTTCATAAAAAGAGCCTGAAATATATTTTAAACTGTCACTCAGAGACATAGATTCACATTAGCCCGTGTCTGAAATGTCTCTGCACTTAATTATTTTAATCTCTCGATCACCTCATAAATAACATAATATGTTCTTCGTATTTTGCGTTTTCTTAATTTCTTTCCCCCATCCCTCCATCTCTCTTTTCATGCCTTTTACCAATCTTCTCACTCTTTCCTCACCACTTAGCTGGTTCTTCGAAGGAGCTGGTTTTTCATCCACTTGATCACGCCTTTTTATATGTACTTTCCCGGTCACGCACGCACTTTCTTCCTTTTTTCACCGACCTGTGTCACCTTCATATAGTGTGATCATCGGTTATAAATAAAAGCGTTTGGATTGGATGTTTAGAAGAGATTTTGCAGTAAAATTCCGGTCCGTAGAAGAACTATAAACCATCATGTTTTCACCTCACCGTATTTTGTACGATGCAAAACATACTATCTTACCAGCCCATCCTCGAAAATGAAATTTTATTTTCTCTTCCTGGTTCTCGTCACATCCTTTTCAGTTCCTTCCCATATAATTTCTTCGAAGTCTTCAAGGGGTGAAGAATGACGAGATCAGCAACCTTGCTGGAAACCCATCATTTCGAATTCCATATCTTCACCGCCGTTTTCGTCCAATCCCTTATTTCTACACCTCATCAACTCTCTAATTCCTATTAAACGAATCTTTAACAAAGAATAAATATTTGAACTGCAAGCGTCTTAGAGCGTGAGAACAGATATTTCGCGGAAAAATATATAACTCAGTACCTAACATTCTGCATTATTACGCGTGGAAATACTTTAGGTAAATGGTATAATATAATTAAGAAAATTCGTTAAATACGTGAATTACAAAGTTTTTGGTAAATAGTGCGCTTGCAATTTTTATATGGAAAACGTTTGATTCCTGTTAGATTAAATAGAAAGTTGTCCTAATGAAGAACAAAATTTATACCGGCAGTTGTTTCCATAGTGATTCGGATTCATTTCTCAAATATCAAAATATACACAAGTTCATGCTAGGATCTCTGCAAAATTGTTCACGATCAAAAACGAACTTTAAGTTGTTTTGTGGAATATTTTTTCATCGTTTCCTTATAGCGTGACGAGATGATAGAATCTGCTTCGGCAAGTGACAACCTTCAATTTTTAGTTAAAAAACAGAGATCCGGTGATTATTTAACATAAATATTGCAAAAGCGTTTTACCTAATGGGTTTCAATGCATAAACCATCTAGTTTCAAATATTTTCGTAAAAATTGTAAAAGATGGTCAAATAATAGAAAAACATGATAGTGCAGCGTACGGGCTGGGTGTATACTATTTGAAATGCTCGTAGAAAGTCTTCGGTTCGACATTGAGACCGCGGGAGGTTATGTATAAACGTATGTCCACAGAGAAATTGTTTATTGACGACGGGATGAGCCGATAACGACACGGTTCCCTCATTACACTCCATAAAACAGCTACGGAATGTACATGAAATTTTTTTACGCCATTCATTGTATACGAATCGCGCATCACATGCTGCAGCAAAGCATACCTCGCGAACAGCAAAGTACACTTGTCGCCATCCTTTCATTTCCCTTTCGCGATTATTTTTCGCGTCATAAAGCCTTCGGAGAGAATGTGTACGGGTGGACCACGAAATCGAGAGCGACGAAAGATTTCGAACGGGATGACATTCGAAATCGTCATCATCGAAGGGGTAAATTAAAATTTTAGGGAATAAGAAAAACACTGAGGCAATGTAGCAGGCTTATTTTTAAAAGTTCTGTACTAGAGAGAAGAATCATTAATGCAAGCGAATCCTATTTCGTGGGAATACATGTGGCGATAATACAAACAAGAGTTACAATAAACAAAAAGTAAAGGATTTTAAAAAGCATTTGTGATATTTTTCGACAATTACGCCTATTAAAAAAGTTATTTTTTCGACGCCTGAATTTTCGGTGAAATTGCCAACCGACAACATTGGGATAAGGTAGTTTATTAATATTGTTTATGGCGATAGTGGTTTTTGATCCATTGTTAAAACGATAACTTTAAACACCCACAAACATACACGCCAACTCACGCAGACGCACGCACATGCAGGAAATCAGGAATCAAACCTTTTAGACTTTGATTTTCTTAGATTAATTAAAAATAAATTATGGATAACGTTAAATTATAGATATAAGTTACCAACTCCGCCGCTAGAAATGCCTCAGTCGAACTAATTTACAACTTCAAATAAATTTTATTTAAAAAATTGTGTGCACCATGACCGAAGGACTTAATATTTAACTCAGCATCTATATTTTTAAACTTCCCCGAAAACATTTTAAGAAAAATTAAATACGAAATAATTCAAAATTAACTTATATAAAATTCGTTCAATGCAGCCAAAATATACTTATAAACGCTCTATGGTATATTTTTGATTTTCGCAAATTTCTGTATGCCCAATAAGAGGTCACCAATTTTACAGTAACAAGGATTAAAATCCCTCGGAGACTAAAACATTTTAATCCGGATGGGAGGAGCTAGAAAAAATTCGTGTTGGGAACGGGTTCCTTCCTCCGAATCACTCGGGTGTCACTTTTCAACCGTTCCTTGTATTTAAGAGTTTATCAGTATGCGAATCCCGTGCGCGCATTCCCACGCTCTAAAAAAACATTTCAAGAGGTAAATAGGAGTCAGGGAGGATTGTGAATGTGCTCGTCCCGGCGGAAATCATCATCTGGAAAATATCTTCCGGATCTCTCAGTTATAAATGACCTTGTTAGTAACATAGCGGTAAGATACTCCTCGCATAGAGGCACATGAACATCCACTTGTTCTATTAGGGTTTATCGCAGTGGTGATACATTTATTAGCATTATTATTATCATCGCGTTTTTACAACACACGCGACATTTGTTTCTCTGCACATAAGCCATCACAAAAAAATTCAATTTTTTAAATTTTTTCACTGACGATATATTTAAAAAAAGGTTTTATGAGAGATTTATTTGATTTTTCGGCTTTTACTTGTTGGATAATTGATTTAACTATAAGTTCATTAACTATTAATTACTCGGCAAAATATATATTTGCAACCTCAATATTGAATTAGATAAATATTTTATTTCTATATTTTACCAAATGCGTGATTAAAAGAAGCCTATATTCCTTATTTTTTCTCTAATATGTGAAAGAATATTGAGAAACACTGATTGAACCTCTTTCCTAAGTCAATAAGCTTTAGGAGGATTTCATTAGTTACTGCATTGATTTGCGAATCTTAATAAATAAATCCTCAATCACCTTACTCCAGGGGCGGATCCAGAAACTTCTCAAAGGGAGGGGGGGGGGGATCGCCCCTCCATCTATCGAATCCGCCCCTGCCGACTGCCCAATATTTTGAAAATCCCTACCCCTATCAGAATCCTTCTTTCCCTTGCTATGCAGAACTAATCTGCAGCGTATAATTGAAGATTTTTGTGCGGAAAGAATTTAAGCGCCCATTGGAGTGCAATTGGGTTATCCAAGGAGGGGGCGATCGCCCCTCCCCCCTTGGATCCACCACTGCCTTACTCCAAATACATCCTGTATATCCGCCGTAAATTTAAATTCTACGATGGATCCTTTTGACCATTTTTTCAGAGGAAAAGAATAACTATGTTAACTTCCACAATTTTGACCTTTGTTAAAATAAAAAATAATTTAGACGAAAGTTCCTACCATTAATTTTTTATTTACAAATTCCTTCTCTATAAAGATCCCGGAAAATGTCTGAATTTCGCTAACATTCAAATAAAATTTCTTACACGTTTTGATAATATTTTCGCATCTACTCTCTTCAGACCTATGCGACCAACAAGGATGACTCGCTGGCAAAGGATTTTTTGCGCATTCTAGCAATTTTTTCTCGTAATTTTTATAACATATCTCACGTTTAAGAGCGTTATATGTGTTAGATTTTTTGCCCAATTAAAATCTTACGCGTGTGTCGACCGACGCAGCGTGAACCCAAAACCTTTTGATCACATTCTCCGGCGACCATTCAGCAAGGAAGAACCCCGCTCTTTACGGGCACTGCAGGTCGTAGATGGCCTCCCGCGATAATCCGATTAATGGCCCCGTCTACTCCTCCTTGGCAGTTTTTTCCCCTTCTCTCTCTCGATCTCTCAGGGAGCGAGTTGTTCCGAGTTGGACGGTGTCTTTGCGGAGAAGCGGTTCCGGGTTGAGCGGAGTTGAAGAGGATGGGAGAAAAGAGGATGAGGAGTTGGATGTTGCCACCACGGTGGTAGTTGCTGGCGGCTGAGTGTCCGCAGGGTGACGTGGTGATCGGGAGCGGTCACCCAGTCACCTTCCCGACCAGTCGCCAGGCGACCGAATTGGCCGAAGGAGAGATGGGAGAGAGGGGAGGATAAAGAGAGAGAGGAATGGAGAAACGAAGGAGCGAGAGAAAGGCCAGAAGAGGGGATGAAAGAGAGAAAAGTGAGGGAGGGAGGGAGGAGTGACAGGAGGAGAGGGAGAAAGGAGAGAGAGGGAGGAGAGGGAGGGAGGAAAGAGAGGGAGAGAGAGGGAGGAAAGAGAGGGAGAGAGAGGGAGAGAGAGGGAGGAAAGAGAGGGAGAGAGAGGGAAGAAAGAGAGGGAGAGAGAGGGAGGAAAGAGAGGGAGAGAGAGGGAGGAAAGAGAAGGAGGAAAGAGAGGGAGAAAAGTGAGGGAGAGAGAGGGAGGAAAGAGAGGGAGAGAGAGAGGGAGAAAAGTGAGGGAGAGAGAGGGTGGAAAGAGAGGGAGAGAGAGGGAGGAATGGAGAAACGAAGAAGCGAGAGAAAGGCCCGAAGAGAGGAAGAAAGAGGGAGGAGAAATAGAGGAGTAGAGGGAGGGAGGAGAGGGAGGGACGAGAGAGAGGGAGGAAAGAGAGGGAGGGAGGAAAGACAGGAAGGAAAGAGAGGGAGGAAAGAGAGCGACGAGAGGGACGAGAAAGAGGGAGGAGAGGGAGGAAAGAGAGAGGAAAGAGAGGGAGAAAAGAGAGTGAGTATAGAGTGAGGGAGGGATGAGAGAGTGGGAGGAGGGGAAATGGAGTTTAGGAGGAGAGGTTTTAAGAGAGGGAATGAGGGAGAGAGGACGAGGGTGGAAAAGAGGGAGAGAGGCGAAGAATAGGAAAGATAGATGAATGGAAAGGGTGGAAGAGGAGGGAGACAAAGAAGAGAGATAGAGAGGGAGAAAGGAAGACGAAGAATGGGAGTGATAGAGATGAAGGGGATGGGTAGAAGAAGGGGAGGGGGAATTAGAAACGAAGAATGGGAGATGGAGAGAGAGAGGATGTAGTGAAGAAGAGAGGGAGAAAGAGAGGAATGGAGAAAAAGGAGGTAGGAAGAAAGAAGGATAGAATCGGACGAGATGGAGAGAATGAGAGTTAAAGAGAGGGAAAGAGAAAGAGAGGTAGTGGGAGGGAGTGAAAAGGGAGATAGAAAGGACGGATGAAGGAGTCAAGAGAGGGAGAGAGAGTTTTCTCCTTCTCGATTAAAGGGTCAAAAAAGAGCGGAGGAGGAAGAACGGAATTCCATTGTGAACTCGGTTGCTTTTTTTATTTTTATTTTATTTTTTTTGAAGGAGCGGTTCCAGGAGAACACGGAATCGAGGATTCACCGCGCGACGAATGCATTCCATGTGGGAGATCTTTTTCGTCGCTACGCTTGATCTCCTGCAACGTTATTGTTCAGAAGGGCAGGAGGTTGCTTTTATTTTAGCGTGGAGGGGAGTCTTGAGCGAATGAGGGAAAGAGAGAGAGAGCGAAGGATGGAGAGTTACGCAACGAGGATGTTACATAAGGACTTTTGAATCGGCGAATGCATCACGGAATGCCTGGCCAAAAGGTATATTTCTGTCTGTCATTTTTCGTCCGGTGTCTTTTATTGCTCGCATCCCATATTCGCATCTGAGGTTGTTTTCGATTTTCTCAAGAATGCATCTCAACGTATTTCCTTTCATACATTTAAATAATTCCCTCCATAACTTGTCTTGCATAACTGGCCGCTATTATTCTTTCTTTTTTGAATTTTTACGCATAGTATTTTATTTTTTATATCAGGCGGTGAAATATAGCCGGTTCGTTTTCGAATGAATAAATTATTTACTTTTTTGCGGGAATGTAACGGGACGGTATTTCGGTACCTGTTCCAAAAGAAAATATGGATAAAGTAAATCAAAGTCGTTACAAATTTTAAATTACAGCTAAAGTTGCTGGAGATTTGAATATCATCCGGACTAAACTTCGTAAGCCCAATAGTCAACATCCAAGAACAACACGTTGACGGGTTGCAATTTCTTTAAATAAAACGTGAAAAAATAACTTTTATGCAAAAAAGCAAAAAGGTTATTGTGGTTTTATTTATCAGATTCTTTGAATATGGCAACAACCTTTACATCTGTCCAATTTTTTGTTTAAAAAAATTGTAACGAATAAACTGATAATTGTAACGAAAATTTCTTCTCTGAAACGAAGAGTCTTTTTGCGGTGAAATTTGAGATTAAGTTCGATTAAATGGAAGTAAAAGATGCCATAGGGACAAAAAATAATTTAGAAGGGAATAAATAGATGAGATGCTTGGCAAGTGGCAAAGAAGGAAGGGCATAAGTAATCTTTACAGTTCAACAAAGAATGAATGTTGTGGTTATTCGTACAGAAAAAAATAATACTTAATTCTCTGAATGAGTAGTCAAACCGCCAACCTTCCTCTCCTCAACCGTCATTCACCTATCCGGGACGGGGACGTGATGAACCGGATCACTCCCCATTTCCATACCTTTATGAAACTCCCTTCTCTTCCTCCTCTTAAATGCATCTCCGTATCGCTATCCAAGCGGCCCGTTGGTCGCCCTCATCGGCCGCCTTTTCCTCTATTGGTCTCCTTCCTGTGCGTTCCATCATCGGTCGCTCGTCTGGGTAATCTTTCTTCCGCCATCCTCATAACGCGTCCATACCACTTTAATCTCATTTGACCCATCTCCTCCTCTGCTTCCTCGTCTATATCTTTCCCCCTTCCCTCTATCCTTTACACTATGATCCTATCTCTATCTCTCTACTGCCGCCCTCTACTCTCCAATTCCTCTACAGCGCCCTCTTCCTCCCATTGCCCTCCCGTTGCTCTTTTTCCCAGCCTTCTGCCTTTCCGCCAC
The DNA here is from genome assembly GCA_036926305.1 of Uropetala carovei. Lineage (NCBI taxonomy): Eukaryota > Metazoa > Arthropoda > Insecta > Odonata > Petaluridae > Uropetala > Uropetala carovei. Next base: position 2,240,776 of record JAXCHB010000089.1, on the reverse strand, counting down.
AGGTGTTTCCGTTTAATATTATGTGTATATATAGGTGTGTGTGTGTGTGTGTGTGTGTATATCATATAGTCCAAAAACCCGATTTATCCGAAAACGGGAAAATTTCTGTTTATAAGATTCAAGAAAAAGAAATAATTTCAAAAAATACTAAATACACAAAACAACTGAAATTACACAAATCAAAATTAAAGTAGCGCAAAATATCTTCGTCTATCGATAATCTAATCTGAGTTCTCGTACTATCATGTTTACAGTCGGTTACACAATGATTTATGCCGTCTCTTTTCTGACGCGTTTCCCTTAAAAAAATACCTAGACGTACAAATCGTCCATTATGAGATTTTTTCATGACATTTTAAGTTTGAATCATGTAATTGAGAGCGTCGGTCAATTCTTGACGTGTGATAAGAAAAAATTGGAAATTTTTCACGACTTAAACATCGATGGGTGGTGCAGCGTTATCTTACTTGGTACTCCCGATGATAATTGGCCGATTTTATTGAAAAAATCATTGATTTTGGTTACTGAGAAAAAATATAATAGAAATGTATTAATTTAGTAATTATAGCTTGATGCGAACTACTTCAGAAAGAGTTTAACGTTTTAAAAATGCATTTGCGGTATATCACTCCCTCTGCACACGATCCTTCGGGAAATTTCGTCTTTGGGTCCGAGGTCCGGACCCACAAGCACTCGGAGTGTCGTCGTACGGTCAGTTCTAAGGAACAATATTGTTTACTCCTAATTTTTTAGATATATGGTAGCCTTTCTTTCTTTATTGACCATATTTTATAATGTTGAACTTGGAATATTTAAGTACACTTAATATCGCATATAAGGCTGACACGAAGATAACTTCCATCGAATTAAACTTTACAAAAAGCGCATAAATGCATGACTGACTTCGTTGTATCGTACAATTACGAAATCGCGACCATTCAATAACAAACTTAATGTTACGCTATTATAATATACAACCATATTTATACGTAAATATTATGAAGGAAAAAGTTGCGATGTTGGTAAAATATCATGAAGAATCTAGAAAAATGCCTAGAATGCAAACACGGAGCAATTATGATGGGGAACTCTCCTTCGGAGGATGGATTATCGGTATGGCTCCTAGAAATGTAAATTTTATGAGAATTTATTAGTTAAAGTACTACAGGGACATCTGGCGATCGGTATTCATTCATACTAATTGTAAGATCTACTCTCATGTAATTCGTACTTTTGGACTCTGTTGAAGCGCAAGATACGCAGTTACTTAAAAATGTTACGGGGGACCTCACAATGCAAAGTGTAGGAAATTCCGATTCAAATGTGGTAGTCTGTTATGACAAGTACCGACTTTTTTTACGCATTGCTTTTTTGGTACTAAAATACATTTTAGGTGTTAATTTGGAAAAACAAATTTAAAAACCATGACGTAATTTCGCAACAAATTTAGTGATGAAAAACCTATACTTATCGACGGCAATTAAATTTCGTCGAATATTTGATTTTTAGAAATTCGCTGCTTATCGACATTAACCGAATCACACCAAGTCTAATTATGATGTGATACATATAGTATCAACATATATTTTATATGTAATTTTGATAAAAAATTTTAATTGGATGGAATTTGATAATTTCTGCTTATAATGCTGCGAACCAATATCGTAGAGAAGGGGGGAGGGGGAGTCGGCTGTCCTGGGTCTGCCGAGCGGCCCGGTTCCCATTTTGAACTTAAAACAAAGAAAAGGGGCCCGGCGATGGTATTTGCCCTTGGGCCCGCGCTGGTTCTCGGCGGCCCTGCATATAGGCTATATAAAAGTATAAAACCACTCGCAGAATCTTGATGACTTATAAGCAAATCAAGCGTCAGATTTATCTTTAACATAATTAGATTTTTAAAGACCCTTATTGATCACATAACTGAAATTTAAAAGGAAAGAATTTAAGTAGTCAAGGATAACAATTTTTTCAGTATGAAATGTAAAGGAAGATTTAAAAAGTATCGTATAACCTGTTTATAGCAATCTAGATTGATATAGATGCTCGGTTTCAAACTCCCGTTATCGCCATATATAATCTGATTTATGTGTTCACGCAAAAACTTTATAGTATTAGGAACGAGTGTCATTAAATTTACGATGAATATCAGATTTAATGATTGCGCGTATTAAAGCTGGAATTAGGTGAAAATTGTTCATGATAGATTTCAATACTAGAAACAAATGGATTAAAGTAGTTTTTCTGAACTCTACAAGGCCTAATTTTTATTTGCTGAAGCGCCTATGAAGAAGCTTGATCACACTTATTTCTTTAGATTTAGAGATGTATCGGGGCAAAATGATTTGCCGCTTACATTTATTACGAAACTCTAAAATGAATTTTGAACTGTAGTAATTCGGATTTTTGGTTGTGTTGTCCTCAAACATCCCTTGTGATGATAAGGGAACACAAAATTAATTGAATAATTTTCGCCATATTAGAGATAAATTACGTTTGATTAAAAAATTACAAAACTGTGCATGTCTCAAACATCTCTTATAAAGATTACACAAAATAACTGCAAAATCCTGAAATGAGACATTAATTAAATTGACATTTTTCCTCTCAAAATGTTTCCCCAAAATCCATTAAATTGATCAATAGTAGATTGTATTATTTTAAATAATACACTGTGTGTGAATCACTACTGACGATGGTTACTTTGCATTCGAAACGTGCATCTGGTTTTTCCAACCTTTTTATGGTTATTGGAAACTTAGTTTGTAAATTTTATTTCAGCTATAAGGCGATAATTCTCTCTGGAAGTGTCTATTATATCATAAGCAGCCTTCACAATTCAAGGTATGTAACTTCGCAAATCAACTACTCAAGATCGAATATGACAGTAGGATAAAGGAACCAAATTTCCCCTCGAATCATCACTCTATTGTGCGCGAGGGATAATCTGTCGGACAATTCGCGATCATTTTCAGCGAATTCCTGCGTCAATATACATTCCGGGACGGCATATAGCTTTCGAAATGTACGCGGTCGTCACGCCTATTCTGGATGTCAAGGATAAACACGGACAATCCTATGTTCTTTTGATTCCTATCTAATTCGCTATCTCATCTCCATTTATCCTCCATCTCCAATCCCAGCTTAAAAATTTCACGGCCTTTCTTAATTTTTTTTTACCGGACGATTGCATTGTACCTGCCGAAAATAACACCGGCTTCGTTTTCTTCAATCTTCCTCTCAAAATAATGATAGCAAGACGGTTATAATAATAGCGCATACGGATGCATACAAACTGACTCTCAAATTCACACAAACATGTGCAAATGCACATGCACACCGGCTAATACACAAAGTTAAGCAACAATTTATAAAAAGCCAGACTTATTCAATTACTTTCGGTGAGAATATTATTCGTAACGTATGTTGTCGATAAAATAACCATTTTAGTTCAGTAATAATGCTTAAAAACAAGAAGTTCAATTATTAAAACCTAATCAGATTTACCTTAAGCTATTCGACTGTAAGACAGGGTGCGTTATAGTCTATCGGGTTCCTCTGAGGACACAGAAAACTTCCAGAAGGTTGCGTGTTCGTCGAATCACAGATTTAAGCGAAGATATTTCTTTTTATTATTTACTTTTTGTGGTGCTTTTGACAACAAAATGCTTTCCTTATTAACGAATACGCCCTAATTTCTCCGAAGTAAATTTCTAACTGAAGAAAATATATCTTCATCGTATACGTAGGTACGTTGGCACGATACAAGAGGACTCCTATAAATATCACAAATTCACCAAAACAAGAAAGAAGCGTCCCCGTTGACACGGAAACACATCACACGCACGCCTTTGGAGACACACGCATGCATGCACAAACACACAAGAATTCGAACGCTAAAGTGAGGAAAAACAAAATTGTACAGATTAAAAGAAAAGGGAGGGGCACACCGAAAGAGCTTGAATTTTGTAGAAGTAGGAAGCGAGAAATGGAAGAGGGAGCCGATGAATGAAGAGGTAAGAGAGCGACGTCACGGAAGGAGACGGTAGAAGAGGAATACGGAAGAGAGGAAAAAAAAGAACCGAGAAATACAGACGAGCTAAAGAGTTCGGTCCATCTAACCCAGGAGTTTTTTCTCTTCTCCTTTATTTTCCAGACTAATTAAGCGGCGTTATTTTTAAGCCCCGCCAAAAAAAGCGAGAGCTCTTAGTGCGTCGCCGTGTTTGTTTCCCCGATTTAGACCTTTGTTTGGTATTCAAATGAGTCAATTAACGGTCCACTTCAGAGTTTAATATTTGCTAATTGACCGCGTTAATCAGCCGTTCTTTGCCGGCGCCCACGTTAGCGTTAACTTTCCAGCAAGTGGAAAAGCGGGTATACTATTTTCGCCTCAAGAGAGTCTTCCGCGCGTTTTTTTTCTTACCGCCGCGTATCGTGGAATGTAAATATAACGGGTGACGGAGTTTTTTCTCGCGAATACCTTCAAGAAACGCGTCCATCCGGGATTTAATTAATGCGCGCGTAGCATCCGATCGATTGAGAAATTAAGTCTCGTAAAGTTTCGAGGAAAATATTTATTTTCGAAGACGAGTTTTGTTACCGGACGGAGAATTTTTTTCGATATCGTAATTAATTACCACCCTATCGCAAGAAGTAACAGTGAGATGACGGAGTTATTTTGTTTTTTTTTCTTCTTTTGAATGAGAATGACGTGGCGGGTTAAAAAAATGGGATGTTCAGGAAAATAATCGACGTAATATCAGACAGAGGGAGAGATAACAAAATATGTAATATTTTTAAACAATAGGGACAGAAGGAGCCATATGATAACAGAGAGTAAAAGAATGTTACAATTAGTGCCTAGGTGTGAGGCAGATATATAGATAGACAATAATCTTTATCGGTGCGAATATTACGATAGTTTATTATTTTCTTCCGTATAAACTTATAATATCATACCTATAAAAACTTAAAAATAAGAAAAACAAAACATAGATGTCCGTAGCTGCGGACTAAAGTACAAGGAAACGGCGAGAATAAAAGAATGAAATAAATCAGATGTTTATCTGCATCCGTTTTTCCGCCGTAAGCTCGACAACTGTAGATTAAATCTCGGCCAAGCTTGCAATAGTGGTTTACCTAAAACAATGAATTTAAGAAGAAGGCAGTTTGTTTTGAAGAGTAAAAAATTAAAAACCCTGAAAGATAAGATACGAGCGAAGTATGGATAGATATAATATATATTGATTTACATTTATTATGCTACCCCACAGGATCGCAAAAGCGATTGGCAGGAATTTCCACTGCACTATGCTCGTATATGTCTACAAAATATTGGGAGAAAGGAATGCACAAATAGTTTTACAAAAACGCATGGGCTGAAAATAAGATAAAAGTAGTAAGTAAGCTAGAAGGAAGTAGTGTGTGGATAGGGAGAGAGAGAGAGGGTGTGTGGAAAAGATAGATGAAAAAAGATTGAGAAGAAAGAGCGAGAGATATAGATGGTCACGATTGAGAGCATATCTGCCAAACAACCGTTAGCCGCATTCGATGCGTAATAAGAGCGAGAGAAGAGGGAATGTAATCCCGCAAGTAAGGGATGATTGCGGAGCGTATCTTCCACGGTAGCTCCAGCTACATGTCTCAATTTGGCGGACGGATAACGTGGGAGAAAGGAAAATCGGGGGGGGGGGGGGGGGGGGGGGGGGGTTTGGAGAAGAGGGCAACGGAATGAAAAGAGCTGAGAGAAGAGAGGGAAAAGACGAGAGGTATGAGAAAATTCGAGTTCCTGTTCGTCTTGTCGCGGAAGAGGTTGAAAAGGTGGAATTTTAACGAAAATATTTATGCGGGAATGTGTTCATAACGGCAAAAGGGCGAAGAATCTGATAAATAAAATGGCGAATTCCGGCATATCGAGACAATGAATTGGTTTTAGGCCTAAGTTATCACCATCAATTATTTTTTAAATTTTACTTTCCGGCAGCTGAAGAAGAGCAAATAAGCGATTTAATATTCGGCTCATAAACAAACTACGAACATAATTCGCTATCTTGAGAGAAAATATCTAAAACTCTACCTTTTTATTGGGAAATAAATACTTTTTTATTACATATTTAGAGAGATTTAGTAATGAATGTCACCTTGGGAATTTTTATCTTCACGAGAGATTAGTAGATTTGTTTGCTGTTTTTTTTAATTTGTAATTTACATTTATACCTGAAGTTCTACGACTATGAATCACTTCGAATCTCTATTCATTTAAATTAGGAGCAACAAAGCAGAATTTCGAATATTTTTAGGTTAAGCGTGCATAGTGATATCATCTGATTAATGATTACTATAATATAACGTTTACTTCGTCAAGAGAGTTCAGTCGACATTTATCGACTATTCACAAACTCGGAAGTGTAATTTTAATTAATTATTCAGAAATTGAATAGAACATGAATAGAACTGTTATCTTTTTAACTGATAAAGATCGCTATGTTAAACCGCACTGGCGTTTTTATCGGTTTTTATTACAGGACAACAAGGTAATAACACGCTTTCCTTCCTTCTTTCTTTTTTTCACCATTTGCTTGCTTTGGATATAATTCCAAATAGGATATAACAATAACCGGCTGGTGGATTCTAAAATTTTTTTTTTCTGATAGTAATTTAAGAACTGATTTATTTCCTCTAAATGTTCATGTGGTATGAAAAACGTAAAAAACATGGAATTAGTGCACGATCGACAGTTTCTCTTATTATTATTATTGTAAATGTTCAGCCGAAAATCTTCGTGAACTGAATTGCATGCAACCCAGGAAACGCCGACTTGAATACGCATACACTATTCAAGCGAGGTTAATATATGATTAAAAGTGCTGTAATTGACAAATAATTCTTAACACGACTTTTAAAAATACACAAGAGGAAAAATGTTCGCAATTAATACAAACATCGCTTTGAATACGATGAGACGAGCAAATTGCAAATATGTATTGTATGACTAAAAAGTTATTTTTTAAATTGACTGTTCAAAATAATTTTGTTAAATCATATTTATACCCTGAATCGACGCAATAAAAATAAATAAAAGATGCTTTTTCTTTTCGGCGAAAATTTGTCCCAGCATTGCCACGGAACGTAACACGCTTACTATGGAGAAAACGATAGTAGGTAATCACGCGACGAATCTTCGATAGTAAAGAAATTGATTCCATGTTTTCCTAATGAGAACAGGCAAGAAGAACAATGGAATGAAAGATATATTGAAAGAGAATGAGATAGAGAGAGAAAGAGAGAAAGTTTCTCGAACAACCCCTCGCCACTTAGAATGACGGAGAATGAACCACTTCACCTTCCCTCCCCGGAAGTGAACGTGTGCGTGCCCATCGCATGTACGGCCCCTTACCCCCCTCCCCCCCTCTCTCTCTGCACATCATCTCTCAATCATCGAATATTCCGTAAAACACGAGTGTTTACAAATTAATCCATCCGTCACGACCTTGCATACTTCGACGCACTCGGCAGCTGAGAATTGCGGAGAGGCAGACGGCGTTGACAAGTCTAAGGAGCTCTTTTCAAACAAATCGCCCCCGTTCTCAAAAGTCCTCTTTCATGCCGCCGACTTCCAATTCCGCCCTTTCCCTCCTCCTACTCCCATCCACCGCAACTCCGATGCTTCCGTGCCACTCGTCGCGACGCGTCGCCCGAAGCGTCCTCCCGCTGATCTTCTTATCGCGTTTGTTTCCTCTTTAGCGTCTTTTGCTTCCTTGCTTTATAACGTTTTCGTTTCCCGCGATTTCGGAGCGGGCGTTTACAGGATTTCGAATGGCGTAATTTCGAATTGCGCGTTTTCGAATCGCGCAAATTCGAACTGCGTTATTTTGAATTGCGCGTTTTTGAATGGCATGTTTTTCATTAAACGTTAGTTTAATATAAATTCGTTTAGCCTGTCGGTAAACTTCGATTTTGTTTTATTATTATAACGTGTATTATGATCTGTTAAGAAATAATGCGAATACAGTGTGAAATCGCTATGATTACGATAAATTATTTGATGCTGTAATAAATGTTCTTAGGACAAAATCGCGTTCTCACTCAAATGACGCTTAAACCCATCTCTTTTGTTCACGTGGGAAACTGATTTTTGTTTAGCGCAGTCTTTTTCAGGAATTAATTTACAAAGCTAAACGAGGAATATCTGTACCGTCATCCCTCAAATTACACGGCATCGCTTTACACGTTTTCGGTTTAGCGCTTTTTTTTTAGAACCATCTCGAATTGCACGACCATCATTTAGCATGGTTTTCAAACAATCTTCGAGCATTAAATAGCAAAAAGAAAGCTTCAGCTCGACAATGAGATCAAACGAAAGGAAGCAATACTTGATACAATGAGACTGAAATGTAACCTTACATTTCCTATTAGAGAGAGAGAACCTACTTCACTTTGCACGATTTCGCTTTACGCAGCCTTCTGCTCTGCCTCTCCCTATTCTCTCTTACTTCACAACTTCCCGATTCGTTTTGACTCCTCATTTATCCAGATCTTCAATGCTCTCTCCCTCCCTCCTCCACTTTCGGCGCAATCGGCAGGGATGATCAGGCGGTGACATCATTTTAGGAATCAATATTCGCGGTTCGTGCCTCAATGTCACATGAGGGAGTCATGGAGACTCTCGAGGGAAGCCTTCCCTCCATTCCCCACGAAAAGCTTCCTTCCTCGCCCTCTAGCCTTCCAAACCCCCTAACCTTCACCCTCGTTGCCTCTTCAATCCCTGCTAGAAGGGGAGAAACAGAGGGTGTGTGCCACACCCTCTGTTTCTCCCCTTCTAATCTCCATCTTCTCCTGCGCCGCTGATCCATCTCAACCCAGCATCACTTCGGTTTCTATTTACATTTCAATCTCATGGTTTTATATGTTTTGACGTCTTTAACGTTCGTGGCGGCATCATCACACCCTAATTATCGAATGAGCTTTTTCAAAAACATGATTTATTTTGACGAATTAATTCGTTTCGACGGGTGAGGGGGGGTCCATAAACCGCGAATCTTTTATTTTTCTTTTTATCGTTTATTTCTATCAAAAGTTTTATCCGGAAGGGAAAACATATGAGAGTCTAAGAGGAAGTTTTTTCTGCCGTTGGGAAAGGAAGGGCAAACAGCTTTTTCCGCACAAGGACGTGACGAAGTGAAGTCGTTTTCTAAAAGGATATTTAAATTTCCCTAAAAGTTCACTTCCTCGTTTTCGATGAATGTTTGCATTCCTAAGGAATGCCGTGTAAAGAATCGAAGTGTATATTTATTTTGCTCTATAAAGACCCGAATCTATAATGTATTCCTCAGCTAGGTCATTGTTTATGCACACGGTTTTGCCCGAAGAAAGATGTCAGAACAGCATTATTTAAAGTTTTGAATCGTTTTGTTATAAATAACGATGTTACACAAAATTATATTCCTGTGCTCTCTTGATATCGCCTTTCTAAGATACTGTACGTGCTTGTTCCAGCATCGCTTGTGATGCGTAGAAGCAGTTACTATAGGGATAGTTAGCGCAATAGATCTAAAGTTAGTAAATATGAATGCATTGTGAGTCCAGCATATCAAAGAGAATACAGGAATGAGACTGATGTCTTTTAGTCAAGGAGGCATGCATACTGCCTCATAATTCCATAATGTTAAGGTGGACATAATTAATTTTAAAGTAGGGAATCAATCGCCGACGAAGTTGAAGTAAATCGTAATATTGACAAGGTGAAGTCTCGCGTCTGAGCTTAACGCTTAACCAAATTAAGCGTCTCTTCCCTCGGCCACCAGAGGATAAAAAAAACTCTCGTGAGAGAATTTATCTTCACTTCTCTCGCTACGGCCGTCTAGAATTATCTGCGCCTTTCCATATTTTCTCTCCTAGCCAGTTTCAGCTCGGAATTTATAACGCGATAAATCAATCAAATTGCTGCGTTGTTTGCATTCTCGGAACAAAAAAAGATCGGAGAGATCGGAACTTTGATCGTATGCAGGTGACGGGGGTCGCGGGTTCGAATCATGAGGTGGAAATGGACGCTGCGCTAGCCTCACTCGTTTAGCTGATTCTAGTCTGTTATTGAGTGAGGGCCATAAGCTGGTGATCAATTATAAAGAAGAGTTACTTTAACCATAACCTCTCTATTTTCAAACTGATTTCGCTGATATAGTCTTTTAAAAATTTAATCATATACACCTAGAATATTTCAAATCGGCAATGACGTGAGAATAATTATAATAAAAATGAGGCATTTTATTCAATTTATAATAAAAGTGATGAAAAATTACGATCACAACCGTGGAAAGACATTTAGCCTCTTAAATAGGAAAATTCACCTGCTATTAAGCGCGTAAATTTGAATTGGCACTCGAAAGTTTTTAAATAACGTGACACTCCAACCATGCCGGTAAAAACGTCCCTCTTGACGTATTACGTTACTCTCCGAAGATTCAAAGTCTTTAGTTCCGAAGTCATGCGAGATAGCTGAAGCGAGGATGAATAATTACCCGTGATATTTTTGCGTGCGCCTTGAAAAAATAACTTCCTGTATCGCCGAAGGTGTGCGCGTATCGTCTTTTGAAAACCCTCCACACGAACCGTTACTTTTCTTCAAATAAAAAATGATTCTTTTCCGTTTAACATAAGAGAAAAACTTTCGTATTAACGAAGAAAAATAACAGTTAAATTCCGCAATTTTTTATTTTTTTATTTCGTGGTCGCGGTAAAAAAACTACAAATAAAATCAAAGGAAGGAAAGAAAGGAAAGAAAGTTGAACTTCCTAACAGATGAAATTAGATGCGACCGAAAAGGAAAAAAAACATGGCGGGGCGAAGGGGATGATGGGAGATTTGTCTATGAAAGAATGGCACATCTGTCACACTACGCCAGGCACTAGATTCCAAAAAAATAGATATGTACAAAAAAAGATGGAAAGGAGAATAAATCGGGTGGAAAAACGGTGAAGAAAAACATTTCGCTTCGAGGACGGAAGAAAGAAAGTGTTAAACGCGTCGTTGTCACGAATGCACGGATCGCTTTCAACTTATACTAATTGGCTCCTCCCACCTGACGAGCCGAGTATTTTCACAATCTGCAGCGTCACAAAGATAAGTCTTTGTTTTATAACGTAAAGCGATATAACTATGTATATTTCTTTAGAAAACAGTGGGTGCCAAGGCGCAATGTTTTTAGCGGATTCATTATTTCGAACCGAGTGCAAACTTCCTGATTCGCCATCTCACGTACAATTACTGCTTAAATTCAACACCTGTTCGGAAAAGATTCTCCCAAGCAAACGGAATAGAGAAAAAATTTAAACACTTCTTTATTACATGAAGGATGTATGAATCCCTGAAGATGACTTCCGTATTGGCCGTCCACGTTGCCTAGACAGTTGTTTCCATGTCTCCAAGGAACCCCAACTGTTTACAATAATAAGATTTTTTGCTCTGTTATTAGCCTCATAGGTAATTGCAAAAAACGTTATAGAAATATAATTTTAAAGTATAAACAATGAAGTGTGAAAAACTGACTGACCCATGATGGAATAATTCATTGAAAAAATAAATAAAGAGTTGAAAAGACATTACACAAATTTAAACTACGAAATAAATACGCGAATAACATGCGAATAAACGGAAATAAATTATCACAACGTAATGTACCGTCGAGATTTGTTTTGCTAGGTAAACATTTGTGTCTCTTGGTTAAGCGTGAGCCAATCGTAAACAGGTATCTGTGTTTGTATTTTTTTATGACGCCGTCTTTCGGAGAAAGGATATTCACGATGAACCCACGGGAAAAAATACATCACCGTGGGCTCGAATTGACCTCCCTTGCAGACAGCAACGAGTCCCGAAAACCAGTCGCGTCAGTCGATGTTTAGTGTACAATGACATACCATAATGCTATTAAGTTTCAGATGCATGCGTGTCGATAACGCAGGGAGCCCTTTCGTTCGAAACGCCCGAGAATAGCAGTGTGTGTGCATTAAGTTTATTTTTTATTAAAGAATGAGTAGGGTATGGGCGGTAACGTGAGGTGTGCGGTATTTTATACCCTTCGTGCAGTGGTAAGGAATGGTTGTAAAAAAACCGAAAATAAATTCAGCGCTCCGACGCGTCATATTGGATGACTAACGATGCAATTAAATTTTCTAGCACTAACTGCGTACTTTATAGTTCGAAACCAACGGAATTAGCCAAAAAAATTTACCCTAAACATACGCGTGGAGTTAAAGTTGACTTATTTCCGTTTACATTTGAAAACTAACCAGATATTGGTTTACGAAGTCTTAATGGTTCATAAATATTTGAAATGGTAGAAGGATAATTACCATAATTAAATGACAGTGGTTTGACGTTCTAAACTTTTTAAATGTTTTCATCTAACTAACACGAAAACCACGAAACCATGAAAAATATCTATATCTCAAGATGTTTATCAGAAAGAACCTTAATAATTTTTCTGATTAAAGTTTGATGGTACTAAATAATGTTTATTAAATAAAAGTCTCGAATAAAATAATGAAAGTGACCACCACCAAACATAAACGCGCTCTCCTCAGCATGTTTTTCGACACGGACTGCGGCCTCTATGAAATTTATTTTCAATGACGACCCTGATTATTGTTTTAAGTTCAACAAGAGTATGGGCATTTGTAATGTTTATATTTTTTAATGTCAAATCTCGGGATCTAGATGCCCAAAATGACTTGTAAACAACACAGTCCCCATGAGTAAGAATAGATCTTTAATGGTTTAGCGTGTTGTGTGGCTCAATCTTGTTGAAACCAACGTAGGTGAATTATTTCCTCTGTTAGGAACACAATTATTTGTTTTCACCACAACATTGTAAAGATAACATGGGTATTACATTTAAGGCAGAGGAGGAAAGTTAAGTTGGGGGATGGGGAGAGGAAGAGGGAGAAAGGAGAGGGATAGTGGTGGCGAATCTCCATACTCGCACTGAACTAAAGGTAAGAATCAGGGATGTAATTGAGAAAATAAATAATAAAGAAAGAACAATTTGCGTGGAGTTGAAATATTTATTTAGAAGATTAACAAAACAATTTCGGATAAATTCAAACGTTTTATTTTTAATTTAATAAACAGATATACGATCATTTACGAAAACAATTACTCAATATATATACATACACTCAAACAAAAACGGCAATGACAGCGAAGAAAATAACACGAGCCATTTATCAGCAAGGGTGTAAAATTCCTTAATCAAAACCGAAGGAGATGACTGGCATTCCTTTATCTCTCTTCACTCTCACTTCCCGTCTCATTCTGGCAACAAAGCACGAACGCACGCATCTTTGCAACCGAGCGAAGAAACGCTGAGGGGTGCACAATGTGTGAGCGTACTCTAGGGGCTATGTACGTCTCCCTCGTTCTTACAACTTCTCTCTCTCTCTCTCTCTCTCTCTCTTTCTCTTTCCCTTTATACATCTCTCTTTCTCTTTGGCTCCGTGAATGAGGCGGAGTAGTGATGCGGGTGGGGTGGGAGAGATGAACGATCGGCGGTCTTCTCGGGTGGGTGCGACCAATCATTATCACATAGGCGACGACCCCTTCTAGAGGGGATGCGAGGGAGGGGTCGTGGGAAAGATGGGAAAGAAGATGGGGTTAAATGAGTTAGAATGAAACGCGACCCAAGTTGCATCGCGCGCCAACTCGCGTCTTCCCCCTTCCCCCTCTCTCTCTCTCGCTCTCTCTCCGTGCCCTTCTTGTCCTCCCCCTCTCCCTCTTTGCCCTCTCCCCCTCCCTCGCCCCAAGGGTTCGATCATCATCCTCTTCCTCGTACATAGCTCCACAAACATCCGTCCATCTTACCTCTTATTCCAGCGCATAAAAATTTTGATCAGCATATATATTGCTTCGGTTTCGCATATTCGTGGTGAAGTCATCCTTTCTTCCCTTCCGTGCTGTTTTAACCCTTAACTGGGCGCGTCAAAAAATGTCACGCAACTGGGCGCGTGGCGTACTTAGTGCGCCGCTGCACTCTATGGAAAATGCGAACGTAAACAGTAATAATAACGATAGCTTCATTCTAAATTTTGTTTATTTAGCCTTTTAATGCATGTTATGATTTATAATTCTCATTGTTGAAGTTATTGTTAGGATTTTCTACATTATATACGAACTAAATTTTCAAGATATATTAAGTACCATATGACATTATATCATTAAAACTTTTTATCATAATATATTTACATAACCGTCATTTTAAGCACAAAGATGTAAAACTAGAAGAAATACTGCTAAAAATTACGTTGTAGAAATATTTAAACTTTTACAGGCAAATCGCGATGCGTGTTTAACACAGCGGAAGTGACGCACATAGCCTTGCGTCTGTTTTACTCCTCAAGAACAATAGCTAAAAGGTTGATAACAACTTGTTCGATTAGTCAGACAATAAAGATAGTATAGATAAGAGAACGATGTATATGAAGCATTCTTTACAAATTGACAGCATTTTAAAAATATTTGGCGTACTCCGCCGACGGGCAAACAATATTAGCCACAACGAGAGCCAATATTTTGACGATGCTAATGGTTGTGGATATTAAGTCGACGCAGTCCAAAAAGAAGGAGAAATTGTTGCAGTTGCTGCATGTGAAAATTTTGCACGATTCGTAATATCGAAGGCAACTGAGACTTTGATCTAGGGCTCAACCTACGGCGCACCCGCGTCTCGTGTGCGGCAGATTGTGCTTCACAATTTACACAAATATTTTGATTTTCCACGATTAAAATACGTATATATCTGGGATAGAAAAAGGTGATCATAAAATTTCATTACGGTTTACATCGCTATATCGGATTCTTTGCAAATGATTTATTATTATTATTATTATTGCACGCTCAAAATTACGTCACTCTTCGACACTAAGCCACTGGGAAAATGGCTCACGATAGGTGAGAACCATTGGTTTGAGAAAAAAACAAAGGACGTACGGTCCAATTACCACTGGTGAGAACGTCTCGTAGAATGGAGGAAATAAGTTCTTTGGAAATGAAAAAAATCTGATGTGGCCAACACAAGACTTTCTCCATATTTGTGGTAGGCTATAGATATTTAAATTATTATGAATAGCATTGTAAGGCAAAATTATTATTTCGTATCGTAAAAGAATACAGTCTTCCTTATTGCAGTAAATCAGGTATATTTTGAATATGTTTACAGAATTCACCGCTACATGGTGGTGGCACTGTATTCTGAAAATTACGAATAAGTTAAATATCTCCGAAATGGATGGTTCTACGAAAATTTGTTTCAAACAAAACTTGGAAGAAATATTATTCTCTACAACTTTGGTTCTCACGAAGATTACAAATAACGACGTTTCTTATTATTCTTAGAATAATAAATTAGTACAATTAATTGTATAACCTTCTGAATTACTTTTAATCGTGAAAACGCTTGCAACCAATAGGTACGCGATATTTTCCCTCAAGATAACAAAAAGTGATGAACGCAAAAAACAGTGAAATAAAATCCAATCTTTAAATCCGATGTTTTAAGAACGAGAAACATCAAGTACATGAATAAAATTAGGGATGCGAAATTAAACCGCCGCTATTATTACCGCCTTCGGCTTTTTTAGTAAGCACAACGCCGCTCAATTCGTTTCAAAATTAAAACATTATTTCCGACAATATCGATTGCTTCCTCGTGCACGTCCATTCACTTCGACTTCTTCCGCGGTGCAGTAAACTCGTTGTCCCGCTGTCTTTCTTCCTAAAGCGCCCTTCCCCTCCTCTCCTCTCTCTCTCTCTCCTCTCCCATCCCCTCCGGTTCGACTCCCGGGGAGCAACGTTCGATAACGACCAATTTAGCGCCACCCTTAGTCGGAATTCATTAGCATGACTCGAGCTTCGCAATGACGATGGGGGAGTTGGAAGAAAAGGATGTGCGGGAGGATAGGGATGTGCCGGGAGGAGGGAGGGGAGGAAGATGTGTGTGAGTGCGTGTGTGCGCCCGTCGGGTCACGTGGGTGGGTGCGTCTCTATGGTTTCATTCGTCCGTTGTTCTCACTTGAGAGTTCGTTTCGCTCCAAACGACCCCTTGCTTTCTAGGGAGAGAAGGCAGAGAGGGAGAGTAAAAAAGAGTAGGAAAATAGTGAGGATGCCAAGAGACGAAAAGAATGCTAAGGGAGGAAGAAAACGGGGAATGTAACAAAGGGAGAGAGAGTGCCAGGATAAGTAGAAATATGGTGAAAGAAAAGCGGCGAAAGAAGGATGTGAACATAAAATTCTCAAGTATCTATTAAAATAAGGTTTGCGCATGCTCATGAGGGCCGTCTTAAACGTCATAAGACGCATCAGGAAACTTGCAGATTTCTCCTACAAACGACCAGTTGAAGCATTACGGATTCAGCTAAGAACTGATCGTAAAATTTCTTTTTTTGATTTTCCCCCCCCCCATGTATGGGGCTTTTCGGAGAGAATTTTGTCGATTTAAATTTAAACTTATCGGGTAAAAAATAGCAGTTGTTTTTGTACTTCTTAATACATTTTAATCCATTTTACTACGTTTTTGGTTTTTCTAAGAGCCTTAATATGACCTTGACGATGATGAAGTTCTTTGAATTTGATTGCTTTTTACACAAAAGGAATAACAAAAATGCTATTCTAAACATATGATACGCTTTTACGCCTTCAAATATTTTGTTTCAGTTGTAGCAGCGAGCAACAGCAAATAAGTTGATGTGATTTTTACAGAGAAGGAAGACAGTTTTCATAAAAGTCAATCCGATAAGATTCACAAGTGCACAACTTATTTGATAAGTCACATATTTTGGATCATCATTCGCGGTTATCCAAGTTGGCAAGAAATTGATCACTCGAGGTCATTTTAAGAGATCACTTTAGAAAAGACATTCTTATAGAAAATTTACACGGTTAAAAGAGTTTCAACATTAGGATATACAATATCAAAGACGTGAAAAACCGAATGGCGTCAACTGTTTAATATTAGTGGAATTGGCTAATAAACGGCAGGTAAATTAAAAGAAAATGTCACAGTATTTAATTTTTCTACGGAGAGAAGTTATTGTTTACGTGGACTGCGATTGTAAAAGTTTGATAAATGATGCGGATATATTCATGCGCTTTTAACAGACCAGACTAGAAAAAATCTAGTCAAGAATTTTTCAAAATCTCTGTTTCCAATTCACACAATATGATATATTATGGCAATAACTTCCTGCTGACATCTGAACTTAAAATTTACAATTTATAAACAACATTCTATTATTGTTTTTCTTGCTGGAACCTCGATGTTTAGATAATGGAACAGCTATGCAACCTAGTTTTTACAATCATATATTAATTGAGAGATTAAACTTTTCCTAGTCGAAACAATTTTCGCATTAAATAGCGTTGAAAAATGGTTATCGCCGCTCACGGAAAGGTAGCGGTGAGATGATATAAACGGCTGTCGGTACATTGGTTAGAAATAATGGAGTCTTTCAAACACAAGGTATATCGACCTTTTACCCTATGCAATATCATTACGTTTGGAATGCAGCGGTCATTAAGAATTTGAATGTATATCTTAACGGGCGTTAGCGGTTGTTTTCAGGCGAACGGATTATTTTCCTTCGTAACGATTGCGAATGAGTTTCATAGGAGTTCTCTAACGTACAATAATTGCGTATTATATAAATTAAACTGATAACGGTACCGGGGATAGAAGCGCTAGATAAATTTTGCGCACACGGTAGTTTTAATTGAGGATTCGAAATTGCCTAGATATTCCTAGCGCCAAGAGCTACAGATGAAAAGGGGGTATTCAACTGTAGACCTATTCAGTACAAAATATTTTTTTAAGTACGCTTATGTGATATCAGTGATGTAAAACCGCAAATATTTTAATCGGGTAAGACTTACAATTAGTCCATTAAAAATTTGAATTATGCACGCAATTTATTCTTTAAAACGTTTTTTTTTTGTTACCAGCACGAGTTTCAAAAATGTTCGTATGAGGAATTTGACAATGAAACATTTTTATCACCCTATGATACAAAATAATGGAGGCTGCATAGTCGGAGACGCACGAAGAAAAACCACCAAAAGATTTACTTATGTTAGCACCAAACACAGTCGTTATAACCCCTTTTTTTGTACATTTAAGTACACAAATTCCAACCCCGGACAGATCCGTATCGTTTATTTCGATATTAAAGCACCGAATGTACTCCTTAAAATGCAAACCTACGGTAAATACATTTTCAGATGCGATTCCGGATAAAACGCCGTGGAACGTAATGCAGAGCCACACAAAAGCGTGACAGTCGTTAAAATACCCATGAGGAGGTATTCTTTTCCCTTCGTGGCTCTAATATAAAAAAAGAGAGAGACGATTCCGCATCGCTTTGGACGATAAAAAGGAACCAAATACCCCAAACCTCCTTCCGCCCCCCTCCCGGTGACCCCACCCCACGATTCCCACGTCCACCTCAACTCCAAATTCCCCCTCCCTCAACTCTCCCACCAACCTACCTCCACCCCGCCCAATCCCGCATATTTCTTTCGGTAACACTCTCGATCCACCGGGTAAGACGACTCCCACGCCCAAATACGCGAATATTCGAATTCCTCGCCGTAGAATCGAATTAAAATAAAAGCTCGGCCATAAATTTGATGGATATCTCGGGGAGAAAAATTCCAAATGGTCCTCTTCGTCCGTTAAGAGAGTGGCGATTTCTCTACATAAACTTTTAAATGGCCAATCTAAGCTGATTTTTCTTCCTCGTGAAAATAAACAGTCTTTAATTGCTAGGAATCTTTTAATCTGGCGAAAATGTTTACTTCTCTTCTGAAATATGTATCAATAAAACCGTGAGTTCTTTTGTTCGGCGTTTGTTTGTTAGTTTTAAAACGGACAAAGTGTGGTGAAGAGGATAAAAGGGAGGTTAATGCTTTAATAGCTTCGGAAAAATTGCCCGAATGAATTTTCCCGGAAGAAATTTTAGCGGAAGGAATTAAGTATTCGTCGACGTGCAGGAGTTTTTTTTTTAACGCGTCGAATACAGGAAAATCGCGCTCGTCTCATGTTTTCGGTTTTAAATGAAATAATAGCGGATGACGGGAGCGAAGGGAGAATGTCCGTTTGGACAAAAAAGAGGGAGAGAAAATGGACGCGCTTCCACCTACTTCTTCCTTTGGAATTGCGCGAGGATAAAGTCGGGATGATTTTCCGGAGCGCCTAAGGGTAAATAGTTTTAATTTAATTCCGTAACGAGCAAAAAAAAAAGACGAAGACCGTTCCTCCCGTGTGTAATTTCCTAAGACGTTATTGATTTTTTCATGCGAAACCATTATCCCCCCTCGGCGCCAAAAGGGGATTCGCCTAATATAAAATTAATTAGATTACGAGTTACGCCGAATCGACCACAAGATGGCGTTTGATTTTGTTATTTTTTTATTTTATCCCTGTAGAGTAGGCACGCGGAAGGAAAAGCGTGGAATTCCGTCGGGACATTTTTTCATTTTCGGAATTTAAAATATCTTATTGTCATAGGTGAAGAAAATTTTTATCTGTAGTAAAAGATTATAAACGGGTCTATTCCCGTAAAGGAGAATGAGAAAAGAGCCTATGCCCATAAAGCTGAATGACATTGAGTTGATATGATGTGACCGCTACGGATTCAGTTAATAGGATGATCGTATAATGAACTAAAATACAAATGAACCGAAAAGGTTTTTATAAAAGATAATTATTATATTCCTGAATCTAAAATGAATTACATTTCCCAGTTCAAGAAGTCTGCTTGGCGTATTATGTGAATTAAATACTATTTTAAGTTTTTATTTCAACAATAATTTCAGGAATTACTTTATTAACATATTATACGGGAATGGAAGAACGAACGCATTCCCTGCAAACTGCAGTGTGGGCGCCCATAAAAATCTCTCGAGCAACACAACCAGGAAGTGTCACTTCTTCAAATTCCTTCCTTCTTGTTAGTTAGTCCCGATCCGTTAACGCACACCTTTGACCAAACGTTTAAGTGTCGCAAGAAGTTGGAGGATAGGCTCATAACCGATAAAAACAGAATATTACGCGTGTCATTCGAAGACCGCGAGAACCCGGGATATTTCTCCTGTCGATGCGATTCACCCCGGAGCGCTTTCCTCCCTTCTTTGTGCCATATGGCCGAAGCGTTGACCTCCGACGGAGACGGCCATATGGTTAAGAGAACGAAATGAAAGCGGTGATTCTTTAATATGTTTTTTTTTCATTTACCGCGCACCACTCAAATTGCCGCATATATCTTTCTCCTTGCGGTACCCTACTCCGGGAAGGTGATATGTTCATTTTCAAGTTCATTAAAACTGGCAAGACTCTTTATTTTTTTTATGAATCCGCGATTCCTCCGGCCTGATTACGTTTCCGGAAGGACGCCATGTTCGTCCCGGCATACCGCGGAATGAAGGCGGGGATCGAAACCATTGGGAGAAAACATCAGATGGAGAAAATAGCAATTCGACTCATACGTCCAAAACGAAGAACTTCTTAACCCCGCGCGAGACTTTATGTATTATTAAAAAAAAACACACGACCAGAAGGTAGAACTTGTATTCTTTTTTTTTCTTAACGATCGTTTTTTTTTCCTTTCGGTATTCTTCCCGCCTTATTGGCCGTGGATATCGCGCCAAAAGGTTGCGCGAAAAGATAGATGGCATCTCGATCGCGTCGAAAAAATGCGATGATCGCGGGGTTTTTGCGTCCATTTGGGATCACCGCCTTCTTCGTCCAGTTAATCGGGGAAGGAAGCTGTGGGTTAAGAAGAGGGGGGAGAAGAGTAAGGGGAGTGGGGTGAGGGCGGAGGGCGTCGAGGGTAAGGACTCGCGAAGCGCGTGGGAGCGAAGTGGGACGGGGCGAAAGAGAGAGAGGGAGAGAGATGGAGCGTGGTCCAGCGCCGTCACGTTTCCTTGACAACGACTCTCACTCTCACGGATACTTTGGCGTGACGTCGTTAAAGGCACTTGAAGAGCGTGGGATGTCGTGACGTTAGGCGTAACGGGAACCGTGCGTTGCTCCGCGAGACGTGCAAAATGAAACGGGTGAATATTTAAAAAAAAAAGGAATTGAAGACTGTCACGGGCCCGTGTGTATATTTAATGGGTTAAAAAGGTTTGAAACAAATGAAGGAGTGAACGCGCGAGACGTGAAAGCAGCTGTTATTTTTGACTCTTTTTGTCGCGGAGTTTTGCTTTTAAGAATTGGTTCGAAGGTGGCTACTTTAAGAATACATTCTGCGTTTACAGAGCGGGAAACTGTTTATATTTTTGCATAAAACTTTCGAATCCTACATATTTAACGGGTGTAACCTTCGAATTTTTTTAAAGTTTTAAAATTTTGTTAGCATTTCTTGAAAAGGAAAACGTGTATGTTTTCAGTCTGTCAGTCTGGACCAGGGGTCAGCAACCCAAGGCACGCTTGGAATACAACTGTAGGCGAAGAGATTTTACATGGCGCTCTAGGTTACAGAAAATAAATTAATACACTAAAAACGCGGGTACATATATTAATTTATAATTTACAAAAAATGTAAAATTTATTTTCACCGCATCTTGTATCGCAGTTGCCTCGCATCACATTCGTTCTTACAAGTACATTTTTTTAATCGCAGCGGATAAATGAATTTCATTGTTTTTAATGCTCTTAAAGACAAGTGTAGGTACTCAAGATAAAAAATGCCCACAATTTCTGGTTTAGATAACATCTATTAAATAAGATAGAGGAACCAATTTTTCTAGCCCATAACAAAAGGAAACAGCAATATTTTGGTAATAAAAAATTGATAAAAACAAAACAATGAGCAATTTTGATATACCTGATATTTCATTTAGTCAGGAAATAACTACTCAACACAATACACGCAGCAATTAATCGGTATGACCTTAAATATAAATTAATATTTAGGGATTTTTTACTGCATGATAGCACGATAATGGGAAATGAACATTTTTCGGATTTATTGTATGGACAATTAAAGAGTTATTGAACGGCTAGAAAATTGATATGACTTCTTCCGCAAGTTTTTGCCTGGAAATTTTGCAAAGTGAATTTTGAATGCTTTTAGCGTTTTCCCTTACGTTCACAAGGAGTGAGAATTGACCCCTTCGTCGCCTTTTCTTTTCTTTTCTTTTGCAAATGCTCTTTAAAAATGGTTTAGGCGGCACAAAACGGAAGAGAGTAATGAACTGAGCACACAGTGCTTTACCTTTATTTTTTTCTCGAGGCTAAAAATAACCAGTAAATAATTTTAAGTTACATTTGTTTACCCTGATGATTAAAAACGGAATGTGGAACACTCTTGGTCAGTCACGCCCTTTCCTCCTCGCCTTTACGATGAATGAAATTAAACTGAGGCGCTGCGGTGATTCGAAATGAGCTTTGCCGAAGTCTACATTTTCAGTGCGGAGCTTTATTTTTACATTGGAATTTGATGTAGCGAGTTAATCCCTCTGGTTAAAAGGGAACTGACAACTTATAAAACAGAAATTTATCAATAATTGTATCTAAAAAGGAAAAGGTGTATATTAGGCGTCAAAAAAGTCCCTGGTTACTAAGTGGTGCAGGTTAAAAATTAAACTAATACGAGAATCGTTTTCCATTTAAGAATACAGTCATTAAAAAATTTTAAATACAAGTGAGAAAATTTTGGAACCACAAGCTAAAATTCGAAACTGACCAATTTATTCGATAAATTCTTATTTTATAAAATTCCCATTAACATTTTTACAACTATTTTTTACAGAATAAACCCATTAAAAAAAATAAAGTTCTTAAAACGCATTTTGTATCTACCTGGGGATTTTCTTGATCCAAATTCGATGTTGAAGAAAGCGTATTGATATTTTGGAGAATAAAAAAGCCGTTATCGTACGCGATGACTTGAAAGACGACAATGAAAACAAGAAGTTCCTTTATCCCTGACTTTTTTTGCACGCTTACAAAAGTTCGCAGACGGAAGGTTGTGTGGCGAAACGTGTCCTAAAAAATGAAGAATTTACACGGATAACATGTCCCGGGAAGGCTTTCGAACCCTCGAATTTAAAACCTATTTCATCAAATTCCTCTTTCCCTTTCGCCAACGAGAGGGAAAATAACGGCATTCGTTCACGTCATTCTTTCAAAGGATGCATTACTCTTTTGTTATGGCTCTGAGACAAAGAATGGATATAAACATTTTAGCGCCAACTGATGACCTCGCACGATCAAATAATGACTCAATTTGCGAAAGATAACAACAGTTATGTACGCGAGAAATGTGGCATTTGAATGGCTTGACTTAAAAGGTTCCGTTTTTAGGGTTTTTCCCCCAAAGCAAGAAGTGATGTAAAGGTTGAATGGAAATTTTTCGTATTGTTGTCTAACGCAACCAGTGGATAACGCGATCAGTGGACGAAAACGACTGAATAATTTGTCAAATGCCGTCCTTTCGAGCCAGAATAATTCTGCTACCTACTTCCTGTTCTCCCCCATGCCACACACCAATTGCGATGACTTGCAGTGTATATATTCAGATTTATATGGCACCGTTCAAACTAAATAATTACTTAAAATCACTTGCATCGCAATCCGACCAAATGATGGAGAGTATTTTACTGAGTAAATGTGAAAGGTATCCTCTCCATAATCGTTCCATTCAGTAATAAGTAATTATAATAAACGCCGGTAAAACCCGTGAAATCAGCTTGCTACTTACATGTGCAGTCCCACTTATTTAATATGTATTAACTCAATAACTGTCTACACTCACAATCAGAAATAAATCATAAAATGGATTACAATTTGAAACGAATACTATGGGGATTAAAAAATTCAAATAATATCCGAAACTGAAAATGATGAATTGGTTGGCTAGAAGTGAAAGATTTTGCAGTGAATTTGGGACGATTTGGAAGGTGTTGCCAGGTTCGCATTGCAGCGCGTGCGTCAAGGAACGAAGAATAATCAATCATTAAATTCCTGAGGATGCTTGTTACAGCTCAATCTTTATGAATTGTAACCGAGCGAAGGAATCCTATACGGTATGCCGGAGGATGCCACAATTTAGGACGTGTGTGTACATAAAATTAGAACCAGAGGATAGATAAAAATCTTTTTATGTTTACTTGATAATCATCAACTACTACAATGTTTTCCGCCTTATCGTTTCATCTACGAAATTCGTTGTCACCATCTATTCGATGTCGCCATATATTATTTCTCTCCTTCTGGATTTTTCTGCCGATAAGCAATGACAAAGAATCACTAGCAACGGAGTTAACATTTAGTCAAAATAAATAAACACATCGCCAAGCTTTCTGACTACGAAATCCTTATCTTTAAATATAGCGATACGGTTATGCCATCTTTCTTTGGCGTTTCCGCGCGGAATTCACGCCTTTAAACGCTCGTAAATATTTCCCAACCGCGGTCTACGCGCTCACCACCACCACGCTTACATGCATATAACTCAAAAACGTAACAGGACACCGACGTCCCAATTGGTACCGAACACGATTTATGGTTTTCATCCGTTCCTTCGTCAGCAGGGAGGAAGAAAAAAGCGGTTCGAAATGAGACCGAATGATTCAAAACTTAAGTACTTCCGACTTCGGAGAAAAATGGCCGAACGACTAACCTTATGAATAAGGAGAATGGACGAGCGAGGTAGGCAGGAGGAGAAGAAATAGAAAGACAGATGAAGAGAAGGGACGTTAATCAGAGATAAAGTTTAGAGAAACAAAAATAAAGTAAATGTAGTCGCTTTAAGAAAACATGGTGGATGTATTTGAAACCGGAAATAAAAAAAAACAAAAAAAGAAGGAATCGGCTTTGGAAAAAAAAGGGGCCGTGTCAAGTTACCCACCGGGGCCTTCCGGAGGCCGATGGCCAGGAGAAGATTCGCGCCAAGGAGATAGCAAAGGTAAAAAGGGTTTGGAAGAGGACGGACGGAGGGAGGGAGGAGGAGAAAGGTGGGAAGAGGTCGTGGAGCATGGATGCACAAGTGCAGAAGATTGTAGCGGCGTAGAGGGAGATGGAATCAAACAGATAAAAGGTGTTTATTGAGGTGCGATCGAGAGCGAAGTGTTTTCCCTTCCGTATGGAGGGAGATGGCATTAAAAAAAAAAGAAAGAGAGGAATGAATAAAAATGTTCGGGATAGGTTTGAAAAAATGGGAGAGTCCGGAGAGGTCTAAAAGCTTCATCCCGAATCTTGAAACTATAGACTCGTTCATTCTTCCCGAGTTTTCTTTTTATCATCTCTCCGCAAGTCTGCGTTGCAACCTTATAACGCGAAAGGTTCCCTAAAACAACCTTATATCCACTCGCTTTATGGCCGGATTTCGATTTCCCCCCTGCTAAAGGAGATGGGATCGCTTCATGACCCCAAACATGAAAAAATTGTTAAAAAATATAATACTCGATATCTCCGAAGACACGAAAAAGATTGCGGAAAATAGTAGTATGTGAATAACCAGGTTCAACCGAGGATTATCACGGACCTGTCTACGGAAAGACTACCTGTGATCATGATGATATCTCCATCAATAAAGACGAATACTTATCGATATGAGGTGATAACTTACCCCCATTGTCTCTTCAAATACTCCCTTTGAAGATGTCCACATATGACACGCTGAGAGATTTATTTGATCTCTCATATTCCAATATAGGTACATTCACAGAAAATGTGGCATTAGACTTGGCATATTTCTCTTACGAAAAACAAAAAACGCAAATATCGAATGCGGGGTCAAAAGTAGAAGAATTACATACCATATTAAGTCAAGTCTTAGGCCGATTCTCCCTTTCGAGCGATAAGCAATGTACTAGATAATAGAGAAAAAGATTCCACTTTTTCTCTTTGCAAATTTTCCATCCTATTTGCTTCTCATCTAAAACATTGCAGAAGATAACAAATTTCCCTTTCTAAAAATTACCCGTCCTGTCCATTTTTTTGGTTTCCTTTAACTGTATCCCATTCCAACTCATCCGTGTTGCCTTCCGTACAATATAATTATGAGCCTGTTCCGCTCTTCCTGAACAAACCTCGAGACGTGTGTACCGCTAGATCCTTATATTCCGAATCTGCGACCTGCGCAATCTCGCGCCGAATATTACGGCGTCGCACAGTGTGCAATTTGCCTAGTCTAGCTGGACAAAAATAAATTTTCGACTGTTACCATTTAAAGTTGAGCGATATTAAACATTGTTGCTGAATGTACAAAGTATACTGGGTCGTGTTTATTTGACAATTTGGCAACTCTGACATGACTCAGAAGTGGTCCAAACATTGTAATCTGTCGGAGCGGTATACTTATTGGAAGCAGTAACGTTTTGTAGAGAGTTGTGTGACGAGCGATAATTGTGAGTGAGCGGGATATTTCCTTTGATTTATGACATGGATGTTGTAGATACAGATATGTTTCTTAATATTTAGTTTTATTTAGTAGATAATATGACTTTCAGAATTATAGAATATAACGTAAATATTACATAAAAAATAATGCTCAAGAAATTAGGATTTTATTTTTTAAGCAGCCTTACAAAAAAAGTTCCACGAGGTACCACCGTAAAACTCATAGTATTGTATTGTGTGAACCTTATATTTAACAAATCTGATAGTCGTTTCTGCGCATACTTGCGCCATTTACCGATATTTAATTTTTCTAGTGACGCGGCGTACGGTTTCCCGAAAACTACTCTTCGACATTTGGATACAAGGCAGTAGGAAGACGCGAAATGATGACCTTGTTGATTACATCCTTAGTATATTTGACCTTCATAGTTGTCCTGATGATATCCATCAACATATCAGAAATACAATTAAAGTGTTTTCATCAGAAATTAATCATCGATGGAAAAAAAGTTGTAGACACTTGGACAGATTTTTAAAGACAAATTCTCAGTGGCTCGCAGAAGAATTAAAAATTTCTGAAGATGTTTGGGAGAGGGTGGCTGCTACGCAATCACTAGAAGTTAGTACGCCTGGAAAGAGCAGAGGTCGCCCTGTGAAGATTTTTAATGAGAGCAGTAGTAAAAGTAAGCGGAGAAAAGTGCAACAGTTATTGGAATCTCGAAGTCCCGAAGAGCTTTCTTTCGCTACAGAAACAACCTTACGAGCTATGGAAAAAAGGGATGCAGCAGATATTGTCAAGGAGCTATCGGTTGCATCACCGCAAAGGGCAACAAAGCTCAAGAAATCAAGGTTGCCTACGTCAAAACCTGTGCCTTATACTGATGAAGAGGCGTTAGCTTTCTTTCTCGATGCGAACCTCACGACGCATCAATATAAATTGGTGTAGTCTCCAGCAAAAGGACGAAATTGTGATATTTATCCACCGTATTATGTGATTCAGGAGACAAAAAATATGTGTTATCCGCCACGAGAGGCAATGTATGTTAGTGAAACGTGCGCAGAAATAAACCTGCAAGCCCTACTGAACCATACCATTGAGCGCATCGTTAAAGTACAACTTGGTCAAGTTTTATCTAAGTGCAATGCCCAGTCTTTAACTTTAATATGTAAATGGGGATGTGATGGTAGCTCAGGGCATAGTACTTTCAAGCAGAAGTTTGAAGAGCAAGAAGACCACACCTACGATGACGAAAATCTATTCCTCGTCTCTCTTGTTCCTCTTCAACTCCATATTAATGAGACTAATGAACGTATTTTGTGGCAAAATCCAAGAACTTCCTCTACCAGATATTGCCGTCCAGTGAAGCTGCTTTTTGAAAAAGAATCATCAACATTAATTCAACAAGAAACAGCCAAGTTGGAACAACAAATAAAGAAACTTTCACCTACCAAGGTGACTGTAAATGGCACCGAAATTGATGTACATCAAAGACTGTTAATGACAATGGTAGATGGAAAGGTATGAATGCTTTGGCACAAAACCAATCGTCACAAAAGTGCTACATATGTGGAGCTTCTCCCAAGGAAATGAATAATGAAGAAACAGCAAATGAAAAGAGGTTAGCACATATTACAACTTATGCTTTCGGACTTTCTATTCTACATGCGTGGATTCGTTGTTTTGAATGCTTACTGCACATAGCATATCGATTGTGTATAAAGAAATGGCAGATTAGAAGTGCAAGTGACAAGTCAACGTGCGAAGCAAGAAAAAAATAAATCAGGCAGCGATTTAGAAATGAAATGGGTTTATTGGTTGACCAACCAAAGCCTGGCAGAGGCACTACAAATGATGGTAATACAGCAAGAAGATTTTTTAAAGACCCTCAGCAAAGTGCTTCCATAACAGGTGTCAATAAAAACCTCATACATCATTTCTGCGTGATTTTAGAAACAGTTAATAGTGGGTATGACATTAATTTAGAGACTTTTGAAACGTACACAGTCAAAACAAGGAAAATGTATTTGAATCTATATCCTTGGTTCTACATGCCTGCTACAGTGCACAAAATTTTAGTTCACGGTGCTGACATAATTAAATCGTGCATTTTACCCATAGGACAGCTTTCCGAAGAGGCTCAAGAGGCACGCAATAAAGATTTAAGAAGATTTAGGGAAGGTCATACAAGAAAAATCTCGCGAATTGCTACTAACGAAGACTTGCTTTCCATGCTATTAATCTCTTCCGATCCAGTTATTTCTAGTATAAGAAAACTTCCACAGAAGAAAAGCAAAAATTTATCTCCTGAAGTGTTGGACCTATTGTTGGACCCTCCTCCATCTTCCACTAGTTCCCACGAGGATTCGCGTTGTGCAAGTGACACGGAAAGTGAATAAAATAAACTATTTAATGCTTCTTTGTGCAGTTATAAAGGAAAGAAATACATATTTTCTTTCATAAAAATGTAGTTCAGTAATTCTGAAATTATAGTATAATGACAGAGGAAAATTCGAACGAAAATGACCTCGGTATATGCGTTCACTTCGAGGAAAAAATGTAAAACTCATTAAAAACACTCAGTTCATAATGCGCTACCATGTAAATGTCAAAAAAGTGGTATTTTATATATTAAGATTTTTGTCCACCTAGATCGGGCATATTGCACACTGTGCGTCGGTGTGAACTGAAAATTGCATAAAAATGATGGGTAGGAAGAAAGTGAAGGAGGGAAGACGCAGAAGATGCAAATCAAAGAGGAACGTCTTCATTCGTGGGAAAAAAGTATCCCGTTACAACTAAATCCAGTCGCCATGTTAACAGCATCAATAAAAAGTCTACAAATAAAACACAAAGTTTGCGTACCGACGAGGAAACGTTCAGCTGCATGCGGAAAAGGTCGACAGCAAAATGAAAAAAAAAACTCAGCATGTTAAGATAGCATTTTACAGCTCACGTGGAGAACTGCTTTGAGGTCCGCCACGTCAATGCACTATTGGAGATAACGCGGGAGAAATTATACGCTAAGCACATGTGATAAAGGGGCACAAAACGCAAGAAAATTCACGTTTGAAAAATAAAATACCAGAGAGATGATTGGACTAAGGATAAAAAAGTAAAAATATGTTGTGGAAGAGACGAAGAGGAGAAGAGGAGAAAAATCGCATTGCGAAGGAGGCAAAGAAAATTCGAATGAAGCGTTCGGAGAGACAGAAAAGGGGAATAAAACATGTGGGACCAAAAGTGAGTCGTTGAAATAAATGAGGCTTTCCGCGGGAAAGAAAAACGACAAAAATGTCAGAAACGGGAATCGCGGGGAATCAAGAGGGAGTATAACGTAGTAGTACAGAATTCCATTTTATCGCTCTTAAGGTTGGGATTTTGAAGACGAGGATGAAATAATATTCAATTTGATTTGTGGAGTAACCTTTTTCCCGAAATTGGAAGGTGCGGCTAAGATTCCCGATCATATTGCATTTTTTAGTATAGAGAACTTTTCCTTTATCAGCATATGCGATTCGCTAGAGCGAATTTTAAAAAAGGCACTCAAGTGTCAAAAACTCAAATAATAAGTCTTGGTAACATATCTTCAATAGGTTATGAAAAACTAGATATGTACCTACTCACTTCGGCTGCAATGCACACGTCTCTAGTGTCGAATCACCTCAAGTAGATTTTTAAAAAAAAGAAGATCGCTGCGTTGCAGCCGAAATGGGCATCTGGTTTTTCATTAGCTTTATTATTTGAATTTTTATTCTTATGTGCTTTTTTTTTAAATCTGTTTTTACTACCATACGAGCTCGATGATTCTCCATCGAATTCCATGGAGTGATTTAAAATCTGTTTTGCACGATCACTTTCTAAAAATTCATTGTAAATTTAAATTTTTTTCTCCCACGTCCTCCATCTAACTAACTTAAGAACGGGTTATGTCTTTTAAATTTAAGGTTTAAATACAGTAAACACCCGCTATACGTTGTTTCGCATATGCGTCGACAATTAATTAAGGAACATGTTTCGTTATAAGATGTGCCGCTTCGCATATATGTACGTCGTTTGTGAAATACTAAAAGCAGAATTTCAGAAATTCCAATTTCGGTGCATAAATTATAACTATAACAATAAAAACCCTCTATTTGGCTTTAAATTTCATGTTTATTATTATTTATATGAATTAATTTAATTTCATGTTTATCAATTCGTGTAAAATCATACTCAGAATAAACTTTTGCTGGCCATGTTTTTGAGAGATCACGATGGGTTAGGTGGTTCACAAGATACACAAGGAATAAAAGGGACTGTCCCAATTTTAATGACGATGTGTAAAAACCTACTTCTGAGCTTTGTAACAGTTGTGTCTAACATTTTGTGTGTTTATGTTTGCGTTGATAACTCATGATATATTACTTTGGATTGCGAAATCTGCTTGAAAAGTACTCTAAAGTGCGTATCGGTGTACCTGTAAGTCAAGAAACAATTTTTGTGCTCCGTCACACTATAGACAATTATTTTCGGTGATTGATGAATTTATTATTGCAATTGGTTACTCGTTGTTACGATTAAATGTATATTAAACCCTAGTAGCAATGAGTGTTAACATAGTATGTAAAATGTACTGTATTGATATGTATTATTTGGTAAACAAATGTGTCACACTATATCCGCCAGGAACGTAACCCCTAACTTTTATCATAGTTCTTATGGTAATCGTTGTTTCGCTATACGTTGTTTCGTTATAAGTCGCATTTTTCAGGGACGCATCTCCGACCTATAGAGGGGTATTACTGTAGTTTGAAATGCAACAAAAGTTTCATTAAATACTAGCTTTCATATGGATAACGGCTGCTTGTATTTGCGAAAAGGAACCCGCTAAAAAAGACATTTTTGTATCACGTAGGTACGTGCCTAACTTATATAAACGTATGCGAATAAGTACGAGAAAATACATTCGAGTCGCAGAAAAAAAATAACACGAGGGGCATTTTTATGGAAAATACACTTACTCCGAGCAACCGTATGTTCGGGTTAAAAAACACAGCGGTTTTATCTTTGCGAATACATTTACGCTCTCCTCAATGGAAAGGTACAAAGTAAACTAAGAGATTAAGAGTACGAACGAACGAAAGAAAAATCGATGGGAGTGGGCGATAAAAATGGCGGGCGAAACGGCGTGGGAGTGGCAAATTATGAGACAAAAGGGACTGGAGCGTTCTGAAGGTATGAAGCCACGAATCCCATCCGAGAGAAAGTGAGTTTCGCCCGAAAAAGTCTATAATGTTAGGTTATGGAAGAAAATCGCGAGATGTAAGATTCACAGGGGCGAGATAGGGGAAGGGGGGGAGGGGTGATGCTCTCTGTATTAAGTACGAAGTAAAAAAAAGGACAGAAAAAGGATATGGATGAAGAAAGAGGGAGGGAGAGATTGGGATGTAGGGAGTGTGAGAGAGAGAAGAGGCGTTGAACCTTTGGATAGGCAATAGATTTTCCCACCCTCGCTTCTTCTCCTTCTTCCGACTCCTCTTTTACCCCATCCACTGCGGACCTCCCGCCCAGAAGACATCCTCTACCGGCCCCACTCCCCCTCTCTATACCTCCCTCTCTCTCTTTTTCTCGAACCTCCGACCTGACACCAACACTACCACCACCACCCTCTTAAGCTACCTCCTCCATCGGCGTTTCCGAGACACGTTCCCACCTGTTAGGTCGGGTTTTATCTCTCGGGGAAAATCTCCTCCCTCCGCCACTCCCTCCTCCATCCATCCGTCCATCCACTCCCGAAAAACACTCCTCATAGCGTGGTCTCCGTCTGTTGTTTCAATATCCCACCCTCTCCCTCGACCCGCCCCGAAAAAAATAATACCTTATGCTCCGTACTAATCGCCCTCCGACGCGGACGGTAACGCCCTCTCGCGCCCTTTCGGACGTTAAACTACACGGGTTCTTCCTGGTTCGAGAGATACGGGAAGGAGGAAAAGAAATGGTGCATCCGACTCGATTAAAATGCGTTATGGAAAAATAAGGTTATTTTTTTCGATGCACTTAAACAGACGTTAACCCGGTAGCCACGTTTTTAATTTTGGTGGACCAAGAAGCTCGGAAATTAACAAGGCTGTGGGTGATGTATATTCATTCGCACGAAAAACTTATTCCACGCCGTAATAACAAGAGAAAAAGCAAACAATGCAAGTTCAGTTATATTTAATTCGTGACTCTCAAAATGCGTGCAGTTATTTCATTCACTGCTTATCTGCAATTGTTTCCTTGCTGCAAAGTATTTTGGGCTTTCATTGTTCTTATTTTTTCAAAATTCTTAATGTACGTGAATTAAATTACGCATTCGTTTTCTTACATATTTTTGTTTTGTTTCGTTTGTTTCCCGTGATATAATGTAAGTACTAAGTTAATTCCATTCCTCCATCTTCTCTTCCGATCATTCCTCGTATATTCCTCTCTTTCTTCTGCCCTAAATGGACTTCGCTTTGTACTTTTCCGCGTTATTCCTTTGTTTCCCTTAATTCCGAGGCGCTTTACTCCTAATTACCTTCAAATCCGACTGAGAATCCCTTAATTAAAAGCGCAATTTAGAAGCTAATCGGGAGATGGATGAGTTAGCTTTCGCTCGTATAAGGGAGTGCTACAATTCAACTCTTCCGGTTTCTCATAAATGTTTCATTAAGGAGCTAGGCGAGAAGAAGAAGTATGTGTAACGTTCTCTTTCCCTTTTCACTCCGGTGCGAAGCCCCCTCACACAATTCCCTTTCTTTTTTTGTCCGTCTACTCCCCCTCATTCTCCCCCTCACTTTGCCCTTCAACCTTTCTCATTTTCTTTTTCTCTCTCACTCTCCACTTCAGAGGTGTTTCGAAGGGCAATACCTTGAACTTCAAAAGAAAAAATTCCCACACACACAGCCTTTTCTTACGTTTAACCCCTTCTTCTTCTCGGCTGCGTTCAATTCCTTAACTTTCAATCTCTGTTTCTCGCTGCAGGTATCCCTTCCGTATATCCCACGTTACTCAAAACGTACACACACACACACAAACACACACACATATACAAGGCTGTATGGGAGAAAGGACCTTTTGTGTTCTGCGTCTGCCTTTTCATTCTCCCCGCGAACGTGCGTGCGTGCGTGTGCGCGCGCGCGTGTATCCCGGCAGTCCATTGGATGAAGAAAGAAAAAAAAGACTCTCGCCGCCACTCCGACGAGCCACGTGTTTGTAAACATTTAATTTTCTCCTCTTTTTGTCCTCGTTTTATTTTTAATTCTAGTGCCGGAGGTGGAATTAAAAATCGGTTAATTCGAAACAATTGTGTGCATTTTCTTTTCCCTACCGGACTGAAGGAGTCGCGATTTTTCCCACGACACAATGGATTTTCCGGTCTAAAAAAAATAAAATCCTCCGCATACACATCTTACGTCCTCCATTGTTGCATACCGAGTGGGAAATATGATGGCTCTCTTTGTCGAGTTAAATGAGAAAATGGGGGAAATTGGTTTTACGCGTCTAGAGGGATTAACTAAGCTGATTCGGAACATTTCACACCGTCGACGCGTTTTGTCACCTCGGATAGTTTTTGTATGAGGATTATTGGTAGCGCACACAAGGGATTTTCTCAATATGCTCAATGGACCCAAAGTCTGGAAAAAATATAAGTATTTTCAAAACTTTTATCGGATACTTGAAAATCGGTGGAAGAGATGAAAAACAAAGTTTTGATCGCTTAATTTGTATTCGTTCTATTTTTTAAACCGTACTTTGGTTTATTGAGTTGCTTGAATGAGGAGTCCATGACCTCCAACGAAAATATAGCACTTAACGCAAACGGAAATTTATTCAACCTTTCACGCAAAAAATGGAAAGAGTGCTTTCGATCTAATACGGTAATTACTAAAAAGAATCCCTTAATGCTTTTGTACACCATTTAAGATTTACTTAAATTTTGGGGAGTTCCGAATATATATATTTATGTATATAAACATCGAATTTCCAGACAGGTAGAGCTATTTCGCGTTTTATTTATTTTTTCGATGAAAAGAGAGCAAAAAAATAGTATCTCAGGTCACGTCGATGGTTGGTTTTCCTTCGACGATATGTTTTTTGAGGACACTGGTGAGCGTCTCGTTATTTACGGCTTTTAAGCGTGTTTTCGTACAAACCGAACTTCTTGAAGGTATCTCCCGACCACAGAGGGCGTCTCTATTTTTTTACTTCTCTAAAAAAAACAGCCAAAATGTGAAGTCATGAAGGTGGAATGCGGTTTACCGATGACCACTGGATATTTAAAACTTGCGGTGCTTAGAGCGATAACACGCGAACCTTAAGGTGGCCGACCGGAGTTGTTCAAGTGCTTAACGTCCGCAAATCAGCTAACGGTTCCTAAATGCATCCACCTTTCCAGTTGCATGCGTTTTCTTATTTCTAACTCGACTCCCATAAAGCTTCCGAAGGTTATCGCTCAATACGACCCATGGTTTCCGAGTTTGCCATTTCATAAATTGTTTCGTTAAATGCCGTACGAAATACGTATATTTATTTATCGAAAACAGCATTCAGACGACCTCTTACTACGGGCACATTAACGATAACGAAGCCGAACACATACGACCATGCCCTCGGCGGAATTCGAACCTGTGACCCTAACATTGAGAGCCAGACACGTTAACCATTCACCTTCCAAGGACAAAGCTATTGCTGTTTAAGAATTCCTCTCGGGAAAAATAACGGATGTTTAGCGCTAAATGCCCTATTATGCTTCTAATATTTATTTATCAATAAAAATCGTCTAAAATACAATTGTTGTAGAAAATCTGTCGATCACATTATGGACTTAAAATTATATTGTTCCTTAAATGGCAGAGATCCGATTTTTAGTGCGTTTTATTTTATAAAATCACTCTCTCACTATCCGACTTTGCAGTCGATTAAATTAAAATATCACGAAAACGGTAAAAGAAATAAGGCTGAAATTTGCAAGGTGTATATAAGTAATCGATGATGTCATTTATTATGCTACCAAAGAATATGTTTTGAAAAAATCGTTAGGCAGCAGAATGTGCCTTCAACATTTTCAAATTAAGATTCCGATCAAATGGCTTTATATAGAAAATAAAAATATCTCAATTAATTATTGGATAAAATACCCTGTCATAACATTACAGAACTAGGCTTATACCCAATTTTAAGTTTAACAGTCTAAATAAACATCAATGAAAAAATGGCACTTTTTCACATTGCGTCAGCAAATTTAGCTCCAATTTTTAGAATATAGTTTGTTACATAAATGTTTTAATTATACAAAAATCTTTAGGTGAGCATTCTTCGTTCCTAACATACTTCAAAATCCGCTAACTGAAATTCAACCTTCGAAATATTTATCAAATACTTTGCGCCAACTTTCACAGTCGATAATGATTACGAAGCGTTGACCAAAGAACAACTAAGAGGTTGAAGGCTAGATAGTACAGCTCAGCCAGGAGGATATCGAACCGAAGATCATTTGTAACGACGGCTGAACTTCTCTCTCTCTCCCTCCCTCCCTCTAATCGGCTCCCTATATCCCCTTTATATCTAGGCGTAAAAAAAAGTTTTAATCGGCCTCAATGCCGTCCTTAATTAAGACGGTTTTTCCTCACCTGTCTCTTCACCAATTTCCCTTATCCTCGCGTTCTATTCCCCATACGAACGCTTCGCCCATCACCCTCCTCAACCTCCATCGACGCTGGGTGTTTACCGTCGAAAACGGGAATATGTTTTTTTTTTATACGGCGGTTTGCGAAGCCGGTACACCGTTCCACGGGTCAACGGCAATCGGTCAGGTACACTTAGGTTTCTTTTTTTACAAAAAAATACATTCGCTCCGCTAGAAAATTTTTCGAAAAACCTCTGCTCGCCGAAGAAACTAAGAAGGGTAACTCACGCAAAGGGTTGGCGGAGAACGCGGAGAATAAAGACGTTCTCTCTCTCTCTTGCTATCTTCTTCCTTTCTCTCCACTTCGCGAAGAAAAACACATCACGATTAAGTGTCCATTACACAGCGCTCCTCCTTTCCCTTACCTCTTGCAGACGCCTCACGCCGTTTTTTTTATCCATTCACTTCTCTTTCTTTCTTCCTATCTCGTTCACTCCTTCGCATCTTCCTCTGTATCACTTCCGTCCGAAGAGGCCAGTAACAGCTCAATTTCACCGTTTCCCTTTCGCCACTCGCGGTAACTTCACTTCCACGACGTTTCCATACGCCGTGATACAGTGAGAGGATTTTTGACATCTTATATACACGCTTGTGCGCATAAACAAATATTCACTAAAGCGACAGAATGTTTATAAAATTATGAAACGACAAAACTGCCAAGAGGACATCAGATATTGATTATAGAGCTAATATTTAAATTACTTTATTTTTCGCATGATTAGAAGTTTGATTTATTTTTATTTAATTTAATTTAATATATTTAATAATAATAACAATAAATTTCCATTGCAATCATGTGCAAATTGTTTAGGTATACACCAGTTTTTTGCCCACGCTTGGCATGTTGCCACTTCCTCATAGTTCTGGAGACATTATTTTATATATATATATATATAATTAACTAATTACTGCCATCAACTAAATCAATTATAATCGAGGAGACTCTCGGTCATTTTCTGGGCGTAAATTTCATAGATGATGATGACCTTTCTTCTGATCGCCTTTTTTTTCGCCCGAAGCAGAGAACGAAATCGTGTGATTTGATTTCAAACCCGCGAAGCCAGAGTTCATAACAAGAGGTTAAAACGGCCCACGACTAACGGGACGTTAGAAAAAGAGGAATCATCGGTGGAGATGACGATAAGCAAACTTATCTACGCTTCCAGACGTCGCTGAGGAAGATTCCACCGTAACAATGCGTCCCGAGACCTCAGATTCCAACCTAACGCAACCCGTTTCGAGGACTTAAGAGAAGATATGTTCATAGACCCAACTTAGCCACTCGAAAACGCCGACCTGTCCATCGTCTTATTTCCTTCCCCCTTTTCTTGTTTGTCCATCCTTTATAGTCAACCCATTTGAATTTTTCTGTTGTTTTTTTTAAGAGCACCTGCATTTTCCGGGTCTCTCTCCCTCTCTCACACACACACACACCTTATGACAATAAAATGTTTCCCTTAAAGGACACGTGTGCTGTCTTCCGCATCTCATCCCTGTTACTTGACTCGCTTATCTCCATGTCTTACGTCTCTTTCTTTCAGTTTTCGTGCGTTTCTCTTTCTCTTTATCAATTATTCTATTCGTCATGTCTACATACCTCTTCCACTCTCTTCCTTCTCTATCCACTATCCGCCATCGTTCATCGCTCTTTATTTTTTCTCTTTTCTCTTTCTTTCTGGCATTTCATTGATGTCTCTCTCCATCTCACATTTTTAATGTGTGCATACGTGGTTGACGTGAATTGTTCAATGTTATTATGTACTATAAGTTGGTTTTGCTGGATTTTAACATAAACCTTTTTGTGTTGACATTTTCCCGCTATTGGTCTCATCCTAAGGCAGTGGGGCACAAACTTTTTTATGCCAAGGGCTACTTTCATTCTGTAAATTGTCTTGCGGACTACTAAACTTTTTAACATACCTATACTTCAGGATATTTTAACTTTAAGTTAAACGCAAAAATAACCGTAAAGAAAGTTTATTATACACCATTTATGAAAATCGACAAAATAAATAATCGCGAAATTTATTTAAATTTCTTCTTTATTTAAGCGATTATGGGCGCATTTACACTGCATATCTTTACCCAGTAATTGATAATTGGGCTTGTAACTCTAATCTTTAAGATGTTCATTCGTAAGTGCATTTCTGGTTTTTGATTTAATTAGTTTCATTGTTTAAAAAAATATTGATTCACATAAGTGGAAGGAAAATATGCTTTCAAAATAAATGTGTTTTTTATGTTTGAAAAATTTTCAGATGAAACAAGTTTCCAAAAACCTGAATCGCTGTATAGCATTTCTTTCAACCCTGTATCACTTTGCAACACAATTATTATTTCATTTTCCAGATCCGTCGCATCCATGCTGAACATCTAATTTTCTAGATATTTCTTCAATGTCAATTCCGGCAAAAAAATGTTACGATAGATATATTAAAAATCTAGGAAACATCATTCGAATTCAGTTCTTTAATTTTTCTAGCACCTCGCTGCCTCCGCGGGCGACTTCAATTTTCTTAAAGGGCGATCGGTCGCCCGCGGGTGACGTAATGGGCACCCCTGTCCTAAGGTATAGTTGAACAATTAGTTTGCTCATTTTTCTCCACGAGTGTACTTTTATTCCGTTTGTCATGTGTTACAGTGTTTCATTTTGATTTTGGTATCTTATTGCAGTTTGTATATCTCACAGGTTTAAATGGATTAAAATATTTTAGTCTAAATCTCGACTTAGTTTCTTTTAAAAATTAATATTTTATTCAATTTCCCTCTCTTTTATTCCCTCTTCTTTCGATAAACTTTATACTTTCTCCAATCTCCCTCTCCATCCACTTCCTCTCCATCCACCTCCTTTCTTTCCATCTTCTCTCCATATTTTCCTCCATCCATCCATTCTTCCATCG
Organism: Uropetala carovei; assembly: GCA_036926305.1. Classification (NCBI taxonomy): domain Eukaryota; kingdom Metazoa; phylum Arthropoda; class Insecta; order Odonata; family Petaluridae; genus Uropetala; species Uropetala carovei. The sequence goes on along the minus strand of JAXCHB010000089.1, from coordinate 2,201,801 downwards.
GCCACTTTCTCATATACCTCCATCACTCCATTTCCCTTTTACCCCACCTTGCTTCTTTTTCTCCCACTTTTCCCCTCCTCCCCTCCCCCTCCCCACCTCAATCTCTCTTGACCTCTCTTCTCTGCGAGACACAAAACCTCTCTCTTTATCCTTCTAAGAGTCCATTCTCGTGCGGTCACACCCATCTTCCTCCCACGCGCGCATTTTCTCCTCTCTCTTGTTTTTTCTCTCTCCCTCTCTCTCTCTCTCTCACTACCACTCTCCCCTCGCTCGCTAAACCTCCGCCTGTCTCACTCTCGTCTCTTCTTCCTCTTTCGCTCTCTTTTTCTCTTGTTTGGCCGTTTTTTGTGTATTGCTTATACCTCACTCACTCACTCTCCCTCTTTTCTCTCTCTCTCTCTCTCTCTCTCCGCTATCGCCTTACTTGACCTCTCTCTTCCTTTCTTTGCCATCTCTCACCTCGACGTTGGAAGTGTCTTACTCCATCCTCTCTCTCTCTCTCTCTCTTTCTACCAAATAGACTCTCCTCTTGGGTGGCAGGTAAGCAAAGGAGATAAAGCGAAGAGGAATTATTCGCAGCGTCCGGTTTGATTTACCGCGGCTTTAAAAGTGTGTATTTTTTCTCCTCCCTTCCGTTCCCTCCATTTTAATGGCGAGGACGAGACGATTGTGTGCCCCCCCCCCCTCCCTCCCCCCACACAGTACGTTGTGGTGGTCGTTTTTATCGCGCGGATAAAATGATAGAATTTTCGTCTTTGCGACGGCGGGTCTTTTCGGGTCCACGTATTTACCGCGATGCTTGACAAGAGAGATGAGAGAGAGATAAAAAGACATAAACGTCCGATGCCTGGATGCGACCCCGCGGTCTGACGGACAAAAACGAGGTCCCTTTTAAGTGCGTCCGACCTCTTTAATCCTTCTGGTCTCACCAAAGCGGGGACAGGGATTTATAGCGAGGGAAAATGACACTAAACGGCGATTGGTTGACAAATAAGACTTTTAAAAAACTGTCAAAAATACCATCGGCTGTTTCAAATAAAGAAAAAAAGCATCGGGTTTAAAAGACGTACAAACATAAAATTCGAGGATTTGGTGTTCAGTGTCATGAACCGTAAGGAGAAGAAAAGCTTGAGACAAGCGATTTGCATGAAGAGAAATAAATAAAAAAGATTAAGTAAAAAATTGAGGTTGTTGACACGTAAATGACAAAGAAAGAGAAAAGAGTATAGTGGGAAGGCACAGACGCGTAATGGATTTTATGAGAGATGTGGAAGAAGGAATACTATGAAAAGGGATGGTGGAGGAGTAGTAGTATCCATGGTGTTTTTATGGGAAATATCATTAATTATAAATAAAGAATAAGAAACTTTGGAGCTAATCGTATTGTCTCGAGTTTTAGGAGGTAAAAAATCGGAGTGAATTACTGTATATAATTCTCTAACTATTGTAATAGACTTTTAGTTTTTGGACGCTTTCATTATATATACAAATTATTGAAGATTAAGAAATATTCTCAACTGTTCGTTACAAAAAAACTGCTAAAATACTACCAGCAACAATGGGTACTGCCGCTTTTGTTTTAATAAGTACTTTTGTAGTGTTGACTAGGTGTATATTTGAATTGCAGTTATACTTATCTCAAATCGATAAACTCCATCTTATTCGTGAATTATTATGTGTTTATCAGTCAAGGTGTGGCTTACTGGAAAACGCCTCGAAACTTTTACAATTTATGGAAAAAAAAGAAACCGTGTCTGTCAGCAGTATATTCCTTAGATCCGATTCCTTAATTTGCATCTCTTTCTCAAATTGCTTCCTCATTGTTCTTATACCTTTCTCCTCCTTCCACACAGTATAGCCTCACCTTTTCCACCTTCTTCGGTCATTAAACCCTTTACTCCCTCTCTAAACGCTGTCCTTCGCAAAAGAAGGGATTGGTAAAGAGCGTGGTGCAAAGAGGGCTGTGAGTACACATGGAAGACAGGAACGACTGAGATATGTGTGCTGAATGCAAAGGAAAAACACAAAATAATGTACGTAAAACAATTTCGTGAAAAATATTTTAACTTGCTCGCGAAAAACAACAAAATGGAATGAAGTGCAATATATATTGAATTTTTTCTTAAAAGACACTTGTTTGAAAATAATATTTGTCCCGAAACACTTTTTTATCTCTCGTTTTTGCCGCGTCTATATTATAATTAACAGAGAAAGAGACTTTCCCTTTATTTAAACAAAATATTTTCCAAAGAGAGAAAAGCATCCAACATTATGTTGCAAAACTTTTTTTTTAATTATCGCCGCATATTTTTATATTAATATCGAAAGAATTCGCGAGAAATCCAAGGGATAACACTCTACTTTACCCAATCCCGAGGACAACTTTTGAAAAACAACTCACTCGACCAAAGAACACGCGTGGAAAAAAATCAAGATGCAAATGAAGGATAAGAAATACAGACGAGTGAGGCCAACGGAATATAAGGACGGAAATAGGAAGCGGAGAGAAGGAAGAAACAGGCGGAGAAAGAGAAGGAACGGGAGGATAACAATGTTGTCTCCACTCAGCCAAAGGTTATAAACCCGCGCAATTTATAAATGCTCGCTCTCTCCGCATACGGCGCGTTATGACATTCCATCGCATGAATATGGATATCGGTAATTACGTTGCAAAATAAACATGTCACACGCTTCCATTGCCGTCAATTTTTCAATTTCTCACGGGCAGTAAAGATGCTTTGGGAGGATCGTTTTTCCGGCTACGTACGTTTTGCATGTTCGATAGTTCTGTCAGCGGCCGCAATTGCTTACCGGGTTTCATTGCACTGTGGTCGAAGACGTCAAATGCTTATCCTTTAGACATATGTACTGTTCTTTCTTTTACCGGTAAACGTGCGGGCGAATAGGCATTCTGCTATGCTTCTAATTGCCTCTCTGTCATAAGCGTCAGTCATTTTGTTTCAAAGATACTTTTATTAATCCTTATATTTACACCGACGAACAAGGAAGTGTCAAAACATAGGATATCTTTTCATTCTTATCTCGGTGCTACGGATATATATTATAATATTATGTAAATGAGAAATCCGATGAGTTCAATAAAAATATTTACCCCGCAACTAAAGTACAATTACATAAAAGCAAGGAGGATTTAATTAATTCAGGCTTATAGTAAGTAATTAACTTGCTTATAAGACCAGCAGTAGTCTAAAATATTGAGGGACATTAATTGGCTGGTAATAAAAATGCTCAACGCTTCCGAATTCTTTGCGATTTTCATTGAGGAAATAATAAAAACTATGGCTCGAATTTTAGTTCGTAGTCACTACTTCTTTATGTGAATATGAAAAAGCAAATGGTATGAATAAAAGCGAAAAATGAAAAAACCATGCTACTTTTCTTCAAGTCTTATCTGCGGAAGAATAATTACCAAATGTTTTCCGTTTCAGCCAGATCCATCGGTAGACTTGAGCCATTAAAACTTTTAGATACGGGCCTCCACCAAGAGATAAAAATCTCTTAATTACAGATTCTTCTCCACGCAGTTCATTTTGATTCGAGGTTTACCTTAACGCCTAAGTTGATTAGCTTCCTCCAGCGAGATAATTGGATGTCGAATTTCTGGTGGATCGTAATATAAAAAACACTACCACTCCTGTTTATTTACAAAATTTCAGATTTTATTTTTCATAACACAAATGAATTTATAAGAAGTGTTATATTTCTATGCCTGAAAAGTGAGTTCGCACGCATATTATTTAAAATCGACTATATATTCTCTATCTTAGCCCTTTTCGTGTCCAGTCAAGCCTACCGTCTGTATATTTATGCATATGTAAATGTGCAAATTTATAACAGCATATAGAAATATATGCATGAGTTTTGCTTTGTATGCTAATATCGTTATCAAGCATTATATGTTACGAGTAGATGAAATTGGCCACGTGAAAAGTTCATTACGAACACAACAACTAGTGTAAAATAATTATGACGATAATTTAAATAAAAAAATGTCATAGGATATTCAAGATGCACTGTAGGACTTCAAAGAGATCACGAGACAAATCAAGTCCCCAAATGTCGTTTTGAAATGAGAAAAAAATTAACATAGATTGTACGGAAATGACATATAAACACAAGGTCTTCTTCTTGAACTTTGTTCGTATGTATCGTTAAAATCTCAGCACGCAGGAAGCAGATCACAATCCCATCTCAGGAAAGAGTAGACCAATTAGGAATATCAGCGCGAGGCGATCGGTTTTTTTTGTGAACGGGAGACACGTGTGCCGTCGGTGAGAGGAGGCGGGGCGTTCGCTCCCCAACCGGACCTAATTCGAGAGAAATAAGGTTTGTGAAAGAGATTGGTGGAGAGAGAGGGGCGAAAGGGGAGAGAAGATAGAAAAATGAAGAGTCAAAAACCCCTTTAAAGAGTTCCCACCTTCTCAGCAGCAGCAGGAGACTTCAACGCCTGAGTTCAATCTAATTTTTTTTCGTACCGACCCGATGAAAGAAGTTGCTTTTTTATTGGTCGACTTTCATCATTTTTTTCAAGGGAGGATATGTAAGGAATGAAAAGAGGGTGGCAGGGAAGAGGGGCAGCGCAGAAAGGGGATGCTCGCGTCGAAGCAATCACAAGAGAAAAGAAATCAATTTTTGTCCCTTTTTCCCCCATCCCGTTCGGGTAGCGTGTCACCAACCCACGAGAGAATCGCTCAGCGGTTGACCGAGTCGTTTGACGGAATTGAACGAGCTTGGCCTCCCTCTTTCCTCCCCCCCTCTCTCTCTCTCCCTCTCCCTCCTGCTTCTCTCTCGACACGCGAAAGGGTGAGGAGGAGGAAGAAAGGAGTTCGGTGGCCGCGGCGATGCTACTCACAAACTCTCCCGCACGCTCACAGACACACACACACGCATACACGGGCGACGATCTTCTTTTTATTCCGAAACCGCGAAGGACCCTTGAGATGGACACGAGATTTTTATAAGGCCGCGAAAATGCTTCCTGGATTCGTAACGGTACTAGAGGGGGCCGGGGCTTATTCGTCCCGTCGTCCGCAACGGCCGACCAATCTCACAGCGTGGTGGAGGGAGAAGGAAGGTTTGTTGGTGAAATGGAGGAGTGGGAGTGAAGAGAAGGGAGATGGGATCGAAATGAACGCTGTCGACACGGTAGATTAGAATGGTCAGCATGCGTTACCAAATTGCGATTCCGTAAAGGAGATGCGGATCTGAAGAAGCGTGACTGTTCTTCTAGATTGATTGGGGTGTGGTCTATAACCTATTCTCTCGTTCGCTCACACCACGCCGCTCGGGAGACGAAGACGGCGAAAGTAACCGTGCTAGAGTGTCTTACATTCATCTCACGTAAATGCGTCGGATTTCGGTTCGATAAAAAAGGTCTTCCTCTTTATTTCTATTTTTAGGGAAATTTATGACATGTGGTCGACACCGAACGGCATGCCAGAAAGTTATGAGGTTGGTTTTTTTTAATAGACAGTGCTTGCGATACAAACTTGGAAGTTGTATCTGGGTACGGTCAAAAGAATGTAGTTTTTTGTCGCCGACGCGTCTACTTATACGCTTTTCAAGCAAGTCCGAAAAACGCATTATTTGAATTAAGGCTTTTTTCTCATTTTGATCAATAGGAAACTTCATTTACATTTACATTAATACCCTGCAAGCCGCCAGAAGCGTTTGGCAGAGGGTGTCACAGCACCAAATGAACTCTAACTAATGCCTCTGTTGGACTGTCTTATCGCGTCTGGGAAAAAGGATCTGTAGTATTTCTCGGTTCTAGCGATTGTTTCGACGTATTTTCTCGTACGCTCTGATCTAACATTAGGTTCACTAACACTGATGGGCACAAATATGCCGCCCACGTCTTCAACGAATTCGGAGCTTTTAAAAATTTCAAATAGTTTCCTTCTGTATTAAATTCTTCTACTTTTCAACATCTGCCATTTCAGGTCCCTCAAGATCTCTGATACACTCGCATAAATCTAGCCGCTCTACGCTGAATCATTTCAAGCTCCCTAGTTAGGCCCTCCCAGACGGCGCAACAGTATTCCACGACGGGTCGTATTATTATAGGGAAAAGTATGCGATTTCCTTCACATTCGAGGGGCATCCCCGCAAAACTCTAGTGTTTCCCGATGCTATGACGGCTTTGATATGCTCCCTACTAGACAAATTGCTACTGAGTGTGACTATTGACGTATTTTAGCTTTAATCCAGATATTTCGTACGGGTAACGGATGAAATTCATGGAACGCCTGAAATTCATTGCGGCGCATTTCTTTATATTCAGGTCGAGTTGCCATCTTTACACCACTTCGTAATAGCCTGAAGGTCCCTCTGCAAAGTCTCTTGGTCTTATATTGTGTTGTTCAAAGCTATGGTGACATCGCAGATTAATACCGTATTTGAGACTTTTGAGGACAAGTACGTATTATTTCTCGTATTCGGGTATCTTTAAAAAAGGCGATGTGGGTACAATCATTCCGTGCACTCGTTTGAATTTAATGCGAATTTGTGAAATCCAGAACAACATTGCATATTGACACGACTTTTCAGAAATCTTGAACTTTGCGATTCGATGTTAATAAAGTGGTAATAATACAAGAAATTTTAAACTAGATTTAAATCTAGAATTTGAACTTCTGGTGGCATGTTTATCAGTTACAAATTTCTACCTGTTATTCGCTATTTTTAGAAGAAAAGTGACTATCGTTGTTACCAAAAAATATTTATTAATCATTTACCTTTGGTTAGCTCTGCTTAAAAACGTTTTTTTTAGTTTTAATAATAATAAATAAATTTAACATTTTAACGATGTGTCAAAAAAGGTAAATCTTCGCCTTTGGCTTTGTGAATACTGGATATTGCTCCGTACAGATGTATGAATTAATTTGTCAATCGATTTACTTTTGCAAATTTAAAAGACAAGTAAGCTATGGTAAATAGTATTATAATTTAATTCCTGTTTTACAAAAGGATATTCTTGGGTAGTTTCAATCCGATCAATGACGGAGAACAATTCAAGAAAATAATCATGTTTATTGACATTCAGATGAGATATTTTTCCTAATATGCTGGAAATATAAGTGATCCTAACGACTACAAAAAATCGTCCAATGGTGAATCTTAGTTCGAAAACATACGTGTTAACAAGCTTTAACTACATATTCCGCTTAACTCAACTTCGCGTATTTTAAAAGCGATGTTGCGTTTAGATTATATGTAAATGTGTGCGAACGTAGGAACGCAATGATTGATGTTATTAGACCTTTTAATGCAGTAATGGCTCCTGATAACTATCCATTACTAAAAAAGGAAAAATTAATGCGTGTGAAACTTATCAATAAACTCGTCCCACGACTCCATTTCATTAATTTGCATGGAATTACAACTTAAGAGTCACTAGTTCTTTCATAAAGTGAGATACCAGAGTACGCGATATATTCGCGACACATCTGTCCTTGGAGACCTGGTAGATGAGAGAAATTCCCGCGACGGCATTAGCATATCTTCTACAACAGGTGGCCTTAATATTCGCTAAAGGACGTTTCCGTAAATCGAAAGGAGGCAATTTCTCGATGGCATCGTTTCTAACGTCGCATTTCGTCCACGATACGGCGACGGTTTATTGAGCCAATTTGCCAATTTTGTCCTTCAGGGCACGGAAAATTAACCGCTATATATTTTTTTAACTTCCTCCGTGTAAAGGAATCGTAAAAATGACACGGAATTCCACTCTGAATACTACTCGCGGAAACTTGACAGGTGTATAAGAGACACGTACGGTATTTTTGCATAACTTAAACACTTCTGTATATTCCACGGTTGTCGTTTTTAAATGACGCGTGTCTAAATCCGCGGTGTGTGTGGAGGGATTACGCTGGTAATCCGTGTGGTTATGAGCTAGAAACTGGTTGCAGACATAGTTTATCGCTCTTCCGGAAGAAATATTTTCCGGTAAAAAAGATCTCATTCGCAAGAATGAGATGGATATTTCAACGCGCGAATAAGACCGCAATTAATAAAATAATGGAAATAATTTAACGTGACTTGAAATTTATACCAAAAAAATCCAAATGAAATATATTTGAAGATTCATCCTTCACAAATAACATTTTCCTTTGGTTAGACGGAAAGAAGAGAATGTATGTTTGGAACAGCTGGGGGAAGTTTTTTTTGCTCACCGGCTTCAAACATAGTTTCCAAAATGCAGAGCAGAGTCCCTTAAGTCATATTTAGTACGCAAACAGTATCGTTAGGGATCATTCCATACTTTAGAATCTCCAAATTACCAGATATATAGATAAAATTCCCCACATTTCGGGTTTACTGTTATGAATAATTTACTGGAATCTCGACTACATCGTAAATCGTATAGCGTGTATGCAAGTGTGATTGAAGAAAAACTATATCTGTAAACTCCTTCTCATACTAACACTGCCAGAGATAGCAGACAATATTAAAGAAACGGAAATTTTCAACATTGCCATTTTAAATGGGCGATAACGAAACCAATTTACAACTCTATTTTCCGAAATGCGGAAATATTTCCTCATCAATGTTAGGAACAACAAAAATATATATCGTGGGAAATTCGAACGACCTTAAAAATATGGAGCGTTTATACTTCAGTTTTATTAGTCTCTTTCTTTGCTCCACACGTCTTAACGTAGGCCGAAAGCTCCGTTAGGATTCGAGTATTTTCTTTGCGGAATTTCATAAAGCTCCTTGGGAACGTTCGTTACGTAAATATCACCGACGGACGACTCAAAGGTGCCTCCTGAAACGCTAAAAAGCGACTCCACCCGTACCTTTTTGGCAGCATTATTAGCATTTTGCTTTCTGCTCACATTCCGAATCCTATTTTCCCTCCCGGTCGCTTCCCCACCGCCTCTTTCCCATCCCATTATTTCACCTCCACCCTCCTCTCGGCCTCTCTCATCCTACTCCTTTCCCTTCCTTCCTCACTTTGCCTCTCCTTCTCTCTCTCTTTCCATTTCCTACGTCTATCAACACTTCCTCCGTTCTATAACCCCTCCTCTCTCACACAACTTTTTACTCTTCTCCAACCTTCCCTATCCCCTATCTCCATACTTCATCCTCTCTACATTTCCTCTCTTCTTTCTCCCTCCCCCTCTCCCTTCCCCATTTCGTCCATCCCTCCTTTCTCCCTACATTTTCCCTCACACCTTCCTCCTGCTCCTACTTATCCTACTCACGTTAGCGACAGCATCCGTCGCCTGCAGCATCTAAAAACATTCCAACGCCTTTGTGGTCCACAGCGTGGTGCCCTGCTTCTCTTATTGGGCGAGCTCATCGAACTGGGGAGGAAGGTTTATTTTAGCACTCACAAATTCAACAACGGAGTTATGCCCGTCCCTGCTTCCCCTCCGCCCCCTCCCCCCCCCCCCCCTTCTCCCCTCTCCCACCCCTCTGTCCGGAGTGGTCAACTTGCCTTCCTCGCCCACCGTCTCATACGTGCCTTTAATGCAATCGATTCTTCGCGTCCGCGGACATTCCGAAATCATCCTCCATTTTTACTTTCTCATACACGAAGTAGGTATGTTGAGAAAGTATTGTTATCGCGATAAAATTCGACCTCGAGATTTTGACGGAAATATACGTTTTAAGTGTCGCTGAATCCGAAAAAGTAGTTTTCGCAATGCCGCCTGTCTGTTATTGGCTCTAGAGCCTAAACGGTAGAGCGAAAATGAATTAAATCTCGTACTTAGGCATTTTATCATACAGAATAGAAGCTATGAGGAAATGGTTGCCATTGCTCGATAATTAAGGGAAGTTTATTCTACGCATTTTTAACAATTTGATTTTCTTAAAACTGGCTTCAAAGATTTTGATCAAACTTCGTACAGTTACTTGACTTTACGTCTTCAATAATACCAAATAGTTCATATTTCTCAAAAAGTTAATATAAGGCTAGTTTATTCTAGGCAACTTTAACAATAATTTGATATTCTCATAAACGGCTTCAACGATTTTGAACAAATTTCGCACCGTTACTTGAGTGTACGTCTGCAATAATACTACATACTTCATATAAGGCTAGTTTATTCTTGGGGAACTTTAAAAACAGTTTGGATTTTATAAAAAACGGCTCATACGATTTTCATCAAATTTCGTATAGTTATTTTAGTTGATGTTCAGAACGATTCTACATAGTACATATTTTTCAAAGGACAACTAAACGACGCATTAGTTTATGAGAAAGTTTGTACAATGTATGTTGTACCGATTTTTTCCCTTCGGGCTACATTCTTCCATTCACATGCCTCCCCTTCTCTTTCTCCTCCCTCTCCGGCTCTCTCTCTCTCTCCCTCTTCTCTTGCGATGCATTTTTCATGTAAGGTATGCCTTTTTTATTTCCCAGATCCTCTTCCCCCTCCTATCACTCTCATTCTTTTTATATCTCCCGCAACCGTGCTTTCGCAAATCCTGACTTGTTTCCATATCTGTGCTCCCACTCATTTTCCGCGCTTCTATATGCGAAACTCGTACATCGTTTTATTTTACGAATCCTTTTGCAATTCCCTTTCTCTTGCCTTCTTCTCTTATCGGGTCCCAACTCCTCTCTCATCGTTTCGATTTCTCACTCTCTCTCTCTCCTATAACATTCATTCGACTTCCTATGTATTCCCTACTAATAAACATTAGTCAACCTTTATTTACGTTTATGCGGATGAAAGTTTGATTTTTACAGCCCACAAAATCGTCAATTTCTTTCGATTTTGCTGCCAGGCGCGGTACGTTTACGCGTTTCCTTTATTTTCCGAGTTCTGTCCGTTTTTCTCCCATATACCGTCATATTGTCTCTGTCGCACGTTCTGGAATGGAATACCTTTTTTCGGGATTCCGAGGCTTATCAATTTTTGATATCTTAGAGTTGATTTTCCTCTGGTATTTCGTTCGTGGAACATGGATTTTTAAACTCACGATTCATTAGTTTGATGTGTAACTTTTCTCACAATCACAAAAACTAAATATCGCTTGACTCTTACATAAAGGTCCAATTATTGCTCTTTTTTGGAAACTTTCTAGTAGATGTTTTTTTTTTAATTGGAACGTTATTGTGTGTGGTGTGCTATTGTGCTAATAGTAATATTATTAATATCTATTTGTAAGTCGTATCAATTTATAATTTGACATTTTTCCAACACAATACTAAAACTTTTATTTAGTTTTAAATGTTGTTTCGTGGTACAAAGAATCACTCTCAAGTTAAACTGTAAAATTCGTTTATTTTATGTAATACATATCGATGATAACACTAGCAAGTGAAAAAAATACGCTCAAGTGCAGTGAGGGTGGCGTTTTCCATTTTCAATTTAAGACAACTATTTACATGCTATAAATACAATTCACTTCGCCATCATGTGCGCCATAGGTATTTTATAAAAATGTTATAGACCAATAAATCTCGGACTTCGCCGGTTAAGTATATATGTAGCAAGATTTTACGCGTTGAAGCGTATAAAATGGCTATCAAAAGTAATTCAAGAACGAAGAAAGCCCCGAGAGCAAACACTTTTCCCATTCATTATACCGCGGTATTTTATCATTAAATATATTTCCGCGACGTCCCCTTTACTTATACCAATATTTACGCCGCACATCTCCTATCTTCCGAGAGCTATCAGTTTGGCGGCAGTAGACGGTAAAACCCTTATCCCCCTTAGACTCGCCAATAAACGCAAATAACCATCCTCGGAGTTTTTATCGTTCAAGTACCATCAGTTTTCATACAATAAATTTCCAGGCATTTATCAATTCTCCACGCTCGCCGTATCGCCGATCTCTTGGCTTCTCCGTACGCACTCAGCCTCTTCGCCTTCTATTACTCAAGCTGCTTCTCCCACACCTCATTTAAAACCGACGCGAATACCGGCCGTTCTTTGCCTCCGAGACCATTTTCATTCCCGTCGGAGCCATACAGCTCCCCTCCATTTATTTCGTTTTTCTTTTTTTTTTCGAGATTCTCGGAGAAATTCTTTTTACTTTCGTGAACATCCCACCGATAAAGATAATAGACATTCCACCGCCTTTTCACGGTCAAAGGCACGCCGCCACGAATATTACGGCTTCATTGTAGACTTTAACTTTCTTTCTCTTTCCATCTCAAAAACCTTGTCGCGTTTGGAGTCAGTACTTCTCGCCCCTAATGCTTTATTCTTTTAATATTTCTTTTGCTTACTGCTTAGTCGATTCGGGTTAATTGGCGTTTTTAATTCTCTCTATTTTGCATGGATTTTTGTTCGCATTTCGCTGTCTTTGGAAGAAGTTGAATATTTACGACTAAAAACTTCCTTACTACTGCTAAAGAAAGAAAATGTTCCATCTGATGCTTTTAAAAATATTTCCAGGATATTTGCATGGAAATGAGTTTTGTTCAGCAAAAAGAAAGTGTACGCTTATAGTGAACTCCCGTCAAAATACAGCAACCTGTTTGCGCCATGAAAAAATGGCTAATTTTCCAAACAGGTTTTAAATTCTCGATTTATGTGGAATGGTTAAAATCTTCCTGAGGAATTTTTACAAGAGGTTTATTGTCTCGTTCACTATCGTCCAAGTCCACACATTTACGCCTTAGACCAGGGGTCGCCAAACTAAGGCCCGGACAGAGATTTCACCCGGCCCTCCTTGCCTCGTTAAATTCTTTAAAACATGCACTACCGTATCCCAGCCAGCAGGATATCTCACTAAAAATTATTGTTTAAATCAAAACCATATTATTCACGTTCGTGGATCCGATACGCTGTTTTTTTATGTAAGAGAATGAACACGTTACGAATTCCAAGAAAATTCTTGAAATTAGCTCATTGAAATTCTCATTGGGCCTGATCAGTCATTAGAGGTGTCATAAGTGGTCCATTCATTGATATCAAACGCCTAATGTACCCTTTACAAGAGAAGATTTAGTGACCCTTGCTTTAGACGATTGAGTTTAGGTACATTTTATTCAAACAGGCAGAAAGCTAGTGGTAATGTAATATTTTTCTTTACAGCTCCTCCTATAAATATACGAGATAAATAAAAATGATTTATTCTAATATATTTCGTTAACATATCGATCATATCTGCCTAACGTGAGCTTCTTTACTTCCTTCGTAAAAGTCTTATTTAACTGTATCAAGTGACACGATGTTGTTTGTGTTCATGTTGTACAGTTAAAATGTCGAACTTCTCTTTATTAGACCAAAATTACTAAAATTTCCCAATAGTTATTAAACACACTTTTACCGAGGATTCTTTTAATTCTCATTACCATCAATCAGATTTTCGGCAAAAAAATTGAGAGATAGAAAATAATGTAGGCCCTCTAAATTTAGATACGTTAGCAATCCGCTTTTCTCGATTATTTAAAAATAACCACTCTTCCATTCACTCCCGGGCGTTTTTCTTGCCATTCCCCAATTTTAAGAATTTCCTCAGGAATTTTCGAGCTGATTATTTTTACACGTGTTTGCCTTGTGGAATACTTTATCGCCGCACTTCTCTCGATTTACTCGTTATCTCCGCATTCCTCGATCTCTCCTTTCTTCCCATATTTTTTGTCATCTCTCCTATCCCTTACCCTATATCCCTTACTCTAACATAAGAGCCGTCCATCTCTTCATTTTTAATTACCTCCGCCTCCGTCTTAGGCTCCCGTCACCACCTACCTACCCCGTTTCACATTATTTCTTCCTCGTATCGCACGCCATCTGGTGTTTTTTGTCGCGCCCTCGTATCTGCGTTCTCTATCCCCGCGTAACATGCACGCAACAACCTTTCCCTTCTTCCTCCATCTTTCTCCCTCTCTCTTCTTCCTCTCTTTCTCTCTCTCTCCTGTAAACAAGAGAGAAGCCTCCTCCCACATCCCGAGGTAAAAAAGAAAGAGGGAGGAGGAAGAAGTAGAGATTCTCAACCGTGCAAACACGTCTATGCTACTAATCATTCCCGAGGGCGCGTGAGTTGCGTCCCAAATCCTTCCTGCTTCGTTTTCCTTCCTCTTCCTGATCGTCTTTTATTTTGCCTCTTTGCTCTTTTATCCCTACTTGCTTAGACCAATCCTGTTCCCGCGGAAGTTCCAGCTCTCTGCCCCCTTTCTTTCTCTGCCCCTTCATCGGGGGGAGAGAGAGAGAGAGAGAGAAAGGGCAGGAAAGGAAGTTATTGGCTTTTTGACCGTGAGGACAACAGTGAAAGGGAAGATGTTTTCGTTGAGTATATACCTCGGGAAGGGGGTGTGTTTATTTTAAAACCCAACGTGGGAAATGATTTAAAGAGTTGTCGGTGACATCCAAGAGATTCTCGATTTTATAATGAATGAACTCTGTCCAACTGTCCGTCATGCATAGAATGCTATGAATCGGCAAAAAAATATTTGTGTAAAAGTTCGGATTGACATAAGCGTCAATCAGGAGAAAATACCGAGGTCTATAATTAGATGTTGCAAGGCAATACTCAGGTGGAATCCATTAAAAATTTATTTGAATAAAATAGAAAATTTTTATAAGAGAAAGTTTTACAATTCCGTAATAGTAATTGATACAACACCGGTTACAGTTATTTTTCGCCATCCTCACCTAAGGAAATATAAAAAAAGATGGAAATGAAAATGTTGAACGGCATTTCGTATGATAAAATCTAATATTTACGTAACTATCATCATCTCGCAAAAACATCATCTATAATAAATATCCTTTAGATAAAATTCTTGTTTAAAAAACAGCCACAGCGTTAGGAAATACCATTTTCTGATAGAGAGAAAATTTGTCCAAGCTCTGGAATTCATGTTAATTAGTTCCCATTGTACAGAAGCGCAACCGTGCGGATACATTTGAAAAGCAAAAGAAAATCACGCCTAACCATAACATCCAGATATGAATTCTTATGTCGTATTTCCTCGGTGGCTATAAAAAATAAACCTTCAAGATGTTGTGTTTTATTTCCACATGTCCTCATCGGCGTCTACGTAATTAATGAAATGTCTTTTCATGGTCTTACTAGCATAATAAACGTTTTACTTGTTGAAATGTCGATTGTTATATATGGAAAAATGAGGAAAAGCCCACAGAAAGATTTAACTTTAAAAATTATTTCAGAAATTAAAATTGTAGCCAACGATAAATTAATTTCTAATAACCCGTTATCGCCAAAGAGCCATTACATTTCATGTGATTTTAATGCAGTATTTATTCTAAGTTATTGTAACTAAAATCGGGCAGAAAGTTCTGCGATGATGAATCATTATCATTATTGTAAACGACTCCAGTCGTCAGAACCAAATGCATAGAGTCGCATAAAATGGAGCTAAATAAATAATGAAGAAATTAAGAAGTGCGTTCAAGAAAACGAAAGGAGAAATAGCTCTTTTATAAACATGGTAGAGAGAGAGAGAGGCAGACAGTTGTATCATTAAAATTGTTTTGAAGTCCTGTTTCGCGAATCGCCTCCCAATCACCAGATCCGTCACGCCCAGTGACAATCCCTCGAACGTTTGACCACAACACGAGCGGTGTTAAAATAAGACCACGTCATTCTTTCCCCCCCGCGAGAAGAGAGGATGAATCGGATATTGAGTGCGGGAGGAACTCGCGAAGGACGTTAGCCCCTTTTACAAATGAGACTTTTGATTGATTACGGTATCGCGTTTTACAGGAAAAAGGACAACAATGGACGGTTTATTTCGAAGGCGTTTTCCAATCAATTTTCCGACGGACCGAAGTTTGAAAAAAGTCGTGTGGAGTGCCAGTTGAAACCGTTAACCTCATGGATTGGGAAATGAGAGCGACGGAAAAAAAGTTTTTTTTAATGACGGAGGTGTGACCCGAAGAATAGGCAAAGAAAGCGTGCGAATTATAGAGAGTAAATGTAAAGCTTTAAGGATGGGACCTATTTGTAAGAAAAAGGACATATCACGAAATCGTATTTAATTTAAACGATACAAGCTTATTTCCTTTAATAATGAAATTCAAACCAGATGCAGGATGGGAGAGCTTGAATTGAATTTAAAATAATTATAATTTCAATTGCCCTTTTATATTCATTCACGAAATAGTATGAACAAATTACCTACGAGGAATAAAAATTCTGAATTAAATTAGAAATGAGTTTTCGCCAATAATTGAAATTGTGGATTGCCTTCAAAAATGTTTTAATCATTGCATAAAGAAATTTTATTAGAATATTATAGGTATATTTGTAACTGAGAAGGTGACTAATATTACTTAAGTTATTCTAAATAGAGTTGGTGTATAGGAAAAAATGTAATCAAATGACATTTTTGCAAACAAACAGCATTTCATCAAACCATGCGACAAAAATTTGGGAAGTGAGAGTGGCATTTTTCACAATGCTTTGACTAATAGCATCGTTAATGAGGTACACGTATTAGTAAAATATAAGCCCTTACATAAAGAGAATGTCGTGATTGGTCCCCACTTAACGAATTTGATATATCCCCACAACTATTCAAGCCAAATCTCATTGAAAGCATCTCGGTGGAATATTAAACGATTGATGATGACAGCCGGCGATCTCCCTAATACGTGTCCACTTCATGCACTGCTTGTAAATTGCGTATACAAAACGAAAACGTCATTCAGATTTAAATTTGAGTTCTGCAACTCCTAATTCAAGAGTACAATTTTTTTTTTTAAATTCCCATAAAAAAGGAACAAAAAGATAATAGCCCTTAAAGAAGAAAATATCCAGTTATATCAAAGTTAATCCTGACAGACAAGACATTTATCGTAAACCTATTCGACGACACCAAAATGACCAAAATAAATTTCTCACGAAGGCGTTGGCGCCGTTGGGAACGCATCGCAGGACCTTGTCACTTTTCTCTGAACGCCGGGAGCAAGGACTTGTTCATTGTTGGCGGTAGGATATCCGAAGCTGAAACATTGACGCCGTATCGAGGCAGGGAACAGAAGTGGGAGGAGAGAGGAGGGATGGGGCGATGGCACGAGATGGAATGCGGGGTGATGCTAGAATAAGAGAGGGTATGCTGGAATAAATCGCATTGATTGAGGATTGCGGTCTGGGGAGAGAGAGAGGGGAGCAGCAGGGGGAGGAGGAGGAGGAAGACGGGGGAGGATAATGGAGAAAAATAACCGGGATATCTTGTCTTCGGTGGTTTATTTAAGGAAGAGGGAGATGAAAGTGGACACGAGGAATAAGGGGCCTGAGGTCGGAAGAGATTTAGTGCGGTGGGAGATTTTACGGAAGAAGGGAGAGAGTGGGAAACTCACTCCGAGGTATAATGGAACGACGAGAAGATGGAGAGGGGGAGTCTACATGACAAGGAGGAAATGCGGAGGGATAAAAAATATTACAAAAAATGCGATGGTCGGAGTTCCTGTGTAAGCTTCCGAGGAGATGAGTTAAGGATACAGAAATCTTTTAATTCTTCCGCGACATTTCCCCCAAAGAGCAATGTCGGTAAAAAAATTGAGATGTTTTGAACGGAGAGAGGGCAAAATTTGCTTAATAGTCAGTCCACTGTAATTTCGATCTTATACTATGTAAACAAAATCCCACCTATGCAATATGTATGTATGGAATATATATGTATACTAGCAGGAGTGCCCGCTGAATTTCAACGGATTTAGTGAATCTAAAACTTCGACCGTGTAACATGCAAGCATCGCAAGAATAAGATAGTACACAGTTATGCCCGTCGAATAAAGCAAAAATGAAGAAAACCGCTCCGCATTTTCCTATTTAGATGAATGAAGGAAGAAAATCTTATGAAAATAACGTATAAACTCCCTCCCCCTCCCTTCCACCCTCTCCTTCCCTTCTCCCCCTCTTTCCCATATAAATGCATTGAACTCTCAATTTCGGCGACAATGGGAGTTGTCATGGTAACTTATAACGGGTATTGTAATAAAACTGATAAAATCATGTATTTTATTGATTCTAAATGCATTTTTATGCTAATTCGATAAGGATTCGGATTCTGTCTTCAATAAAAATAAACTTTGTTCTTTTATTCGTAGAATCTTTCAAGTCTCAAGTTCGTACCATGTTTCTAAATAATTTAAAATTCAAATGAAAAATAAGCTGCAGTCGTCCCTATGCTATTCAAATGGAGAAAATAAAAAAAGAAAATGTTTTTTTAAAATTAGACAGATCAGTCAGATCGATATAAAAACATTACTATACCACCGTACTCATTATTCCGGTTAAAATGATACCTTACTCTTGCTTTAACGATCTGTAGTTTTCGAGTTTTAAAATTATGATACACACACACACATACATACACACATTCATTTTTATATATTAGATATACATATAGTAACCCGACTAGAGACGAGTTTTTTTTAATTTCAAGATAAGGAGTCGTCTTATATTCACAAATAATGAAATAAATAAATAATAGTACATTATGATTATTCAAGAGTACCTAGTTTAAATCAATTTCTCTTTGCACTGTACATTTTGATGAGATTAAATTCATTTTAAAAAATAGACAAATATTTTTTTCAATTCATTTGATTCAGAATTCCTTACAAAACATTTGTTCATCAAAATTAGCTTCTTTACAAGGGAGATTAGTTTTATATTATAGGTCGTTTTATAGTCGTGTAGTACAGTAAAGTAATTTCGTCAACTTCCACAAAAAAATCAATATTATTGCCTTTCTCCTCCGTCATGATCCGCGATAATAGCAGGGTAAAAGTAAAAAAAATGCCAATAACTAAAAATGAGTGGAATTCCTCGACAAAGACACGAATTTCACCGCCACGAACACGCGCGATTCTTAATCCATATGCGCACTATAAACGTCGTAAAAAGTTAACCATAAACGCAAATCCGATAGGATGAATGCGTAATCGAAATTACGGCTAAACCTTTATTTTATTTAAAAAATATATAAACACATAAAACGAACTCGCGGTATTTTTATCGCGTGACGTTTCTCGAACGAATACCTCCCATTGCCTCTCTCAGACTAAAGATGTCACGCACGGCGCTTTTATTCACTTTCATTTTCCCATGTAAATGTTCGTCTTTCTTTTTTTTTCTCCTCCGTCTGACAGCCGCATATATACATTTCCTCCCCCAGTGGAAATCGATTCCAGATGTTTCTAGGAATCTCACATATTTGTTCGTATCCGGAATGAATGAAGAGTTTAAGAGCTCTTCAGCGTCCGAAGCTCGTCACGTATCCTTTCTTATCCATTTTGGCTCCGTGCCGCCGCATTGACTTTTATTGGTATGAATGGCTGGGTTTTTGCGCGCAAAAAGGCTTGAAGATTACGATCCGCACGCAGCCATCCTGAAAGATCTCTTTCGGTGCATTAAATTTGAGGCTGGGTGGCAGATGCGTTCGGAATTCCGCAATTTTCGGCGACGTCCGAAAATTCGTTGGAGCGAATGGAGCCGTGCGCGATGAAATATTGGAATAAGGAACGGAAAATGTGAGCTTTGAGCGAATTTGTTCCGTAAGACTCGCGCTCGCAGCGTATTTCCTCGAAAATCGCTTTACGTGTTCCGCGTTCGTTCGACTTTTTCTTGAAGGTGCGTACAAATTCCTTTCTTTAAGGCATGACTTTTCGGAAAGTTACTACTTTCAAGACGTGATAAACTTCTGAGTATTTCATGAGTAGAACTGATTATTATTTAAAGAGTAAAAACTTTGAAACGACATTACTTGAAATAATTTAAGGATACATAACATTTTAAATATGTGCTGAGTCATAGTAAGCCATGACAGTTCAACGAAAGGCTCGATTCCACTCCCTCAAAAGGAAAGCAGAATACTTTTCTGCTTTAAAAACTCGCGTAAACACTTTATTATACGTATTTATTAGAAAATTTTCATTTTCCACAAATAAGGATTTCTTTTGCCGCTGAAAGAAGACGTATAAACGCTTGTTGGTTCGGTGAGGTAAATTATTTATTTTATCTTTGATATTTTCTCTCTTCTCTCTCACTTCGTCATTAATTTCCGAGCAATTACTCCTCACTATCGTTCATATCTTTAAAGCCACTGGTCATTTACTTCTTTGTTAAAATCTATTTCACGCTTTCCAAAACAAAATTTTATTTGAAAATTATTATAAATTAAAAAATTCCTAATAAATCACTGAACAAATACAAACATTTATCCTTGTCCCTTCCTTTGTTTCAGTTCTTCTATCTGTTGGTAAATTATTCGCAACTTTATTTTAAAACAAAATTAAAATATACCATATTTTGATTTGTGATGACGGGAAAAACATTTTGCGTAACGTACTAAATGCATTGAGAGTATTTCACCTCTTAAAAAGTGGGAGATTTTAATTTTACCTCACCTTGCACTTGTTTGTCCACAAATAAATTTGGAGCAGTATAATTCGCTTCCTATATAACCTAACGAAAGAATCTGTAAAAATTATATAGGAAATTCTGATATGAGAATGATTAGACATAGTTGCTTTATTAGTAATAGTCATGGAAATCCTTATCATATCGCACGTGTATTACGTGTTCATACCTATTATTTTTGTATTTTTTATCGTTAAACTAACTTACTTTGAATATTGTTTCTTCTTTCGTCTTATTTATATTTTATCCTGTTTTCCGTATATGTACTGCCATTAGTTACTGCCACCCGAATCCCATCATATATACTGCATACAAAGACACGGAGATTTTATGTTGATATCCTTAACGACAAGGCCTTTTAAAAAATCATCTGTCCAAACGCGAATATTAAGGTACCCATAGATTTCTAACATCAAATGTCGCGAAACTTGCATTTTCATTGCGTGGACGATCCTTGTCGGGGAAAAAGGATATCTTTCTTGGTATCTCAGGCGCATTCTCTTCCGTTTGAAATATCCCTTAACACTTTACGGCATTGCGAAAAGATCTCCCACCAGACACAGCCATCCACCCTCTCTTCCGATAAGCCGATGGCTCATCGCTCGAGCGGTGACGTCCCGCTCGTCCATCACCCAAATGACGTGGAAGATGCTCGCCGCTTGATTCACGCAGCTCCCAATCGTGACGCGGATGGCACATGACAGCGTCCCTTTGGCAACGCGCGAGCAGATGCACTCGCAAGTTGTCACGGACGCCGCTGCCGCCTCCATTGTCATTTCAACCTCGTGAGAATCAACCCCTCGGACTTATTTCGTCGACGCCTTTCCACGTAAACTAGAGGTGCTATGAATGAGAATATCCAGAGGGTGAAATAGAAGGATGGCATGGGAGAGATGGGTACGACAAGATGGCGGACGTTACGCAGAAATAGCGGCGAAAAATCGGGCCTAGCGGAAGAAAAATAGGGTAGGCACAACGGAGTAAAATAGGATAGAAATGAAGCGGAAGATTAGCGAGGCGATTACAGCTGGAGAAGACGGATTTATGCACCGAGGAAATGGACTCTCTTGCTGCATAATGCATCACGACCTGCGTCTTTTGGCCTCATCCGATATCCAAACTTTGAGACGCCTTCAGTCTGTCTTACTTCCCCTCTCTTCCCTTATTTCTTTCCCTCTTCTCTTTTACTTTTAGCTTTTTCTTCCTTCCTTCCTTCCTTCTACATCTCCTATTTTCACTTTGTCAATTTTTCACATTTAATTCCCAAAAACTTGTCGTTCCCGCTATTTTTATGTTTCAAATGTACTTCCCTTTTCGTTACCATTTTCACTTTCCTATCTTTTCTTTATTTTCCGGGCAAAAATTAATTTTTAAATTCATCCCAGGGGTTAAAACGATCCCTTTTTTTATTATTAAGTGAATGCATATTTTGCTGTACTTTATATTCAAGGAGAATGAAAACTTGAAAAATAAGTATGTACTTACCTTAGGTATCTCCAATAGTCATAAAATGGTTAGGAAAATACCTAAGTATTCATTTTTCAAGTTTTGAGTCTTCACTGCTTACTTTTTTAATTTATGCTTATTATAGATGACCCATTAGTCCTATCTACCGATTAAGATATTCATCAAATCCTAAAACTCATATATACATTAGAAACTCATTCATTTTAATAAATGCATTAGTTGGAATTACGAATGTTTTTTACTTTTTGCACTAAAAATAAGATTTTAATATATTGTAATCCATACTAATTAATTCAAAATCAACCGAGACAATTATTTATGAATCGTAACACGGATACTCATGTAATATTTAATTTCATTCCTTATATTATTTAATTTTATTCTGCATTTACCTTGAATAAATATCTTTTTATCTACAAAAAATATTAGATTCCGTTACAATAGCTGGTTTTGAATGAAGACGAGCAATTGGGCATTCTCTCAAATTACTTGCACAAACAAGTGACATTTAATGGTTTATGGTGATGTTGTTATCCACCTGTGTAACATGTTTCTGCCAACATTTTAGTATTCATGCCAGAATTTTTAAGTTTTCTCTTTCCGTTTGTAGAGAGGTCTCGGGTTTATTTCTAGCAGTCGATGCAGAATATTTTAAATGAAAAAAGTAGGACATACAACTTATGATGTATTGATGAATCAATTAAATGCAGAAAAATTGCTCCAAATGGTTCTAAACTGGCTAAAATTTTAAAGGCATTCCGATTACTCTACGGAAAGACATACTGTGGACATTAGTAATTTGCATGGACCAATACTTGAGATGGATGATATTATTAGAAATTTATGACGATTAATAGGAATTAGATATCATTCAACCGCTCCCAAATAATGCAATATGTAATTTTGACATTTATAGTTTCAAAGGTGACTAAAAATTGGTGCCAAAGTAAATAATATTACGTTTACTAATTCAACAATTTTTTCAAAAAATTATTCGAGAGAATCGATTTATTGTTCACCTATTTATGAGTTTTCATTATGAATAATGACACACTGTTGATAGTTATCCAAACTTCAGCTATCCGACACGTCAATCATTTGAGCATAAAAAAATACTTAGAAATTTTGCAGTAAAAAACCGGCGATAAAGCCTGGAAGAAAAAATCCAATTGTAAAAATATTCACAGAGTAATTCAATATTATTTAGGGTATCACACTACAGTATGTATAGAAGCAATGGCAATGAAACAGTTCAGTTATTTATGTAAAATCATGATAATATATTGTGCTATTCAATTATATGTCCGATTACCCGAAAAAATCCATAAACCCAAGTAGATCCGACCAAAAATCGTTAGGGTACATTAATGTACTTACAAATCGTTCGTTTGATTTAAATAAAAAGATGCCATAACATTTCAGACAATAATTTGTGGAATTTCTGCACGTTGAAACAATCAGGTGTAGATTCCTTTATTAAAGCTATTTCCGGGGCTTTTTTAACGATTTAATTCATAACTAACAGTAACTTTGGTATTTCACAGTATAAAAATGACATTTTTCTAGAGTGATGTTCGAAGCATGTAAAAAAAATCCACTGGTTTATTTTACACGGCCGAATATTTTGCATTTCTGCCTCGTGGAGCATATTCGAACGAGACGTGACCTCTTTTATTAGGAGGATGTTGGAAAGTGAGGAGGGAGGTGGGCGAGGGAAGAAGGAAGTGAGTGAGAGAAAGGGGGAGAGAAAGAGAGAGAGAGCTTTTGAAGTCACGTGACGATTTGGAGATGCACCGCGCGACCGCGTGCATCCGCACCGATTCAATCCTCGCGCTAACCGTGCGACGTGCAGCATGTGTGCGTAGCGAAGCGCACGGCCTTTTCGTGATTCGAATAAGATTGCGCGTGAGAAACCGCTTCTCCAGCTCAAAAAATGTATAAAAAGCACTTTCGCTTTCTGAAAAAAAAACATAAATGGCGCCTATGTCTCATTCGCTCTGTGTACTAATATAAATGCGTAGAGTGACCACATCGCATGCATCATAGCGACGTAATTTAGTTGTTTTATAAACTATTAATAATGAAATAAAACATGTTTGATGGAAAATTGTTTGCTCATTTCATGATATTAGGCGATTAAATTTAAATCAATTTTGCCGGTTTGATATTATAATGAAATGGAAAATGAGACCGGTGGATAAATGAAATATTAAAAGGTAATATTTTGCGTAAACAACTTTTTGCGATACAACTGCATATAATTTCAATTTTTATTCACAAACTAAAATTAATTATGGCACAACTAATGTTAAATAATATTTTAAATGGGCATTACTCTTTAAATACCTAAAAAAGCAAAAACCTGTATAGAATCGGGAGCTACAAAAGCTCTTATTACATTTCATTGGGATAAATGAAATATTAAAAGGCAATATTTTGCGTAAACAACTTTTTGCGATACAACTGCATATAATTTCACTTTTTGTTCACAAACTGAAATTAATTATGGCACAACCAATGTTAAATAATGTTTTAAATGGGCATTACTGTTTAAATGCCTAAAAAAGCAAAAACCTGTATAGTATCGGGAGCTACAAAAGCCCTTATTACATTTCATACTACGAAAGAAATTTTTTACTGAAACCATTTAAAGGATTATTATCATCAGTCAAACAAATTACCAGCGAGGTACTCCGCCCTATAGAAAGCAGAGGTAAAGAATAGATTAAACCGTTGCTAATTGAGCCACATTTTCCAGAACTACGACAGGAACAATAAGTATTTATTTTTCAGGAGAGATAGATATTTTTTGCCAAGTAGAAAAGCTTTTACTCTATAAAGTGAGAAAGACAACTAAAATATCTTGAAGTTGCTTTATTTTATTTGTCCAAAGAAATGAATTAAGTATATAAAGTGGTCGATATTAAAAGAAACTACACGAATTATGAGTTATGATAATTGGTAATGGGTTTTTTGTTCCCTACTAAAGATATGAGGCAGTTTTAGACTTCTCCATAAGGTCGGAACATAAATATTCTTTAAAAGATGGAGCGTCTCTAGACGCAGATGAATTTGATGAGAATCTTAACCGATAATCGACGGAGGCAATTGTATAACTTTATTTTGTTAGACAATTTGAATAGATTATAGCACCGAAAAGTTTTAAATAATTTTTCCCACATTAATATCAAAGAGTCACTCAAACAATAACCAACATAGTAAATACAAATCTGTTCTTCTCTGCAACTTAAACTTACATTTATCAAAGATAAAACTTTTAATACAATTTACGGATCTTGTCGAAGATTTACTTTTATCCTTCCTTAGATTATGCTGAAAAAGGTTTATATAATGACTTAAAAGAAACAAAAAAATCACCGTATTTTATAGTAAAAATTAAAAAATTATACATCATAATTATGTATAACAGATTAATTGATATGTTTACATTCGTATCAATACAACGCATCGGCTCTCACGTACATTTTACCTCTATTGAAATCCTTGTGTAACGGCCTAACGCTATTAAAATGTTGGATACTTCCATGATGTGTGTATATCCTTACTGGGACAGGGTCAAAACTAACCTCGGACGCTTCTAACAAACTCGGAAAGATGAGCACACACCCAACGGATTTATATTCTTAAAAATGCCACCCAAACGTCCGTCGCAGTCACCTGCATCATTTCTGGCAGGCGACAGTCTGGCGTACATTTTAGAGCAAAAGCTTCAATAGAAAAACGTTTTCATTCCACCGTATCTCCGACAACTCAGCTAATCTCGCTCAAAAAATGAATGAGAAGTCCGAGAAAAAAACCGCGAAAGCTCATTAAAGAGAAAGAGAGAGCTTAAATAATTAATACCACAAGATGAGGTCAACAAACGCGGGTTTCTTTGAATGAAATAAATTAAGTCCTACTTACATTGAAACAACCGCAATTTCCTGGCGTAATGTTTGGTTCATTCCTGATCTCATCATTTAGTAATAAATTAAGAATTCCGAGAACACACTTAAAGTAACCACAGAAAAATACTTGAGTTAAACGGGCGTAACTATAAAGGAAGCGATTTTTAATTTTTTTCCTATTACGAATCTTTTTTTTTAATTGAGTTTCTCATCGGAAGAAATAAGTTCGCTAATAGTATTTTTTTCAGAGGAACAAAATATTTCTATCATTAAATAATATACAGAGAACAGCGTTTGATGTTCGTTTAATTTCTTCATATAAAAAAAGTTAAATTAACGCAGCAAAAAATGAATAGCTGCTGGCTTCCGTCAGTAAAAGCGTACCGTCAGCGTTAATCTTTACACCAGCCGATAACTATTATTTACATAAAGAGAATGTAATGTTCACATAGTGAAATATTATTATATTATTTTTAACACAAGATTTTTTCATCATAAAGTGCTGTTTATTTTACAGATTCATGCAGTTGGTTCTTGTTAATCAACAAATGTCATATCTCTGAGACCTATTATGGCGATAAAAAAATCCAGTGTAATTATAAAATGCTTAAGCAATTTAATTACCTATGTATAGTGCGTGTGCTACTATAATTTCAAAGTATATTAAGTAAAATTATCGCTTATTTTATCCTATAAACAAAATTTTATTTGTCGCATGATTCACCAAGCCTTTTGAAAAGTTTATAATTACGTTGAATAACTTGGATTCCTAATTTATCATGTTGATTTGGAGAAACTAATTCCTTTCATGCGTTCTCTAAACCAGTGGTTCTCAAGACAGACCTGCCATGCGACCCCCTCCGTGCGGATTTTCGGTCGCCGCGACCACTCGTGATTTTTTCAGAAGTAATAAGAATATACAAAAACTTTTTCATTTATACTTTTTTATATAAAGCGCTCTAAAAAATATAAAATAAATTTTGGGTTCAAGAAATATTTTGATCTTAAGGATAATTCTTATTATATATGATCATGAAGCTTTTTAAAAAAGACGCATGGCATATGTTGATTAAGTTATTCACTATATTATAAATAGTTTGGAATATTCTTGTTGTTGCACACAGATGACTACAGTAGAATTAGTCTGCTACGGTAGTTAAGTGGTAGAATATCCGACTGGTAAGTGGAAGACCCGGGTTCGATTCCCAGTCATAGCAGATGTTTTCACTTGTTTCCACGTTTCCCAAAAAGAAATTAGTTCATCAAAAATTCAGATATCGCCATGAATTACAATAAATATGAGGACTAAGAAAGTGAGCGAGACTAATATAAGTCGCCGTATTAATTAAAGTGTTATCATTATATTTCTTATATTAAAGATAAATATATTAAAGTTAACAAAACGCTTTATTTTGAAGATTCCAACCCTCAGTCAAACAAAAATTAGACTTACTACCTATAAATTAAAATTTAAGGATTGATAGAATGAGGAAAAAATCAGTTGGCATAGCAAAGACTGCTCGCGACCCTACGTTTGAGAACCACTGCTCTAAACGTCTAAACTATTATAAAATAAATAATCATTAATTTGATGTGATTTTCGTTATATGGATTCGTGGATAAGTTGTAATTCGATAATTTACTCGTATAATATTCATATTACCATCTTGGGATCTATTATAAACTTTTGATAAATATATTACAACATCAATATTAGCATTAACTAGCGCCAGGTAGTGAACTCGGCAGTAGTATGTGCTTACAGCATAAAGAATTTCGAGAAGAATTTTTGGAATTCGGAGAAGGAACGGTAAATCAACATGTGTGAGAAGAAACTGGCATTCCATATTTTTAAAAATGCAAGAGTTAAATTAGAAGAAAAAGATAGTGAAACGGAAAAAAAGGTTTCTTCTAAACAAAGGTAAGTTTGGAGTCGAAAATGGATAACTCGCAGAGAAAATTAACTATAAAAGTAGAATAAATTGAAATAGAAAATAAAGACGGGTAAAGAGGTTGAAGTTCCACAGAGTGTGCCGCGCGGGTGGCATACTTTAAAGGCGCCGAGCCAATTGCGGATTTTGTTAGGATCGAGGAGCTTGGGTTGGAACGACGAGAATGCGAAGAGTCTTTGCCTCTTTTGCGGTTTCGGAATTAAATGATGATGAATGCGTAAAAGGAGTTGGAGAAGTATGGAAGTATGGGACGGAGGGGTAGGCTAGGAGGGGTCGACGGGAACAGAGAGAGGGTGGTTTAGCGAGGACGGAAGGTAGGCGTAGGTTGAGCCGAGGGAGGAACGGGAGGAGCATAATATCCTGACCTCGGCCCTTTCCAAAGGGTCATCAGCCCCTTTCCGGAGACTACGCGGGAGAGGACTTTCATGCAAGTATTCCGCATCTGCATCGCGGGTTTATGCGTATGTGCAAAATAAAAAAGATAGCTAATGGAAACGGGTTGAATTAGCTTTAAATCTGGTGTAATTAAACTGATGCCGCGTTCCGTTTTTACGCGGTCACTTAGGTCGTGTGGGATATTAAAAGGAGAATGGAGAATGTTGGGTGAGTGAGTGCATTAACTCGTAAAACTATTGTGCCACGTCCGTATCGCGATAAAGGAATTTCGGTAAATGGATGCCGAAAGGCAATTGACTTGGGCAAGAAAAGTTTACCCAAATACATCTACATACTTTAATAACTATGTCTATAGCTGCACAAAGTTTTTTTTAATGAGAACATCCTAAATAAAATTTTCGAATGTGCGTTATGGAATATTTCAAGAAATAATATGGATATTGTCTTGCGCCTACAAAAATAGAAATAAGATATTAAGTTTTTATCAAGGTATATTCACATGATGAAAATAAAAATAAATTTTTAAGTACTACTTGTGGTGATAATAAATAAGGAAAATTCGAAAACTGAGGCATATCCTCAATAAAAAAAAAACGAGGAAACGGTAACATTAAATAAAAAGACAGTTCTCACGACAGTTCTCCGAATCGACTGGCGACAAAGCGAGCTTCACAGAGGTAAAATTATTCCATTTGCTACGCGACAAATCCAGTAAAATCCACGCAGTAACAGCTGGTTCAATTCGCGAAAAAGAAAATGTATCGTCTCACGATTATCATAATACGAAAACCGTTAGCCTACACGATAGGCGGTCATAATTTCAAAAATAAGACAGACAGACAAACGACTTTATTTAGGGCGAAAGAGGGCATTCGAAATTTTTCAACGTCAACGCATATACTAGGTCCTTTTGCGAGAGAGAATGAACTAGAGAGAGAGGATACGACTTATTTCACCACCTCACAAATGAGATAGAGAGAGACATGAGAGGAAGTTAGCAACGAATGAGACGACGAGATGAACGGGGAAAGAGGCAAAGAGGAGGAAGGGGAGAGCATAAGGCTTTGCGGGAGAGAAGAGAATTAACTTTCTCACTCCCCCAACACAAACAAATGAATAGGAGTTTGGGGAGGAGTCAAGTCCGCCATTAAACAACCCCTCTCCCTTCCCCCTTTAGTCGCACGGTCACCCACCTTCTAAGAAAGACACTCCTCGTCTACCTACCTACCTCCTCATCCCTTCCGGCAAATCCTCGTCTATTTCCCTCTCCTCTCACACACCCCCTCTTCTTCACCATCTCCGCCCATCCTATATCATCCATCTTAACCCCTTACTACGCCCCCCCCCCCCCCTCCCATGGATACCGTGCGTCGCCTTTAACGGAATAAAATCCTCCCTCCTTCAATTACTAGCGAGCGAATAACCCAATTGTGTTTTAATTCGGTTCTATTGTGGGATTTTTTTTCGCTTTCTCCTTCCTTCTCGATGAGAAAGAGAGAGAGAGAGAGAGAGAGAGAGAGAGAGAGAGAGAGAGAGAGAGAGAGAGAGAGAGAGAGAGAGAGACGAAGCCAGTCGCTTTTTGAATGAAGGAGACGAAGGAGTACCGAGAGGGTTTATTCTTTTTTTGTTCCTTCTGCATCGGGTTGAGGGTTGAGGGCGGGGTGCGTGGGAGAAAAGGTGGTTCTTATAAGAGGTAGAAAAGGCTTGGTTCGGTCGAAAGAGGGAAGGAGGAAAAAAAGGTGTCCTGGTAAAAAGGGATTTATTTGTGGGGTTAAAAAGGGGATAGTGTCGTGGAGTAACTTGAGAGCGTACATATTTTAAATAAGATGAGGGCCTTTTCAACGACCGACCTGTCTCCAAACAAAGGTCAGTGTCTCTCTGCTGTGCATTCGAGTACGCCTCGCTAGACGTTTTGACCTTTTACTACCCGAGGTGCGCTCTTCGAGACACTAAGCTATAGTGTAAAATTATCTCGTTACTTACTTTATGCTAGTTTACATTTTACAAGGAAACAAAACGAATATTAAGTTTTCAATTACATCTTAATCCTCATTATACATTATTAAACACGGAAAAGTTCAGTTTAGATATAGCTAATGAATAATTAATTAAAAAAACAGTCTGGAAGATCGCACCTCAGTTGCTATTTTATCATAATTTCAACTCGCAAGTTAAAGGTTAAAATGAAAGCATATCTAGTTTCCGTAGATTAAACTATAAAATTCGATTACTTAAACTTTCGGATGACTTTTTCATTTCTTTTTTGTTAGCTGCGGCAACTTTTATATCTTAAAACACGAAAATTTTGGTGGAAACATTTAACGAAATATTTATTGTTCTGATTAATTTTTTAAAGAGAAGTTTTCTTTTCACTCTCACGTCGTTTAAAAGAAAAGTTGCAAAGTTGATAGCGCAATGATCTAAGCTCTTAAGCTATTTGACATCTGGAAAGCTTTTAGTTTCTCAGCAAACAATTATAACATATATCGCCTCTGAAGAAGAGCAACGAGTACATAACATTCCTTGAGTCAAGGTGTACGTAAGCGGATAGCTCGCAATCACCAAACTAGTCAACTTCCTTCTGTGTGCCCGTGAACATTATGTATAAGTAGTTAATATTCTCTAGCGATGCTAATGAAAAAGATAATTGTTAAATTATTTTAATGATGAGTAATGGTTGCCTATGAAAACACAACTTGGGGTGAGCTGAGATCAAGGAAAACGCTTTGAAGGGTAATGCACGGGTCAAGAACCTCATCACCCCTTCCTACGCCATTCCCCTAATGAACTCCTAGCAACTCGTAGTCACGGAAGTTATTATTATGAACAAGCTAGGATGATCACCCAAATTATCACCTAATATTCAAATATTATATTCTACGTTGTTATAATTCCAAATACATTCTTGTCACGAGCGTTTATCATGAGAAATTAACTCCATTTAACTTGTAAAAATGTTAAATTACTGCTCTTGAACTTCTTAAGTAAAGATTATTTCATAGAAGGAAAAAGTAAGATTTAAAATAAGATATGTAAGAGAAGGATATTTTTTTATTAACACCGCACACAGCAACATAACTCCAGAATCGAGAAGATATACTACCTATATGTATAAATCCGTAAATCTGACGTTTATTTAAAAGTTATTGCCACAAGTGCTGAGAAATATATCCTCCTGGCGGGGAGAATATTTCATCAAGAAGAATCGTAAATACATTCGACGCCAGAAAGTTTTTCCAAAAAGATTGAGCGAGAGAGAGAGAGGCTTAGGGAAGAAATCGTCGCCTATTTCATGGGATAAAACAGTATCTCCTCGCACGGGGACACGCTCCATTCGATTTATACGCGACCGATGGGCGTGTATGAGTATCGGTTGACCGTTCCCCGTTTCGCATCCAAAGTCAGACCGCCGTAAATACGGCGTCGAACGTTACCGAAAGGCTATAAACAACGTCGTTATTTAAAAAAAGTGGTATGCGTTGGCATCAGGCTTCGCTGCGAGGGGTACGGAAGGTCTGGAAACAGCTTTGCCCCCCCATGTTATTGTTAAAGAAGACTGCATTCCCCTCGCTCTTGTTTGTTGACCAGTCACGCTGTGAAGACACTCTTTAGGAGAAGGTTAAAGTTACTACGCGGTTCTCAATTCCGGTGCCTGCGTGGCCATAGACGGAGGGATAATACGGCCTCAGAACTACCTACGACTCTTGATTACACTACGGCACTTTCGCTCTCCGGGTGGTAGTGTAGTCACACCCGTAAAAATAAGGGTTCATTTTTACGGTTTTTATGGAAGGTTAAAAAATTACCGGGAAAAATCCACACAAGTTCTGTATAGGGAGGAGCGAACGCCTTCAATAAATAAGAGGCAGTGAAGCTAAATTGAAACAAGCTGGGCTGACACGCAAAGAGGGTTGTGCGGTGCGATTACGCAGGAGATGGGGTAGTTATTTCACGTTTTATATGAATTAACACTTTCTTTTTACATGGCCCAAGCGGGGCTTAAATTGAGTCTAATTTCGTCGCAAATGTAATGAAATGGTGACGCAATTTCATGAAAGTCAACTTGGCTCACAATGTCGTGAAATGCAACATATATGTATACATGCAAATCATATTTGACACGAGATATAATTTAACTTTTTGAAAGACACCTGCAATAGAAAGTTGTAGTTAATTTTTTGTTATCAGATGCAGTAACAATAATGTGGCCAAATACTTCGTAATCAGGGGCCCAGGGTAGACTCGGATTTCTCTGAATATATGTAGAAAAATTAAGATTTTTTGGCAATTTGTCTTATATATTTATCCTAATTTCCTGAATTATCCATTATTGCTGGAGAGACTAATTGAAAAAGTCTAATC
The DNA here is from genome assembly GCA_036926305.1 of Uropetala carovei. Classification (NCBI taxonomy): domain Eukaryota; kingdom Metazoa; phylum Arthropoda; class Insecta; order Odonata; family Petaluridae; genus Uropetala; species Uropetala carovei. The sequence continues at coordinate 2,169,385 of JAXCHB010000089.1, read as the reverse complement.
GTTTCATCTATTAATTGGTGCAACTTGGTAGATTTTACAATGGGCTTCAGTTTTAATTGAAAATATGTATTTTTTGGGTGCGGAGGAAGGGTGAGAGGGACCGTCGATAATATTTTACCCTGTGCCATTCCGCTCTTAGCCACGCCACTGATCAGATGATGTGTCTACCAGCCATATAAATTATACTTGTCCGCCTTCAAATATTCAGCCCAAATTTGAATGATTTCTGAGAGGTGATAAAGTCTATTTGAGATGTATTTCATAATCATATATGTAAATAAGAGCCTTAGCAAACGTTGTGTGTAATGCTTTTTGAAGCTTAATATCTAGCAAACTACTGAACCGAAGTTGATGAATTTTTCAGGATAGCATTATGATATAATAAAAATGTATCGGTAATATATAACAGCCTTATTCTGCCCCTTTGTCATTTTGTCACTCCCTCTGTCACGCTCTGAAACAGAAATATACCTGCAAGAGGGGACTAAGGTCAGCTTTTGAAGCACAATAGATACTCGCGGCGAGGGTTTCGAACCTTCTCTCGGATCGAAGGAAACCCTCTCAGAAGGAGGTATGATTTCAGGTCAAAGAAGACTGCCTCAATTTTATTTCAGAATAATCGATCATCCCCGTCACTTTTGACGGTCACTTATACTAGAGCAGTAATATTATGCAGCTGATCAAGGCGATCTCATGACCTTGCGGATGAATCACTCCTTTCCATAAAGCGTACAGTTAAGCGAAAGCAAGTCGCTGTAAATTTTTTTAACCCCATTTACGATAATGCATTCGAGGTGCAGCGCGTCGGAAAAAAATAAACACGCAGCTATAAAGTTCGATCTATTACTCTCTAACATTATAAATCACTCTTTCTCAAGCAATTTTTATTTTCAATTCACGTCGCCTAGCAGCAAATAGTCGAGCTGTTTCCTATGACCTCTAGCACTTGCGTACCCAACCGAAATGTTATTTAAACAACTTTTTGTCCCGTTTAAAGTGTTAATAATAATAAAAAACCCCTTTTGCCCTATTTTTACCTCGCACCGCGATTGCATCAGGATGCGTCTTCTAAAGGGCGCGAATGCCGTATAGCGGATATTAAGAATTTCCCGAAACCTGCTTTCATTCAACCTATATCTGCCAGTAAATCGTAAGCAGTGAGAGAGGGAGATGAAACCGGCTTCCTTAGTGCCTTTAAAAGAGGGACTCGAATTATAAAAGACTTCCCCTTTTCTCTCGCTCTCTATCTCTTTCTCTACGTCGGATAAGGTAAAACACTTTTTTTTCACCTCGATTGCATTTGCCGAGCGTGGGACGGTGACCTTGCTCTCATAAAAGATAAGCTGGTTCGTCGTCTTTCACGTCGTTTTTTTTCCTCCTCGGTCTTAATTTTTTCCCCTTTCCGTTCATAAGCCGTCTCTAAAGAGAAGCCTTTTCCGGTTAAGAGCGAGCGACCTCAAAGGTTCAAATCTACGGCAGGGAAGACTTTTTTTTATTTATTTGTTTTTTTTAAAGAATGGAAACGCCAAATTATGCCCTTATAGAGAGCGTGCGGAGCAATCGGAAATACATTCAGCTAAGAGGGAGATCGGATGGTTTTCTAAGGGTTTCCGACCCTACAAAGACCGCCTACTACTCTATTTTAACGAGTCAAGGAACAATGACGGACGAGGTTACCTCATTAGGAAAAGAAAGGGAGAGAGAGAGAGGGGTTTCCACGCAAAAAGGGACTGAAATTTACGAGATTTATATTTGCTCGCGAGAAGTAATTATTTCCGGGGGGCGGTCCCGGACTAATGAAGTACTGCCATCTCTGGAGGAGAGGGTGACGGAGAAATTGCATTCTGTGCAATCGGGTTGGTAATGGAGGCGTTTTTTATTTGTCCAGGTGAGTGAGGGGGATCTCCCTAGATCGTATAACCAAAAGGAGATCGAGTTTTAACGTCCCGCGCGAATATTTTGAGCGACCTTTCAAAGGTAATTAAATAACCATTGACCACCCGGTGAAGGTTGCGTTTTTTCTTGTCGGCCTGTGGTGTTTATTTTCAAAACGGACGCGGGTGTAAAATGGTACCGTTATTTTACGCGAAGATAAAGAGAGAGCGCTTCGTGAAATTATTTTTCCAGCGGTATAATTTTGCGAAAACTTGTTCTATTTTATGCCAACTTAAATATTTCAAACAATCGGAATGCATTACGAGGTTCGACTTAATTTGAAATCATTACGATAATCGATAAAAATTTAGTGCCGATTAATATGTGTTTCTCCAAAGATGATATAATTTTAATTTAATACTTAAACTAATTTTAATTTTATACTTAAAACAAACCAAATTGTGGTTCGCTTAAGCTATATACAACATGAACTATCTGGAAATAATCCTGCTCCCACGAGAAATTTATTGCCTAGTAAAAATCTTCCGACAAAAAATTGAGAATTTAAAAAAAAATCAGATACTTAAAATAATAAAATAATTCGCAATAAAAAGGCATGAGGCTATCCTTTAACACACCCTTCGGAATAAAAATCCCTCGAATGTTTTAAAATACCAGAAGCCGTGATTTTTTTCAAACAAGAAAATTAACACTGGCCGCCACCATAAACGACATTTTAAAAAAGAGAGAAAAATAAACAAACGTAGGTTTTTTTTACGTTGTATACTTTTAAGGGGAAAACTTTTTTATACCCGCTAGTAAACTCCGTGAGGGAAAAAAATACATAATTTACAACCTATGAGCGTCTAAAGGGGTAAACGCTCCAGGAAGTATGGGAAGAACTTCGGAGGGATGGCCGAAGCTGTTGGAAGAAGAGTTAGAAGAGAGGAAGAGGAGAAAAAGGATGAAGATGAGTTGGTCGGGCGAGAAGGTGGGATTAAGTTTCAGCAGGACAGCACATTCCCTTTTCGTCCGTCTGTTTGTTTGTCTGAGGCCGCTTGGTCTCGTAACGCGGTAACTCTTTTATGACAACGAAAGGAGCGAGTGATAGATATCCCAAGCCGCGCGGAAACTTCTGGAATGCAGATTTTTATATCGCGACTCGTTGGAAATTAATTTCCGCGCAGATTAAGAGGCATTTTTTTAATGGACAGAGGTATCTGTAAATTGTCGCAGTGGAAGATCTTTTCGTATATCTAATGTAAATTCCCTCGATCAAATATTACTGTAGATATTATGAGAATTTATTCAAAATTATGAACTCGGGAGACATAATTAAAGAAAGAATTACCGCTGCGAGATTTTTTTAAAATCTGGTCACGCGTTCGAGAATTCTATTCTCGAGGAAATTCAAGCTTCTTAAAAAAGGTATCTTCCGGCACAGTGTATTTCAATTTTACGAAAGTAAGTTTGTTCACGTAAACGGATTTTATTTATCGGATTATTTAACCGCATGAATCACTCTCTCATCCTTCCTTAAAGGAGGAGAAAGAGGAAAATCCTCAAGCGCCAGCAGTGGTCTATGCTTTCTAAAAGACAGCCAACGGCGGGGGTCACAAGGATTAACGTCACTCGGGGTGGATGCAAAAGGATGCGGTCCCTCTTCAACGTCCCGCATGGAAACGGTTCAAGTTGCATGAGACTCGAACCTGGTGCCAAGACGCGGAAAACCAGGATCCGGGAAAAATTCCGACGACATCCCGGTCCGTTTGTTTTAAAAGGCAAATAATTTTAAAACGTAGTGATATGGCGCACCATTCGGTAACGATAACGACTTATCTTCCCGATAACACGGATTAAAATCTGTTTCAGAAACATAATTCGATTGTATAATACTAGTATACTATAAAATATGTATGATAAAAATATTGGAAGAACTCTAAGGTTCAATTGGTCTATCTTCGCGAAAGCGATAATACCAGCTAACGGAGATTTAAGGTCATGTAGGTAATAGCATCATGCCAAATGCTTTTGGATAGTTTCCAACTAATAACATAAAAGTAAATTTATTAATGAAGAAATATAGGTAAATTTGAGTTAAATAGGAAAAATGAAATAAATCTTACTCGAGGCACCGAAAATCAAAGGCTTATACAAATATCGATTCATGGAAGTTTTGAGGTATTTGTCAAATGTAGTTGACGACAACTAGCACAAAAGATATCCTGAAAATGCCAAAACTAAAATGTAAATCATACAGTTTTCGTCCATTCGCATTTGCTCTACTTCCACGGTTAAAATACTTCATTCCTCTTTACTAAATTTAAATCAAACCCTTCCCTCGATCTAAGAACAAGCGCATCACAATGTTATTCAATACAAATCGCAATTCCTAGTCTCACCCATTCTATGCCTATTAAAAATCATTCATTAGCATTTCGGTGATTCTCCTATTGACAGTTAAAATTTTTGCCGTTCATTTTAATCGCCCTCTTTTCTCCATCAATACTCATAAACTATCTCCAACGTTTTCTTTTTGTTTTCCAATCAAATAAGAGACTCTGGTGCCATTTTTTTTTTGCCTCCGCAACATATTCAAATATTTTCTCTATGAAAAAATCAGTACCCACGGCTCGCTCTTCGTTATACGCAACAAGAAAAATGAAGCGAACACCACGCCGCGTTGAAGGTTTCTCGTCCCGCCCTTTTTAAAAAACCGCATCCGGGGAAATTAACATATATCTCGCGTCCGGCCACCAAAAAATAATTGATTGGGCTCGATTGAGAGTCGTGTGGTGGTTTGACAACCGGTGGGAATAATACGATCTTATCATAGCTATGTGGCGGCCGATGATGAGTGTGTGCTCGGAATGCGCGCGGGAGGTTAAGGGAATGAGGTAAGGCTTTTGGACGAGGATTGATTGTGGAATGGGAGGGAGAGGCGCTCGGAGAGGGTGCCTCTTGGGAGGAAGGAGAGTGAGGAGGTGGAGGAGGAGGAAGGCGGCAAAGCGGGAGTTCACTTGGGGTTGTTTAGGTGCGTGAGGTGGAAGACGGTAGAAGGCGAAGCGATGTTCTCGGAACAGCGCGAGAAGGGAGAGTGAATGTGTGTGTGTGTGTGTTAGTGAGAGAGAGAGAGAGGTATGTAAGTTTGAGTTGAGGGTACCGATCGTGTGGAACGTCTTCGCGAAGACAGGAGATAGGAACGGAGTCAAAAAGGGGGAAGGAGTGGGAGAGAAGAATGGAGGAAGTGCGTTCGCGTAAAAGAGGGAGAAATATGCGACGGATATGTGTCGTGCTCGAAGGAACGGATAAAAGGACACTCGTCTCCACTTAGTCCATTGTTGCGTGAAGTTAAATTTAGGGAAAAGTTACGTTTTTTGTAAATGTGCGGCGGAGTAATTAAGGTAAAATATTACAAAATTCGAGCGACGTGAAAAACAAAAGGGTCTCAGTTCCACTTTTGCATATATTGCGTAGAACGATAGGCTTTTTTGACGTCTTAGGTGTGTCCAAATATTATTGGTTAAATTGTCGATGAATAATTACAAGAAACTATGGGCAACGTTCTACCTTAGTCGTAATTTTTGTCTTCCAAAAAACTACAGAAAATTAGAACAAATAGTATGAACAGTACAGGCAGCCACAGCAACCGGGCATTTTTCCACCTCCATTATCAGAGATAATCTTAACAAATTCATAGAGTACGCGAACGTCAGATAGAAATAGATGGATTAAACGTTTTAAAATTTGAATCAGACTTTTATTCATTAGCTTCTATCGTTACACTGATGTTCACGTGATCAGATAATAATAGTTTGTTGGAGTATTAACTCCCTCAAAACTAAATTTCTGAGTAAAGGCATTACTAAATGAATTCGAAAAAAAAGGAAAGCAATTCTTAATTATTTCACGCGGTTCACGGAAAAGAGGTCCCGATTTCTTAATCATTACTTAAGAAGGAAACTGATAAGTAAACACACGAATATGAAGAAAAACAAAAGTTAAAAAAATCAAGAGATATATGCGAGGGAATTGCAGTTAACGAAGCGTACAAAAAACGATGCAGACTAATTAAAAATCGAAAAAGGAAAATCGGATCGGACTCTGAAGAGGAGGGGGAGGGGGAATGAAAGATGGAGGCGATGCGAATAGGGTGGGAGAGGCGTGTGAGCGTTCTCCCGCGGATAGATTGGAACATTGGTTCACTCGTTCGCGCGAGATTATTGATTTATATCCCCTCCCGACCATCCCTTCGCGCCCACATCCGCGTTCGAACAAAAAACAAACAAAACGAATCTCTCTGTAACGCGAACCCGAAGATGCTATTTTCTTTTTTAAACCGTCGCAGAATGAGAAAATACGTGCGGATGATACCCGTCGGATGGACCATTATTTAATGGCGGCTTGGATTCTCTAGAGACGGCGTGGGTGGCGAGTGAGAGTGAGAGAGAGGGTCAGTGTCCGTTTCTTGACCGCTGGGGTTGCGGGTTCAAATCCGGCGGATGGGTTTCATGTGGACGCTCTCTTCAAAATGCCGCGCGTGCTCTTATCTCAATCACCTGTTAAGCCCTATCGTCCAAAAACGCCGGATTTTTGGGAAAAACGTCGCGGAAGTCGTCCCTCGGTTACGACAGCTGGAAAAACTGACCGTTTTATAATTTTTCGAGACGGATCTGAAGGATTATGCGGTAAAATGCGAGTTTCGACGGAATTATGCGGCGTTTTTGAGCAGATATACGCAATTAAATCGGTTGAAAAGCGCACAAGTTTACAAAAATAGTTCTGAAAGGGTGCTTTTTTCGGTGCGAAAATTCTTTGACTATATTATTTTAAGATACATTAGAGCAATTTTAACGAAATATAATATATCGTACAGCAATGATTTTTAAGTGGTTTATTAATGTATAATCTTCGAAGCTATCTCGTTCCTTATTTACTCTAAGAGAAAATATCTCATAAATTATAATTGACTTTCAAAAATGTTCATTCATTCATTATACTTACATTCAAATCAAAGTAATACTGAATTTAAGACAGGAAGCTCCACAAAATTATGATTGTTTGCTATTCTGTTTACTCATTATGGAGGAATTCCACAGAGGTACTTCCGCTAATGTTGATATAATTGGAGATAAAAGGTAGTGTGTAATTTAAAGATAATAAACGAATTAAGCGTATAAGTAATGCAGGAATTTTCATTTGAATGAATGAAATTTGGACTTTTAAAAATCGTCAAAAATATATGACCACTCATTATTTTTCAGGAGTTTGAAGCCTCGCACTTAGTTCGCCGCGAAAGCACGCGTGTAAACGCAAAGGTAATAATATTAACCTAGAATATCCCGTATGCATATCCGAATGCGTGATCTTTTAGGTCAAGATCAATAAGCAACAGCTCGTACAAAATTTTCCATTACGTTACGTTACGTTAAGTCGACAAAATATTTGTATGTCCCCGATTCGATCGAAACAAGGAATAAAACGCGAGGACTTGTACGCCATTACTCAGCGTGGCTGGCAAGCGGCAACGAGCCACAAGTATCAATAGCGTAGAATTCCACTCATCTGCTTGTTTTACTATAGATCCCATGCGATTACTCTCGGGAGGAAACTGTCTCCATCGTGTCCCCTCCCGTGTACACACACACACACACACACACAACCCAATCTTTACAATCTCTATTGCTCGCCTAATCGGTTCCAAGGTTATTTATACTAGTGTATTTCTCAAGAACGTTCTTTTTACGATCCCCTCTGATCTAAATGAGACCCGGTCGAATTTATTACAGATCGTCAAAGCCGTTCTTTTCCCGAAGTAATTCCCAATGCTGTGTTGTATACGCCCGTTATAGACACAACGATCCCTTGCTGAATAATTCATTCGTGCATTGCGTTTAAAGTTAATGATAACGGTCTTACGCTGGATAACTCGAAAAATAAAAACGTTTGGCCGAATCCAAAAGTTAACAGGTGTCCGGAAAGGAGAATCATATTAGGAGAAACGAAACGAACGATATTTTAGCCATGGTGAAAGGCATGGTAATGAGGCATTGTGTCTCCCGAACACCAATAGAATAGAATACCAATAGAACTGAACACCCATTCGGCGCTTCCTGCTGAGATAATAGGAATTTGAGCAAGATGTTTCATTTCATGGTCTGGAGGTTTGAAATTTTATTGCATTGAAGTTGTGCTGGATACTTGAGCCGAAACCTATCCTTTATATTAATTATGTATTTTACTAACCACGTATTTTATTAGTTCAATTTCGTTTTGCAGAAAAAACGAGGCAAAATGTTAAGCATGAAGCTATTATAAAGGTTTAAAATTGCGTATTAATGTTAAAATTAAATGAAAAATCGTTATATCTAGATTTAAATATTAAAAAATAATATAAGAATTAGTATATAATTTAATCGAGCATAAAGATTTTAAAAGAACCCGTAACTTGTATAGATTATGTACAAATAGTGTAAAATGAAAAATATGCATTTCGAATCGATGCTGAAATCTTTATGAGAGTTTCCATGGGTTTCCATGGCTGAAGAACAAAGTGGATAAGTAAAAAAAATCCGGAATAATGCCCATATAATTTCGTAGAAAATTTATTATTTTATGACCGACCAAATAATTTATTCGATTCAGCATTGATTTCAGTGTTAATATATATTTGTCGAAAAGGACTAACTTTAAATGGGAATCTTGAATTTCATCATAAACTTTTAAATAAAGTTTTCTTATATCATTATTTTTAGCCAACTAGTCATGAAATTATTCATTACTGGACATTTAATTATTCTTTAATGTAATTGAACGGTTCATTCATTTGTCCAAAAGGAAATACAATGGAGATATTTGAACTCGTTGTAACTGAAAACTTTGAAAACACTACTGCCTAACTAAAAAAACCGATACTTCGCGGAAATTGACACTGCGTTCAAAACTTGAAAAACCGTTATAACGAAGAAGCATCTTTTCGTGTTCTGAGATCTTATCCTATTAGCCGCAGTATCACATCTTACGAAAGACAGCTTCGCTAACGTTTCTTAGCTTGCGGTTTCTAAGTCTCAAATGAATTCCGCGGAAAGATTTGCAGCGAAACGTTTTCTCGACCGAATTTTAGCATCGGCCTTGATTAGCACCTGGAGTTAGCAGAAAGGCGTCAGAGGGGAAATAAGTTCCCTCTCTTTCTCATCCCTGTTTCTTGTATTACCGCTTGCAAACCGAGTGTATCAAAACAAACACAAAGGTTTTTTTAAATCTTTTACGCTTTTTTATCATCGTGACTGTTAGAAGTAAATATTTTACACCCTCGCTAAGGATTAAGTCCGAGCAACGGTGCTCCCACAGATATCATAGTTTTAACTTATCTTTCATACTTATTTGAATCTATAATTCGGTAGTGGGAACACTTGAAACTTTGCGACTTTGTTGGAAGAGGGCTCAATAAAGTACTGATAAATTAAAAAGTAGTCATGAACAGACAATCAGAGGAATTGGCTGTGTTGCTGATATTGACCATTAGTTCATACACAAAGTAGCAGATCTACTGCCAGAACAAAATAAAGATTTACACCCGCGAGTACATCTACGCGGTAAGAGTAACATCGTTGAAAGAATTTTGTTAAGATACGGAAATGGAACGTCGTACTACCCTCAAATTGTATCACCTGTGTTTGAACGACTTTAACCAATGTTTTCGCCGCATTAACGTATTATTTCGCCGCGACTCTATTCCTCTCTGCGCTGATTGAATTTTGACAAGGTATTAAACGGGAGAAAGAATCTCCTAAAATACTTATTTTTCGCCCGATTGATTTTCATTTATCATTCACCACCTTCGTCACTTCCGTGCGTGGCGGTAGAAAACACTGATATAGAGCCATTAACCGGATATCTCTAAAAAAAACTACCGCATGGCTTCACAGGACGGAAATTAGGAAATAATTCAACTTGAGAAGGGCAAAGTAAGAATCTAGCGCTCGGGACAGAGACGTCCCGGTGAGAATGACTTATTTAATCGATACGGCGAATCTAAATCGAACGGCGTCCGCAATAAATCCTTCCGCCTTGATAAAAGAAGAGGAAGAGATACATCTCCACGAAAGGCGGTTTCCTTTACACACTCATTTTTCTTTCTCACTTCAAGAGGGCACACCACACCATCCTCGGCATACATTTCGAAACAATTTTTTCGAAGACAAAACAGCCTTCTACAATTTCGCACGTCTGGAACGATATTTTTTTTCCCCGTCCGAGACTTAACAACCGCGTTAATAAGGGGGACACCCGCCTTCCCTCGCGAAAGAAAGAAAGAAAGAAAAAAGAAAGGGAGGGAGGGGGGGGGAAGAAAAAATGGAGAAAAAAGCTAGAGAGCACGCAGTCACACACACACACCCACACAGAGTACGCGCATATACACAAAAGACCGCTTAAGGTCTCCTTTTAGGTTTTGCCGCCTCTGAGACGAGAGGGAGGGGAGAGAGATAGAGGGAGGGAGAGGGAAGGAGGAGAGAGGGAAGAGAGAGGGATGAAGGCAGAGTAAAAAAATCATCCCTCACGAGTCGTCAACCTCCACTCACGGATTCAACCTCTGTTGCTGTTCCCTCTTCCCTCTCTCAGTCTCTCTGTCTCCCCCCCTCTTCTCTCTCCACGAGAGAAAGAGAGGGGCAGGGAGGGAAAATGCACCCATGGGTACACGCTGAGAGCGTGTGAGGGTGGGTGTACAACAAGTATAGAAAGAAAGAGAGAGAGAAGGAATTGGAGAGAGCGGTGGTTTAGGTGGAAGGAGATTGATGGATATTGAGGGAGGGAGGGAAAGAAGGAAGGGGATGGGGGAATGAGTTGATGAAGAACAGGAAGATAGGGAAGTGATACAAGATGGGGAAGACTGCTTGGACGCCGCTAGAGAAGAGGTGAGGGAGTGAGAGAGTTGGGAAGGCCAGGATTGTGTTTCTCATCGACCTTATTTGGCTCTTATTAAAATATATTTTTTTTTCATTAAAAAATATCTTTATATATCAATTACAAACAGATATATATATATATATATATATACACACACACACACTATTATGGACAAAAGAAAAAGACTTGCATATCCATGAAGGAAGAAATGTATTGCTTCTCCCGTGTTAAATCTCACATTAATATCATTAGGTATGTACAGCTGGGATATGTTGACAGAAATATGTATGTCGGTATGTTGTATTTTTCGAAAATATAGTACTTTTAACATGATTTTAAAATATATCAAATTCTTTGGCGTGGCCTGTTATCCAATCAGGATAATTTTTTTCGGTAGCACAAATACATATCGCTATAATGGAATATTCAAACTAAGCTCGTTAATATCCACTTATCCAAGACACTGGAATATACCAAATTATGAGAATTAATTTTAATTGTATTTTATAAAATTTCGTTGCCGTAGTTAAATGTAAAGAATTAGTAACTGGTGAGTAGTTATCTGAGTTGTTTTTTACGGTAATTATTGTTGTAGTGACAACTTTATCTCTTGTATTGATTCTAAATCACGCCTGCAATTGCTATTAATTCATTGAGATATATCTTTACTCGATAATTAAGATGCTACGTCCGTTTACTCGGACAAGTGCCAAGGAAATTTAACGCCGAGTCCATGGTTGGATGGCCGAAGAATGAGGAAGAGATGAAAAACGCAGAAGAATATTCTGTGGTGGCTAAATTTATCATATTGCTCAGCTATGCTTACGATATTAAGTAAATTTAATTATTTATAAGTTGCATACGATAATGCTAGAATTTTATTGTCAAGTGGATAGTTTTAAAGCAGCAAAACATTTGAAATATCAAGTAAAATTTATCATTATTAAGGTAAAATACTGACGTAGCCATTTCGATTTGCGTTGCGACAACTGACTTTACTCAATTTATACATCCAACTGTTGAATGTTATAACACAACAAATAATAAACAAAGAGTAAATATTAACGTATTTTACAATTATTTTATATTAATTTAATAATTAGTGTAGCGAAGGCAAATAAACAAAATAAGCTCGAGAAGAGAACGCGAATGAAGACCAGAAATCGAGAATTGAAACGTGGACGAAGAAAATGAGGCGAGACAAGAGAGAGAGAGAGGACGGAAAGTGTGGGAAAAATTTAAGAGATAACGCGCGGAGGCGGCGAAAACAACAAGAAACGCTGAGAGACCACAAAAGACAGAAACACTGAATGGGCTGGAAATGTACAGAAAAGAAGAGAAGAGAGAGAGAGAGATGGAGAATACCGGAGCGTGGGATGGAGAGAGAGAGAGAGAGAGGAAGAAAGAGAGAGAGAGACAGTAACAAGAGAGTAAGTGCGTTAAAGTGCGGGAAACGGACGCATTACTCAGTGACAGGCGGGTGCTGGGAGAGTGAACGAGGGAGGAGAGAGAGAGAGAGAGAGAAAGAGAGAGAGAGAGAGAACTCCACGCTTTAAAACCTCTTCCTCTCTTCTCACTCTTTCCTCCATCCCTCCCACCTTCCTCCCTCTATCTCATCGTTTCCTTCTCGGCTACCTCTCTCAACCCTCTCTCTCTCTCCCTCCCTCCCCCTCTCCGTACTTTTCCGCCCCGTTATTCCAATCCCCACGTTCAAACCACCCCACCCCATTCGAAGAGAGTGAGTGAGATGGAGATAGAGAGAGTCCAGTGCCCCCTTTCCTCCTTCAATCTCCCTCCCTGTACACCACCGCAGCCTCTATCGCACCACTAATGGGTTAGCGCCTCGCTCTGTTCCCACACTCGCGCGCGCTTCCACGAGGGAGGAGGAGGGCGGAAGGAGGGTGGAAGGAAGAGGAGGTGGCGGAGTAAATGGGAGAGAGAGAGAGAGACAAGGTTGGTGGATGGTGGAGGTAGGAGAGAAAGGAGAAAGTAAAGAGAGGTAAAAGTGTATGGAAATAGGAAAAGGAGGAAGAGGGAAAAGATTGGAGCCAAAAGGGCGCGAGAGTAAAAAAGAAGAGAAGTTTAAAAAGAATGATACGTATACACGTTACCAATCAATTCGCTAAAGTGTGTGTGGCAGGGGGTGCAATGCAAGAAAACGTCCTTGACAAATTTCTATCGTATTCTCCATCTCGCGTATTTTATTGTCATGACTGTGTCTCACAATGTCTGTTGGTGCTTCAACTATTCCTAAAACATCCTTTACTAAACATTCCGGCTTATGCTTCTCAAGAAGACAATCCAGTTTTGTTATCTTTCTACGGTAATTCAAATCCCTTAAGTGTGATTTTACGCTTTGCTTATGATTATATACGTATTTGTTTTGCCACTCATTCTAAGTCAATTCACGTACGCATGCACTATACTTGAAACGTATTCGATCTCTGGTCTAATCAAAGATACACAATGTTTTTCTTACACATGATCTACTATTCTGCTTATGAAGAAAGATTTCTTGTTGGCCGTGCATGCCTCACGAAAGATCGCAACGAATAATGGCCCCTAAATATTTTACAGCTTCAGAAATTTCGCTATCCATTCAATCGATATCGTACTCGAAGTTCAATATAATGATTACGAGAAAATGAAAATGGATCCTGTATGAAATATAAAGAAAGAGTGAGATTATAAGGGCGATGTATAAGGAATGCGTCATAGGCCGATGAAGAATGGAACCGGAGAAGTGGAAGGAGGAGAAAGTTGGAGAGTTATATGAAAGACCTTTGAGAGCGACCGGATGAGGAACATTTTGGTCTGAAGTCACATAATTGGTTGGCAGAAAGGTATTTAAAATGGGTAAAAAAAAGAGTTACCCCATGCAAAGATTAGGAGGCCGCAAAAAAATGTATCCGAGATGATAATAAATATAAAGATAAACAAACGTGTGTAAACAGAAGTTAATGGTAAAAGAAGAAAAATAAAACGACATGTTTACATAAATATATAGGCATTTATTATGTGATGGTAAATTCCTGACGAAGATATTATCATAATTATAACATTACGATATTTACTCATAAGAGGTTTTGATAATTTTAGTTGATTCGAAAAATAGAAACTTGTTTTATTTATTTTCGTAAGTTATTACTTAGTATTTTAAGAAGTTAACATGTGTATTTGACTATAAGTAATATGCTAATATGCTACGTATCTTACACCTTATCGAGGAGTTTGTAAATGTGGTTCTGCTTAGTTGAGAAGTTACCTATCATGAATTAAGAAACCATACTGAATATTTAATTAGGATAATTTATTACACTGAAATAATAAATGCATGCTAAATAAATGTGAGAAAGGCCTATCAATGAGGTTGGACGTAAATCGTGTGAAACTGATTTTCGTCGTGAATTATGTTTAAAATTTTTAATACTAATCTGAATAGGGAATTGATAATGACTATGAAAACCGCTAAGAATATTGCGGTACTTTAGGTGAAGATTCATATAGGTTAATTGACTGTCATGATAAAAATAACTACCCAAATAATAAGCATGGGATTAATTCCAGCTTATTAATACCGCTATAAGGCTGCAATATGATAGAAAAAATTCTATAAAGAAAACTTCGCGGCTGTGAATGTTGAGGTTGAGGTGTAATATACAGAGAGATAAAATTTAAAGAAAAATACGATAATTGAAACTGCGTAATGCACCAGGTGTCTGCAGCCGAGAAAGAATTTTTTTTAAGTTTATCTTGCGCGAGAATATGGAGAGATAGTCGACGACGGACATTAGTCATGGTTTGCAAACTTTCCCGCCCGAAAAAAAATTCAAAATGGTATAAATTTGCCTGAACTCCATAACTGTCCGTTAACTCGAGAGCAAGGTAACTCAGATAACGGAATGGAACTGAAAGTTAGCGAGGTGATCATAACCAACGCCGATTCGATTGAGGTGTAAAGAATTTACCAGTCTCACCAAACTGTGAAATTAATATAATTCCGCGAAATATTTTATTGACCCATTGGCCTATTGAAAATAGCCTTAAATACGGTATTTAAAAAAATTAGAATTGTAAGATAAAAATTTCCTCTAACGAAATTTCTTTCGTTGCAATTTTTTGTGAAATGTGTTCAAATGAATTTTAATTTACATTTTGGAACCGTCAGAAAACCTTAAACGTTATCTGTTCTGTGTTTTTATAATAACGGATAAAACATAATTTATAAAATTATGCATTTTCCCTAATAAACGTGGTTTTAGTTTGCTTTCCTTTCATCGCAAAAAAAAAATTAGCGAATATATTATATTTGATATATATTTCATTTTTTTTAGAAATATTGCAAGATCGACGTTGGCATGAAGCATATAAGACGGAGCTTCCTTTGTTCGTCCACCTAAACCTATCTGGACAGCGTAATTTGTCTGAAAGTTTATGACCATCCAATCTGTCATAATAGGGCCCTGTTCATATACACTTTTATGGGAAGATGCGGGGCTTTAAGCTACCCTCATAATTCTACCTTCGTCGTCATCTAACCACGAAACAACAGGCGTCGTAATTAAATCACACGACTCATGACTAAATTTCACCGTTATTAATTAACTTAATATCCGGCGCCTGGCCAATTAACGATTGTCTCTAATTAGTCCCGACTCGGCTCATATGCGAAGGTCGTGAGGGCTCACCTCATTAACATGCATGCGTTTCCCGACACGGGTACTCATTTACGGCGTGTTTGTTCTTCGCGTTTAGGGGGCGAGACCTTTTCTCAAACGTGTCCAGCGCTTCAAATGCATACCACACTAACCAGTTCTTATCGTCCTTCCGGTGATAACAGTCGATTTTGTAAGTTATCGGAGACGTACCTAAACTGCTAATATTAAAATATATTGTACTGCCAAGGAGTTTCAAATTATATAAGTCATTTACTTTTAGCGTTGTAATATTTAATGAACCGTCAATTAGTATGATCTAATTTGTATTTATAGGCAAAAGTATAATCTGAAAGATTTTATACTTAATCTTAATGCCATTTAAATATATTAATCTCATAAACAGCGTATGAGAGAGTTCATTAATAACTTGTGTGTGTGTGTGTGTGACATCAATGCTTAAATTCAGAAGAGATTCTCATTCCGGAACACGAGGAAATCATACGACGAATCCAATTCTAATTTCAGACGAAATAATTAAGGGAGTTCTAGTATTCGAACGAAACAATCTTGAACTGATTTATGAAGTCCTTATGGTCCACGGCCTAAGTTTGATTATATATACTTTAACGGTTCTCAATTGGCAAAGAAAAAGTCTGCATTTTATCACTCGTTCTAACAGGTTTTCTTAAAGCGAAGTGCAGCACTTTTATGTTTCTTCACCCTCTGATCGATAACGTTGTTTGTAGGACGAGTTTTCACGGCAATCTCGTAAAAAATATTAAAAGAATTACGTAATACACAGGACCGGCTTGATGGCGGTGCGAACCGTTCGAATGCACCGGGCCCCACACTTTAAAAGGGGTCTCGCGCTCTCTAAAAAATATTTGTCGTACTTGTAACGTACACGCATTTTTAAAAGAAAATCTGAAAAAATATCGAAATGTCATAGCGAGGGAGATTGCTTTGTTTATTAAAATTTACTATTAAGAGTTTTTGACGCGTAAGTGGTCCCGCGCGCATACTTTGCACCGGGCCACGCGATTTTCCTAGCCGATTCTGTTAATACAGTACATGAACACGATTAAAAGCTATTCCGTAGAATATATACCGTATCCTTGAATATATGCAACACGTCATACTTTGATACCCTGATTCATTTTTCTGATAGAGTCCACGCACGAATTTGGTCGCGCACGTTCACATTTACGTGTTTATCCCGCAACGCACCATTGCACTATATTACGTTTCTATTATCCTGCACTGTAGCATTAGGAATAAAGGACCCGTAGTATCTGTCTGTTCTAGCAATATTTCTACGCATATTCTTGTGCACCATTTCTACTTCTGCGCTCGATATAACCTGTAGGAACAGTAATGCTACGAACATCCTCTGTTAATTCGGAGATAGTAAACATTTCCAGATTTTCCGTTCGTATTCCGTTTTTCTACGCTTCATCATCTGTCGACTCAATTCACTCAAAAGTTTTGTATCGTAAACACAGTCGAACAAGCTTCGACGTCAAACTTTCTTTAAGAAGGCGCCGTAAATAACGTCGCATGTCTCCGTCAAGTACTTGTCAAACAACGTGATATAATTTAAATGGAGAGAAGGGTAGATATAAAATTAGCGAGTCGCAAAAACGGTTATCCCGGCTAAGAACTTGCCAGGTTGAGTGTGCATGAAAGAACAGGATGTGTAATTATACCGGGACTGATTAGTGGCAATTGCCCCGAGAGATAGAGAGAAATCTTGGAAGGAAGAGGTGGAGCGGACGAATGGTGTGGAAAGAAAGGGATGTTGGGCGAATCAGGAGAAGGGGTTGTAGCGTGTGCGTGCGTGTGTGTATGGGAACGACCGAAGAAGTGGACGAGCTGAAGGGAAGGAGTGGGTTTGTTGGTGATGTTGTCCGAAGTTAAGGAAACGGCACATAGTGGACTTAAAGAGGAGATTACAAGAATCTCTCTCTCTCTCTCGCTCCATTGTACCTAACAGTAGTGGGGTAATTAAACTGTACTTACAAGCTCGCTCGCAAGCACACACACGCAGATGCACAGGAAATTCTTGAGGGATCTTGCATCCAACGGTTTCGTATCGGAATGGTTCGTGAGAGATGTGTTTACACACACATTAGCGAGATCAAGGACTTTTTGAAGATTACGGGCTAACCTTACTCTCTACCTGCATCAGTTTCACCGAATACATCGGCTCTTTCTCCGCCTCATATTCTCTCTTCATCTCTCTATTTTTCTATTTTTATACATTTGTTCTTTCACTTTTTCTGGATAATTTCCGCGTTCATAATCCAATCTCGACAACGGTATCCGAAAGACCAAAAATAATCATTGTTTTTTTTTTTGCGGGATTGAGGATATAAATCAGCTTTATTGTGAGAAGGGAGAGAGAGAGTCTTTTTATACGCCCGCAAAATGTATCGATTGTTTCGGTTTGCTTCATGGGAGCGAGAACTTCATACATTGAGCGCCAAATGTGGCGTGAATCGCGTAACGGACGTCGGTTTGGCAGTAAAAAAATATTGAACGAGAAAGAAATACAAACGATATGGATCGACTTATGATTGAGGAGAATGAGAAATGACGCGTCACGTATATTTTTATAGATATTTTTACGTCTCGTTTCTGAATTTTATACATTTAATTTCCAGAATAATTTATTACCAAAAGAGTCACAAATGGAAACTGGAGATATGAAATTTTTGCATTGAATAGATAATCAAGAGATAAGAGACGTTTCTCTTCTTAAAAAAATAATAAGCCGTACACATTCATTTACGTTGAAAAACCTTTTATTATAAAAAATAATAATTTTACGACAGTAACTAATTTTACGACGTTTCTCGTAATCATTAAAATTCAAACCCGAAAGTTTCGTAATTTATAAGACGTCAGTTTTACATTTAGTGTGTAAATATTTATAAGAATCTATTTAAAAATAATCGTAAATAAAAATAGGATGAGTTGCACGTTGTTAAATAAACAAAACAACACAGTTTAAAATAACTTTGTGATAATTCCACGCAACAATGTACACATACTGCCCTTTTCGAAACATTAATATTATCATACGGAGTTTCACGAAGTCTCGGCTTCTTCAGTAAAACTTAAATCTTATAATATCATTTTATAACGCATTATATCTTTTCATACTTTTTCTTATCGTCATCAATCGTAATATATATTTAAAAATACGAAACGTCTGTTTTACTGCAACAATTGAATAATCATTTCCTATATTTTTATTGGTTTGAAACATATATATATATATATATATAGAATAACGAAGACCTTTGACCACAAATACAAGAGTTTAATTAAAATCGTAGATTAACGATTAGCATACTGTATCTCTAGTGTAATAAAATTTTTTTAACTTGTTGCGTTTCCATAATAATATGTGAAGATCTAACAAAGAATAATATTCTTTCTGCGAATCGCCGCCTCCTCAATTATCCGTTTTGATAAACGAAATGAACAATCCGTGACGACCAAACGTTAAACGTAGCATGCGATGTCCATCTTCTAAGCGAGATTATGGAGCGGAGAGATTAATAAAGGAAACTCCGCGGCGGACTCGTCATTCCTCTTTTAAGTTTATTTTTTAAAAATTATTTGTAACTAAAGGACGGACTTCCTTGACCCTCGTGTCCTTGAGAGGCCATGCTTCGCGACTGGAACGGCCGTGCGCTAAAAATTTCGCGATGAAAAAATTGCCAACGGTGAATCTCAAACAGTTTAGCGCTGTTTGAAGAAGAAGCATGCTCCGAGAAAAATACCGTTTTTCGGGCTTCCAAAAAGTCGTAAAATTTTAATGGATGACGTCGGCTCGCTCGAGCGTAAACATGGGATTCGCAAGAGAGACAAGACTCCGAGATCGATCGTATTTATCCGAAAAATAATCGCGAATCTCACGAATACCAGCGATTTAGCGAACGAGTCAACAATATCTTCGGTAAATATGGCAGCGAAAACGGAATGCGTAATATTTCAAGCGGGAGCGCGCGACGGGAATCGAAAAATCCTTCCTCGCTAAATTTTAATTTAATGCATTTTATTGAAGGCGGAAATATAACATTTCTTGGTAAAAAAAAACTTGAAGTCCTACAAACTGAGCCAAAGTAAATCTTAAGGCGAGCAGTAGTTTTTGCAATTCTCTTATATGATGATCTCGAGCGATTTTTTCATATCTGTTGCGAAAGCACTGATTAATAAAGTACGGTTGGCGCTTGTCTAGAAGCATAAAAATTACACATTGGATGTCTACCATTACATTAAAGAAACACGTTTCACTTTTTCGTTTTTTGCGTTAGGAACGGTATCACTGATTTTATGTAATTATTTATTATCTAATATTAAGTTATTTAAAAAATAAGAGCTCCTTAGCCGTACTTTGTATGGCTAAGGAGTTCTTAATTTTTTAAATATCAATCTCGCCGTAGTATCCAACACTTTTTAAAATTAATATTAAGTTAACTGTGATATGGTCAAACTATACAAAATGAGATTACAGCAACTTTAACCTTAAAAAGATTCCCTCCATCTTTATCCAAGTGTCCTCGATGTCTTCCTTGAACATACATAATCAGCCCTAATCGCATGAATTTACTTTCCAAATTGTCTATTAACTAGGCAAAATCCTTGAATCGTTCAGAAAGTAGAAATTCTGTCCATCAATTGCAACATATTTTACGGTTTTTGACTACGTAGTTTCTTTAAACGAAAACACCCGGTGTTGCTATAAAAGGAAATCTTGCGGGACATTTCTTTCCATCCATATTCGCTTTAAAAATGTCGTAATTTTCTGTTCAGCAAATCGACTACCTATATTTCTTCACAAAACGTAACAGCACGTCAGAGTAACTAAATAGCAAGCAGATAACGGAACGTGATAAAAAATTAAGAAATTATAAGAGTAACGGCAAATCTACAGAGGTAGCTTTATAACGTTTTTTTTTTAATCTTCCGGAGAGATTCAATTCAAATGTTATCATTTAGAAATTTCTCACGTTAGTGTGCCCGATTCACTCAAGCACAAAAGATGGTTATGGTGAAAACAAAAAGCAGAAAAAAATAAGACAAGAAGCGGATTCGCTTAATCCTTTGAGGAATCTTACCGAAACAAAGCGACCCGCGTTTTGAAAAGCGCCCTATCATCCGCACTTAAGAGACTAACTACGCGAAACAGGTTTTACATTCGTCGTCATAGAACCGACAACAACGTTTCTCTCCTACTTCACGTCATATCTCCACCATTTAAGTCTCACTCATCTTAATCCCTACCTTATACTACATAACCCTCCTTTCTCACGCCTCTCTCGCCCCCCCCCCATTCGCCCTCACACTTCCCCCCATTCGCCCTCACACTTCCCCCCATTCGCCCCCTGCCCTCCAATGGCAATGGAAAAGAGCCTCTAATTGAGAGAGAGAGGTCGCCCCTAGCGGAGGATAGTATCGCTCACTATCGCACATGCAGAAAAGGGGTGGGGGATAGGAAATTTTTACGGTGAATCACACCTTTTCCCTTCGTCTATACCCTTTTATACGCGAACGGTAGCGTATGAAAGGGTAAAAAAAATGTAGGCAAACTCGTAGAGAGGTTGAAAATGACGGAACGGAAGATGGAGAGAAAAGTAGGTGCGGAATGGGTCGTTGATTCGCATTTGTCTGATTGGGGGCGCGAGGGGCAGAGCGCGGCATTTTTCCGGTCGTTAGCCGAGGAACTCGCCTCCTCCTCCTCCCACTCCCCCCTTTTCAACTCCCTGACCCTCACTCCTATGAACGCCGTTGGACTGAGGGAAAGGGGAGGGAGGAACGAATGAGCTAGGGTGTCCGTGCGAGGCTATACGGTGCGGTGGTCACGGAAAATGGAAAGAAGAGAGAGAGAGAGAAATGGGGAATTTTAAACAAGCAATTCTCTCTTTCGCTTTTAAAAATACCGAGTTTACATCCATCTATGTAACTTCGTCCTCGCATAGACTGTTTTTATCTTTACATTTTAACCTTTTTGCTTGTCTTTCAGGCATTTACTCTCTTTTTCATGCTTCGTCTATATCGTTTTAGTCCTCCTTTACAAGCGAAGCCATAGTAGCGCAACGCCTTATGGACACGTCTCGTCTGTCTGTCGCGGTTTTCATCTCTTGAACCGCTTAAAAGGTTTTGATTAAATTAGGTATGAGTGATCCTTATTACAATTTACTGCCGTATTGTGATTCTGAACTGCAATCGCCAATTAGAACTTCAGCTTTACATAAGTATTTAATTAACTTACACTCGTATCAAGGAACAATTAAATACTATTTTTTCTCTCGCTAACTCTTATATTTACGGTATCGATTAAAAATATTTATTCGGATAGAGTAAAACATCTATCATAAAAAACAATTATCATTACAATTTATAGTTTCGAATATAAAATTTACATAAACAAGATATATTTTTTATGATCCTTAAGAGTTCAAGCTTCTTAATTTATTTTTCTACTTAACTAGAGTTAGCAAACAAAATTAAATTGCATTGAAGGCATTTTGATAGACAATCTATTATTTTTTCTTAGCAAACGGACAGCTTTGAGTTATATACATTTTATATGAACAATAAAAAAATATATTGATTCACGAGATTCGCCTACAAAGAAATTATTAATTTCGTAAAGAAATGTTGCGTAGCTTCTTTTCCATAACTTTGTTGTGATCGGATCTTTCAAACAAGAATTAGTGGGATTAAGACAGTTAACTTTATAAATCTAGCATTTATGTAGAACATTTCTAAATACGATAAATAATCTAATCTATGTCTTAAATTCGTAACATGGAATGAATACGCTTTATCAACAAAAAGAATTCTCAAGGCAAACTAGTTAAAGATGAAATTTTCTAATAAGAAAATCCGTCATCTTGACTTATTTTAGTGCCTTCTTCCCCATTTTGCAGTCTGCACCGAATAAGACAAAATCTAAAGCCTTCCGCCTCGTTCTCCATACATGGGCTTGCTCGTTTAGAACTTCCATCAACACATTAACTTAATTACCGATTCGGAATTCTACTCTTGTTAACCTAGACTTTCTCTCTCCATCTATTTCAAATACGGCTGTTCCATTTGAAAAGTCCGCTTATTTCATTGCTGAGATTAGTTAGACACGGACAGACGAATCGATGCAAAAAACACAGAAAACTTGAAAAAAGTGTATTCAAAAGTAAAAGACAATATCCCGCTAATGCTCAGTTATACAAAAGTATTTTTTCCAATAGCTCCGCAAATTTAATGTTATACCTACGGATCCAAAAGAGGAATTTGCCGCTGGTTTGCAATAGCAGGACAGTAATAACGGGCGTACATGATGTTTATGTAGCAAGAGGCATTTCATTAAATGCATAAATTGAAGAAATTAAACGCGGTAAATTAATATCCGTGTCTATTTCATGAAGTATATTTTAGAAATTGAATAATAATGATAATTATTGAAAACCACCGAAAAATTTAATTCGATTAAAAAATTCAGAGTCCTAATAAATATAACTCAGTCTAATTAGATCGATACTCCGATTACGGACGGATATTATGCAACTTAATAAAAAACGAATAAGCGACTCGAGAGACGTTTCTCTTTCACGCTTAAGCCAGCATCCAGCGCTATCTTCGACAAGTTATTCCACATCTCTCACATAAATGCCAATACGTCTAATAAGCGCTTCAGTGAAGTTTCTATCGATCTCTACAGGCTTATAAAACCCTACGCCCCATTAATATCATACCTAAAAACTATCCTGGGGTTTTAATAAAAAAAAACGATGCTCTTTCTCTCTCCTTAATTGGCTTCGGGACTCATTTACAAAGACACGGCGACTTCCTGACCCGCTATATTCCACGCGAAAGAATTCCAACGCGAGAACCTAGGCAGTTTTGAGGTATTACGTCTCGGATAACATTAGCAGATCTTCAGGTAACAGGTGCAATAGAATAGGTGCATCGTTCCTCTCAAAGGTTGCAAGCCGGATGAAAATCGTTAACAGCTTGTGACGTACGCAGGAAACCACTACCATCTTCTCAGATAGCACCTGCTGGCCACCGCGACTCAGCACCACGGGTGGAAATCCCAAACGATCACCATATTTATTCCACCCCCTCCCCTCTCTCCCCCGCTGTCCACCAGGTTCTCGTGAAGAATAATGCAAGTCGATTACGAAGAGCATCGCGAGTTTTTCCGTGCAATTTTCGCAGGTCATCTTATATTTTCACTTTCGTCCGCTTCGTTCTCCTACCTTCACTCTCGCGTTCGTTGGAGTCTTTAATTTCGCTTTTACATCTTCTTCTCTTTCCATTTATGTACCTCGCTCCATTCTATCTCAATCCTCCTGAGGAGTATAATGATGAACGCCAAGTGGTAAGCGGGGAGAATCCGAATCGCCAACTTTCTCTCTCTCTCTCTCTCTTTTACTTCCCAGAGTATCTCTCGTTTTATTTTGGTTTACACGTTCTCTTTCAAATTTATATATCTTTGTCCTAATTTATTATTTATTTAAACAAAATAGGAAAGAGCTGCTGAAGCTGAGTAAAAAATAGTGGTTTAAAAAATTAGAAGGACCAGCAGTGAAAACTTGCACAACGAGAATGAATGGATTTATGAAATACCTAAGTTTTTAACTGCTATCGTTTAGGAGTTAGAGCTTCAGAAAGACATACATATGTACGGTTCTACATAAGAGCACAATAAAACAAAATACTAAATCGAACGGCGAAAAAACTATCTTCTTTCGTTTAGGAAGAGAGAACGCTTCAGACAGACGGACAAACCGAACGCATAATCGGATTTTTTTAAATAGAACCACTAAAAATGAGGTCCACGATAGAAACACATTGATATGCATTTTACCGGGAATATGGTTTCGAAATTTTTCAATTTTCTTTCAATTCATCGTTATTTTTATTGTTAAATATTTATACATAAAGCATTTCAAAATCAACTTGACGGGGCAATATTAACTGGCGTCGTTTTCTTAAGCTGTGGCGTGTGGTTTGAATGGAATGGATCGCGTAGATAAATCGGGTAGATTTCAGGATATAGAAAAACTGACCATATAAAAATCATTGCATTTTCTGTCGCATGTATAAACAAATTCAAACATGATACCTAAATCAAAACACATGGAGGTAAGAATATAACGATTAGAAGCTAACGCCAATTGGAAATCAAATTGTAAAACATTTTTAAATTAATTTAATTTTCAGGAAAATCGAAAACATAAATAAATTTCCTAAAACTTCGAGGAAGTAAAAATGACGTAATTTCCTCAATTTGAAACCCAAAGGGAAAAGCACTGCATTTTTCTCGCACAAATATTTGTTTTTTTTTTTTTGAGCGAGGTCCAATATATGCTCCCTCTCCCCCTGCCACCCACCTGCCTGGCGAATTGCAGGTTATTATGTAGATTATTTATGCTCTTTCCCAATATTTTACGCATTCTCCACGCCTAAATTACCCGCCAAGTTTCCCTCCGTGCACCTTAAACACTTCCTCACGCACTGTGGTGCCGAATCGGAAATTCCCTGAAACTAATTCGTTAAAGTTTAATCGTCCCAATTTACAACCTTTCCATTTGCCTCGCCGACTCTTTCCTCCTCCACCGTTGGAGGACTTCGCCGGCCATTTATTTTCCCCATATTCCATTATAATCCGCAGTATTCCGCTGACCGGAAATAAAAAAAAAATAATCCGGGAAGAAGAACGAAGAGGCTTTTGAAAAGTAGCGTTGACCATATGACTTTATTACGAAGTCGGTATCCTTTAATTTTCTCCGTTCCTTTCCCCGCTTTCCCACAACGACGTCCGTGGGTCTATTCCACTTTCCACCTCCTCGTGGGAGCGGAAAAATGGCACGAGGTGTGCGACGCGGATTACATTCCGCAGAGAAAATGCAATTCGCCTCCAACCTTTTTCATCGTTACGTAATTTCTTTGAATGTTTTTTTATTTTCACCCTTGACCTTGGACATCTGCAACCTCTTCTCTCTAACACTCCTTCCTCGTCCGTTTAGAAGGTAATACACAACGGCAGGACGTGTTCGTTTTAATGCAATCCTAACTCATTCGCTTTTTAAGCTATATATGTATAGGCGAAGGATTTAGGAAGTTGTGTTATGGAGACGTAGCAGGCTGAATAACGAGCACCTAACATGATATGACCGGAAAAAATATGTTTCGGAGCTGTAGTGCTCATGAAAGACGGAATAAATGTGATGGCAGGAGAGTGGAAGAGTGCCCTACGGGCTACGTGTTAATATTTATTCGAGCTCCCTCTCTCAATAAATTATAAAACAAAACGGTGGGCTTTAATGAACAAACAAAAATAACAGCTTTGTATTTCCCACTGTTTTAAACCCGGTTTTCGATGTGATACATCATCTTCAGGTGAAAAAACGAGGTTACAGGGACAATATACGAGTATATAGTATACGTATGAAAGGGCTTATTGGGGGGGAAAATAAAGAAGTGGGAGAGAGGAAATGAAAAGTTATTAAGGGTGGAGTGAGGAGTGGAAAGGATTCGAAATATTGGCAGCCGTCAGATGGGAAAGGAGTAGGTCAAGTGGGGGATGTCGTGCTGAAATATTAAAAACAGCGGAAAATAAAAAGTTGCCGTTTTTTTCGATCGGCATGGAACAGTACCTCAACGTAACGTCTACCACCGTGAATTTTATTACGATGGACTTTCCTTTCGTCACTAAAATCTGTTTTTCAGCCCTATGATGAATTAGTGCCGGCCCCGGTGGTGGAAGGGCTAGCGCGTTGGCCTACCATCACAGAGGTCGCGGGTTCGAATCCCGCCAAGGGCATGGATGTTTGTGTTCGTACTCATAATTCATATTTCCTCACTCATGTATGTGTGTCTGATGTGAAAGGCAACGGAAAACCACCACATCATGTGTTTTTATTCCCTAGTCATGTAAAACCAATCTTAAGATTGAAAACCATGAATGAATGATGAATTAGTGGGACCTTGTTACTTCAAACGACTCCACAGCTAGTAGGATTCTCAGTCTAAATCACAAAGCAAGGGAGGAGAGAAACCCAGTTCCGGAATTAGCCTACTGTTATCAAGAAGCACCGAGGGGGCCAACGGCTTTACGTCCCTTCCGAAGGACAGAGAGCTGACTTATGTACGTGTTCTTCTCTAAACACGCAAATGGGGGGGGGGGGGCGAAAACCTCGGAAAAAATCCTACTTTCGCAGGATTCGTACCCGGTTCGCACCGGGTATGCTCAGCGTTGCAGGCCAACGCCCTCGCCTCCACGCCACGTCATTCCCTGTTCAGCCTTATGGCATATAGCGTGCCCAATTTCGCACGGCCAAACTTCCTATGGCATGCATCAACGTCGAATGGATTCCATATGATAAAATAAACTAGTAAAAACCGTATTGAGTCAAACTTCACGGGATCTGATTTTCCCCAAGATAAACGATAAAGATATAGAAGGTTCGACTATACTGTGCGTTCAGTGATAACTTTCCAAGCGATCCGTACTTATGAAATCCTCTCAGCCAAAACATAACTATTAAAAGTTTGTGTTTGCTATAAATTTCCTCATTGCGATTTTGACGATCTTATCGTTCGTTTCGATGGGATGATTAACACAAGAACGTGTGAACATGGTGTACCCCCTAGAACGGCGGACGGGACAAAAATGTCCTATACGACAAAGTCGTACAGTCGCAGTACTAGGTTCAATTTTTATGAACGTTGTAGTCTCTACATTAATAATTGCCTACTTTAGCATGCTGTAGAATGTAGCGTTGCACCGTACTCAACTGAAACGCTCTAGTAAATTAGCCCGCAAACAGTGCTGCATCACACTGCGGGAGCAAGTGGAAGGTGGGAGGGGGGAAGGGTAGGGCTAGAAGTTGGACTGGCAAAAGATGATAGGGGAGGAGGCATGCCATAGTCTACAACAATGTTACAAAGCCGCCTGCATAAGAATAATATCACAGAGAATGTGAAACAAAGTATTAACTCATTTTGGGACAAAATTGTCCCATCCGCTGTTCTAGGGTAAAATGGTTTTATAATCCTTAATATTGAGGGGGGGATGTTCAAAAGTGTAGAGTGGAATGCAACCCTCAAATGATTAAAAGTCACGAAATCTCGACTAAATTAAACCGGAATCACAGAAACTGTAGGGGACGTAACATCAGAATGGGACAAAATTGTCCCGTCCGTCGTTCTAGTTTAAATCGCAATCAAATGAAACTAGAAAATTTTTGACTCGTATAGAGTCGCCCGTGTGCAAGTCTCTCATTTGCCGCCCTTTTCAGGCGTTACTTACAAAAATTAAAAAAAGCCTTACGGTTTGGTAAATTTCCGTAGGCAATAAATATGAAAGAATTCACGGCATATTATAATACAATCCGCATTACTGTTAAAAATGCCGTACGTGTCTGACGATAAATTAGCCGCCCCCGCTGTTTGGCCGCCCGTGCGCGTCGCACACATCGTCCCTGCGTACAAGAACCGAAGTCTCCCTACCTATTGTGGCGTCGAATGCTCCAGCGGTGGATGTCCTTCACTATTCCACCGCCGTAGACGTGATTCTTGAGACATAGGCCTAGGCACGGAGCACTTCATTGCAAAATCACTTCACGCTGACGAGCAAGTTATGCTGCAAAACAGACCATTGAAAAGAAACTTGGAGGGTAGCACATCACGACTCCTGTAATGAAGAGAAAAAAGTTAAAATTATCTAAACTGCCTGCTATGTTTCAACACGACACAAGGGAATCTATTAGAAAGAGGTTTTGTAATAGAAAAATCATTAAGTCATCTCTATGGAAAATATTCTTTTTGAAATCTCCTATTAAATGCAGTTTATGACTTTTCCTCCATGAAACCTGCTTTCGAGCTGAGGAAAGTTAAAATTTAAATAGTGCATTTCATTGTTTTGATAAAACCTAACATAATTTTCCAATAGGGAAACAAGCATGTAAAATTTTCTGCATCGTTAAGAATATCTTTACTAGATTTATAAATGTGCTTACCATATTTCAGCGTTTGTCCTTTCTCTTATGTTAGTAACGCATGTTATTAACCGCGGCTCCCACAATACTAGCGACCACCATCAGCTTTCAAATACTGCTACGCTAAGCTAAGAAAAATTCAGCCAATCAGAAGAGGTCAGATGTTATCACCTGCGAGTGTTCGAGTACAAAACCCTTGCGGTGGGAAGGGTCGAGGAGGGGGGGGAGGGGGGGGGGGGGGAGAGGAGTGGGTATATAACACACCCTTCTCAATGCACCTCTTACTTTTTCTAGTAAAACGAAGCCAGTTTGTGTCTCAGGATATAATGCAATTTATCTTATGATTGTTTATTATAATAGTTTCAGCAATATGTACGTTTGTTTGTTTGTCTAATGTAACGCTACATCTACATAATAGCCTGCAAATCACCATATTTGTGGGTGGCAGAGGGAACGCTACAACTGCCCGTTATAAAAATGCGAATTACTCGAGAAAGAATCATGATAGAAATTCTAAACTTGGCAGGAATGCTCGATACACATATTTAAAGACGATAATGAAAAATATATTGGAAAAAGTCCTGGATTCGACTCCAAGGAAGACATTTCCATTTTCCATAAAAAAAACACGTACAAATCGACTTTTCGACGTGTAGGCTTTCATTCTTTTTTAGATTAAAATTAGGAAAAATTAACCTACTATCTTCGGATAGGAACCATTTTGAAGAAAAAGTTATAAAGTTTCTTATTCTGTTCATATTTTCTCGCCTACAGTTCGAAATTGCTCATGTTAAACGTTTAATTCGCATATTTTGGGAAAATCTTGTCATTTTAACGGGATGTTGCCTTGCCTACCAATATGCATTGTTAGACCTCGAAATACTATTGTTATTTCAATCCTTATCGGTGTATAATCGTGCTTTGAATGCTTTTAATACGGGAAAGAGAGAGGAATAATCGTGGTATAAAACGAAATTCTAGTTCTGGTATAAAAATGTTTCTCGTTCTAGATAAACAGTGCATTCTTGTCTATCTCTATCACGCCTTTTCTTTACTGGTGGGCCATTACGTTGCGTGTTCGACCACTCTGCCCGACAATTGGTTAAAAAATGGTCACTCGCAATAGAGTAAAGAGATAGAGAGAAAAGGAACAGATGGATGGATCTAAACCTCAGAGGAGTAGTCACGCATACACCTTTTAAAGTCTCCGCTATTACCCGCTATTCCCTCTCCCACACGCTCCGAATAGATCACTCTTCCTTTTTTAGGCGCGTTTCACTTCCAGCTGAGCGCCTATTATCGTCGGTCTGTCCGTCCGTCCGTCCGCATGTTCGTTCTCGGCTTCTACCCAATAGATTTTCATGAAATTTGATATTAAGAACTTACAATCAAATATAATAATAAAATCGCAAAAATGAATCACGTACGCCAATCAGGGGTACCACTTTACTGGTGACAAATAATTAAATTTTCGTCATATCTCGTAAAGTATTATTCATATCAAAATATTTTTCAAATAAAAGTTGTAGAACTGGTAAAGAAGAGTATTTTCTTCTCTAGACATTGTTATCGTAGGAGTAGCCGTACGGGATCATAACAGGAGAGTGATTCCCACGAGGGACGTTATTAGGTAGGGCTTGGTGTGCTGCACCCCCTGCCACCCACCAGTCTGGTGATTTGCAGGGTATCATGTAGATGTAGATGTAGATGTATCGTGAAAATCAAACAAAAATATCTTAATTCGAGTTGAACAGAAAATTTCTTACATGGTTACTTCTTCATTGTTGCTAACATAAACAATCTCACAAACAAACGTTTAATTTCCTTACGTGTGCATGTTATATTATTAAATAGGAAGAAAATGGATTATTTATGATGAAGAACTGAACTTTAAAACGCTATTTCCCTTACGTACAGGTATATAATTTCTTTCTAATAAGTACTCCATTGCACGAAACGCGCCCATTTGTGATACGTTGTACACTTTCCTAGCTTGTTTTTTAATCGCTAGAATCGAGTGGTTAGCTAGTTATCTTCCGACGCAATCCGTTCATCTTCGCTGCCATCCATAACAATCGTCCAAGATGCAGTCTTTTCACTCTCCTTTGACTCGCATAAACTGCCGCCTCACTCTGCTTAACTCTCTTCTCTCTCTCTCTCTTCCTCTATCTTCGCCGATTCCTCTTCCGTATCTCTTCCCCCTCTTATTCCTCCCTCCACTACCCAACCATTTGTTTCTGTTCTCTCTCTCTCTCTGTTAACGTCTCCATTTACTCGAACACCTCTCCAGTTACTAGCACTAGACGTAAATAGGAGTAGCAAAATCTCGGTTTTTCACTTGTAGATAGATAGACAGATTAGTGTCTTTATTTTCAGGGCGAAATTGAGACCATAACGTCCCCTTCTCCATTTCATAAATCACCTTCAATATTTGATGTAAGGAACGTAAAATTATTTCAATATGACCCATTTTAATGCTTCGTAGTTTTCATTATAACGTAATAATTTTAATTTATATTTTTATTATAGCGTATTTTTGGCATAGTATTGCATAGTGCGTTGAATATTTGACAGTCGTTCGCTGAGACCAGTTGGACGAGAAGTTATACCACAAGACATCCAGAGGCTTTCAAAAGTCATTTTCTGAAATAGCTTTATCAGAGTTGTTTTTATAAGCTTAAAGTGGTGTTGCAGAATGACATTTTTCTTACCCCGCTTCGTATCTTGTAAACACTTCCAGTAAAAAGTGGTATCTGTAGAAAGTGGGGAAATATATTTTCTGCAGACAAACGTTACGAAGAGATTTAAATATGTAGATTTTATCTCGGTGCAAAGTGGTTAAATTTACGTCAGCAATACTCTACAGTGCTTATGTCCAGGCACGAAAGAACAATTCTTAGGCAAGTTCGAAGATTCAGAGATTTCAACGCTTCCATCAACTGCTGGTTGAAACTTTTAGTCGAAGAAGAAATAAATTAGAAATAAGATCAGACTGCGAAGACTAACGACTACCGCTACTCGCGCGGATGTTATTAAGATACTCTAAGTGCGTAATACCTAAAAGTCCATTAATATCTTTATTAGAAATGAATTATTATAATCTGAAATTTATTAGAACATAATAGTCGTATACATGGTCATAATAATAATAATAATATTTTATAAACAAAATATTGCTCTATATAAACAATAATGCTCATTATAAACAAAATATTGTACATTATAAATAACACTAGCTGATCCAGCGCAAAGATTGCGCGGTGAATTTTAAATTGATTTATTAAAAAAACTAGCTGAAAGTACCCGGCGATTCCCGGGTTATGCCAGACAGCTTTGGCGAATAAAATTATGTATTATATGGTAATACAATCATTTCACCTTTTGCGCATTTTTTACCAATGGATGAAGACATTATAAATTAGAAAAATATGTTTTAATATTCATTTCAACGCTTGCTTGACAACAATATTTTTTGTTTTTCCTTGATTAGCATAAATAAACAAATTTTTGCTTGATCCAACACGTGAACATGGAGCATAGAGTTGGCCATGAGAAAAACATTGATTTTCCAAATTAATGCCAGCCATCTTTAAAGAAAATACTTTCTCTATACTACGTATATTAGAGAAGGTAAAAACTAATTCTGAGATATCTCTGATATCTGATATCTCTTATGAATTGGGCCGGGAGGGTCCATGGAGGTCCGGAGAGAACGTGAGCATACGTGAGAGTAATAGGATTTCGAGTTTAACAAAGTAATCGGTTGGCAAGGCAACTTCACGTTAAAAACGCTAAATTTTTTCAAAATATGATATTAAAACGTTAAATTCGAAAGTGATAAAAGACGATAATAATTTTAAAAAACTGCATTTATTGTTCTTTAATACAGTCCAAGTCCGAAAATCGTAGGTCAAATATGTGAATTTTAATAAGCAAAATAAAATAAGGTTGCAGGTCGAAATATCGATTTTTCCATGTAATCTTATGAGGATTGGAAATCATTCTCAGAAATCGAACCCGGACTGATTTTGGAATTTTTTTTTGTAAATGCCTTTTACTTTAAGAACCGAACATTCCTACCAAATATCAATCTTCTAACTACTCGGAAAGTTTGTTAAAAATAACATTACAGAATTTCCAACCGACGACGACGAAGTCATTTTTATATATTAGATGATGAAGTATGTAAAATAAGTTGATCTCAGTAATTCACATTTACCTCTAAAAATGCATTTCCTAACACAGTAATTGATCGCGAACTTTTATGTTTTTCTTTTTATTCAAATATATGTCCTTTCTTTTTTATATAACAATCAATGCAACCGTTTATGTAGATTATCAATGAAGAGAAGATAACCACGTGATGTGTTTTAAAAAATAACGTGTGTCCCTATTCTCATTTAATTTAAAATTTATGCGAGCCTATTTGCGTTAATAATCGTTATGGATGTATAATATAATGGTTCTACTTACAAAAAGATAATATTCCAGCATTCAAACTACGATATGATAGGAAGATTCAACTGCTTTGATTGAATCGTTAGAAACGCTTCCCATACGCAGTTAACTGAATAATTATCCGTAAATATTTATGTTGCTATGTATAAATGTTGACATTGCTACAGCAATAATTTCGATCCTTAAACAAAGTGCGAAGCGAATAACGCTATTCTTTCACCTATTTGAAGGTTTAATTGGCATTAATTTAATCGGAGGCAACAATGACGGTCGCCTTGACAACGTCCGGAAAGAGTACAAAATATCCGTAAAATTTCGAAAATAATTACGTATTTCAGAATGATTCGACCGTGTAACATGTAAACATTCAAGAATAAGATAGAGTTTTAGCCGTCGAATAAAGCAAAAGCGAAGAAAATCGGTCCATATTTACGTGTTTTAATGAAAGAAGGAAAAAAACTTTGCACTCTGAAAAATCGAAAATTCCGTGTAAATTTATGGAAAAATATAATTGCCTCCTGGATTCGAACCCGGGACTTTACGAAAATGAGAATAGTATCTGGGGGCCGTCCTAGCTTGTAGAAACAAAACGCAGTTTACCGCATGGACGGACGGACGGACGGTCGGCTATTATAGATATAGATTTTTCATCAATTATTGATAATTGCGAACAAATATTAATCATCGAAACATTATTATCAAAATCTGTCATGTCGTGTATTTTTTACCTTTAAATACTCAAGGAAAAGTATTTTCGCGATAGATAAAAAATAATCATCTAGCACGCGTTATAATTTATGCGAGGTATAATGTTTTCTGATAGTGGAAACGGAACACAATATAAGAGCTGCATAGAACTCGAATCTACATAATTCATCTGAAGCGAAGAGTCGCTCTTCACCTCGTATTTCTTCCGAATACTTCCATTAGCTATCTCATAATCCCCTAATGCTTGAAGTGGCGCCATAAAAATCCCAACCTCGTTCACAGCTTCCCTCTTTGTTTTTTTTCAGTTCTCTAATCTCGCCATGCCCTTCCACTTTCCTTTATCTTTATTCTACCTGTTACATCGGTTCCTTTCTATTTATACCTCTTATGCAGCAGTAAAAATAACTTTTTTATTACTCTTCCCTTTCCATTCAATGAAAATTACTCACGCAAACGCGTATATCGTATATGAACTCCCGATCATCAAGCAGGACCAAGTTTACGCAAATGTATTAACCATTTCGTCGCAGAATTTCGCAAATTGATTTCAATGTTGTATTAGGATTTTTATTGGCATCCTTAATAAATAAATAGTGTGAAATTACTTTTAATATCATACTGTTTCTTCAACTCATCTCTAATTTCAGGTGTAGCATTTTGACCGTGCACGTTAATGTAATTTTTAACTTGTAATGATGGTATCTACACCTAAATTATAACCTGCGCGTCGCCTTAATGGTGGGTGGAAGGGGATACAATCCACCGAACGTGCCTAGCGGTTCCCAATTATCGTTTTACTATTGTAACCCGAGATCTTTGTGGGGAAGTGCGATCCTATGTTTCGCACCTTTATTACAATAGATCTCGCGAATCTTATACTCATCATCGTGCATTCTGAAATAAGTCGGATAAATGTTGAGATCTACAACCTCGTTCGTTAGCTCCCCGGAGAATTTTTTTTGCTATCAGCTTAAGCTTAATCTACGTAAAAAGATCCAGCTCGATCGTACTTCTCAATTCTAAATGGCGTCAATTCTACCGCTGAGTATTAATGTCGATATATGTTTGAATTTGCATGGATATTTATAATAGAGGTCCTATGTGTTCGATGGTATTTAGTTTCTTCTTTCAATTAGCTCTGTGTGAAAGGAAATTTTTAAGGTTAAGTTCTTTGCTATGCATTAACTTTCACATTATCAACATAAATTTCCGATTAACATCTTCATCTCCCTTCAACTGAAACTTCTACCCGATAATATTACCCACACAATTTCTATCTTCTAATAGCCAATCATCATATTTCTCTTTGCCACTTTCGTTAAGTCAATTTCCTCTTTCATTTTGATCTAATGCTCCCATTTCTACGCAGTTCCCTTCTACCGTGCCCTTCCCACCCCCCTCCAAATTCCCCAGTAACACATGGAGTGATTAGGCTGGCCGCACACTGCGTGCGACAAACTGTCTAAAGCAACGACATTTTTGTTTCTGTCATGTTGTCGTACGACAATTCGTTTAAGCGGTCTTAGACGGTCTTTGACATATGTCGAAGACGGTCTCAGGTAGATATCGATATCGGACTTTTTCTGCAGTTTTTACCGAGATGGCGAGCAGTTTTAATGATGAAATTTTGGTTGTGTCTTATTACCTTCCGTGTGCTGAGGAAGAGAGTAAAAAAAATAGTTCTTTCTGGGTTCATCCAATCAACGAATAAAGGGACATCACTAGTTTTCTGAAGGAACTGATGCAGGATGAAAGGAAATTTCATAATTTTACTCGAATGAGTGTAGATAGTTTTCTTTTACCTTCTGGAGCTTGTAGGGGAGAAGATAAAGAAGAAAAATACCAACTTCAGGAAGATTATTTCTCCAGGTGTCCTTGCTTGAACTAACACCACTAGTTTATCTGCGTCAATTTCTGCAGCCTTCGTGAATCAAAACCACTCTGTCTGCATCAAAGTCGGCAAACATACTACAAGACAACGTTTGTTGATGGGAGAGCGTGAGGAGGGAAAGAGACTGCGCATGCGCACAGCGTTTTGTCGTACGGTGTCGAACCGTACGACGTCGTGACAGGGTTCACCGTCTGATAAATGTTGGATGGTCGAAAACCGTCGAAACGTGTCGAAGACCGTCTTAGACGACTGTCAGGTGCAGTGTGCGGCAGTGCCATTAAAAACCCTGCAAAGACAACCGTTCCGGCTCTCTCTGACAACATTTCTTTGTCTTCGACGGTCTAAGACCGTTTTGTCGCACGCAGTGTGCGGCCGGCCTTAACAATACGTTGAGTCCGGTCCCATCGCAAGCATTCTCATACTTTCTCATACCAGTACCAAGTTCTCACACACGTTTCCTCTCTCTTTTTACTATTTATCCCATCTTTCTCCCTTCCTCGTTCTCCTCTATTATATAACATATTTCTCTTTTATTTTGCTCTTAACATCTCTTCCTTGATCATTCGTATATTTCTCTATTACTCTCATTCTCTCTCCCTTTCCATCTATCCTCTCTCTTTCTCTCACTTTCTCTTTTTCAACTATTTTCTCTGCCTTTCTCCCCCCACCCTCACTCTCCCATCTTTAACCCTGCTCTCTTTCACACGCTGTTCACACATCCACACCGTCTCAAAGCTCATTATCCTTTTTCCATTCCACAACATCATCCCGCTTGGGATATCCTCCTCCAATCCCAATCCACCGTTCATCCGTTTTCCGTCCATTTCCTCCCTAACACCGACCCGCCGTATACCCTCCGCCGCCGCCTGGGGACTACCCTTTTAAGTCAGCAAGGGTGCCTCGTTACGCGCCGCTTCTGACTACGCCGCCAGAGATCCAATTCGTTCCACTTAGCTCTTCCCATCCACCGTAACCCCTTCAGACTTCGGGCATCCTCCCCTTCCCCTTCCCCCCCTCCCCCCTCACACACACACGTTCCATCCCCCACCTCCCCTCCCCCCCATAAGTTCCATCCTTTCTATCCTTAAGGGACTCCTTCCCCCTCGTTCCCGCCAACTCATCCCGTTCTCTCCTCACAAAACGTCCTCTCCTCAAAACAGCTCGAATCGCTGTTCCTACGTCATCGCGCCCTGTATCTACCGAATCATATCGCTACTGGCGTATTACCCCTCCACATACCCACTTTTAAAAAAAATTAATTTCTTTTTTTTCCCGAGGAGATTAGGGCGACTTTCGTGGGAAAGCAATCCCAGTCGTATGAAGACCCCACGCATTCCACTATATATTTTTTATTTAACCCTCGATTTTTTTCGGATTAATGGGATGAATAATCTGTCGGCTAATAAACGCGCTCGTCTTGTTCAGCTCCGGATTATCATTTTAAACTCTTTGAGACGACTGAAAAAAATAAATCAGTCGACTCCATTAAAGAATACTTTTCCAGTACGGCTTTATGGCCTTTGCGACGGGATTTAAACGACTCCTATTCCGTTAATTCAAGGGATATCGCGTTGTCGTTCCGACTGTGGGATTTGCCGTAAAGGAATCCGCAATTCCCGCGGGCTATCCACTCTCGTCGGAGAGGGGGCGTCGGAATGGGAACGCGCGTATCGGATGGGAAATGGGGAACCGTTTTTTTTCGCTAATTGGGGAATATCTTTATGCGTATCGGACGAGAAAAACGTTTCAATCGTGAGTGCTTCGCAGGAAAAAAAAACCCTTATCCGCGAGAAAGAATGGATGGTTATCGTTGAGGGAGCATATATTTTCTCATTAGCTCGGATATAGCCGGAGGACGTATTTTAATAATGGCTTTTAATGAACACTTCTAAACTGGGTAATTTAGACGCTCAGAAGGCATAAATTTACTTAATTTTGTGATGTAAAAATGGAAATAGACTTAAAAAATTAATATTCTTCATAAAGTAGGCGTAAGATTGAATTAAATTAAATATTAATTAGGTCAAGAATAATATTCTTAATCTAATAGAAATTAATTTGCAGCAATTAAATGCGCGTATATACTACGCCGAATTATTCGAGCGATAACTATACGTATACATTAATTATTCAATAAAAATAGCAGGCTAAGGAATTAAAGGATAACTCGTGGGACATTTTTACAGGTTTAAGAATGTTTTACATATATTTACCATTAACATCCAGCACCAAAGGTTTGAATAGATGTTTCTCCGAAAGTAATAATCGCCAACGCGTCAGAAGAAAAGAACCAGGAAAATCGCAGGAAATTCTTCAACACGAAACGATCAATTGAAAACATGTGCTCATGAACCTTAAAGACTATAACGCTTTTAGAAACGCCTACTCTCGACGTGTTTTTTTCCCTCCTCGACATCTCCGAGGCTAAGTGATAAAAGCAAAATCACTCCCCCCAGGATTGACGCCGCGAGTCTGAAAAACCAGCTATGTTAATGCGGAAAAGTACACAACGTAATGTACCCCGAACGTTGATTTCCGGCTCTCGCTGCTGTAGGAGCATCAGAGAGACTCAACTACCGGGAATGGGCGGAGAATGAGTGCAAGAAGGAAGGGAAAAACTAATTTTAAAAAACGACCTAACGAGTCTCAAGTGTTCCGACATTTTTATCAAGGGTTGCTGTTCGAAAAGCAACTCCGGCGCATAAATTTTGTCTTTCGCGAGATATCGACTCGGAGACGTTGACTCCGAAGCCGTCCAATCATTTAACGTCGCGTAAAAACGCGTTTAAACCGCTCGTCTCTTATGATTGCGGGTTGTATAACAGATTGGGGAGGAGGAAGGGGGAGGGGGGGGAAGACAAGGACGGCGGTACAATTAGTCGAAACCTTTAAACCCCCTTTAGCATCCAATCCAACCTTAATAGAATCCTCCGTTTACCCCTTTTCTTTCTCTCTTTACGACCCTCATACTACTCCCACGCGAAGCTCAAAATCCTACGAGTTTTCTCTCGTAAAAATGAGCATACCGACGACTCTTCATCAATCCTTTTGAGAACCCATAAAGGTAGGCTTAATGAGCCGCTCATTTCATCGAGAAGGTGGGTCGGCTTCTCTTTCTTCTACTCCCCTCTTTAACTCCCCTCCTTTAGAGAGGGCGCGAGCTGAGTTTCCATTATGAGGAGGGAGCGTTCCGATAATTGAAGAGGACTAGGTTTCGTTTTTTTTTCGGTCGAGAAAATGAAAGGAGGGGTGGAGGCGGGATAGTAAAGAGACGCAGGGGGATGGGGGGGATATCCGCTTTGAGATATCGACCAGGAGACACCCATCGATGAATCAAGGGAGAGAGAGAGAGACGATGTACGGAGGGGCTGTCTCGCTTCGAATTTTTCAAGTCTCTTCCTCCTTTAAGCAAAATAAAAACAAAACAAAAA
Organism: Uropetala carovei; assembly: GCA_036926305.1. NCBI lineage: Eukaryota > Metazoa > Arthropoda > Insecta > Odonata > Petaluridae > Uropetala > Uropetala carovei. The sequence goes on along the minus strand of JAXCHB010000089.1, from coordinate 2,130,438 downwards.
TAAAGAGGGCGTTCAATTTCCGACCTGCCCAACAGGAGGAGGCGATAAGGAGTCAAAATAGCTCTTCGGATGTTTTTACGTCGAAACCGTCGTTCGCTGCTATATTTCACGCAAGTATGTTCCGGACGTGCGTGAAGAAAAAATCGATAATTTTTCGTCGCAACAATGAACGTTCCTGATGTTAAGCCTCGAGCACGTAAATGTCGGGTCTCTCTCTCTCTCTCTCTCTTTGAGATGAGCGTGTGAAATTCCCTCTATCTTTAAAAAAAAAGCAACGGAAGTCGTTTGTATCGTTGTTATTTTTGCATCACCGTGACGGTGTTATATCAGCACGTACCTAAAATATCTATGAAATATTCAAAGTAATTTATTATGCAATTTTGGTGATACGTAAAAAAGTTAAGTTTGTATAATTATTTATATTTATAGCCCATTCATGATGTAATGACGAATTAAAAAAATAATAAGTTGATATTTTAAATTCTGTAATTATATTTATGGTTGCCGCAGTGATGTAAATAATTTAATTGCCGGGATATGCAAATTAAAAACATAATAATAAGAAAACATTAGTTATTTCATTTATGAAATCTGTACAACAACAAGGGGCGTATCTTTTTTTTGGCGGAAGTAGGACCTCCCTCTCATTATTTGATATAAGTCACAACTTAGCGCTCGTTTTTCAAGTTTTATTATCTTACTTTATTAATGCGACATGCGTTCAAACTTTATGGTATTTCATGAGAGATATAAAAAAGAAACGAGAAAAAATATAAGAGCAATAAGGAAGTTAATAGCCGCATCATCTTGTACCACGTTACGCCTTTTCCCTTTTTAATTTGAACTTCTAGGAAAAAAAGCTTACCGAAAGATTTTTTTGTCGGTTCCCTCCTAATTACTCTCGAACGAAGATCGACAAACAACTCCGGAAAGATCTCAAAATAGGTCTCCGACAATATCTCGAGCATACTTCATCTGCTCCCTGCATTACCGTTAATCATCTTTTTTTTTTATTTGTACGCTTGTGTCCGTCACTTTTCCATGTTGCGAGAATTGGTAATACCTAAGGATAAGCTCTCTTAAGAGCGCCACCATGTGTCTATTTAGGAGTTTAGGAAGGGAGTGGTCTCCCTTTTTTTCCGAAGCCATTCTCGGAAACGTCATAACAGCTTTTCAGTTTTTGTTCGTTTAGCTTTTGTTTCCTCTTCCTTCGCCGGGTGGTCCCCTCTCGTCGACTGCGGCTGTTTCTACTTTCCTTCCCGTTTCTTCTTCTTCTTTTTCTTTTTGGGTGACTCCACCCTCGTCGTGGTGGCCGAAGAAGGTCATAAAGGCCGTTCCAAACATAATTCACGGAGCTCGGGACGGCATATATGCGAAGGAGACGCTGAATGTAAAAATGCTTCCTATCCTTTTCTCCCGTCTCCTTTCCTTTTCCCTCACGTTTCCTTCCCTATACCTCTTCAAATATGTCTGGTGGATTTAAAATCACGCCCATTTTTATATTCTTCCTCGCGGTGAATGGGAAAAGGTATCGGAATTTTATTTTTAAGGTAGGTAGATAGAAATCAGTAAGGGTTTATCTGACTTCGATACTCCTCGTGGATGAACCAGTCCCTTAAAATTATAGATGGCACAAGGTAATTCAGACAGACAAATAGGATTAAATCATAATTAGAATCACCAACGCATGGTTAAATGTATGTATGTTTTTCACAAATAACCAAAACAACTTGATGATGAAGTGTTTCAAAAACCGCGCATTGATGTGTCCACCGTTATAATTCATTTAAATGTTATCCTATGTTCCACTCTTAATGGAACATTTTAATCCCTTACTTTTTAACAGAATATTACTTTAACCTGAGATCGAGAAAAAGCTAAAACAGCAACGCAAAAATTAAAAATGGTTTTCGTATAAGCTGTATTTTCTCCTGTTCGTTCTTGTGAAAGTATTTATATTTACTTAAAATACCATCTTATGTTAATTTAGAAAAGAATTATAAATCGAAAAAATGAGATTGAGAAAAATTTTACAATTATAATTTAAAAGTAAAGGAAACATAAATTTAGATACACTCAATCATAGAGCTTATTATAACAACCCAATTCATTTGGAAACGAGAAATGTTTTCATTCCTTCAAGTGAATAATCCAAGCGGCTGAAAATTGTTTCAAATTTTTTCATGACAGAATTCTATGAATATGTATTAACAGAATTCGTTGAGATTTAATGATTCTTTTAAATGTATTTAAGTATAGGACGCATATAAATATTCATGCATTAAAAGTGGACAAATTATTATTTAAAAAATTATTTAAAAAATTCTGTGGTTAGGAACCCCTTGGAAACTCTTTAAAAAATATTAATATTAACAATTACATCTCACTAGGAGCACAGGAATGATCCTGTTCATTTCATTGAGTTCAGAATTATTTGCGTTGTTAACATAGGGAACGTTAACGAGAAATTAAGACTATTCATCTTTTTATTACATCAGGCATTCGTTTAAGAAACCTTCCATACATGATTGTTAGGAAGATTTATCGAATCTCAATCTATTAGAACCTGTTTCGGTCATCCCAGAGGAATGATACTGCATATCGATTTAAAATTGTGTTATTAAACTCGTTATGTAAATCGAGTCACTCATTATGAAACCAGTTGTCATAGCTGAATCGTAAAAGATAAATGACTTTTAAAGAATTCACTTTCAGAATCCTTAGGTTTTCCTACACAGGATAGAATTTGCCAAATGCTATAAGAAAAGATACCTACACCAGTTCATTTTCATCTTTAGATGAATATTCTTTTGACTTTAACCATTAGTCACATGGAGTTTATAATATATTTCATTGCGATAAAACCTTACGCTCCTTTACTAGTCTAAAAAAATTAAGTTATTAAATACATATCATATAAGCATAAAATCAAGTTACGCGAGTTATAGATGTACTGAAATTTTTATGTAGAAAAATTCATAATAGCAGACTTTCAAGCAGCTCTCGTTTTCTTTCAAGGTATCAACGACAACGGTAAATCATGCAAATTTCATATGTATTCTAGTTGAACGTCGAACCAAGATAAGATACGGGGGATGAAAAATGGCTAAGGTTAAAGAATATTCAAAGAAGACAATACTTTGAAAAACTGGATTTTTATTTGTACGGTTATTCTGAAGTATCTCACTGTAATTCCTTTCGCCCAGCTCTTTCACGGGCCAATTATACCTTCAACTTCCTCCCCCGAGCAAATCACGTATTCTTAAACTATGAGCTCCTTATAATGCTTTAATACGAAGGAATTTTTTAAAACGTTGTTATGTAAATCGGACGCAAGGGCAAAGAGCAACGGACTGAGAACTCACCCTTATTTGTCCGTCCATTCCTCATTCATTTCCCTCCTTATCATCCCTTCATTCTCCTCTCAGTCTTACCGCCTTATGTCCTTTCTCCCTCTCACCGATCTCTCCCCCCCCCCTCTATCTCTTCTTCTTATCCCCATTTTCTTACTTCTATTTTTCCCTCCTCTTTTTCCCTCTACCTTCACCTCTGTTTCTTTTCTCTCTCTCTTTCTCCCGTTTCTTCATCGCCCCCCTTTCTCTCTCTCACCTTACCCCTCTCTCTCTCTCTCCCACTCACTTCATTCCTCCTCACATGCTCTTATCGGTGCATGCCAGAAGGTAATCCCGTTCCGAATCTCGTCTGTGAGTGAATCTCCACCTCGGGGCCACACATATATCTTCGACTAATGAGTTCGAAATTCGCATGCCGCTGTCTCTTCGTGAAAGGTAGAAAAAGAGGAGATAGGGAGAGAGAAAGGGAGAGAGAGAGAGAGAACCGGTCTCTCATCCACTCATCTAACATCGTCTTCTCTTTACTCATATCAAAAACGAGCCCAGTTATTTATTTCCGATACAGACGTGTTTTTTGACGGATACTTTCACATTGTCCCCGGCCGTTCTCGGTCCTCCTTCTACCCTCTCTCCTCCCTCATCTAGAATTCACGAGCGTCGGCGGTTTTTAACTCAAGACTTTAATGGGAAAAGAAAGAAGATATGCGAGTTTTTCTTGCTCCGAAATCCGGCGTTTTTTTTTCCCGAGCGATTATATCGAGAAATGGTCAAATATTTGGTTCGTCCGGTCCATCCGACAGTGTCGATGATCGCCATCGAAGAGAATCTGATGTTAAAAAAGAAAAACCAGTCTAGCTCGTAGGATGTGTTGTATTTTTGCGACCGACCGACCAAAAAAAGAAGAAATAATACCCCTTAACCAGACCACCATGTCATGCGTAAACTCAGTAACATAATATTTATTCACGACGATTCGAGAAAGAATTATTGATCTCTCCGTGTGGCTGGAGTCCAATTGATAATTTAGATAGCTTAAATAAAAGATATAAATGCGTCTGGGCAACCAGGTGTGCGTTTCGGCTACAAAGCAGCCGTCCTCAGCAGTGGATTAAAAAAAAAAGAAAAAAGTTTCCCCATTAGAATCTAATGTCAGCGAATCATCATTCATGTCGGATCCTGTGTAGTCGGAATACGCAACTAGTTTAAACTTTTAATGGGAATTGGAGCTATATAAATTATCCTTTGAAGGGTAGCTGTCAATATTTTCTCTAAACCGCGAAATACGTAAAAATAACCTTTTAGACTCCAAAATTATTTTTTATAGATATGAAAATAAGTGAAATGGAATGAAAAGTTTTCAGCAACGTTAGCCAGCGTTTTAATATGCCCAAAACGTACTCCCACGTTAGATAAAACATGCAAGAAAAGCATGACCATTAAATTTTACATTGTAGAAATAACAGGTTTTTGGCCAAATAAAACATAATCCCATAAAAATTGTCTGAAACCGTTAATGAGTGGATAAAGAGGAAACAACGGTCTCGCCCAAAACCTAATGCTTAGTCCCACAAAACAAAAGAATAATGGAATCTTTTAGTCCCTGTAACTGTCGAATAACGCTTTCGCCCGTCAAATAATAACCCAGATGCAATAAAAAAAAGGCTAGTATATGGCCTGCCTACGAAATTTGCCAAAATATTTACCGCTCGTTGGACTAATTAGCAGTGGAAGGACATCCGAAAGGGATAAAAGGACTGGCCATTAATCCGAGAGAATTAGCCCCGCCACCCAAGGAGCAAAGAAGGAAACGTCTGAATGAGAGGAAAGCTCGGACAGGATGATCCAGAACGACGTGGAACACCAATTTTCCGTTACATATCTTCTTTACCCTCTTGACTTTGAACTCCAAATGGAATATATAAATAGCTCCTATCCCGTCCCACTCGATTCACTTCCTGCTTTCGATCGGATTTATTTTTTGCGACTCACCTCGTTAAAATGCAAATCTGATTCAAATTTCGTTTTACAAGAAATATCCCAAGGAAGAGTTTAAAAAACCTGTGAAAACATTTGAAAGTTCTCGGTTTTAGCGACCAATATTGGGAAGAGGAGAAAAAGGATGTAAGCAGGCAGAGGTCTTTATTAGGACGAGATTAATGCACATAACCGTTCGTTAATAAAACTTTTATATGGATATTTTTATATTTTATATAAATGGTTATGTGAAAAAGAAAGAAGAGAAAAGTAAAGAAAGACGTCGAAACGAACAAAATAAGAAAGAGGAAAGGAAAAAGGCTGTAGTAAACGGACCTAAGGGTACGAACACAGAAAGCAGGTTGATTGGCAACTGCCTTTACCGCCGGCGACCAGCTTCCCGGTACGAACACGTACAAAGCAGGTTTACCAGCACCTTTTGTCGGCGCTGAGAACATACTAGAAGAGTATTCAAGCCAGAAAATCTGTAAGGGATATTTTAAAAATATTTATCTGTAATAATCCTGTAGTTTACAATTAATACATTTGTTTATGCAACAATAATTAACTCTGTATGTTAATAAAATTATCAAAATATAGTAAAATACTGCATGCTTATTTCTCTCCAACACTTCTCCACAGTGTTCCTATTTGAGCGTGCTTTGTCTCTTTTATCCCACACTGGCCGTCTTACATAATTATTTTAAATGAACGCATCAACATCCATGATGGAAAATGTGCGACCGACGCCGATAACCAGCAAGCTTAAACTAAAAATCATTCCGGCAAGCAGGCCGGCGCCGACGATCGGTGTCGACAAGTTTAGACACGCTTTTGCTGTGTACGTCGCCATTAACATTCATACGGAAACCTGTAATACAGCCGCGTGTGGGGGAAATTTTTTCTTGCTTCATTTCTGTATTAGTATGCAAGATGAGGTAACCGACTTGGATATTTCTCGATTGCTGGGGTAACGACCACGATATAAACGTACACTGGTAAATTTATGCGGAAAGGGAAGTAATTTTCTAAACAACCACTAAAATAAGCACGCCCGCCAGACGTGGAATTGTATATTTTACCAGGAACGCCACGAAAATTCAAAATCCATTTTTCCTTTTAACAGATTTTTCAAAAAGTAAGCTGAAGATGTAAACAAAAAAAGCGCACAGATACCTCTATGCGAAACTCCATTGATCGCGTTTTTATCATAGAAAAAATTTTCTACTGAAGATTTAAACATTAGACAGCACCGGATATAAATACGAGATGTTGAAATTAAAAGAAATACGTAAATTCTCTGCAAAAGCGAAAAAATATCGAAGTAAGGTTGCATCCCGTAGCGATGCAACGCGATATTTGCGTACGTCTCGAGTTAAAAAAAAATCTAGCCGGGCCAGGGGAATATGTTGCAAGCAGTTAGTTCTTGAGGAAATAAAACTAGTCTTTCTTGTCGGAGACGGTAAAGAAAGATAGAGAGAGAGAGAGAGGAAGGGAGAGAGAGAAAGGGAGAGAGAGGGAGGGAGAGCGTGTGAGAGATGTTGAGATTGAAAAAGGCGAAATATTTTTTAAAAGAAGTGAAGAGGAGTGTGAGTTGATGATGGAGGAAGGATGAGTAAGAAGGAAATTGAGAAAGGCGGAGGGAGTTGGGTTGGGAGAAGGGAAAGGCATAGAGATATTGGTAGGAGATGCCCAGGAGGGAACCTTGAGGTCATTCCGGCGTCCTTGCCCCGTGACGTAGTTCGTATTCTACAAGAGAGAGAGAGAGAGAGGAGGAATGAGTGGTAGGATTCGCGGGAGGGTTGGGAGTCAGAGAGGTGGAAGGGGGAGGGAACAGGAAAGATGATGGCGAAGTTTCGGAGGAGCTGGTTGGACGGGCGAGGAAGGGAAAAATAATGAGAGGATAAACAAAAGGCCGAGACGGCGCCATATAGACGTTGTGAAACAAATAACGGGCTTTAAAAAAAAAGGTCTGATTTTTGCGGGTGAGGTCGGGTTCGTAATTATTAAACCCTATAAAATCGTAAGAATTTGATTTTGAAATGCACGCGGAGGGGATCTTCAATACATGTATTTAAAAAAAATCATAAATCAAATTTTTTGTGTCAAAATTTTTATTATAAACACTTCCGTAACCGAAAATGTCGTTAAAAAGATAGAGATAACAGTGTTTTCACCAAACTGATCATTTCAAACAATGGAAGCCATCGTATGATTTAAGAGGCCTTTAATTATCCACAGTTAAAAGAACTTTAGTGAAAAAAATTTATCACCACCATAGGAATGACTTCAAAAATCACCGTTTCCAAAATTCTTAAAGAAATAACTATTCCCCTTTGTCGGTCATGTATTTATTGTGAATAATAGGGAACCATAGGAATCTTTCGTTTTTAGCGAATACATAGTTTAATTATATTCAACGTCAACTTAGAGATATTTCAGAATTTGGGGATGGTTATAGCATGACCGAAAGTGGTTTTGCTAAAAATGATAATGAAACAGCGCAAATATAATAAAAATTCTTATTGTTTTATCTAGTAATAATATGACTAGTGTCTTTTAGGAACGCCTGTAGCGCCATAATTACGCAGAAGGTGACATTCGAGCTATGTCTGATTCATATTTGAAGGAATAGTCGGATCAGGTCGTTTTAAAATATATTTTACCCTTATATATTTGAAGTGGCGTAGTTAATAGGCTAGCATAGTTGACCGCGTATTTAATAAATTGCTTCATAACTTCTACTTTATAACATGCTTATACTTGAACTTATTTAGGCGTCACTTAAATGTGACGGGAATATAATTAATCAGACATTGACTTCCCTCGACTTCGCATAACGGGTATTCCCTGTCATTAAATTAATAAGCCTTCAATTAAAATTCAACCTGACAATTTTCAATGCGCCAACTGCATAATGATCACATAGATCATAAAGTGAGGATTTTTAAGTGGAACGCAAATATCATGTTAACGTTTAATATAAAGGAACGAAACGAATGACGAAGTATATAATGAAATAACGACCTCGTGACCTTCCATATTGAATGCGTGTGAACGTGAGATCCACCTCCAGCTTTTTTTAAGCGGAGAAGAGAAGAGTGAAAAGAGGACTCGCCTCAGTAAATCCGTCTAGACAGAACGAGACTCCAAGAGGAAAAATAACTAATGGGAGCACGGAGGAGAAGAAAGAGATTAAGAATTGCGCTCTCATTTCATCCTTCACGAATGGGAGATAAAAATAATTATCTATTTTTTTCAATGGTGTGGAGGGTTAACAAAAAGACACTTCATTTTTCCCGTGAAATGGTCTTCTCTGAAATATACGACGGAAAATTAATCCAAGAACCGTAAATGCGATTAGGTCGCTCCACTTCCGCGTGGCCATTTTTTCACCTCTTCAATTCTATATATATATATATATATATACATATATATATATATATATATACGTATGTATGTATGTATAAATAAAATATATCTGCAGAGTTTGTTGTTAATTTGGTCTCTTGGGAAGAGATTAATTCGGGAGATGAATGAGCACTTTCTTCGCGCGTGATAAGATCAAAATTAAACGCAATAAATTGGGCGTCCTCCATCGGTCTAGACTTTTGCTCATGTATGTGTGCGGAGCGATCGAGATCCGGGTTCATTTCCCGTGAATGCCTTTGACCCGGGTTTTATCCTCCGAACTCGTTCATTATATTCGTAGCTATGCCTTCTGGGTCGAAATTAATCATTCCGGCGCAAAATCGATTTGCCGTTACATTGATTTTTAACAAGCTTCTAAAGTTTTCATCGACAAGGACTACGTGAAAATGTTATATTCTCGCGCATTTTTTTCTGTCGAACAGATTTGATTTTGTGAATAATTTTCGTTATTATTGTAAATTTGTTATTATTAATAAGATTACGTAAGATGCTTAAGTTCCAGACGTTATACCTAACGGGGTGTTTGAATAATACGTTATGTCATTAATTCAAGCCGAAACGCGCAAATGCCTTTAATTCTTCTGGATAACTAACTTGTAATTTCAGTTTTTACACCAAATATGAATGCCCAAAAGCAGTAATACGTACAGACAAAAATTATATCTACCCGTACTGTAATTTTCTTGGGAGTTTCAGGGTAATTTCGTTTTGCACGGTTTATAACTGCTACAAATACAACTGAGCCAGTAGTGATTTCAACAATCGTACTTAACACAATACCTATACGTTTAATGTAGTTTTACTTGACCAACGTTGGTAACAAAAAGAATTTTATTCAAATGCCGATATTTTTCTTCCGTCTTAAATACGTACGAGTTGATTAAGGAGGTGATGAATCATTATTCTATTGCAATGTCGACTGCTGGTGTTGCCATCTGTGAGGTGATGCGGTAAGATAGAGAAATATAGCAGGGGATGGGATTTGGAGTGGAAGATCCTTTGTCCGTGATCTCCAATAGGTTATATTTATTACCCATTTTACACTCTTTTTCTCTATCCATATCTTTAAATTTTACATTGTGTTCGATTCCTTTATCTCCATTTGAGGTACATACATCTTTAAATCTTAACATATAATTCGTATTACGAAAAATTGTATGTAAGAGAGTCTAAATTTCTCCAATATAAAAACCGTTGTCCAGTCCTAGGAACTGAAGGTCCCACGGCAAAATATTAAACCCCATCCCCTTTCTCAACCAACAAATGCATATGTTCAATTTTAACTGAAAACCATTGCGAAGCCTATCAGTTGTATTTATTAATCAATCGTCGGGAATTTTCTTAAGAAGTTATGTTTTTTTAAATTACTCAGTACCAAAAATAAAAATCGTTACAACATACATTGTACAAACTTTCTCATATATTAATGCGTCGTTTAGTTATCTTAAAAAATGAAAATCGTATGAGCCTGTTTTTAGAAAAAAATTTTGGTTAAAGTTGCCCAAGAATAAACTAGCCTTATAGTCATTCATTGAGAAAAATGAAATACCTAGTATTATTGTAGATGTATACTCAAGTAACTGTACGAAATTTGTTCAAAATCTTTATAGCCGTTTGTGAGAAAATCGAATTATTGTTAAAGTTGCCCAGAATAAACTAGCCTTATATTCATTTTTTGAGAAATATGAACTATACAGTATTAGACGTAAACTCAAGTAACTGTACGAAATTTGATCAAAATCGTTACAGCCGTTTTTGAGAAAATCGGATTGTTGTTAAAAATGCGTTGAATAAACTACTCTTAATTATTGAGAAATGTCAACCGTTTCTATGTATACTCTGCTCAGTATGATAAAATGCCTAAGTACGAGATTTCATTCATTTTAGCTCTACCGTCTAGGCTTCAGAGCCAGTAACAGACAGACGGCATGCAAAAACCACTTTTTCGGATTCAGCGACACCTAAAACGTATATTTCCGTAAAAATCTCGAGGTCGAATTTTTTCGCGAAAACAATACTTTCTCAATATACTTCGTATGAGAAAGTAATGATTAACTGGAAAGTCATTCAGAAATCAGTAGGTATAATCCTTCCTTTATGCCCTTATTCAATCTCTGTCTATTTAGCTCACAATCAGATCTTTTACTATCTATTCCCAAATACGTCCTAAATTGTTCATATGCGAATTTATTGAGTAATATTGTCCCTACTATCTGTCTCCATTCTTTGCCTCCTATCTTCTCTTCCTATTTTAACCCTCGAGTTTCCTCTATTCTTATTTCAACTTTTATGTGCCCATTAGTTATTCTACTTTCAATTGGAGAATGATCGATCACTCTCGATGCAGTGTTGTTGGCACTACCTTTATTTTCGTTCGGCACTTGTTACGTATTGTATCAAGCAGACGAACGATAGAGGATGTCTCTCTACATCCCGATCACCTTCAACAAATCTTCGATCTTGATGTCATACTGTGAGAGGAACAAGGACGCTGAGGCATCTCTGATAGACGTGTGTTTCCTCTTTGACTCGTCTCTTTTTTGCAGCAGCCTCTCTCTCTCGCCTTCTTTAAATTTTCGTCGAAAATTGCATATTTACTACCGTGACAATTGACACGTACGTTGCTCAGATTAGTACGCGTGTTACCCTGACTTAATCGTACTTTAATCTACCCTCAGCGAAATGTGACAGTGATGATAGAAATGATAATTACATGCTAAAATTTATTATTCTGATTTCCTTTTTTTTAAATTTAATATGTTTTTCCGCATAAGCCATTCCAATATATTAATATTTACTAAGTTAATTGGCATAAATTGTTTTACTCAAAGTAACACACTGGTATGAGATACCAAAGTCCATTGCTATCAATCCAAAAGGTGAATGGCGGGTGGACGCATAAGACGACGGCGAATATTAATCCCATTTCAAACAAAAAACGAACGATTTATTGCTTATATCTATATTTAGTCTTGGCAGGGAGGTGATTAGCATTAAAATGGGAGGGTCGAGGGTTCGAATCCTCCCGTAGGTATGGTCGTATTTTATGGTTGATATTCTCATCGTAAAGGGCCGTTAAAGTTCTGTTTATGAGCTACTTATATAAATAAATACGTCCTCCTCGACCTTTGAGATCTCTTTGTATTCGTACGCGCATTAAATTTCCGGATTTTTGTTAGCAATTTCAACAATGTAATACGCTCCTCTCCATCTGGTTATCCTTTGGTTTCCATCTTCCATGATCCATGGAAAACCGGATAAACTCGTACGGAACCGCCTCAAAAGGGCAATACCCTTAAGTTTGCAATTTTAACGGCGCGACATTTGAACCCTTGAAAGAATTCACCGCAAACGTACGATGAAAGGAGAAAGAGAGATGATTTTTTTAATCTTAGCGACGAACCCAGAAAAATGGAGAGACGATGTTAGAACAATCCTTCTTTCGAGAAATAGAGACCATTTAATTTTTCCACGAAATACGAAGCGCATTTTCTCTTCGGGATTTCACGTCGAGCGTTTAATAAAATGTATATGCGGGAAATCGCCTGTCCTTCACGGTCTGTCGCTCGTATAAAATGTCTCTCGCATTTGCGAAAGGATTTATGGGACGGCGGAAAGGATGACGCGAAAACCTTACCGGGCAAAATATTTGCTCGTGTTGAGTGGATCCTTGGTCAAGAATCCACTCCATGAGCTCGAATCGTTTTTGTGCGTTAGATGCCTAGGAAAATTGACGCGTTAGAAGAAAGAGCGTAGTTTTTACCGATAAGATTCAAGAAAAAAATTAAGCATTATTTTAATTCCGTCTATAATTTCAGAATTTGATTCAACAAAGCAGTATTTCAGAAAATTTGGGACATGCCTGATTGATCTAAATTATTCACAGCTTGAGGAAATTTTAGTTTGCTAATGAATGAAGATTAAAACAACATTGAAAATGATTAGGGAAGACTAGACTTTATGAAAACCACTCATAATCATCACACAAATAAATGAAGAAACTTTTTGAAAAGATTTCACTAAATATAAAAACATTAATTCACTGTCATTTTTTCATTGAACATCATCAGGTTGCCATACAGGGATGATGTTGCGGCAATCTTTTCCGAGCAATCGTTACGCAAAGTCCCTTCATATCTTGTTTATTCATTACCATTATATATAATTAATCAAAAGATAAGTGGACTCTGTAGGAGCAAATATTTGTAAAAACAAGTTTTAATTAATTAGGTTTTAATACATTGATTTGTCCAACATATGACTTACTCCATACGTAAGTTGTCAACTAAAATCAAATAAATACGGCGGTATGAACAGTTCAACTTACTTACTTCAGCGCTAGCGATTCAATTGTTGCCACTCCCACGCGCGCGAGCTGCCCACTAACCGTCAATTTTGAAGGAAATTGAATATCTCTTGAAATATTCCTCGTATGAAAATTTAGTTCAAACAAGAGTTGTAGAAAAAATAATATCTAAAACTTATACACACACACATATATATATAGTTAACAAAAATTCAGTTTTAAGCGAAATATTTAAGAAAAACTGAAATCTGACAGGAGTAAGCCGCTACTTCCGGCTGACCGATTATTATCAAAAGCTTTTCAAATCTTAATAGTTTTTGAGTTAGAGCGCACACAAAATTTCTGTCACACACATACGGACACACAGACACATATACACACAGATATAATCGATAAAACGGTCAAAACGTGTTCAGGGAACCTCAAAACGTGTATTTCCGTTGAAATTTCGAATTGGGATTTTTTCATGAAAACAATACTTTCTCTATACTACGTATATGGAGAAAGTAAAAAATTGATTGAATCATTACAAATATCACAAATATTTTAATAAAACTAATTTTTGTAGTATATTCCTTTCCATAAATAACAGCCAAGCTTTCGATACAAGACGTAACAAACCCTCTTTTGAGGCGTGATGAACTTGGCCGGCCAAAGGGGGGGTGCAGGCCTCCCAATAATGGGGACCATAGAATTTCTCAATTATTCAAGTACCGAGCGTAAATTTTGCAAAAGAATTTACTAAAAATCACTTGCAAACTGATTTCCAATAAAGAAAAACTCCGTAAATGTTATAATATTAAACAGGGGATCCATAAATCGTTCGTTATTACTATAATTATTAATATCGTGGATTTCCCAGTGATATTCGTATCTGGGTCCCCTTCAGTGCATGGCCGACTCCAGTCAAAACCATAGGTTTTTATAACGGCGCTGGAGGATAGTTTTTTTTTAATTGGACCGAATCTAACATCTTAAAAATACCAAGAATGCAAGGTAACCTTAAATTCTAAGAAAGGACGAAAGAGCGAATTGGGAGGGAGGGGAAGAGGATTATCGCTTCTGATGGAGTGACGTAGCTTCCTACGCCGTAGAAGACCGCATCACCACTTACACGTGAATCTTCCTCCGAATGACCCTGTCCCGGATAGAACCCGCATCGCCCGTCATCCCCAACAACGCGTCGATGACAGTACAGCGCCAGCATCTCGCATAAATCCTATCTTCTCGGATGACGAGATGAAAATCTCGGTGACCGTGATCCTCGGAAAAGCGTCGCTAATTTCTCAAAACTTAGAGACAAGAGATTTTATTCTCCCGCATGGGTTACGGTGGGAAATAAAGCGACAGACCCCAACCGTATCATGAGGACTAACGAAAATCTTTGCGACCATCGATCTGAGGAACAATTATGAAGGGGAAAAACCGTATGTCATTGTGCAAAATGAGTACGTAACCATCTCCTTTTTTTTTAAAGCGGTATCCTTTCTTCAGGATATGTTTAAGATGTAATCTCAGAAGCCAGAATGGCGATAATTAATCATATTCGATAAAATCATGATCCGACCAAATGACGGTGATTTCAACGCCCGAAAAACCATTTTTCAAACGATTTGATCAGTTTGAAGGCCGCGCATGTGCGCCAGATAATATCTTTACGCGATGAATAGGCATTTATGAAGAAAAACTAGCAAATTTTTACGCACAAATAATACAGTCATGGTAACTATTTTTTTAACTTAGCTCTTTTTGGTGATTCGCAGACGCTGATATAACCCCACTCCGATCGAAGTACCTTCTCTTCTTGTGAGTTGCCAAACACAAAGCGAAGTTTTTTTTATAAACCACGAAGAAAGTATCCGACAAGACAAATTTAACAGACAAATTCTCTCTAAAAGCCTACATTTCCAGCATTTGAAAATTCATCTAAAATTTAAGCTTTTCGACAATAAAAATAGTCTAAAAATATATTAATTCGGTGATAAATTTTTTTCTATATTATCACAGATCTGTCGTATTTAAATTTGGTTGACTGCAAAGTATGCTGATGCCTAAAACAAAAAAGAAAAGCTAGCAAATTGCAAGAAAATGCACTTCTCGTCAAGAAAAAATTGGTATACTCAATCATATACATTTTACCCGAAATTTTCAATGATAGCGGTGCATTTCAAACATATCTGAAAGAGATAGTTGCTTTTAAGTTAAAAGATTTTTCTAACAATATATTTTAGTACCGTGCATATTAGGGTCACCGGTATTTCAGATTCAATGATATAACTCCATTCATCCTAGTGGAAAATATATGTACGATAAACGGATTTTTATCTGTGAGAAGTACCTGCATATGTTTCTTTTGGACGCATAAATATGTACTCGAAGGCTCAAAAATTGACCGTGCGGAAATTGAATAAGAACGTGTATTTTTCTCGGCGAGAATCCGATGAGATCATTATCGAAGGACCGCTAGAGGGAAATAAGCAGCGGACCTAACCGTTCAGCCAACGTCTTAGCAATTTGAATTTCACGAACTTAAAAAGTTTGTGCGCATCGGTAAAAATCCACTGGAAAACGAAAAGGTAATTTGTAAGGCACGGGCGCAGCGAGTTGCAGCGGAGTTGCATTCGACGCGATCGGAGTATGCATAAGCTCCAGGATGTCCGTAATTCGCTACTTCTGTCGCCACGCAGCACGGTGACGAAAGCAAGGAGAGAGAGAGAGAGATATCCCCGTTGTGCGTGCGCGTTAGACACACTAAGAAGATGCTCTATTGATGGAGCAACCAGCTCCCGGGAGGTCTTCTCCAACCGAACAGGTTCAAGAAACGTACGCAGTTGGGTTCCACACGTTGACTCACGGATGACTAGCGTTTGAGAGCGATAAAATCTCCGAGGAAATAAATTAATCCAAGCCGCGCGGCATTTTTTATTTTATTTTATTTTTAAACGTTAGAGCGAATTAAACTGAGAAGAGGATTCCGCTTCGGAATTTTATTTTTTTCGTCGCTTCAGACGAACTCGTGCCGACGCGAAGATTTTCCAGGTAGATAAACGAAAGTCACAATTAATGTCGGTTTTGCAACTAATGTTTTGCCACAGCAAGACTAGGCTATTTACTTTAATTGAAAATATTGCCGCGGATCGCCTTTCTCTGACATTTTCTTCTCCTATAACTTTCCGACGGTGATTATTTTTTCACTCATTTCCGTTAGAGAAATATTTCGGTCTGCGAGAAAATTTAACATTGTATTTATTTCGCATAAATGTGGATAACCTAACCTTTCGAGAGACATGCATTCATTGTCTCGAAGGAATCAAAGATTGTTGATTCAACCGCCAAACATTTATTTACGGCTTCAAATAAAAATATTTAATAAAATTGCTTGTTTCCGCTTGTGTTGGCTTCGATGTTGATCATTATCGCATATTTCTCTTTCATCGGACATACGCCGACTCCATCAAATGGGCGAATTACTGTATTTACCCATTATATTTCTCTCGCCTAGGATTGAAACGGAGAATAACTCGCAAGGCATTACGACACCATCCTCGCAGTATTTCGCCCATGGACGGGCCCCCAGGAATTTTCCAGAAAACCTCTTTTCCGCTGCCATGATGCCAATGAGTCGGCCATCTTATACCCGAAGTTACGTCACCCCGAGTGAAAAATCGTGTTCCGAACACCCCTATCTGATGGGCAAGGACTTCCGTTTCGGGGGAAAGAGTTCCTGAAGCGCAGACCACGCATGCGCGAAAACGGTCTCCTAATTTCGTTGGAACCGCGGCCCTGGTAGTACTACGAGGATGGCGAAGTGGCGGTATTAAGTGCCGTCGCAGAGAAGAGGACTGGAATTTGGATGCGTATGAAAGAGGGATTTGGAGAGGCATCACACCCTTTTTAACTCATCCCATTCGCTGTCCAGTGAGGCGGTCAGGTTTCCACACACACGGCCTCCTCCCGCCCCCACCCGAGGGTACAAGGCCGAAGCCTCAGAGGCAGAAGAAGAGTCCTGCCCCCGGGCAATTCCGTCCCTTCTCCTCCCTCAGCCTCATTCTGCCTTCCTCTCGGGACTCAGTTTACTAAATCCGTCGATGATGCGACTCGCCTGAAGACGTTCTCAGGAAGTGTTCCGGGATGCGAGGGAGGTGGGGGTAGAATGAATAGGAGATCGGGAGAGGAATGGGTAGTGAGGAGGGGGTGAGCGGAACAAAAAGAAGTTGGATGGTAGTAGTCATAAGACCTACGTCTCTTCATTCGGAGAATTTTTTTTCTCATCGACGTAATAGTTTTTTTTCGGAGATAACGTCCCACTTCAAAATTTCCTTCGGGACCCCCACAGGGCATAGCACGATTGCAATAGCGGGAATAGACAAGATAATCGAAGGAAAGGTCCTTCGAGGCGTTTGGTTTCCTCCAGAACACGGTTGCCGAAATATAGGGAGTCATTTTTTTGAGTCTCGGAATGGTTGATTTATTTTGGTAAAAAAGAAATGAACGGTTAAAAGGATATTTTAAGTCCGTCGAAACGAAAATCGTAATCTAGGGGACAAATTTAACATTTAAGGAGGTTTTCCGTAAACATCTGAACTAAAACTCGATTCAGATAATTTGTTCATCCTAATTTTAACACAACCGTTTCCATTTTTAGCAAAATTATTTTTTACGTCAATCCTAGAAAATAACGGTATTTATAATATGTGCTAATTTTATATATCAGGCAAAAAATGACCTCTTGCCTAGAACAAAACAACTATGAAATAAAAAATAGGAAGATTCTATTAAAACGATTTCATGTGTAAGTTATGGAATATTTTTTGCTGACATCGTAATATTTTCAACCTCAGATACGGTAGAATATCAGAAAGAGTTTAATCGTATTAATCGTATTATGGCTGAAATCAATTCGACAACGTAAGTCTGTCTAATACCTATTAAAATGTTGGGAAAATAAGGAGCTTATTTCGGCTGCAAAGAATACGTCATCAGCGGCGACATACCTATGCTAGATTTTTAATGAGAACCAAATTTTTAGCTGAGATGTGCATCTCATTTTTTCAGATGTTGTATGGCAATTTAAGACACATATTCTTAAAGGTGAAATATTGGTGAAGGTTCATCTTGCGAAGTCATCTCCGGTAGTTTGGGATTCACTAATGAATATGTCGTCAATGCGATTATTATCTGTCTTCTTCGAGTCTCTGTAATATTTTTATGGCAAAATATTTATGTGTTTGGACAGAGGTTGAATTTTTCGTGCATGCACCAGCTATTTATTCTACTCATACCTACTGATGATTCATTCGGGTAATTCTTTTCGTCCAATATTTCTGTCTCATTGATTAATTGCATTTGACAGAAAAATTATTTGTTGTTCTAACCGAAAGGAAAATTCTCGAAAATTAAGAGCAAAATTGAAATAAATCTAAAAGTATCAGGAATTTTTAAATTTCATTTTGGTAAGGGCCTGGTAGAATTTTGATTATTACAGTAATTTTATCACTTTTTCTGCATATAAATGAAATTATCGAAGGTAAAATGGCAATTATTGTCCATTTTAATCGAAAGAAAACTATTCTGTCGCATACATACAAAGAAAAAATTGCGAAAATATAGAAAAGAGTTTTTCTTAAATTTCCTTTTTAGAGAAACGCGCATAAAGACAGAAAAAATATTATGATATTAATTGGGCCTTATCAACTATTTCTGCGTATCCGATAGGAAAACAAGAGTTATACTGCTATTGCCGTTGATGCTACTGTTCTTAACAGAAAACTCCGGCAGCATTTTTTTCAACTTCAGAAACTATTTAGTTACATCTAAAAAAAAGATTACTTCGAGATAATGGCTTGTTAATTCGGAGTCATACGTAACACTCTCAACCACTATAAGGATTATGCGAACGAAGCAATCTCATTTTCCCGACCGAGTTCCCACATTCGATAAATGAGATAAGTGAAGGTATTACATGACCAGGAGCTCGGTAAAGTGTGCCAAGAAGGTTACCAGCGGTGAAACCCATCTAACCACTTTTAGCGAGGTTATTTATGCTCCTAAGGAGGCATAAAACGTCTTCACTAATTCTCGCTGAGATCCAAGCTCGTTATTCTCGACGCATAAAATTATTAGACGTGTCTTACTTCCAAGAGGTAAACGAACTCGATTTGCTTTTCCCGATGCGAGGATGCATGGCAAGGCAAGGCAAACGGACGCTTCCACACTATGACTCTCGATATTGTTCCCATAGAGAATAACTTTATATTTATAAGAATCAAAGGAAAACGGCGTTGAAAAGAGTTGAAGAAAGTCCGTGACTCATACTTTTGAAAGGAGGGAAGAAACTGTTCCCGGAGCGCGGCGAATAGCAATTGAGTGATTTTTCGAGGTGCGTTCAACCATCTTGCGCCTTGCTACGCATAAATCGAGGAAAATGACCAAATGATGACTGCCTCGAGGTGACCACACATATGTATATGATGACGGAACGCAAAAATTGCGCGGAATCCTGTTCGAACGAGGATGCGCAAAACGTTAAACGCGCGGAGCAGGCGTGAGAAAATGCAAGCGTTCCTCATAAAAAAATAAGAGGGCTTGCCGGGTAATTTGCGTCCCTCCACGAGTCAGTTGCGAGAAGTAATGCGGGCTATTGAGGTTTCATACGGCTTCGCACGACGCAAATTGGATAAAGGTACTTACCATTCAAAAGAAATTGTATTGAAAGTAACTAGCGGCTTTTAAAACGTTCTCAAAGGAGTATTCATAACCTCATATGAATATTTCAAACTAAATATTCTTTTCCATTTAATTTTTTCGAGAGACTATTCTACTACTAGTTAATGAAATACCAATAAAAATAATTTATTTTCAACTGAGTTAGACATATCTTCACCGTAAATACCCCAATTCAAGAAAGGAGAATTAGACTGGCTTGGTACCTTATTTGGGTAAAGCAGCTACCCGGGTTCAATTTCGTCAAGTTCAGTATTTCTCTTCTTCTCTTATCTTCACATTTGTGGTCAGTCTTATGTACTCACGCATATAAGTTAAATTTCCATAATTTCTTGTTAATTTACGGTTATATTTTCAGGCCTACTTGACAAGCAATATCTACTCCTAATATAAAGCTCGGATAAACGTGCTATTAGACAAGGCTTTCACGATCATATACGCAATTAAACCCTTACAAAAAACCATGAACATCGAATATTGTTTAACATAAAAAAAATAGATGCAACAGTTTCTACCGTGAATTGTCATCGAAATATATAACTACTGTAAAAGTAAGACTCGGAGTCTAACGATGTTGTAATATTATTTTATTCTGAGTACCTATATATATATATAATATTTATTTATTTATTTATCCATATATCCATAAATTTAACATTTCATTAGTTTATTTGTTACTCTTTTCAATTCCAATGAAAGGTCATAAAGCTTTACGTCAAAATTATGTAAATCCACTTTTGACTATATATGAGATGTGCGATTCATATCGGGTTGCATCAAGCTGCACCACTGGAAAGGATTATATTTTCACAAGATCATCTAGCGAAGAGGAAGAAGAAGAAGAAGTCGCCTGAAAGCATCGAATGAAATCGACCGTATAATAGCTTGGGATTTTCCCTTCAGCCGAGCCAATTAAATGGAAGCGATGGATGGATTTATATAATCCGAGGTTAAGAAAGAGAGATAGAGTGCAACCTGAACCAAGAATTTTCCGGCTTCCTGAAACTGCCTCGAAGTCGCTTATTTTCAGCGGGATAGAAATGACTTGGAGAGTTGGAATGAAATGGTGGAGGAATGGAAGAAGGGTCGAACGGATGTTAGAAAGAACGATACGAGAAGGAGGTGAATATGAATAAATATAAATTGATGTGTCCAACACATGACTTTCTCCATACATAAGTTTTCAACTAGAATCAAATCAGTACGGCGATAGGAACAGTTCAACGTACACGCTTCAGCGCTAGCGATTCAATTGTTGTCACTACCACGCGCGCGAGCTGCCCACTAACCGTCAATTTTGAAGGAAATTGAATATCTCTTGAAATATTCCTCACATGAAAATTTAGTTCAAACGAGTTGTAGAAAAAATAATATCTACAACTTTTATATATATATATATATAAGTATATATGTGTGTATATATATATATATATATATATATATATATATATATATATATATATATATATATATATAAAACAAAAATTCAGTTTTAAGCGAAATATATTTTTAAAAACAAAAATTTTACAAGAGTAAACCGTTACTTTCGGTTGACCGATTGTCATCAAAATCTTTTCAAATCTTAAAAAAATATATAAAATCACAAATATAGAATTTCATGCTGATCTTATGAATAGTTTTTGAGTTAGAGCGCACGGCAAATTTCTGTCACACACATACGAACACACACAGACATCATTCAGATAACGGTCAAAACGTGTTCTGCGGAGCTCAAAACGTGTATTTCCGTTGAAATCTCAAATTCAATTTTTTTCATGAAAACAATACTTTCTCTATACTACGTAAAGGGCGATACGTCCGTAGGATTTGTGGTATAAGCGGAGCAGGATTACTTGAAAATTCATGGAGATGAATTAGCGGTAAGTTTATTGTAATCTGTGATCGAATCTTCCAGTTCGCGAATGAAATTCGCTGATATCCGGTGATTATAATGGTACTTTACCTCTTATAGTTCCTAAATCTAATAATGATTTGCGCTTTCTATGAACAAATGCATTTGATCTTCTTTTTGATTTTATTTACTCGGTGCAGTGACGAGAGTGTGGCGAAGGTGATATTTGCCATAATCACAAGGTTTCATCCAAAAAATATCTTTTCGTTTAAATAAACGCTAGTTGGATTAAGTTGTTCTTATTTAATACGCTAGAGAAATAACTGTTTCCCGGAAGCCGACGAATTAAACTTTGCTATAGCTACTGAAACATCTATGCTCTTATTTCTCGTTGTTTTTGGTGCTTTTATTGAATAATGTTTGGTGTTTTATGATAGAAAACTCCATTCCTATTTTAAAATTCCGCATTTTGAAATAATGGGTAGAAGTAAAATATCGACAGTTTTCTTTTTATTCGATTATTTTTTAATTGTATCATACAAAATTAATAAGGTAATATTTTTAAATGTTTGTTTTTGCGTAAATTATGCATGCATATCATCTATCAATGTAGTATTTTTCGTTAACGGAATTATTTTTTTAGATTTTTCCCGCGAACTCAATCTAATCTATCCGCAATTTAATAAAACGCTACATTCTAGGAGATATCGGTACAAAATATAAGTAATTGAATTACATTGCTTGCTTTCGGATCAACCATAAAAATCAATCAAAAACTCAGGACGTCAGATAAATACGACAATTTGAATCGATTTGCTTATTAACAAGCATAAAAAAATCACTTCTCGCCGTTCGGAGGTGCTTTTATTGAAGTGGATTCGTGGAAGATTTATAGATATTTGTAATGCTGCGCTAGCCTAATCACCGTTGCCTTCAATCGATGGCTTCGCTGAAAGGCAAAGAGAGAGCCTTTAATTATTAATCACCAGATGACGTTCGCGAAGAAAACTCATTAGGGAGAGAAATACATATTCATTGGTTTCGTTCCTGCATGAGTTGTTGCCAAATTTTAAAACGCCGTTAACTACGGAATTCAGCATCAAAGATGCGAAAAATTGCGGTGGCAACGTCGTAAGAAAAAAAAACCTCAATAGATCTTTGGTGGGATTAATGTCACAGTAATAAAAACGGGCTTCTTTTTATATACTCCACTTATTTACAAATCTCTATTTCGAAGGTTCATACATATATTAATATTTATTATGCAAAAATTTTATTCTTATAAATTTATAATCTCGACGCCAAAAACTGTATTTAAAATAGAATTTTATTTTTTGTAGTTAGAACATCTAATGCTTCCCGTTAGAAAAAAATCTTTGCACGATAAAAATATCACGAAACTTGGTTCAAACAGATCTTAAGAGTCTTTTTCAAAAAATTAATTTCCCATAAAAACAAAAAAAAATACCATAAAACAAACTACGTAATCCCATCTCACGAAATACTTCGGAAAGTGATAGCGTTTATCTCTAATCGCTAAACTTTACAACCGATAAAATGTGGCGATTGTCATAAATAAAAAAGGAAACGCGCACCTCGGTAAGCGCAGATAAACAACTCCTCGTTTGAGGGAACGCAGAGATTTCTGCCTTAAAGAATTAGAAATGCCAATAAAGTCCGAACGACGACAATGAGGAAAGAATGTACACACGGGTCCCACCGCCATTTTTTCCCCTCCTCTAGCGGTTTTCAAGACCTCCCTAACATCCTCCCACTCTCGTATTCGCACCTCTATCGCCCGCCGTTAAATAATAATAAAAAATAAATCCGTAAATTTATAACGCTTTAAGCGACGAGGCGCCTCCGACACGGCAGAGAAAGGCGAGGAAGAAAAAAATACACGCATTCGCGCCCTCTAGGACGGCAAACGAATAAAAAATTTTCTTCCGTAATAAGGAGCTAAAGCTCGCGGAGGAAACAAGGAGCTCGAACAACGGGGGGTAAAAAGGGAGGCGAAAAATATTGCACGAGAGAGAGATGGGATGAAAATAAAACACGCTGGATCCCACCGACTGTAGCAAGAGGTGGTAAATTTTTGCCAACGAGCTTTCTTTAAAAAAAAATTCCCCTTATAATTTTCCAAGATTTGAAAAGAGGGAAGAAATGCCGATAAATTTTTGAAAAGTGTCGAGTTTTATTTTTCTTTCTCCGGTAAGGGAGGAGGGTTTAAAGTACTGGCGGAGATTACCGTCCATGAATATTTTAGTCATCGGGCAGTAAAAATTTGGTAAAGCGTTAATTTTGCGTTTCCTGCAGGAAAAATAGGAACGGACCGAATTAACTTTTATTACGCGAAGTCTAAAATTGTTTAAATATTTATGTACTATAAAATTATTATAAATATACAAAATAAAAGGGGTTAATGACCCAACAAAGTAGTATACATTCATAATACAATAGTTCTTTTAAAGAATCCATGCTATAAAAAAGTACCATATCTGTATGTTTGATAACATGATAAACAATTATTCGATCGAATTAAAAATAGAAATTATTTGCAATTTTATGTTTATTTGATCCCGTAAAATCTCTAACTCCCGAATATGAAAAATACACCAATTTTCTGATTGTAGGTAATAAATTATTTATATAGCAGGGGTCGGCAACCTATGTACGGCCCGCGAGCCTCATGTGGCCCCCGAGTGCGTTTTTTCCGACCCGCGAAGCTATGATGAGAGAGTGATCGATATAATGTAACACAATCAATTCCATATTTTTCAATGAAATTATGGTCTAAAAACCTTTTCTGGTGGACTTTTAACGCTAGTAAACGAATAAGATTTGATTTTCACTAATATTAGACCGCAAAATCTCTAGGTAACTCTTTATTTAAACACCCATCCGGCCTCGTGATTTCCAGTGCGGCCCTCCGAAGCATTCACAACAACTAATATGGCCCGCCATATAGAAAAGGTTGCCGACCCCTGGTTTTTTAGCGTTAAATCAGGTCTTTTCATCAAAGAGACCTCAGCAGAAAACTTTTTAAGATAACGAAAAATCGGCTTTTCTCTTTTTTTTCTCGTACTAGGCGCCGTATATGTCACCTGATTACATTTTTTAAAAAAAACCTTTCGAAAGGGAGCGGACATAACTAATCACTCAGTAGCGATTCACACGAGTTAATTATGCATTGATAATGTTTGAGAGACTTCGGTAAGATGAAAATCAGCGTCGTAGAATATCGGGAGAAAATTTGGAGAGGATGTAACTGAAAAGGTTCCACCTGAGCGATGATAACCATCCGAAAAGGAAGATGATATTTCGGCCGGGCTATTATAAGGGACGAGAGAGGTTAAAATAGCTAAGGTTTGGAAGTTTTGGGCTTTGGTCGGGGAAGGAAATGGAAAGACGGACGTGATGGAAGGAAGAAGGAAGGATATGGGGTTTAGAAGCACGCCAAATGACGTCATTGCTTAGAAGTGCGGAGGAGCGGGAGAAGCGTTGGGAGGAGGGAAGGGGAAAGAGAGGACAAAGTAATATAGGGAGAAAATGTAGGAGAGAGGTTAAGTGTGTGGGGAAAAAGTGGAGAGACGTGAAGAAAAAAAAGAGGGAGGGAGACAGAGGAAAGAGGAGAGGTGGAGGGAGAGGGAGTGAGATGGAGGGAGAGTGATGGAGGGAAAGAGGAATAGATAGAGATGGAAGTAGGTGGGGAGAGAGAGGGTCGTAGTTGGGGGGTGTTATATAGACAGACAGACAGACATACAAAGGACTTTATTAAGGGCGAAATTGAGACTGCAAAGTCCCTTCTTACACTTAACCCTTTCGTCAGGTTTCTAAATTATATACAAGTTAATTACAAAATTTATCACACATATTGATTACAAATTTTGTTAGTTGAACATAGAGAATTACCACAGAATAACGTTAGTTTTGTCGGTTGGAAAAAAAACTGGGTAATCGCTTTGTTTAGCACAGAAAAAATCCCACTGCGGAAAAACACCTACGAAGAGGAGGGAGGTGTAAAAAACCGCAAAAAATCCCTATATAGACAGAAAAAAGAAAAATAAAGAAAGAAAGAATAAAGGAATTGAATACCAACAAATAAAAGGAAAGAAGTAACATAGACATACATAGAACATACAAAAATATACATATACAATAGAAAGACCGGAAAGAGGGAGGAGGAGAAAGTGGTGGACAAAGTGGAGAGAGGGGTGGAGAAAGGGTGAGAGAAAAAGAGATGGAGAGAGAGGGATAAAGGGAGGGAGTGATTGAGAGAGAGAGAGGAATACAGAATGGAGAGAAGAGAGGGAAATATAAGAATGAGAGAGAGGCATAGAAGAGGCAGAAGTGGTAATAAGATAGGGAAACTCGAAGGGATGGATGGAGATTAGAAACAACCTGAGCTGCTCTAGGACGAAGCTCTCCTATAATCTCTCTCTCTCTCTCTCTCTCCTCCACTCTTCCCCTACTCTCCTCTCTGCGTAATAGTTTCGCGGGGCCTTGCCGAAGGCCGTGCGATGGGGCTCTTTCTTTCTCTCCCTCTCTCTCTCTCGTGTTCGCCGATGATGAAGTATACGCCGTGAAGCTTTTCCAACGAAGCATTACACACATCCACTCCGTTGGAAAGAGGCAATATCAATGTCAATGCAGGAAATACTCCCTGCGCGCGATTTCGCCCTACTGGGATATGCCCCGAGTGGACGGTACGTAGCCTCATTGACAATCCAAGCGCGCGAAATATCGGCGGAGTTGAAGCGTGGACAAAATAAACGAAGTCTCGCGTTATGTTGAATATCAATGTCGTTGGCTACTCGAAATCTCGATGAAATTCGATGATTTAATTTTTAAGGTGATTACGTTTTAACTATATTGACGTTTCCTATACCTGTTGTGACATATTACATAAAACTTAATTTTTTCTTTTTATACGGGATATTACTGAATCTGATTATGTCGCGTAAATAAATGGAATCGTTTCAATTGATCACAATAGTATATATCCTTCTTATGTTAATATCTTTGTTTTCGTAAATTCATTTTATTAAAATTAATGGAATTGCGTAAGTAGGGTATGAATCATACCTTTAATAACCTTGAAATAAAAATAATTATACTGGTAAAATAAAATGTAAAAGGAAATTCTGGTAATGCTGTTCATCAATCCGAAATTCAAATAATCTCGAGATGAGCGTCATCGAATGATTGATGGTTATTGGTAAACGGCGCCTGGCCTTGAACCATTTTCATACAGAGTTGAACTAATGAAAAACAAACGAACAGCTTTAAATCTTGTCAGCTATCAACCGTTCATAGCTCTCAACTATCCTGCCTCGCATTCAAACCTAAAATCACGTAAGGTACCGCCAATGCCGAGTGACGTCACCGTTATAGGAAATTAATGGCCAAGAGGTACGCGATTCGCGGTGGAAGGCATAAATTACGGGCACAAAACAAACAAATAAAGGGTTTCGCTCTCTCTCTCTCTCAGCGCCAACCATACAAAATTAAACCAATTTTTCGCGATCGTGCCATATCCCGAAAGACGGGTTAAAAATGTGTGGAAAGGTAAACGCGGTGATTCGTACCAACACCCGCTCAGTTTTCGAATCCTTCGATTTTGGAATACATGCGAGGTGACCTAGGTCATTACTTTCGCAACATACCGTGGCAGTGATGGTCATGGCAATCCACTTTATTGTGTGTCATTGCCGTTTCATTATTTCATTAAAGAGTTATTTTGTAAAATTACGCTACATATCATGCATAGAGGACAGGAGGTATATATTTCCTCGACTCAATTTACGTCAAACTAAAAAGGTTATTTTAAATTTTCAAGCTGTTATGTCATACGCGTATCAGTGACTTCATCAAATGATGCCAATATTTATTTTCCGTAAAGTGAAAAAGTCAACATTTTAATTTTTTTTGTTGATTTATCTATTCGTGTGTTCAGATTTTATCACAAATATATTTTATGTACATGCTTATTATGTATAGAGGATACATGATGTAAAACCTAAAGCATTTAAAGAAGGGCTAAAGATGTAAATTTTGGCATGGTAGCAGGTCGATACGGAATAATTCTGGAATAAATAACAATTTTAAGGGGTATTTTTCGCCACAATTTCTCTATTTTAATTTAATTTAACGGGACAAACATGAAAGTCATATTGGGGTTTTACAAAATTACATTTTAATGTAATTTATTATTGAGATAATATCTGAAGACCTGGACAGATCTTTCGCTGAAAGAACGAACTTGGATTGCCAGCAAAATTCAAATACTTTCCGTGTTGGCCATAAAATTGTTTTTAATAATAAAACATGAAACTTTTGTCAGTGGAAATATCAAGTTGAATTTATTTATTCTTTGACGTAATCAAAGCTCTTTAAGAAATGCAGACGGGCAGAGATCCCCAAATGAATAATCAAAAAATCGGATGTGGCCAACACATGGCCTTCTCCATATTTGGGGTATATATATTTAAATTATTATGAATAGCATTATAAGGCAAAATTATTATTCCGTATCGTAAAAGAATACAGTCGTCCTTATTGCCGTAAATTAGGTATATTATGAATATGTTTACAGAATTTACCCCTACATAGTGGTGGCGCTGTAAACTGGAAAAGGTTAAATATCTCCGAAATGGATGGTTTTACGAAAATTTGTTTCAAACAAAACTTGGAAGAAATATTATTCTCTACGAATTTGTTCCTTACGATGATTACCAGTAAGGACGTTTTTAAGGAGATATTTGACGGAAACCGAAAAAACCAATTATTTATAAATAATTCCTAAACAATAACAGCTATGGTAAATTGTTTCAAATGAAAGTTGTAAGAAGCTACATTCTCTATAAACTTTGTATAGAATTGTATATAAAATAATGATGTTTTAACAGAGAAATATCGCAAAAACCGAATCGGGTTTCGAATAAACCTGCTTGCCATATTATTACCGAATTTCAAATATAACACTTCGGGTGGGCACAAATAACTGATTAGTTTTTAAACAATAACGGTTAACCGGAAGTCGAGGTTTATTCGTAACCCGATTCGGTTTTTGCGATATTTCTCCGTTAAAACATCATTATTGTATATACAGTTCTATACGAAGGTTATAGAGAATGTAATTTTCTACAAATTTCGTTTGAAACAATTTTCCATAGTAGTTATTGTTTAGAAATTAATTATAAATAATCGGTTTTTTCGGTTTCTGTCAAATATCTCCTTAAAAACGTCGTAATTGGTAATCTTCGTGAGGACCAAAGTTGTAGAGAATAATATTCTTTCAAGTTTTGTTTGAAACAAATTTTCGTAGGACCATCGATTTCGGAGATATTAAACTTTTTTCGTTATATCCAGTATACAGCGCTAAAACCACGCAGCGGTGAATTCTGTAAACATAATCAAAATATAATTTATGGCAATAAGGACGACTGTATTCTTTTACGACACGAAATAATAATTTCGCCTCATTATGCTATTCATAATAATTTAAGTATCTATACCCCAAAAATGGAGAAAGTCGTGTTGGCCACATCAGATTTTTTATTTTACTGCGCTGAAGATCCAACGTAAACAGCATTAAGCTCACGCGTCGCTTCTCAGCGCTTAGCCTTAATTTCGGAGCGTGTTTGCATTGGTATAAACAGTCGCCTCACGCCCATGACCTTCCGTACTCGCTACGGCTATGAAACCTTCGTGTCTTTTCGACTGGATCGAATTTATATCACCAACAAAGATATTTTCCTCTCGGCCTTCGGATTCTGCAAGGCTATCACTACTGCCTGCGACGCAGTAGTTCTTCCTCTTTGGAGTAAAAAAACTTATACTTAATCGAAGGAGCCTTCTTGTTTTCACGAGGTATGGTGGAATGTGGAAGGTCGATTACGGAGTTATTGTAAATAAAGGAAGGAGAGATGAGTAGAAAGGGAGAGAGAGGAGGATGGAGTCGAAGAGAGAGAGAGAACGTGGAGATTAAAAGAAAGACGAATAATAGGACATTAGGTGAGAGAGGAGATAAACGGATGTGGAGTTTGAAAGAAGAAATCGGATGAGAGAATAAAGGGGAAGATAAATCGTAGCAAACTACACAGCACAAGCTTTCTCATGTCGGTGCGTTTCCAGAAAAAACGATAAGTTATTTATGGTTGTTGCTGGGCGTAAAATTCGACCTGTTAATACTGTACGTTTTTTGACTTATATTTTGAGCATGTGGCTTATATAATATTGTTCGTGATTCCGGGTTCCATAAATGTGAGGATTTTATTCAAAATGGTTTAAAACTTTTTTGTCGAAAACTACGTTTTGTTGAAATCGGCATGGGTAATCTACTTTCCTCCTTTATTGAATGATATGATTCATTTTAACAAGACTCCTATTTCGAGTCATATACCTATACCTATATATATATATATATATATATATATATATATATATATATATATATATATATATATATATATATAGATATATAGATATACAGGGCCGTGCCCTGACATTTTGCCGCCTGAGGCGAGATATAATATGGCGCCCCCTGGCCTCGCTGGTCTTATGAATTTATTTTGATAGGTTTTCATTTTTGTCAAATTTTTGCGCCCCCCTTCGAGAGGCGACTGAGGCGGTTGCCTCGCCGTCTCACCCATCGGCACGGCCTTGTGTGTACACACACACACACACATATATATATATATATATATTATATTATATAAATATAGTCTGCCAATCTGTTCAGATCGCATTCATCGAAATATCGATGTCGATTTCTTTCTCGACCACGAAAATCTCTCTACATACTTCGTAAACGAGAAAGAAAAAGAAAGACGTACGTTTCGTAATAAAGTGTCGGAAAGATAACGAACTGAAAAATGGAACGAGGAGAGAAAGTGAAAGTAGAATGTGGGGGATATCGAAGAAAGTGAAAATGAGTGAAAGGAGACGGAATGCGTAATGAAATGGACGAGAAGAGAGAGAGAGATGTGCAAACCTATGTGTAGATGGCGAGAGAGAGTAAGAGAGCGAGAAAGGATCACGCTGAATGGGTTTGAGTCATTCCCAGAGTTCCACCCTTTCCCAACCCCCCTCAACATTCCCCTTCCCCCATCCCGCCTCGACGTGCCTTCGGTCCAGGGACGACTACAACTCCAGATGACGTTTGTTTCCATTTTATGCCATCACGCGCACGTCCTCTCATCCGTAGAAAATCGAACGACCGTAGCCCGCGAAGTGAGCTCAGGTGTTTATTCTGTCCAAAGGATGTGTCGATCTCGTATAGTACGGGATCCGAACGTCGGGGTTTCGAGCTAGAGACGAGGTTCTATAAACTGTCTTAGGATATACTCGTGAAGAAAACGCGGGAAAATTGCAAGAGAGTGTGAGTGAGAGACGTAAAGGGATGGAACGCGTTGTCCAAAATATAAAAAGCCAGGAGAGAAAATCGCATTTAAACAGAGAAAATCGCATTTAAACGGAGAAAATCCTCCTTTCAAAACGTTTTACGGGCACGTTTCTGCGCGAGAAAAATATGCCATCGAGGTGGTGTCTGCGCTAATATTCTTGAGAAGGGTGTTGGTTATGGGAATAGACTATACTTTATTTGTTATCTATCGAGTTGATCCAGCCTGTGTCGTAAGATATGGCTAAGGTGGCATTTGCCATAGACGTCGCTTGCAAAAGGCGCCAAACGTTACCGCAATAAGTGCGAAAAGATAATTTTCCCATAAATAAGTGTTATATTTTATACTCAAGCACTGATTTGTTTACAATAAAACCGCCATTATTCTTTACTGAACGCAGAAAAAATGTTATCCTATTTAACGAAGGTGTTTCCTAAAATTTTGCCGTAGGCGCCATTTCGCTAAGTTACGTCTCTAGATCCAGCTATCGTGTTGAACAATACGGGGGGACAATTTCAGTATTTCGCGTAGAGAAATATCCGCAAACTTGATAATTTTTGGGAAATGTACTGATGAGACTCCTTGCTCCTTATTGGTAATATATAAAAGCCTTATTCTGTCCCTTTGTCCCTTTGTCCCTTTGCCACTCTCTGTGTCACCCTCTGAAACATAGAAATATACCTGGCAAGATGGGACTAAGGTCAGCTTTTGAAGCGTAATAGATACTCGCGGCGAGGGTTTCGAATCTTCGCTCGGATCGAAGACAACCCTCTTAGCAGGAGGTATGATTTCAGGTCAAAGAAGACTACCTCAATTTTATTTCAGAATAATCGATCAAGATATGTATTTTTTGATGAATTATTCGTTTTGTCTGTGAAAAACAACGCCAAAATAGATTTTTATTCGCGTTCCTGCGGTATTTTTTTTTTAAGAAAACCGAGCTCCAGCTATATCAGATGAGCTTGACATTTGGCACAGTTATGTTTTTTTGGACAAAACCGATGGGAAAAATATGAAATTGTAAAAATTCCACAATTTAAAAATGTTAACCAACTCTGTATGTGCATTGTCCAAATTTGTACCCACTCAATACATTTTTATTTAATGTGTACCGTGCCAATAAACCAAATCACTCTCCGTCATTTTTGACGGGCACTTATACCGGGATTTCATATTAAAAGTTTGAATAATACTCAACTTTCTCCTAAAAAGCGAGATATATATTAGCTTAAAGGAAAATCCACGGATGTTACAAACAAACAAGTCATAACACTACAAAAAAATGCAATGGGCGAAAGATAACATTTTACAGAATTTACTTACGAACAATCATATTTTATGTCAGATCCTTTATAATGGCTACCACCATATTACGTATTATATTACGCTGTCATTTTTCAAACACACATTTAATTTTAATTCAAGAACAAGCACTTAATTAGCAAAAATTGACAAATTATCGCTACTTATCTTATAATATACAATAGTGATGACAATTGGAGATTACTAAGACAAGTAGATACTTAACTTTTTAATTGTTTATAATTAAGTCCTTATTCTTCAATGTTTTTTGAGGAATGTCGAGGTCAACAATAGTTCTCTACTGAAAGCAAAATTTGATGCAAAATTTTATTTTTCATTGCGAATTTACGTGGGAAATGACCCAGGGACGCTACTATGTAACCACTTTAATTTTTATAGCCGGTGAAACCTTCGCTCTCTTGCGAACCACGTATCGATGAGATTATCTGCCGCCAAGGAGCAATTTTTACAGCTCACGCTCGATCTTATACGCGAAAATTCTATCCCGGCATCCAAGTATAATCGTTCGATAACTGACCTCAGCCGCAGTCTGGAGTGACTCCGCCTCCAGAGAATGTAGGACATCACTTTGGATTTCATTGTCACGGAGATGTTCGACCGTGACTCACTAAACGCAGGTGGATGGGTTTTTACCTCCTGCGAGTTGTTGCTCAAGTGTTCTGGGAACTACTGAACCTTCTAGGATCCGAGGACACCGCTTTAATTTACCGGATCCTCTGTTTACTCACGTATTTGAGGTAGCCGATGATGATGTTCAAGTACGCACGCAGATATATATAGATATATACGTATTTACTTTAGTTTTCTAAGTTTTGCAACTATACAGCATGATGTTAATAAATCTGGAGAATATTTTAGTATTTTTTCTAAATCACGACGCAAGAGAAATATATGATAACCATGTAAAATCGTTATTAGGCGAAAATTGGTTAGTTCATAATATTAAGGAGACACATGAAATTTTTTTTAAAGTTCTCGTTATAAGTCCTCATTAATTTCTATATCTTAATAGCATATTTACCGTGATAAACTTCCGAGTTTAAATTACGAAAGTGCCGCATAATTTATGTACTATGGTTTAGTTTTCCCAACTAATCTAATGAAACAATGTATTAAGTTTTCTTAATAGCGATATTAAGATTCATTTTATCCTAGTTTTGATGCGGCGATGCTGAAATAATTCATTAAACATTTCTTTACATGTGACCAGATAAAGAGAATTGACGCATCAATATAACTTTAATTTAATGTGAATTATCCTATCTGAATGCGCTTTAAAATGATGTTATGGTTGAATACATACTTTAAATGTAAATTTATTCCATTCATTAGGTGAAAAAACGTCTCGACAATATAGGCAAAGGAATATTGGCAATGCACATTTAAAATTCATAATAATAAAAAGTGCAATTTTTTTTAAATTTAACATTAATTTCTCAGCATCATTTGAGCACGCTTTATTTCACGGATGAAATCAAGCTATGCGTAAATCATCTTTCGATACCATCTGTTGATTTAGGTCACGTTCAATGAGGCTGGATTTTTCACCTAGAATGTGCCTAAGGAAGCGTCATTGTTATTGTGGAACCTTGTGATTTCAAACGACCACCGGCGCTAGTAGGCTTCTCAGTCTAAATCACAAAGCAAGGGAGGAGATAAATCCGGTGCCGGCATTAGCCTACTCTTAACGAAAAACACGAAGGGGACCAACGGCTTTACGTCCCTTCCGAAGGACGGAGCGCTGATTCACGTGCTCTCCTCTAAACACGCAAATAGGGGGTCGCTAAACTTCGGAAAAATCCTACTTTCGCAGGATTCGTACCCGGTTCGCACCGGGTATGCTCAGCGTAGCAGGCCAACGCCCTCGCCACTACGCCACGGCACCCCCTAAGGAAAGCGTCTGAAAAAAATTCGCGGAATGTCGTCACGCTGCCGTTAAACTCTCGAAAACCAAGGACTTGAAGAATAAACATAGAAGGAAAATAGAAAGGAATCTATAGCGTGTTTATCCATGTAATAATTCTCAAAACGGCCGAAATTTGGTCGTATTCTCTTTTCCTTCTCCGTGAAATTTTTTCTGACCGGACTTGTTTTCTAAAATCTATATTTTTAACAAAAAAATTAAAATTTTAACCGAAGAGAGATTTTTTGTACAACGTGAAAAATGAAATTAACTCTCCTGTTTCTTATTCATCGATTAAAATTTGTTTAGGAATTTAGGATCGGCAAATTTAACCAAACAGCATAACGTCAATTGTGCCTGGATGGATTAAGGTGCGGCCTACTGCTATATTATTCGTTGTTTTTAAATAAAAATAATGTCCATAAAATAGCTTTTACTAAATATTGTTCCTTCCGAAAAGGTTTCTACGCGTGATGTAATTTGCTGATATATTTTGTATTCAAATTCATGTGAAGTTGATAAACTTTAAGCATTAAGGATGAGGAATTAAATCGCTCGGAAGTGACGGTGTCCAGATAATTCTAATTCCCTCGTTTCGAATTGGCAAGTCCCTTGATATTTTAATTGTGTAATTTTAACCTTTATTTATTTAACTTAAAACGAATGTTTTTCTCTTCTTTATACACACTCTAGCAAAACCCTGGATATACATTCAGAAGCGTTCGAAGTTCAAAAAAGTGGGATGATAACGTTACCGAGCTAGGAAAAACACAGAAAATGGATAGGAGGAAAATGTTCGATCTGAAAGCAATGAGGTGAAATGGATGGATATGTAGGATAACGAAGGAATTTTAAAAAATATAGAGGAATATTCGTAGCCAACTCCATACAACAACAATTTGTCTCGTCCACAATTACCTTTTATTCAAAACCGACCAGCAAATTTCGCGCCAAAACGCTATTCATAGGCATGAAAAAATTCCCGAGAGAGAATTTAATGCTCGCCATTTCGCTACTTACCATTCGCCCTAAGATATCTATTCCTAAGCGTTATACACCCCCGGAAAGCTTATTTCAAATGCATAAGCTGAATTTGAATACAAAAAAGTATGAACAGAAAATACGAAAGGCTACCGAGGAAGGTGGGAACGCACGTACGAACTGAACGTAGAGGGAGAGAAAGGGGTAGTAATGACGGAAGGTATGGAGTACGAAAGAGGAAGAAGGATGTCATGCGTCTCAAGGTCTTGCACGTTAGTGGGAGTGAAGGGGGAGAGGGATAATAGGGAGTACAGGTTGGGGAATGCAAAAACTGCGCTCGGTCAATACCTTTTATTGCCTATATAAGCCATCCTCCCGCACAACCAATCCCTTACCTGACGTTGACCAACAACGCTATCTCCTTAACCACACACCCTCTCCCTCTCTCTCTCTCTACTCTCTTTCATCGCTCGCCGTTTTTCTGTTTCTTTATTTTTTCCACACGTTGCTTGTCCCCTCTGAGCGAACCTGTATTTTTTTCATGTTAATTCCCTTCCATTCTGTTCTCTCTTACACGTTCGTCTCTTCCTTTTTCGCGTCTCATTTACGTATCCTAAGCATCAACCGTAGTTTTCTCTCCGATAATTTCCCATTAAGCTTTATTCATCGCTTCCCCGTCAGATTCTCCTTCTTTCTTTCCCATGCTTAAAATTTTCTTCCTACGTGGTTTTTCTCCTTTTTGTCTTAATTTTTATTTCCTTTGTTTCTCATCATTTCTTCTTAATCCTGTCTGCTATTTCTCCTCACTTTTTTTCTGCAGTCACACATTTCTTTTTTTTTTATTCTACTTCCACCGACAACACCTTGCCTTGTATATCCTCTCTCACCTTTCTTCTCTCTCCTCTTTCTCTCTCCACTTTCTTTCTCTCTCCACTTTCTCTCTCTCTCTCCAGGGGTTAGGTGTAAGATGAGACTTCTTAGTCTCAATCCCGTTCCATATAAAGAATATATTAATAATTCAATCAAATCTCCTTTCGTTTTCTCTCCCCTTCATATTTCTCCTTTATTTCACTTTTTGCTTCGTTCTTTCTTATCCATATTATTTGCTTCATCATCTTTTTTTTTCCTAACAGCCTCCGACTTAGATTTTTTTTCGTTCTTCCAATTCCTTCAACTATAATTCTCCTTACACCATCTACTCTCCTAGACATTTTGTTATTTCTTTTCACATTTTCATCTTTTTTTCCTTTCCCAATGCATTTTTTGCCGTTTGTTCCACTAATGTCCTTTTTCTTGCATCGTCATATTTGTCGTAACTTCTATTTTTCCAGCTTGCCCTTCCTCTCTCTCTCCTTTATCTTTCCATTCCCCATTTCTACTTCACTCACAGTCAATTCTTTGCTCATCTCTTCCCACTGCTATAATCCTCCTTTTCCTATCCAATATATATCTTTCCAATAACCTGTGTTTCTCCCTGCACATATACGCATCCACCTTATATGTATGTCTGGTCTTATACACTTTCCATCCCTACGCCCATGTCGTTCTCCTACTCTCTCTCTCTCTCACTCTGTCTCACTTCTCTTTTCCACCATTCTTTTCGCTGTAACATGGACGTATAAGAATGAGGAGGGTAAGGAAAAGGGTGTTGTAACTTAAGACATCTCGCCAAGCCTCTTTTTCCCTCGGAAGAAGTTTCTTCCCGCCCGACACGCTTCGAAGCGATTACTATCGAAAAGCTTACGTATTATCTTCTAGGCGGATCGATCGAATGATTGGGATTAAAATTCCTCCGCCGCGTCTCCTCCATCGACCATAAACTTAAGAGGGAGTGGGCGGGTGGGAACCCGTCTGCGGAATGAAAAGGTTTTTATTGCTCGAGATACGTATCGAAGAGCTCGATAGAGGTGGTATTAAGAGCCTCCATTCATTTGTTTTGTGGTTGTAAAAGGATTCATTTTACATGATCGAGACCGGCTGAACATTCAGGATGAAATTAGCGTGCTTTGATAGGGTATTTCACTCCTAATCACCCCATATTTGATTTAGGAAGAATTTTACACGCTGACACCAATGTAGTACTCCTCTCCGGGACATATATTACCTTCTAATTCCTTTGGGAGGGCAAAGAATTTCTTTGAAAAAGTATTTCAAATAAAGCAATCTAATATTTATACCGCCCAAAATAATATAACTATTTTCATTGGAAATTGTCTCTTCGTAATGCATAATTAAACGTAAGAGTAGAGCACGGAATATCAGTGGTGAACTGGTGAATTTTGGGATAAATTATATTTCACAAAGTAAATCACTTTTCTCTTTACAATCAGTGCATACTATCATATGAAAAATAGATATCTACATTATTTTTATAAGAAAATCGATTGAAAATTATATTTTCTCACACTTTAAGATGTTTATACCTATACTAGGGGCTGCGCACCTGCCGCCTACGGCGCCCAACCCAGCGCCTCGCTTAGCAAAATGTTCCCACCAGCGAATTTTTATAATTTCGTGTTTTTTCTTCGGTGTTCCTAAAAACCTATAACTCTGCCAATTTTCAAGTCTGTAGCTCTTCAAGAAGTACATTATAATTTTTATCCTCATGTGGGGCAAAAATTGGACAAACATCCCCTGAAATTTGGAATTATTTCAATTTCGGAGTTTTTCCGTTAATTGTGCATCAACACGACTAATTTCATGCCTCTAGCTTGCTGGAAAGTACCAAATAATTTCGTCACCCACCCACCCAGAACTTCAGCTTTATATTATAGATAAGTGAAGAATTTGCTCGGATGACGAGGTACGGCAACACTGCATATTCTATTTCATGACTCATCTACTCATTGATTGCCGTAAAGAATAAAAGAGCATGCATGAAATTTAACTTTTTTATTCGCAAGCAAATGTACACAGCAAATAAAATTGAGATGTATTCAATTTTCATGATAATAAAACCGGAATCGGCACCCATTATCATGATGTTTATTGGCAAACTAGTGTATTGCCTGTCATTTCCATTTCCCATTCTTGTGCTAGAAGCTTATTTAAATCACTTGACTGCGTGATACACAGATAAAAATAAATAAATTTTTAGACTTTCATTTTATTTAAATTTATTATAATTTATTTAATTAAAAATTTTTCTAAGAAAATGTCATGATAGACAAGATTTGACGTAAATTGTTTATCATTACTTAGCTAATATCCCTGGCGCGGTCCAGCTTTGATGGAAACTTTGATGTTCTCTCGATTACGTGTTCGAGAAAGAGCTACGTACAGGATTCCTGAACACCCGAATTGAAAGTCCTTTATAAATCGCATTTAATAGCTCTGGCTATCCACAAAACGCTCATGAAAATAGCATGGTACATATAATAGTAGTTCATAAAATGGTTTCATTACTCATACCTATTTCATGTACGTTCATTTCTTCACTTACCTTAATAATGTAATACTTTCAATACTCTATAAGATCAATTGTTTAAAAATACCCTCATTAAACGTTAGAAACGCGCACTTTTAAAAGCTTTAAACTTTATATTGAATCTCATTCACGCCAAAATGTTTACGTCAAAACGGCATAGTTCTTATACCTACCGCTCAATGGCGCCACAGTCGAGCATTACTTATGTTAGCCATAATATCTTAAATTCAGCAACAATTAAGTTATTTCATTCTTTTATCCATTCTTTGGTTCAAGTCCCGAATTCATATCGTGATTGTGAGTAATTTTAAAATGCAAATAAAAAATACGCTACACCCACATATCACAAATAGTTCTCGATTCTCACGCTCTTTTATAACGGCTCTTTAAGAGCGACGCCACAGTCGAGCGTTATACACAAACAAACACATCTAGGCTTTTATTATATTAATGGTGATGAAGAGAATCGCAAAGGTGGACGAAGCGAAGAATTCGAGCAAGATTACTCAAGGAAAAGTCGTTCTGAATTATTATTATTAACCAATAAATCTCTACTGATATCAATGCACCTCCCACTCCCCCCCTCTCTCTCTCTCTTACGTTCTCGAATGAAACACTGCTGTATGACTATTATTCCTGTTTATTTCCGTGGGAAAGGCACCCTTGCAAACATCAGGCGGAGTAAGAGATAATTTTCCCATCACGTCAGGATCCTCGAACGATTTTCTCTCTAAAAATCCGATTCGACTATGCTCTGTCGACGACGAAAATCGTCCCATATTTCCGCGCGAGTAAGGAATTCCGGAGCCGCAAGGGTGTGCAAGCGGAAAACGAGAACATCTTTGCGATAATAACCGAAGCGAACGAAAAGGGAGAGAAGATACCGAGGATCGACGGAAACGCGGGAAAAAGAGGTAGAAAGTAAGGTCGAACGATGGACACGTTCTTCTCGGTATTCACTCGTCAAGCAAAAATACCTTCGTTTCCAGCGTGATGTGGGTGCGATTTCTGTCCATAGTCGCGGATAAGGTCACGTTTTCAAAGTAGCTAAAGATAAGCGATTCTCTTTCCTCGGAGTTTTTTCGTCGAACGAGCAAGTGTTGTCACTCGCAAAAGCGTGGAGATTTTTTAAAAATTGTTTTTCTCTTTTTATCTTCACTCTGTTTTTTTTTAAATTTCCACTCACGGCCACCAGGCTATGACTCAATATTTCCATTTCCACGGGCTGCGACAAATTTGCGTCATTAAGTAGCAATAGTCTGGCGTCATTCGAGCGTTCTGTTTGAGAGCGTCAATACCAAACGATGAAGCTTTGGGGTAAATGTATGTATATACGATAAACTTACAATAAAAATTAAAAATAATAAAACTCTAATCCGTATAGAAATAATACTCCTTGAATCGGATGGATATTGATATTCGATTTTTATAACGTTATTATCAACACACAGCTAATAATCGAAATCATCATTGTTACGTGTTTATAAAGAATATAAAAAGTCATCGAAAGATTAACTGGCAAATTTTCTGACCTCGGTATAGCGGTGTTTCACAGGTTAAAATCCTGCCAACGATATGGTTGTATGATTTCGACTTTGTTGTTAATATTGCCCCATTTCAAAAGAAAGGAAACGGCTTTTTATGAGCTAGTTTGTATAAATTAAAATGAATAAAATGTTAATGCATGTGTCGAATTTTATAGAGAGAGAGAGAGAAAGAGCAGGAGTAATTCTAGGAGTGAACGACCCTTATAAAATTTTAATATACGAATTTTATAGAGGAGGTAATCGGCACGAATTGAATTTGAAACCGTCCTTTTCTTCTTCGATAGACTGAAATTGTTTTCTTAGAACGTTGCGATGCTCTTTATATATTGGAAATGTGGAAGTGACCTCGAGAAAATGCAAGATACGGAACGAGATATATATATAAAAAGAGGAAGGAGATGTCCTCATAGCAGAAGTATTTTTCAGATTGTTAAAATAGAATAAAATGCGAGATTCATAGGTTTACTTGAGACTTTGGCATACTTTACGGGCTGTGGAAGAAGTGAACGTCCGAGGAACAGCGAAAGCTATCAAACTAAAAAGAAGAAAATAGGTGAAGAAGATAGGATTTGAAACTTGACCGTTTGCGAACGAGGAGAATACGTTCCGTCCTCTTATGTCGCGCTGCCTCGGGTCGAAAACTATACAAGACCGCCCTTTGAAAACAAGTGAATCGTGGAATGCGAAGAACTGATGGAAAACAGAAAACGTTGATTCTGGAAATGGTATAAGATAAGTTTGAACAATCTTGCGCGCCCCGCGAAGCTAAAACGAAAAAGAAAACCGCAAGATTTAGTAAGCAAATTCATACTTTTAGATTCAAATTCTAACTATAAAACATTTGGTAATATTGAAATTTTAGCTTCAAAAATCTCATTTAGATTTGACGTTTCAATTATGTGATGCTTTAGGATTTCTCTAGGCAACAATTTAAAACCTAAGCCGACCCACCAAAGTGTTAGAAACTTCCAATGAGGCGAGCCGAAGGATTAGAATCTACCTATGTAGAAAAGGTTGCTCAATCTTGATATAAGGAAAATCGAACCATTATCAAGCAAACGGGAAAAAGGAAGTATGCCAAGGGAAACATGGAAAAGGATAATAAATTATAAAGAGCGTGAGAAAATTGAAATGAGGAACGACGAGACCATACGGAAATATTTACTGTTAACTGATGAACGAGATTAATGCAATAAATCTAAAACGCTTTTTAAAAAACCAGAGGAGTTCAAACTGGTTAATTTATCTATTGCCTCTCCTAAAAATGTAGATTTTTACTTTCTCATACGAAGTATTGAGAAAGTATTATTATAGCGAAAAAATTCAACCTCGAGATTTTTACGGAAATATACGTTTTATGTGTTGCTGAATCCGAAAAAGTGGTTTTTGCAATGCCGTCTGTCTGTTACTGGCTCTGAAGCCTAAACGGTAGAGCAAAAATGAATGAAATCTCGTACTGAACAGAGTATATATATAGAAATGGTTGACATTGCTGAATAATTAAGGGTAGTTTATTCTACGCATTTTTAACAACAATTGATTTTCTCAAAAACGGCTCTAACGATTTTGATCAAATTTCGTACAGTTACTTGAGTTTACGTCTTCAATAATACCAAATAGTTCATATTTCTCAAAAAAATAATATAAAGCTAGTTTATTCCAGGCAACTTTAGCAATAATTTGATTTTCTCAAAAACGGCTCAAACGATTTTGATAAAATTTCCTACAGTTACTTGAGTATACGTCTGCAATAATACTACATACTTCATATTTCTCCAAAAAAAATTAATACAGGGTGTCCGTAAATGATTTTTCCGATTTTGATATTTTATTATTCAGCGCTACTTCAAGTTACGCTTATGAAACACATACCAACTGAAAGAACTCAACAAGTTTTATGGACGTACACAAAGTCATTAATAAAGTTCAATGTGAGCGCCACGAGTAACTCGAAGGACATCATATCGATATTCAACCTCCTGCCACATGTTGCAGTGCATTTCATGATCAATTTTAGCACAGGCCTCTCTGATCCGTGCCTTCAGCTCCTTCAGTGTCGTTGGCAGCGGGGGGACGTAGACATTGTCCTTCACAAAACCCTACAAAAATGCCATTGGTGTCAGCTCAGGCGATCTGTATGATAAAATGCCTAAGTACGAGATTTCATTCGTTTTCGCTCTACCGTTTAGGCCCTAGAGCCAATAACAGAAAGACAGACAGACGGCATTGCGAAAATCACCTTTTCGGACTCAGCTACACCTAAAACGTATGTTTCCGTCAAAATCTCGAGGTCGAATTTTTTCGCGATTACAATACTTGATCAATACACTTCGTATGTGAGAAAGTAAACATTGACTAGGAAGCGAGCGAGAGAAAGAAAGAGAAAGAACCGGCGGTCATAAAAAAAACTGCTGTCTTGGTCAAAGCTCGCTTTTATTTATTTATTTGAAATCCCTTTGTGTAGGAAATAACGCGCAAATACACAAGCAAACAGTGTGCGTGTGCAACTCAACTCTGAGAGGCAAGATACAAATAAATTCAGGATTTCTTTCCATCTCTGAGAAAGTGTTAATCCCGAGAATAGCGTCGGAATATTGTTATTATTCAGTCAGAAAAAATCAATTCCTAGAGGATTATAAGAAAAGTTATTAATGAGAGATACTAAAATAACAGTATACCTTTAATCGACATTTTTACTGATTGATGCGTTTACCTATATTATTTTAATCGTAACGGAATAGGATAACATTTTTGACCGAATGACAGAAGAAAAAGAATCCTAATTTGGGTTGTGTCAGAGAATTAGCTCAAATTGAATTCTCCTAGTAAGTATTCTAAAATTAGCATCAACATTTCACGTACATTGACCACTTAAAAACATCTATGCAGGCGATTATTGATCTTTTCCACGTTTTTTCCCTCCAAAAAACAAAACGTTTCGTTCCCCAAAATTTAACCTCTCAGACCATGCCATACTTTTATAATTGCAGCGCTGATATCCGGAACGAATCCCTATTTTAAAAAACCAGAAACTCTGGTCTTACAAGAGTAGTACTGCAGAAACAGATCAGCGAAATTCATATTCTACACGCACACATGCACAATTTCAAAATAATATTAATATAAAATCTTCCTCCCTGATTAATATGCATTTATGAACACGCACTTATTTGTTCGAAGAAGTCATCGACTTTTTCGTAAACACTCGTAAAAAATCCAAACCATCGACTGACGTAAATAAGCGTCTTTTTTTGTTGATCCCTTTTATCACAATCGTATAAATCAAATTACACCCGGAAATTCTCGCGGCGCGGTCCAGGGATTAAAAAAAAAAGAAACAATCAATTCGATGGGAGAGAAATACGTCATTTGGTTCTGATACCACCCGAATTATTCAGGAGTCCTCCTCGTCAATGGGGAAGCGATCGAGCAATTTCATAAGCCAAATAAGGTCCGCCCACTCTCCGCCCCTGTTATGTTCCCCCGGCAGGCGGCCATAAGGGTGTTACATTAAGACGTTTATCATCACGGGACACGAAAAAATGCAATAAAACGCACGGGTTTGATGGAGGGTGCGGAGGGATTGTGGATGGGGAGGAAGAGGGGGAAGTAGGGGGGAGGAAGGAGGGAAGTTGGAGTGGGCGTTGTTTTCACGAATCCTGAGAAGAGAAGAAGTGGGATGGAACCATAAAACATATTAATAGCATTCCGAAGTCAGGAATGCGATTCCATTTGTCGAATTCCCTCTTAGGGTATAATACTCGGGTTATATCTCCTCACCCCCCCCCCTCCCCTCCTTCTCCCACTTTCTAGGACTACTCGGGTTGCGCAACGTCCGGAATAACCGGTTTTCTCGCAGCCTTCGTCGGTGGTTTCCCTACGAATAGGACGGTGACGCGACTAGACGGTAGAATAGACTCGCGGGACGCGGGGCATTAATCATGCGACAAGGGAGATTAATTCGGTCCATTGTGATACCGAGTACAAAACGCAATGGTAGTTGGT
Organism: Uropetala carovei; assembly: GCA_036926305.1. Lineage (NCBI taxonomy): Eukaryota > Metazoa > Arthropoda > Insecta > Odonata > Petaluridae > Uropetala > Uropetala carovei. Next base: position 2,086,208 of record JAXCHB010000089.1, on the reverse strand, counting down.
GACGACGAAACGATTAATTATTGCGTTCCTAGGAAATCGGTCATTACCACTTGTTATGTCGGTGTACGTGACCGGTAGCACGTACCTACGTCTAAACGCGCTGCGAAGAACAAACGCGGAAAATGACGATATTGTATATGGTTAATTTTAAATAACTATTGCTACTTTTGGGCAGCTTCCTTTATCATAACCGATGAGTCGAATTTAAACATTTCATGAATTTTCAATGCACGAATATCATTCAAAAACGCGCTAAAGTGAAATTTATGGCTGCGCAATTCGAAGAAGTTTCCAGAAGTAAAAATCGTGCAAATCCGAAAGCGTGCAATGCGAAACCGTGCAAACGAGGGCTGTATGTACCTACTCCTCTTTTCTTGATAGGTCTCTTTACTCTTCAAAACGTCTACCACAGGGGTGCACAAACTTTTCACATCCGCGGGTTTATACATATCCATGGGCCGCACTTAATTAAAAGCTCAATAATGTATATTAAACAAGAATAAAATTTTAGATAACAAATTAAAGCATTTTTACTTATCAATAACCAAACGCAAAATTATCACAGATATACAATGCAACGTGAGTTTGAAAAGGTGTATAACTCTTTTTTTAAAGATGCAGTAAAGGATTAAAATTTTTCAGGAGTACAAATTTGCTAAAAGTAGTGGGTTTGGTTAACCTTAGCATTTTTCAATCTCTTATAATTTTCACTTTATGATATACCAAATTAACCTAACCTAAACATTGTTCAGTATTAACCTTACGATGCAAAATCTTCCGCGGACCACGCTTTGTGCTCCTCTGGTCTAGCGACTTTTACTACCTGTTTCACTTTTTCCTTTAAATTTTTTTTCTATCACGTCTCTCCTAGCGTAATTATCGATCCAGTTCGCCTTTATATTCCTTATGATCTTTAATATAATTCGCTTTTAGGCTGTCCTGTCTATTTCCTCATTTTCTATCTCATCTGCCCATTTCATCATTAGCATTCTTCTCCATGCCCACAATTCGAAACTTTATCTCGCAAACATGCATAAATTAGCGTATTTGTGTTTTTATTTCCCTATACATGCATGTATGATCAAGGAGACGCACGCATACTTACATAAATGCGCGGACGCATTCGTCAAGTAAACGAGACCGCATAATCCCTGCCCGCATTTCGAGTGCAGACATACGGGACTTCAATCCCGCGAATTACTCCGCGGTATTATTAAACGTAAAATACTGCGCCGTCAAAAGATAAAGTGCCGTAAGCCCGCAAAAGAGAGACACAAATGTACAAAAAACTAACGCTATCACGACTCGTAAGAGTCACATTTTTTTTTAGCAGATAAAAATTCCCAAAGGAGAGAGTTAACTCTCCATCTTAAGCCGGTCATTTGTAGTGATTTACCGCAAGTGGATCGGACGAGATAAAGGATACGCCCACTCGTAATTTAGCGGCGCATCGCATCGTATGGCACGGCCTTAAAAAGCGATGGCGATAAAAAAGAGGCTACATTAAATTTTCGTAATCTTTTAGCCCCTCTTCCTCCTCTTTCGCTCACTCTTCTTTTCCCAGTGCTTCTCTCTCGATTATGCCATTACACGCTTCCATCTCTTTTAATCTTCCATTGCATGCTTCTACGTTCCTATCTTCTAATCGTGATTTTTCGCCTTTTCTTTCCTTCTTTCTTTTTTAATTATATATATATATATAAAGGTGGCAACAAGATGTTGGAGGAAGCCCAGTGGACACTTACCTAGATTGGAGAGCCGCTGGGGGCGCTGAGGACACACGATAAACACAAAAACAACACAAATATACGTGTGTGTGTGTATATATATATATATATTATAGCCCTGAACGTCACGGGAGTTGGATCTTAGAGGAAATTCTAGCGACATATAGATATTTCTATTAGTTTTAAAATATATCAGGAATTATAGACCTCTTATACCACATCGTTATTTTAGTATAGTATAATAGATACTACAGTTAAAATTTTAATATTTTTTAAAAATAATCCCCTCTGTCTGTCTGTGCGAGTAATATCTGAAGAATCACACAAAATGCATCAAGTTGCCAGTGTATGATCCTTCATCGAATTTCAAACCAATTCTTTCCCCCTCCCTCCATTTAATAATTTCATGACTCTCTTGATTGGCGGAAATCCATAATAAACTTCACTCCATTTAATGTTTCAATTACGAAATTCTAATATTTTAAAATCACCTAATATTTTGTATCAGGCCCTTTGATTCCTTGTGGAACTAATTTCCAAATATTTATTTTTATTCTATTCATCTTTATCTCCGTTAAATTAATCATTTCCGTTATTACCGATATTTTTTTTCACTTAATTTTTTCATGAAAATTATTCCCTTCATAAAGGTATGTTTCTTGTATATTTTATATAATATGTAATGTATATAATATATAATATTTCAAGGTATATATTTCATTCCTGTCGTTCTCTTTCATTCTCCTTACCCTCTCACAAGTTTTGGTATCGTCCAATGAGGATTCTCGATGTTTCATGTTTCTAATAACTATGCTTTACTTATTCTACAAGCTGCAATTATTTTTACCTCTGCTCTCTTTTATAATAAGTCACAATCCCTATCTTCTCCTATGTATGTATCATCTTTGGCTTTCTTTCTTGTTTCGGTTCATGCATACCTTTACTTCAATTGCTTCTCTGCCATTGCTTTCCTTACCTATAAAGCTTCCACCTCCGTTTTCAGTTTCACTCTCTCTCTCTCTCTTCCTATTCTCCATCTACCGTCATCTTTCCACTTCACCCGAGGCGTGACCCTCCGTGCCGTGACCTCAGCTGACCAGGTGGAGAGGAAGAGGCGTCGGAAGATGAGGAGGAGAAAAAACATCGAGAGCGTTTAAGAAAAGCTCAAGAGAGAGAGAGAGAGTTTTATTTTTTTTTAAGAAGAAAAAATAAAAGTAGAAGACTAGAGACGACGTTTCGCGAGGATTTTTTTTTATAAATCTGAAAGTGAGTTATTCCGTCCTGACAGCAACACGAAGGGTAGACGAGAAAACAGTGTGAGAAATAGGGAAGGCGAGTGGAGAGAAGGTGGGAGGAATGGAGCAAAAAACGTACGAGGTGAGGGAAAGGAAGATAGAAGTGGAGGAAGAGTGAGAGACAGACAGACAGACAAACGACTTTAGTGAGGGCGAAATTGAGACTATAGAGAGGGAGAATAGAGAGGAGGATTGAGAGGGAGAGAGAAAGATAGAGAGAGGAAGACGGAAGGGAAGAGTATATGGAAAAATATAGCTAGAGGAATTGATGCAGTGGAAGAGAGGTGTGGGGGAGGGGAGAGAAAGAGAGGGATGGAGGGGGAGAAGAAAAGGATAGATAGGGAGAGAACAGAGAAAGGGTGCAAGCGAGGGAGATGTAGAGAGTAAGAAACGCCACGTGCGATAGAGGGAGGAAAATATTAGCTTTTATTCGCGGCGGCATCGCTTTGAATGGGCTAAATGTCGGCCGGGTTAGACTGGTAGGCAGAGCGCCTGCCTTCTAACCCAAAGGTCGCGGGTTCGAATCCCGCTTCGGGCATGGGTGTTGTGATGTTGTTTTTCTGTATGTTTGTCTTTGTTACTGTTAAAAACTCTTTGTAAAAGGCCGTATATGTGCTGTTTAAGAGCTATTGAAAAAATAAATAAATAAATAAATGTATCCGTGAATCTCCTTTTTTTTTTAGAGGCGGCATGCATCTTTTTTTCCTTCCACGGGATCCATTATGCCTCTCGTTATAATGTGTGAAAAAATTCACGAGAACGTGTTAAGAATAGTAAAAAAAAAATCGGTGAGTGCAATTTTAGAAAAAATGTAATCGAACGAGAATGCTCATATGTATTTTCCTCGGCTCCGAATTACATCTCGAAGAACTTTGTGTGAAATCGATACATTCGGGCGATAACATAGCCGAATATGCACATGTTATCAGTGTGGGGTGTTTCTACGGCTACCGACTTCCGAAGGGAGTTTAATTTAAGGGTAACGATCCTCAAAAGGAGAAAAAATATATAATTATATTATTCTTCGTATTTCACAAGTTTTTGTCTTTTTGTAGCACGCCTAACTTTCATCCAATAGATAAAAGCGTGAATGTTCCAATGTAATTACGCATTGAATTGATTTTATTTTACGTATATATTATAGGTAGAACATACGCTGAAATAGTGTCTCTGAATACTGCAGAGGATATGTAATTTTTTTCTGAAATTTATGATACTAAATAGAGTAAAGCCATTTTAATATGCTATCCTCTGTGCTTTTCACAATAGGGCAACTCTTCTAACTAAATCCCAATCGCCGCGAATTTGTTTAGGATAGCCGAACTGTGATCATAGCGACGGAGATACAAGAAAACGAAACTTTGAAAAAACAAAGACTTTAACGAGCGTATTTACCCACTCTTCCGATGCTAACTCCATTACCATCGATGTTTTTTTTTTGCGCTTCACGAGCGAATATCTCTCTCTCTCTCGCTTATACGAGCGCACACGCTAAACGCCCATAAAAAAGGAATCGGTAGAAAGCGATAAAATTACCGATTTCTTATTTCGCAAACCGAAATCGGCCGTCACAAAAGATCGCTTTTCGCACATATCCTCCAGTCTCTTCTCAGTGGGAACTCCGAACACATTACGCGCGTGATTTACACGCCCTTTTGGAAAAATGATTTTATCAGTTATTTAGAAACTCTCTCCTGCAAGATTCATACAAGGTACGGCGGGTGCTTGTTTATTCTGTTGACGCATAAGCGACGTCGTCTTTCATTTGTTTCCCCTTTTTTAAACCTCCTGGAGATTTTCAATTTTTTGTTTGCATAATTTTGGAGCTCACACCTTTTAAACTCGTGTGTGTATATTATTTTTAGATTCGGGTTTATTTTTAGTTGCCACGAGGATGTTTTTTAGAGCCGCGTTCGTGTTTCCACTAGTAAGCGATTCTCGCGTACCGTAAAATTTTTATAGGTTCTAGAATATGAGCCGTAACGCTTTTTTACGTATCTCTCGACACGTTCGAATCATTATTCAATTTAAATTTGTTCCGTTGCTTGGACGATGATAAATTACGCTCACATTACTCCTGGCGATAAATTGAAGGAGGAAAGAGAAATGGCTTCGCAGAGTCCGGCAAAGTATTCATTGAAATTGCGTTTTCATATTCACGGCCGTTATATCCTCAGGGCCGTCATTACGAACCCTAGCAAGCTGTTTTAATGGCCGCCAATACAGGCAGCTAATGTACGGTTATGACGATGAAAAGTGAAGGTGAAATTAGCAGGGAACGTCCAATGAATTGGTTGCGTTTTATTATTGTAATTTGAGGAATATACCTTCAAAATGTTGCAGCTTATTAAAAGACAATATTATTACGCAATCGACCCATTCGTAACATGTCTACTTCCGTGTTTGGCATGTACAAAACGCTGCGATTTATGCTGCATTATGGGAATGGAAATAAATGTCGCTGTCAATATTTATTTACGATGCCAATTATTTTGCAATGGATTTCTTTTTGCCGAGTTATAAAATATTGGAATAGGAAAATTCAGCCATTTTCCCAAATGTTACTGACGAGTATTTATAAAACACAATAATATAGTAGTTTAGAAACAGTGGTACCTAAATTACGGCCCGCGATGAGTTTAATGTAAATTGAAATAGGAAATTGTAAAATCAATGTTTCTTCTCTATTCTCATAATAGACAAATACCTTTAAAACAAATAACTTCCAACTAAACCCTATAGTATCTTTAAATTATTCTTCAACTGCATTTTCAACTATTTTCGGTCATTTAAGAGGTCGGAATTAAATTATTTGGCTCGCGATGAGTGCATAAATGTGGCCCACGAGAAGAATCTCGGTTTTGAAAAATTTAGACTTTCCATTTTTCTCCCACGGAAGACGGAAATAAGTAAGTAATACGCACGAACGCCGCATTTACACATTTAAAGTAAAATTACGACCGCTTCCTCAGCATCCGCCGCACTCTCTCGATTTATCTCTCACCTTCACGTTTTGAAACAGCATTTAGAATACCTCCACGCCGCGGATAGCAAAACGAGCGACGAAAAAACGAAGAGCGGCCACGCAAATAACGGCAGGAAGAATCGTACAGCAATCCTACTTATACACCCGGGAGGTAGGTAGAGTGAGTGAGTGAGAGGGGGTCGAAGGAACGAGAAGGCCCTTTAAGTGCCTCGACGGAGGTTAATTAGCTGAGCACATTGGAAGATGGGATGGGGCAAAAGAAGCTTCGCTGGTAGCAGCTTAAAAGATGGCGGAAAAAGAAGAAGAAGAAGAGGTGACGACCTCGATCCTTGACCTCACTGTCCTCCTCTTCTCTATCCGCCCCAACCATCTATTTACACCGTGCGTCTACCTCGCACGCCTCTTGCCAACAGATCGCCCTCCGCACGCCCTCTACGACCGCCGAATATCTCTAACCATCGCGAGAGAGGAGGAGGGACGCACAAAAACGCACTCTCCATCCCGTTTGCGCACGCACGCACGCACGGGCACGCTTCGAATCCCGTCTCTTTCCTACCCGCCGGACATCCCGAGGCACCGGTTTGGCGGAGCGACCACGTAACGTTCACTCCTTTTACGAAATCTTTCTCGAGCCTTTTAAAAGAGAGAGAGCGAGAGAAGAAAGAAGAGAGACTACGCCTCCTGATCGTTTCGATGCTCTAAAAACCGCCCGGGTCGGTCGACGTCAGAATCCGATGGGACACGAAAGAAAAATTGAGGGAGAGAGAGAAAAAGAAGGAATAAGTGGTAGAGAGAAAGAGAGATTTTCAAGGCGGAAGAGTCGGAAGAAAAAAATCTCGACATAAAAAAATGAGGGTGGAATAAAAAAATACTCGCCGTTTGTAAGAATTATTCGGACGAGACATAAATCACGCGCGAATATTAGCGGAGTTGTTGTTTGTGAGAATAGAAGGGGTTACGAAGGAAGAGAAAGGGGATGTCAATTCGGGAGGAGGAGGAGGAGGTGGAAGGGAGGGTACAAAGGGATGGAGTGGGAAAGGAGGGAGTCAGGAGGGACGTGAAAGGGTGAGAAATTTCCTTCTCTCTCTCTCTCACTTCCGAGTGTTTTTATTTTTTATATATTAGAACGTTCGTCTATGCTTTAAAAAAAACAACTCTCGTTTTACCGAGACGGCCGTAACTTCTAATTACGGGGGTCCTTTTGTTTGCCATACGGATATTTATATTGCCCGAATCCGTCCGGGGTCGTGGGGATCGCTTTTTGTATCCCTCGTCCACGTGTTGCCCCTGCCACGGAAGGTTCTATTAATAGACTCGTACCACGCGATAGCGACGATAAATTCCGATGGAAATTTTCGTGCCACGAAAAAATGACGAATAAATTACTTTAAAAAAAATCGACCGTATACGTGGCGGGATATTTGTATTAAATGGCGGAAAATAATGATCATTCGTAACGAATTGGCTGGCTTATGCGAACGCCAAATGAATCAAGTGATTGGTGATTGAATAATCCTTCCGATTAATTGAACTAATATTCGTTAAAAATGAACGAGAAGCTCCTTGGCTAATCGGAAAAAGGAAAAATGCCTATTCGATCACGAATTTTGTGTACGTAGTATAAACCGCCGCGAACGAAAGGGGAAAAAATAAATCCCAGCGTGCACTCCGGCAACTGCGGCGCGCTGCGCGAGAATGCGCGAACTCGATTCGAAACATGTTTAACGTCACATATAATCGTTGCTCCTTTTCAACCAACGAACTCCCCCTGTCATAAATAATGCATTCCGTCACTCAAACAACGCGACATCAATCGGCGACCGCGGAAACACTTTGGTTTTTTTTAATTTCCCTCCCACCCCACGATTCTCTCCGGATCCATTCAGTAGAACTCATGAGATTCTCCCTCTCTCTCTCTCTTACAAGCATCAACAACAGCCGAGGCACGACATGTGACGCTATCACAATAGACAGCATATGGTCCGGAACGAGGAGGAAAAACAAAAGGAAACAATTGCTCTCTCACTCTCTCCTCTCTCTCTCTCTCTTTCGTGGCTAGACGAGAAACGAGGAAGTCTGGAAGATTGCGTCTATTTTTATCTCTCTCTCTCTCTCGATTTTTTTCTAACCTCGCCTTCGACAAATGTTTGCTAAGAGCTTAGTCGGACGGATAGCGTTGCTGCAGTCTGACCAACAACACTGTTTCCCGGTCTAGTGTTGGAAGAAGTGGAGGGGGAAGGGAGTGGGGCGGGGTCGGGGGTGAGAAGGGTGATGGGGTTGGGGGGAGAGGGGGGGTGGAAGGGGGGGGAGGGAACATGCGCTGAGATACGACAGAAAGGGTGGAGCGTGGATGTGGGATGGAGGATTGGATGGGATGAGGTGAATGAGATCGGGAATAGGATGGGAAAAAAGGAGGGTGATGGATGGGAGAAAGAGAGAGAGAGAGAGGGGGGAAAAGTGAAGGAAGGGAGGGGCCGGTGCTAACCCTTAGGAAACGGACACCATTCCGTCGGTCAGGGGGATGAGGAAGTGGCGGAGAGCATGATAGGTGAGAGAGGTACTGAAAGGATGAGAGAGTAAGGGCGACGACCTGCTGACTGAGGAAGGAACGAAAAAGCACGTACAGAGATGGAGGAGAATATGAAAGGCGTTAAAAAGGGGACGAGTACCGAGAGAGAATGGGGGAGAAAGGAAGAGAGAAAGAGGGGGGGAATTAATGCAAGAGAAAGAAGATAATTGAGTAAAAGAGATTTCAACGGTCGACAACAAATGATCATGAGACGCGATTGTTTACGGTGCGTTATCGAGGGAAACTGTGCGAGTAGGTAAATAAATTCTTCAAGGGCTCGGGAAAATTTACAGAGACATAGGGATTACTTTGGAAAAACCTGCGTTATTGTATAATGGCGTACAATTGGATCAGAACAGATTGATTCTTTTACAGAGTGTTTCTTCAATTTTTGCACGCTCGCGCAAAATGATCCATCCATCCATCTTCTTTTTATTCACACGTGTTAATAAGAAAAATCAAGAACTCACCATTAATTATTCAACTTTTGTTTATTATTTTACGCCACAGGTTTTTAACAAAAAACTAAGCCTGGGATGAGTTTCAAACAAAATTTTGAAAACATTCAAATTTAACAATTATTTTATCATAAAATATGTTGTTTTTTCGAAGAAAAACATTCAATCACCTTAACAATATTTAGAAACAATTAGCCCTAGAAAAATGTGTAGGTACTTTAAGTTCTATATAAAAATGTAGCCCATATCGTCTTTAAACGCTTTTAAAATATCGGGTATATTTTGTAATAATTGATGCTAAAATACTTCAGTTATAATCAGGAAAAAATTAGCACCTCGCCGGATGAAACTACTTTGAGCAAAACAAAATCTACCGGAATTGGGAATATGTAAACGTCAGCATTGCCGAATAAGGCACGGAGTTTCCCATTGAATTATTTCCTTTGAAACCATCGACTTGTTGCAACATCACTGGTCCACAGCATGATCCGACTGCAGCGAGCGCGTGGTTTCTCCTGATCCGTAGCATCCGTTTTGGGGTCATAGACCCCGCGAGGCTTCGCAAATTAGATAATGATGGGCAGTTCGAATTACGCCGCCCGGGTGGTTAAAAACCGCAAAGAATACCACATATCCAGAAGGATTTCTCGCCTTCATTAGCGAATCTAAACGGTCATTCTCTCGTCTTATTTTTTTTACGTGCTTGTTTTATTTCCACGCGTTTACGACGGAATAAATACTTCGGAGTTTGTTTTTTAAGTAACGTACACGAACCGAAGAATAAAAAAGATGATTTCCGTTCGTAGACGCTGAGAATTTTACAGAAATTATCCCTTACCTCTTGCTAGGTGACTGGATTCTTCTGACGATATCGAATATTCAAGAATGAGACGCTCTCTCCGTTATGAAAGAGATTATCACCAATTTTAAATATGTAATGTGTTGCTGAGAGACGAGGCTTCCAAATATAAGGTACTTTTCTCGAAGAAAAGAATAGGATACTGATAACTCGAAAGCGGTGGTTCTCAACCGGTGTGCCGCGGCACGTTAGTGTGCCGCGAGGAAGGGACTAGTGTGCCGCACACTCCGAAGATATTTGATTTTTAAAAGCGTTTGAAATAAACAAATTCGCATAAATTTTATGATGTAAGGAATTTATCATGAGACTACGAGAGGAATTTTCCGTCTACGAGCATAACATTTTTACACGTTGAAATATGTATGTATTTAATGTACAATAAAATTATACAAGTATTGCTTTACCAATCGTAACAATAAAATATAACGGCGACTTTTACTTGTTACGCTAGTTTTTATCTTTAAAAATGAGTATTTACGCAGTGAAATTATTTAGGGGTGGTTTGGTGTGCCGCGATGTTCTTATGCATGCATGAAGGTGTGCCGTGGAGCAAAAAAGTTTGAGAAGCACTGCTCTAAAGTCATTGCGACGTCTTCCAGCGACCATTAATGACTTAAAAGTATTTTACCTATATTAAAAATATAGAATAAACGTTTTATATATTTTTAATTGTAGCATTTTTCTACCAAATCAGCTTTTCAACGTTGTATTTCGTAGTTATTTTACCAAACCTACCTATCTATGAATATTCAGTCATCCCCAAAGCCTAAAATGAAAAATAACCGACTTTTAACTTCTCTTTTTAGTAGAAAAATCCAGTTAAAATGAATGAAAATCGATTAAATCAAAATCCTTACAAAAACTAAATGACATGCGTATCAAAAATAAAATGTTGCGTCGATACTATTAAATGTTTCAGACAAAACGGTAGGAATTGGTGGTTTGGTACCACAGTCCGTAAAATTTATAATACACGGTTTACGTCCGTTCATTACGATAAGAAACTTCTTCCTAAGGATCGAACGAATCGGACAATGGATTCACTTGACACCGCTCGTCACGTATTAAGAGTCTCCGTTAGCGGCAAAAAAAAGGTGTTTTGCTTCGGAATAACGGGAGGAGCTATTCCTATCGATCCTATGAATAGAATTTCACCCTCCGATTCTCATATGCGGAAATACCCTCCTTTTTTTTATGTAAACACAAAAGCGCCGATTGATCTTCGGAAGGTAATGCTAAAGTTTTTTTCTTTTCCTTTGATTTTTTTGAGTGAGAGCCTCCTTAATGGAACAACCCGACCCACTCGGCTAATATAACAAGACCGATATCCTCTTCACGAAATAAAAAAGAAAATAAAAAAGAAGTAAGCGGATAAAGTTTTTTTTAAATAGAGAACTAACCCGTATCTCACAGCGTCGCCTTTTCGGTGCATTATCGTATTTTTTTTCTACTCGCGGAAGACGGAGAAGGGTTTTTAAAATTTATTTTTTACTTTTTGAGGTAGGGGGAAGGTATGGGAGATATTTGACCCGAGAAAGGTGAATACACGGTCAGCTGCGGTGGTCGGAGAGAGGGGTGGACTTTATTTTTTCGAACTTATGGCAATAAAAAGAGCCGATGTTATTGGTGTGTGCTCGTGGAAAAGGAAGAGAGTTGGGAAGGGGGCTGTCGACGTTGCAGACTGGACCTTTGCCTCCCTTTCGAAGCCAGAGGAATTCGGAGTCGTCCCTCATCTCGTTTTTTTTTTTTTAAGTTTCCTCTCGGAATTCTCATGCCAACTCCCGATCCTTGGATCGCAACTTCTTACCCTCTTCCTGCTTATCATCTTTCTCCCTTCATGTATCTTTCTCCCCATCTATCTGCCTTTCTACTTTCCTCCAATCATCTGGTTCTCCATCTACTCTTTACCACTGTCTTTCTACCTCTCACTCTACTTATCTCTGCCTTTCTCTCTACCTCTCTTCGCCCTCTCACTTTTCTACCCGATCTTTCCAATGGCGCCTGCCTTCTAACCCAAAGGTCGCGGGTTCGAATCCCGCTTCGGGCATGGATGTTGTGATGTATGTTGATTTTGTCCAAGAGAATTTGACGGTGCAAAATGACCTTAGATGTTGACGCAACCAAAAAACCTAATTACTACTACTACTTTCCAATGGCCACCACCTGTCAAAACAACCCTCATTTTCTTGTGTAACACTTGTAGGGTTACGTTCAGCCTCTACCAAACCCAAGGGCGCTACTAAGCAGGCTCTCAGATCAAACACTTCGAGAGCACGTGAGAAACATAACTTGCATTGGCACCTCGTACACAAATTTCTAGTTTATTTAAAAAGATCCGTTGATTTTCCACCTGGCCGGACATGGAAGGTGTAAGAGAAAAGCATCATTAGACGTAGGTATTGTTTAATTTGCCTGGCGTAATCTTTAAGCGAGAGAAGAACTCAAGAAGTATAATTTAATTTTTTATACAGGAAAGGAAAATACAAAAATTCCTAAAACACTGACGGCGTATCAATAAATAGGAAAAATAGATGCCGATAATGTAAAATGAACAAGTAAATAAATATAAAATGTTTGCTGATTTTTAATTAGAAAATATAAGAAGAGCATTCGTGTTTCTACCAAGTATTAAACAATTATTTATTGGATATTAACTAAAATAACCTTGAGCATTGAAATGTCATATTTTTGTGGATGCCATTCATTATTGTTTTTTCGATATTTGTAAAATATGCGCTTCTTTTCTAAATAAAAGTTTACCAAAATGAATGATTTTGTCGAAATTCCAGAATAACCATTTAAGTATAAATGCATCAAAAATTTTAAATTAAGTACTTGTCTCTGGTATCTCCAATATTCATAACAAGGTCACAAAAACCAGATGAGTATTTCGACTACAGTGTCTTCATGGGCGATTCACTGAAAGTAGATTCTAAAAGTTATTGCATAAGATTTTGTGAAACATCATTACTGTCCCGTTTCATTATTCAATCATATGTATTAATATTCGTTATTATTTATGTTTAAACGATACATAAACAACGAATTAAATTTGAAAAAAACGATCTGAAATGCCATCAACCGCTAAAGAAATAAGAAAAATCGCCAATTAGTGAGATCAAGGGACCAAATTCGCCTAAACCATCTTCTTATCCGTTCAAAAAATGTGCCTTTAGAATCTCCGCTTCCATTTCGAATGAAATCGATACGAATCATTCTCCCTTTAAGCAAATTCCACATTCCCGGTTCTAATCTCACCCCTTCTCCTGCCTACTGCTCCCCCCCCACCCTCCCTCATCTCCCCCTTCCACTCATCCAGTCAAAAGAGGAGTTTTTGACCTCCCTTTCACCCCTGCCAATGCCCTCTCATTCTCTCTTTCTCCTCCTTCCTCTCTCTCTTCCTCGGAATTAGTTGTGCAAAACAGATTCCGTAGTGGAGGAGTGAGAGAGAGAAAGTACGAAAAAGGGAATGCAAGGAAGAGAGAGAAAAAACGGCGAGGAAAAAGGAAGCAGCGTCATGAACCAGGACTGATAGCTGTTGCGGATGGAACCTGTTCTAACGTTGGTAGTTGAATGTGCGTCCGGACGCCATTAAGTTAGATGCGTTTATCGCTTCAGTTTTCTTCCTCTCGGCGGGAATCTGGGCGCAGAACCACGGTAGCGTGTGAAAGAGAGGGGAGTCGTTAAATGGAAGGGAGAATCGGGGAAGGGGAGAGAGGCGGTAAAGGGTGAAATGTGGAGGAAGATTTAAAAAAAAGAGAGAGAAGCTGTTATTGGCAATGGAAACTGCACCCTTTAAATAACGGGCACACTCGATGTCCTGAGACTTTTGAAGGAGTGCGAGGGTAGGGACGAGTAGCAATATTGGTAGCGATTCATTTTCGAGAGTTTAATGAGGGGTTTTCCAATTGGTAAGGGGTTGCACCATAACCATCCAAGTCCTCCTCGCCTTAATGGTCAAGTCGTTCGCTCAAAATAGGAAGGAATATGAGATGTGTACTCTTCTTAATCCCTCTCACACGCGCTCTCTCAATCTCTCTCTTTTTGAAAGCGGTCGTTTCTGTAGGTGTTCCCATTTGCGTTCGTGCAGCAGCACTTCTGTTGACCGCCGTTGTTCGTATTGCCATTCGGTTATTTTTTTTCTTCCCTCGCGGAAATCACCCGAATAAATTTCGTCAACCTGTCACATGATTTACATTCTCTCTCTCTCTCTCCCTCTTTCAATTTCTCCGTATCCTTTTTTATCCGAATGGCACGAGTAGAATGCGTGAAATATATTGATTCGCTCGCGTGAGCTGCTATTGCTATGGCATATGATAATCTTCGGGCAAATTCCACGCTTAAAAAGAGTTCAAGACGTTTATTACACAATTTTTTTGCCCGAAGTTTATCCGTAATATTTGTTGCTCCTAATGTTTTCCTATTTAAGTGTAGTGTTTAACATGCGTGAGAATAAGACAAATGATAAAGAGTGGGATTAGGATGGATGCGCTTTTTTCCCCACTTGCAAAGCTGACTTTCCCCCAATAACTGCACAATGAAGGCGTGCAGCAATGTCTTAATTTTCTCGATTCTTTTAAGTTACAAAAAATTCTTGACGGAGCCATTATTTATTTTATGCTTTGACAAGTTGTTTATGATGGCTACGACCTTTATTCAAAAGCACGCCCACGACGGTCGCGACAATTCATGTTGGCACATCAGCAAATTAGATTCTTGGGATAGTTTTATCGTAGCATTAGAGATTCTCTTCTTTTCATTTCTTGGTAAATATTAATTCCTAACAATTTTACCGTAATTTTCCGATTTTATTATTATACGCAATTTTTTCCCGAAAAATTGGCCAAAAAGATTGTATGCGTATTTTAAATGGTAACAAGTGAAAAATGTTTGTTCATCGGTCAATAATTGTTAGTTCTGGACACATTTCCACTGATAAAATATAATTGTTATTAGTGCAGCGTTTTGATGGAACTTCTATTTCAATTATTGTTTAAAAAGAAAAAATGGGAATAATTTATTGTTTTGTCTTTATAAAGGCGGGTTTTAAATTAAATGATAAAGAAATTTTTAGACTATTGATATGTGTTACAAGTATATAGCATAATCACCACATTATTGTAAATATAGTAAAATTGCGTTTTATATAATATTTAAGGTTAGCAGTCATCATCGCTAAAGCCTGCACATTGATATGATTATTAGAAACTTTGAGTCCCGTATTAAACATGGCGATAACACAACTATGACATTTTACTCATGAAAACCTGTGCGCTCATTACACTGAATACATATTATAATCGGAAAATGACGACAAGTTACAGCCAGTGGCAATTTCAAGTAAACGGTTCTTGGTTTCTATCTTCCTTTTAGATTTATCTCAGTGATAAAATGCCTCAAATATTCTTACAATCTTTTCGTCTCCATCCTTCTGCCACATCCGCCAACCTTTATTACTTTCCTTTTTCTACGACTAACCTGGCTTCCTAGACCTTCTTATTCCCCAACGCTTACTTTATGTGCCCTCTTTTCCTCGGATATATATATATATATATATATATATATATATCTTTTTCACACCTTCAGCTCCCATTCTTAAAACCGCATTCTTTTCGAACTGGAGCGCACATAATCAGTTCTCACTTTCTATGGAATGCTTTACTTTCACTTCTTCGCTATAAGTGTTGGTGAATTCCTTTATTTATTTATTCGAGACACCCAATCGTCTGGTCAGCCTTCGATAGTCGCACGGGATGGTTTTATTTATTTTCAACAATATTCCGCCATTCTATCAGAAAAAAAATGATTTAAAAAAACGCTTTCAATATATCGGAAAAAATAATATTGTTTAAATATATTAATTTTTCACGAATAAATTATTTTAAAATCCTGTTTAAGATTGGTGTGAAAAACAAACCTACGTACTTCTCAAAAACACTTGAGGAAAATGTGTGAATGTTTTGGAATAGAGAATACAAATGTCCTTTCCCAACTGCTCCCCCTTTTAGTAAAAATACGTAGGAGTGGTCGACCTGTAGCATAAAAAAATCGAAGTTTTGTGCGCGCATTTATTTCACCCTGTGGAATTCAATGTTTCACTCTCAAAAATATCTTAGCACGGCATAAATTAATAAATAATGCCATGTGAAATGAAAAGAATAAACAACACAATTTGAAATACTCAAATTATAGATTCTAGATAAGATAAATATTTCCGAATTATCAGTAGAAATTGATAAATTATTTGTCTGTACTTTGAACTAGTAATAAAAAAACAGTTTGAAAAAGTGTTTAAATATAACGCCACTTACTAACTGGTTGCAGCTTATCATATGCGACAACTCATGGTGGCATTCACGCAGAAAAATAATTATCGCTTCCGCAATTGAAAGCATTTTGAATTGCTACATCTTTGATTGGAGTTCTTTTGTATCCGATTTTAGCGCTTTTAATTCTAAGAAAATATTTACCGTAAGACGAAACGGACTTGATGGTTGCTCATACGGATCCAATAATCTTCTTGAAAAAGAAAAAAAACTTTTACAACTAAAATCGAATAAATCAATATACATTAATGTCCGATGTTTCGCCGGCAAAGCTTCTTACGTAGGCTAAAGAACAATTTATTTCAAATTACAAATGAATGTCTATGTTGAGTATTTGAGAATACTTAAACACAGTTTTTCTTGTTTATGTAAGAATTCACATAAGATATGTGTATGTTTTGGAAATCTCTACTTTTTTCAATGTAGGACTAATATGTTGTACAGTCACTAACGTAATTAAAACTTAAATCACAAAGTATGACAAGAAAAGGAAGTAGATTAATATCGGCATTACATATAATCAATATTCGAACGCGTTTTACTGCATTCCAGTTATTTAATACATTGTTTCTAAAGGATATAGAGGAAATTATTTGAAAAGTTGAGAGAATATCAAATATTAATATAAATGTAACCAGTAAATACACTGTTTGTTTCTAAAATTAACGCGTTTGAGACCAATAATTCGCGCATATTTCAATAAATGACCTGCTTTCTAAATTTGTCTGAAGATTAATTTTGAAATAATTTCGATTCAAATCAAATAACTTTTTCACAAAATTTGCATAAAATTGTGCGCAACTTATATATTATCTACTCATCATTTATTAATTAATTAATTAATTCAGATTATTAGAGGTAAATAGTAGCTGCCATAAATTTCCTAAAGGAAATAACAAAAGAGCTTAACGTAATGGTCAATATAATAAATGCAAATGAAATGCAGAAAACCTCATCAACACGTTATTCGTGTGATTTGAGCGACAAAAGCGGAGGGAGTTCAATTTTAATTCTCTCCTTACAATTTTTACGGGCCGATACAGACGCATGGATATGAAACCGTTCTAATCAAGATGATCCATTTATTATCCAAATCGCGCCAATTGGACGCGAGAGCGCCATAATATTCAAAACAAAAAAAATGAAAACGTACCGTCAGCCGCGATTCCTTCGCCTCAGCGATTTAAAAATAATAGACTTTGACTGATGTGTCATTAAGCGAAGACAGTTCCTTAATCCTCCTTGACAACGGGGTAATGTATTTATAGGCCCTTAACAAGTGAAAAATTGCCTCATCATCGTGCAAGGGAGAATGCGGAAAAACGATAGGCTCCCGAGTACGTGTCCATCAAAGGAATGATGGAGTGAAGCAGAAGTGAGATTGTGACGGGCAAGGAAATGGAGAAGGAATATTAAAGAGTCGAATGGGAATAAATGGAAGGGAACTGTATGAGAAAGTGAGGAAGGAGTTTTTTTTCCCCCCGAGCGACTGCGATGAGGATAAGAGTAAAATATATGGGAGTGAAATGGGAGAAAGTGATAGATCTAGAGATACAGAGATGAAGCGTAGAAAGAAGGGAGAGCGTAAGAAAGAATATTGTTAAAGTGTATGCTGCATTTTCACTAACAACCAGGTAGAAAAACGATAAAAACTCAACAACCGCGTTTACCCGACCGAAAAAAAAACATTAAAAAAAACTTGTGCGTTGCGTAAGGAGCAAAGAGTTTTCAACCTTCAAAAGTAGAGATTTTACGACTTTAATTATAGTCGTATTCACATACCCAAGACGCATGATCCATAATTTACCGGAACTTATTAAATTTCGAAGGACCTAGATAAATGCATAGTTGTCATTGTTAAGATGTTACTGATATTATCATATAAAGTATCCTCTTTAGTATAACCCTTAAAAAAACAAAGGCGCGCAAATACGAACGTGCCAAGGCCAGGAGTCGAATATAGATACGTAAATATCGCCTTTATTTCTGGGCGAGATTGAGACTGGACTTTCTTCAACCATCTAACCCATTGACAGTTACGCACAATTGGTATCTAAGAATAGCAGGCCAGTTTCAAATGTTTAGATACATCATTATTTCAATCGTTATCCTTTCTCCATGTATTTCTACATTTATATTCACATAAGAAAAATAAGATGGAGAAATTATGAGATAGAAATTAAAAAATCGACTAAAGAAGTATAAGAAAGATGCAATTACTAAGTGGAATTAAATATCATTTTCGAAAAAGATAAATTCAATGATGTATTTTGCGAGAATCTCGCTATGTATAGCGCAGAAAACTCGGCGACTTAAAGTCGCAATGAACATCCTATTCGAACAACACCATCTTACGTCGTAACTTCCAAACATCTGTACTTATTTACCTCGTCATTTTTAATAAGTTACGCATCTTTTACTGCAGATAAATAACGTCCCGTCGCCAAGATGCGTACATTACATTACGTCATACTTGCTATAGCGTCCTGCGAAAAAGCGTAAGATGAACTCACGAAAGCGGACGATTGAAAGTAGATAATGGAAGGAAAATGAAAAAAACGGTCCGAATATTTTAGCAAGAGAGAAAGATACAATCAGCGAACATTGGTGAGGGGAATTCAATGGTTCGAGCAATATAAATTTTAAAAAATCGCCGTGAAATTGAGAGACACTTAAAAAAAAGAAGCTTTTCACTCCTCCTTTCCGCGAACCACCGTCGAAGAGCGTAGATAGAGAGGGAGACAGAGCGAAGAGTCGGCAGGTATCTCCTCGGACACGTTCATATTGCGTAGCTTCCTGCGTGATGACTTCAGCGCTCGTGCTTCGATCGCACGAGGCAATACACCGTTTCGAGTCAGTCCCTCCCTCACTCCCTCTTTCCCCTATCCCTCCCTCCTCCCCCTCCTCCTGACGTTCTTCACCCACATATCTTTCTCCGTCTATTTCTACCAGTCCCTAAATATATCTCCTACCTTTACCTGGCTTTCTCACTCCACTCCATCACTACATCTCCCCGCCAAAGCCGCCTAAACCCATCCACACACAACCTTACCTTAACTCGTCATCTCTAAAAACCCCATGGGATTCTTCGGATGACGTTTTTTTCTCTTCCGAGGATTACTCGCCGGCCGCAAGGCCATCGGCGTCCTAATTGACAGAAGGGAATAGATAGAGTGAGGGAAAAGATAGCTTTGAGGCCGAACAATCGTAAACAATTGGGCATACACTCCGCGGTGGAAAGTTTTTATTCTTAATTGCGCCCGACCTTGGAGAGGAGAGGCGGGAGAAAAATGGTCATTTTCGCTTGGGATTCGATACATCCGAGGAGGAGAATAAACGATTATCTAATAATAACTCGCGAGTCAGTTATTTACGTCTCTCGAAAGCATCTGTGCGTGTGTGTGCGCGCGCGCGTATTTTATTTTGGATTCTGTGACCCACTGAGGCTGTGCGCTTACATGCAATGTGTTTCTATCCTATCAAGCATTTGAAACGAGCTTGAATGAAATTTTTTTCTTGCTGTTTTTATTATCTGCAATGATATTGTAGTTTCTAGGTAGAAATACAGCTTTATTTCATCTTTATTTCGGACTGCAGAATCTCAGAATTATGAATATTATTAGTCAACGTAATACAATAAAGCTTTCAATGAGTTTAAAGATAATATCCAGTTTAAATGAGAATTTTTTTTAGATAAAGCTCATCCAGGCATAAATGACACCTATGGCCCTCTTTACTTCATTAATAAGAAGCGGGTCGATTACGAATTCAAATTTCCTCTCCTACAGTCCTTGCGTGTTACCTTCGAAAAATGTTTGCCTTAATTGTTTAAATTTAAACTGACCTTATTTTTCTGTTGCTGATATCTTAGGGAATGGATCACAAAATGGACGCTGCTGAAATAAAGCTGGCCAGTTCACGCCCTATTATACAAAAGTTTATTTCCGTTGATATTCTATGCTCCTTTCAATAACGAAAGGATGTGAGGTAGCGGTTTCGCGTTTCCTATGGTAGTGGTAATTAGGTTTTTAGATGCGTCAAAGCTAAGGTTATTTTGCACCGTCAAATTCTCTTAGAGAAAATCAACATACATCACAACATCCATGCCCGAAGCGGGATTACGAACCCGCGACCTTTGGGTTAGAACCCTATAGTTTCAGCCAATTATCTTGGTACGCCTTCGTCATATAATCCGCATGAATATAAATTAAACACCGTTTGCTTGAAAAAATCTGCTCTAAAAATATATATTCTACATTATGATTCAGAAAATACGAAAAATATTAATTATTTCTACACGTTTTCACAGAGATGATGACGTATGCGTGGTTTGACGCCGTCAGTCCGGCGACATTTTATTTGTTCTTCTTCTCCATAACCCGATTACAAGTTAACCGTTCTTAGTTATTGAACTGAGTTCCATCTATCGAACGCTACTTATAAACTTCATTATAAGACGGGCATTCACCGAGCATGTCAATTACCTCGAACGTCAAAGGAATTTTATAAAGTATCCATTTAGTTTGGAGGCATGTTTCCCGGGAGGATGAGCACTTAAACCTTTTTCCACCGAGCAAGAACCAAGATATCTTAACGATAAAAATCTAACTAAGATCGACGTAAATACCACAAGAATAATTATAACTTAAATATGACAGCGCAGTAGGATAATACGTTGAAAAGTAATGAAAAAAATGGCTACCTT
Source organism: Uropetala carovei (assembly GCA_036926305.1). Classification (NCBI taxonomy): domain Eukaryota; kingdom Metazoa; phylum Arthropoda; class Insecta; order Odonata; family Petaluridae; genus Uropetala; species Uropetala carovei. The sequence continues at coordinate 2,065,283 of JAXCHB010000089.1, read as the reverse complement.
GGAAATGGATCATATTCCTTAAAGATATCTACGAGATGAGATCTTCGGGGTGACAAGAGGAATACTTTTTTTGACGTAATAAAAGTGGTTCTCAACCGGGATCACATGACACCTCAGGGTGACGCGACGGTTATTGAGGGGTGACGCGAATATTTCATAAATTTACAGTGTATCATATTCTGGCATATAAATAAAACCAGAATAATACACACTCGTGCTTATTTAAATGCCAGATTTTTATCTTTATGTGGTATGGAAAGCCCAATTTATATTTAAATGTGGCTTGAAGATAATGGAACTGTAAACGGGGTGATGCATAAATGGATGAACTGAACATAGGACGACGCAGACAACCAAAAAAGATTGAGAACCACTGTAATAAAAACTTAATACTCTACCAAGATAAAATCCTACATAAATAGTAAAATGGGATAAAAATGATTTCATCTTGTCTGGCTGTGAATCACTTAGGAGACGATTATCGTTAAAAGGACTACTTTGAAACCAACTTAGGAAATATCATGATGCCTTTCTGTAAAAATTATTTGCGATAGCATAAATAAACCAACGAACAAAAAAATCAATCGTTGCTTCTTCAATTCGTCAGTTATAGTTTGAAAATTAATATTGTCCTCATAGCGAATTGCATACGCACGCTTAGCCTTTCATTCTTTTTTTTTACTTTCAATTTTCTCGCTAGTTGGGCACGTGAAAAATTACCCCTTTACTGATTTGCATAAACAATTACTTGTCGCGCATGATGTAAAGCCTTTTTTTCCTTCTTCTTTCTTCAAAGTCAACCCGTCGAATGGAAGGCCTCCGGAGCTAAATTACCCGGAAGGACAGGAGATGATCGAACCGAGTAACAAGCGCTGACACAAAACGCCGTGACTTTTTGACCTTTCCCTTGTCTCTGAACGCGAATAGACGCGAGCTAGCGTTCAAAAGATGAATTATTATTAGGATTTGCATTGCTTAAGATTTGACGCGATAGATATTAAGCGGCCCTGAAGTGCTCTGGTGTAATCATAGCAATGCAGACCTTCGTTAGCAGGAGAAAAGTAAGGGAAAGATAGAGAGGGGGAGAGAGAGAGAGAGAGAGAGAGAGAGAGAGAGAGAGAGAGCAGGGATCATAAATGCCGCCTTAATTGCGAGCACTCTTAACAGTTAATTGGTTGAGATTCTTCGTAATATTTCAACACACGTCTTAGCATCATAGACTGCTCCTTTGATTTTTACGGCAATATCTTTTAATGGCGTAAATCAAAGATAAAATTAAGGAATTAGCGAAGGAAATGCAATAATTAAAGATGAAGAATGGTATTCGTTGTTGTGTCACTTGCGCCGGAAAGGATACGATCTCACGACCTTTACTGTACATCTCTTCTGCTCCAATGATCATTATCCATAGTTAATTTAACACGTTCAGCTGTTGATGCGGACATTCGAAACATATAATATCGTATAGATCTTTGTTTCTCAACCGCCGCCGGTCCGCGAAACTTTGGTGGAAAGTTTAAGAAATTTTTAAAATGTTTTATTCCGCTACGAATCTTAGGTCCCGTGCTAGAGTCATTTGGAATTAATTACGGATCCGGGCTTTAAAAATCAAACAAGTCACGCTGGTCCTCTGTAATTTCTCACGGGTCGGGCCTACAATTACATCGTAGGAGCCGGGCCGAGCCTAGAAAATCAGACTCGTGCAGAGCTCTATCCCGCGCTCTCTAAAAGTTTTCTACTTGATGCAGGGCGAAAATCTGTTAAGTTTTGGCTGCAGATAAATGTTTATAATCGTGCATATTCCGAATGGTTAAACGCGGTTTCTAAGAAAGATAAGGACCACGGATGGTTGTATGTGATTATCCCGACACTTTTATTGCTATAAGGATCGGTCATAAGGCTTTCCTATCGCAATACGCGGGTTCAAGGCTCGCAGGCAACCGATAATAACAGGCGGAGTTGTCTCCCTTTCCCATTTCCTTTTCTCATATCTCGATTTGGGATTTCCCAGCTCTACCCACTGTTTTTCTATCACTCCTTGGCACTCCAATACTTTAATTTTTCTTCCCTCAGTGAAATGCCGTCTTTGGGCCAGAGCTCCCGAGCACTCGGAGTGTCGTACGGTCATTTCTACAGAACTATGTTTACTCCCAAATTTGAGAGATATGGTAACTTTTCTTTCTTCATTTATCATATAATTTATAATTTTGAAGTGAATCACACCTAATATCGCATATAAAGATGACACGACGATGAATTCCATCAAATTAAACTTTACTAAATAATCATAAATATAAGACTTCGTGTCTGATATTATTTAAATTATAGTAAATGTGATAACCATTTACCCGATAATAAACGGGAAACTAAATTTAATTCGTTGAATCGTACCCTTACGAGATCGCGACCGTTCAATAACAAACTTAATGCTGCGCTATTATAATATACAACCAAATTTATACGTAAATATTATGAAGGAAAAAGTTGGTAAAAAATCAGGAAGAATATAGAGAAAAGCCTAGAACAAAAACACGGCACGATGCATCTTCGACGTCAGGTCAAGAGAATAGAAAACACTCCTTCGGAGGATGGATTATCAGTATGACTTCTAGAAATGTAAATTTTATGAGAACCTATCAGTGAAAGAGACCTTTGGCGATCGGTACTCATTCATACTAATGGTAAGATCTACTCTCCTGTAATCGTACTTTTGACTGTTGCAGCGCAAGGTACGCAGTTTCTTAAAAATGTCACGGGGGACATTACAATGCAAAGTGTGTAAAATTCCGATTCAAATGTGGTTGTCTTATACGACAAGTACCGATTTTCTTTTACGCTTTGCTTTTTGGTACTAAAATACATTAGGTGTTAATTTGGAAAACCAAATTATAAAACCAAAACATATAATTTTGCAAAACATTTAGTGATGAAAAATCGATACTTATCGACCGCGATTTACTTTCGTCGAATATATGATTTTTTAAATCGTTGTTTATCGACATTTATCGATATCATACAGAGTGCAATTATGATATGATACATATAATACCAACATATATTTTATATGTTATGTTGATAAAATTTTTAAAGGAATGGAATTTGACAATTTCTGCTTATAATACTGAGAGCAAAGACCGTAGAGAAGGGAGGAGGAACATTTCACTGCCGTAAGTCTGCCAAGGGGCCAGGTTCCCTTTTTTAACTTAGAGAAAATGGGCCCGGCGAGGATGTTTCCCCCAGACAGGAAGTTGTATTCTTAAGGTTAGAACGATACATACGATGAACATTGTAAAAATATTTATTTTATCATACATTTCTAAAAACGTGAAAATACAATATTTTTAAAAATTCCAATAGCGTTATAGAAAAATAAACAGCAGAGATTTTTGTTCTTAGTGATTCTCTGTAGTAGATTCCTTTTGAGATAGAAACAAATTAAATAATTATCGTAAAATAATCCCGCGAAGTTTTTTTTTTTGAAATGACCATCGCGTTAATTTTCATTCTTAAATATTTGTATTATTTCTTTTTACATTTAATACGGCTAACTGCGTATCTAATTAATTCATTTGATATTTTTATTACTCTATCAAAATAAGACATTTTCCTACACATCGACTGACTCACTATCAGACCTGGTTATGAAAAATGATATCGTCATAAATATCAAACAAATTATTTTATTTTTAAGTAAAGAATATTCCAAAATGTATAATTCTGGGTTTCTTTAATTCCACCTTTCATCTTCGTTATAAGGTTGCAGGGCAAAATTCCATTTTTATGTAGACAATTTTTTTAACGAGCGTATCGCCGTACACGTTCAATTAAGTAATAGCATCCCTATCGTGCCCTTCGAAAAAACCACTTTAAAAAAAGAAAAGCGATAAGACACCTCTCTGAGCAATGATTTCCCGGAAACCTGAGCAAACTCGGAGATCTTTGAAAAATACGAGCGTCAACGTACATTCCTTCGGCTATTTTTTATTTTTTAATAGTCGGAAATAGACAAAAGAATCCGCGCCGTCATCGCGGTGCACCTACCTCTCATCTTGAAAGAGAGAGGTGGTGACGTCTTCTCCTTTCCCCTCAGAGTGTAATAACTGCACCGACCCGTGGCAATGACTCAAAAGCGTAAACAAATCGCAGAAAAGATTTTCTTCTCCGAAGAGAGAAGACAGAGCTGATAGGAGAGGGTAACGGAAAGAGGGAGAGATGGAGAGAAGAAGGGAGAGAGAGAGAGGAATAGGGAGAGAGAGAGATAGAGGGAGAGAGCATGAGCGTTGATGATGAGAGCACGACTATATAGAGTCAAAGGACTGAGTTTTTAAGGATGAGGAAAAACAAGAGCGTGGGCGCTTTCTTACGGCGAACCGGACGGAGACGGTTCGTGGAAATGTAAAGACAGATGCTAAGCTTAAAGACTAATTGGCCAATGTTTTTTTTTGACTGCAAGTCATTAGAGAGAGTTTTATTTTTATGAAGAATATGAAGACACGGGAAACTGTCCCCTATGTGTTAAGTATTTCGCCCCAAGAGTTAATGGAACATATAAGGATGAGTAAATATGGGGTTCACCGTTGGGGTAGTAACCATAAGGCATATCACAAGAACATTTTTTTAAGCTTTAGAATTTATAATCACTGAGATATTGCCTCGTTTATATAAAGTAAAAATATTAGATTTTTATTATGTATATGAAATGCGTGAAAATACAAATAGCAAATTGATAATGTATCCATCATATTATAGGAATTTATACCTGTTCTAAAACAAAATTTAATTAGTATACCAAGTTTTTGGATCACATAAAATAAATCGCATTATTATTTTTCAGTCTCCATAGAATTATATAACCTAAAATAATTTATATATTAATATTCGAAAAATAATCATGATTAAATTTTTGAGATACATTTACCTCCGTTTATCCATTTCATAGAAACTGTTAAGGATCTTAACGAATAATTAATGAAAACAATACCAGTCATCGCTTAAGCATCTTGTTATAAATATATTTTACATACAGGTAATTTGCCATTTTTATGTTCCACTTTTATCCTTATCAATCAGTTTTTTCACTATAATCTCGTTCACTTTTCTAGTTCACACGAAAAAGCATCTTTTGTTAATTAGTGGTTAATGCTACATAAAATTTCAAGCATGGACGAGTCTTTCACATTTTAAAAGATTTTAATGTATTTCATGTTAATAGGGATGGTACCCGAATGGGCACTAACTTTTATAGATGTTTTTTAAAACTAAAGTTCACTAGTTTAAATACTCTCTCTTTCTCTCTAATAATATTAACTTTATATAAATATATAATAATTATTTTTTTGAAGAACCGAGAATATCGTGAAACAGATAATGAGAAATCGGATATTACGAGGGTTGGATTTTTAATAGTGGAAATACTGTATTAACAACGCTCAGAGACGGAACTATATTGTGTACACAGTGTACGTGAGAATGTAGCAGGTGACGGTTGTGTGTGTCAAGTTTGGTCGTAACCGTTATTCAGTTGACTAAGAAATAGTAAATTTTAAAGCAGTTCGGGGTGATACCACCCTAAGCAATGTTCAGCAAGTAGGAACACCGATCCTGGATAAAAATTGAGGTGGCTCGAGGATGCAACGCTAATGAGTGCTGACAGTGACTTCGTGAGGCATGTGGAGAGGGTGCGTTTACGAACCGTAACTGAAACGTCAGTGGCAGAAGTCTTCATCACCTCGTCCCAAAAAGCTTCGACAAGAGACTAGCAACATTGACGTAAAGTTGATTGTGGCGTATGATTAGGAAGTTGTGATACTGACTCATATTGTACCTCAGGGTACAACAGTAAATACCCAATACTATTCCCATTATTTGCAACAACATCTGAGACAAGCAGTGAGACACAAGCGTCCTCATTTTCTGACAGATCATTTTGCACGACAATGCACGTTGTCATGTTGGAGCTCCTGTCAAGGATTTATTGCGTCGCTAGGGGTGGGAGACATTAGAACACCCTCCATATTTCCCAGACATGAGTCCTTGTGACTTTGATTTGTTAGCAAAGTTGAAGGAACCATTGCGTGGAAAACGTTTTCCCAACATTGATGAGATCTTGCGAGAGATAGGGCGATCGATTGCAGACATCAACAAAAATCACTCTGCTGACGGTATTTAATGACTTCCACACGTACGGCACGAAGTCGTAGAGGTAAGGGGCGACTATACTGAAGGAATACAGATGATAAGTTAGTGCAATAAAGTTCTGTTTTGAAACATATACAATGTTGCCATTATTAAAAATCCAACCCTCGTATATGCAATGGAACCCACTGCTAACGTGATAGAACTACCTAGCGATCAATTATGCCGCTCTTTATCGACATATGATTGCTATATGAACTGCCATAAACGCTTTAAAACATAGAAATAAAGACCAATCAATATATTAATCACCTTGGTTACAAATCCGGAAATTCCTCAATTGTGTTTCCAAGAATGCCAAGATTAGTCACCATTGAGCTCGTGTCAACAATTGTAGGCGCGAATGACTTCCTCTCGTGGCAGGTGTGAGATTTCATCGTAAAAATGATTTGCTAAGTGCTCCGTGCCCTTTCTAACGGTAGCATAACCCTCTTCAGACCTTTCTTTACTGTACAAACGGCTCACCAATCTAACCTTTCTTTCACGTTCAAATGCCTCGAAGCTATTACCTCAAATAATGTCGGTGGCATGTAACAACACGTTAAACCAGTGTTTCCCAACCGCAAAAAATATACTGTTTCCACATTTTTAGCCTCATTTTGCATCGTCGGCTTTCAAAAATGCAAACCAGAGTTAACTCTACCTTCATTTCGTCGCAAAGGCACTTCGAAATGAAACAATATACGGAGATTGGGGTTAGGGGTTCAACTTCACCACGATTATTACTGACGGTGGATAGGGAGGGGTGCCGCCAAATTCTGAAAAGTCACTTAAGGGTGCCGCGACTCTAAAAGGGTTGGGAAACACTGCGTTAAGCAATTAAAAAACACTTTAACTGATTGTGAGGAACTGTCATAATTCTCACTAAAACACAACATACAATCAAAACAACAGATCAAAGGGCTAAAACATCTGCCACTTAACTTTACAGCAAAAATGAGCGTGTTTACGTCAATTTAACATTTTATATCTGCGTTATTCATTTTGTTGAAGATATACCTACGAAAGTAGAGCTGTTTTTTGCTACTGCTGAAGAGAGAAGAGTTATTATAATATTAGATAATACTATAATATAATTATATGAAGAGATAAGAGTTATTATAATATTAGATAATACTATAATATAATTATATATTAAAATTATATTACACATAATTTTCATTAAGTACCGACGAATTCTTGTTAAATAAAATAATATTTTCACTCGGATCAATGAAAATCTATCTACAATCTTACAGTCGGATCCTGTTATCGAGCTGAAGTTTTTGCGTTCCGCATAGTTACTACGAAAACATTAATCCGTAACATTTTATCCTGAAAATTTCAACTTTGGTTTTCAAAAACTTGGTCAGGAAAATCTTTAATTTTAAAGTTTCAATGCTATTTTTTTTAAATATTCTTGCTTATAATAAAACATATAGACATCACAGGCCATATAATATATTTTCCCATTCTTCACCTAAATATGAAACGAAAATAACTCTATAGGGAATCTATAAATTATATTTCGTTAAACAAAATTATATCGCGATACTGAGAATTCGTATTAGAATCCTTGTGTAAATATATGGATGGACAGATACGGTAGATGGATATACTTACTTCGTGGTTATGTTGGAAGACGGGATAGAAGATATTACGGTACTAGCGGTTAAAGGTACAAATGAATGAAGATTATTTTAATCAACTCGGGAGGGTGTTTCAAATGCAACAGCTGACAAAATAAAAGATTTTTGGTAAATTTCTGTTTTGTGTATTCGTGATCTGTGTATTCCTTAACATCAAATATGCATTATCATAGGGCATAAATCTTATGACTTGAATAAGAAAATAATGGTTCGATCATGGATTAATTTAAATATCGGTCCGTCAAGGTCACGCTGATGACGCTTGAGAGACAAATGACGATAAAATATTTCTTTTAAGCTCAATTAAGAGGTACTTTGCAGTCAAGGACGAATAATTGTCGATTATGTGTAATAAGAAACACATAAACTACTGATTGTGAGTCATGGTGCTGTTCTTACTCTAAAAAACGATTTAATTTTGCAGGGGAAAAACATCTCAAGAGCTTTATTAATTTTTTTCAAATTTAGAATTGAATATTAACCTATCATGGGTTGAAATAAGTTGATCTTCCGCAGTGAACATAAATACGTGTTTAAAATAATTTTATATCATAAGAAGAAAGAAAATGTTCTGAAGTGTAAAAAATCTGTTGTGAGCGAGTGATTATTATTTTATCGTTGTGAGTCATAGTACATATTCAAATTGCTATGCCATTAAAGGAAGCACATTTGTTGTAAAATATAAAATGAGCCGTTTATATTTTCGTTCTAACGTAAAAGAATTTAACATTTAATTCCTGCCAAAGTCCAAAATCTTAAATATATTTTGTCATTCCTTTGAAATTCTTTCTATTATAAATAGTTTTTCATTTATATGGATGGGAAAAATAATTATTTCTAGAAAGGATTCAGATTTAAAAGTTGGCGTAATTGAATATAACCGATAGCAAATGTTGAACTTCCAAAACAAGGTATCATTTTTACAGGATGTTTTCTGCCACATCGTTGTCTCAATTATCCTACAGAAGAATATGGAAGTCAATACAGAGTCTTCTAAAATTTCATTTTAAAATTAACTAACAAAGATGCGAGCGCGTGGTTTGAATATGACTGTTTCCGAAATATTGGATTTATTTTGTCTGTCACGAAAATTCTGTCAAAACGATTTTTTTTAATTGGCCATTTTTAGTTTCCATGACAACCTCCCACACTGTCATCTCTTATGATCGGCTTTAAAAAAGTCCAACGTCCCGGAGCAACAAGTAGAAAAAATAAACTCATAAACAACATATTTTTTCGCTTTTCTCAGCAATTTTTTTTACTTTGCAGACTTCAATGGAATACCTTCCATGGAGAGTGAAATCGCAAACATCCAGTCGTTTAAAAAAAAACGGGAAACTCCGTATAAGGAAGCGATGTCGAGGGCGTGGAAAAAGTTGACAAACGAAGCGAAGGCGTGCGGGGGACGCAATGACACCATATTGGTTGCCGCAAACAGACTTGGTAACCGCAAACAGTGCGCCTCCGAGGTCGGATACGAAACTCAACACCTTTCGAGTCATTAAGTGCAAGTACTCGTATTCTTTTACCGCAAGGACTCTCATTGATTCGCGTACGTCATGTTTGACAAATTTGCGCACCGCAGACGTCTTTTATTTGCTCCGAAATCTAAGGACACAAGATGATTTGGCAGGATTTTGACCGAGGTAATAAAGTAATCACCAAGGTATTTCTCTCTCCCATAGGATTAGTTCCATTCGGAATACTAATTATGCCTACCAAAAAAATTATCGGATGTGTCAGAGATACATTTCCAGAAAATTACCCTTTTGTCAGAAAACATTTCAATTGGGTTGAAAAGCTGGAGGTAACAAGGGTTTGCCATAACTTATATACAAAATAAATTTCAACATGTATAATAAATGCTGGTTATGTCATTGAAATTTCAAGCTTATTCTTATAACTTCCAAAAGAATTCACTCGAAATTTTAGTATAATTTTTTCTCGAAGGAATATCCCTAAAAATTATTTAATTTCCATGGCATCCTCCCATACTGTCATCTCATTTCAATCTCTTTTTCACACTTTATTGATTGGTATATCAAAATATTGTTAAAGTACCCTGGTTTCATTATTTCTTTTATTCTGAAATGATAAATAATCTGCGATTCTCCCAAAATTAAGAAGAACATAGAAAGGGGTAGAAGAATTACTCGCTGTAAACAAAATACAATCAAAATCATAAGAAATATGTAATATGTCTAATTTTTAATGGTAAAGATAGCTTGGAAACTTACAATATATCAAAAATCGAAGGATCCCAACTGATGCCGTAGAAAATGCCACATGAAACTCCTTATAAACTCTTTTAAAGTTCAGGCGATTAATCTACCTTCACTTTAATCGCCAAATTGATCCACACAATGTCAAAACTGATAATTTAAAAAAATTACCCACGAAAAAGGCGCTTAAAATCTCGTGAGTCGGAGTAATAGGCTTATAAAACCGTACCTTCGAATCACAAAAATATCCTCAGTGCTTCATTCCATCTCCTTAAACTCCAGATCACATTCTTCGTAGCCTGACACTTATTTCAGCACGTAAAAATCTCCGGCCCTTCCACGCTTTTAAATCCGATTAGTGGACGGGAAGTGAATTAATCTTTAGGTTCCTTGGCGACCATATCCGAAAGTAAAAAAAACAAAAATTAACGACAAAGCCTCGGCACTGAACTTCAAGAGGCGTCGTCAAGACGTTTCTATCGTGCCTTAAATAAGATGGATTAATCCACACTCCGATCTGATTCTTCGTGGAATCTCAGATTGACAGCTGAGACGTTTGAATGTATTGAGGGCCATGAGGAGAAGTTCTTAATATGGCTAGTCAGCGAGGTCTAAAATAATGGATTCCCTTCCTCTCATCTTTTGAAAGATGGCGTTTTTTTAACTCGTCTTAACCGTTTCCGCAAATTCACCCGTTACGTCTGCTAAAGATTTGAGCGACGCTGACTTAGGTTGCAGAGATCCTCGAAGCAGGCACATACCTCAGGCAATCTGAATCTGGACCAAAAACTTCAATGTATAGATCCGGATTCTCATGGAAAGACGAGAAAAAGTGCATTTACGTAGGAGTGAATACATATAACACTTTGTTATTTTTTATGGTTAAAATAATATTTCGTCTCCTTAGATAGGGTGGATTTCGTTAGCTTTGTTTCCCTTCAGAAGGAAACATTTCGCATCCAAAGCATGGATTGATCCTTTAGCTAAATTCAATATCAGCGAGGAAAACGAATTATAGTGATACGCATTGAAACGTTCATTGGACGTTTTCTAGGAAATCTCGTAATTTACTCCAGTTCCCTTTGGTTCCATTAATGTTATAATACTAGCGATTTGAAATCACGTCACTAAAACAATTAGTTTCCCGTTTTTTGTTCTTTCTCTCGCTAGCCATTTTCCTGATTGTTTCCTAATCATATAACTGACAGCCAGTGTTTTATGTGGAATGACTTTTGCATGCAATCTCTGGGTCTTCAAAGATATATGCCATAACCTTTCAGAAACGCTATTTATCGCATACGTGTTCCAATAAAAATGAGATACGAAAGGTTTCCGGAATCGAATAACAGCATTTTCCACGGACCCATGACTTAAAACCTAAAAGGTAATAATAATCGCTGTATAGTCCATCAAATTATTAGCAATGCTCACATTAAAATCGGTAACGCGTTTCCGACATACCTATTACGTACAAAATAATTTTTAAATGCGCATCCATCGTATGTTTATAATTAAGAAAAGTGGGAAGGATTTTCACCATCAACCACGTCGACAGATGAAGCGCAGAGGCTTTAGGGCATCCGTCCTTCTTCAACTAAAAATACTGAGCTGGAAGTGTTTATAACTGCCCAATCATGACGTCGAGGTATTCGTTTAATTAAATCATACCGAAAGAGGAGAGCCGAAATAACAGTAGAGTTGTGTAAGCAAAGTAATCCTTGTATGAAGATCGTAATTAATGCGTGGAGATAGTACCATGTCGTTCGCCGCAAGTGAAGACGTTTAATCCAGGTGATAAATAGACACACAGCGAAGGCGATATGTGAAGTGTATAAATGATCTTTGGATTCGCATCCGGACGTCACGACCGTAAATCTGGATATAATGAGATGCGCGTGAACTTAGCGTTAATGATTTCCTTTTTTCATCGAGTCGGCAGAGCATCGTAATTTTATTCTACCTTCAGTCCACCGGATGTTTTTCTAGCAACAGTTTAAAGTAGATAAATATTTTTTACGAAAAACTTTCTTATGTTAAGCGCATCAGCTACTAATGTGTTTTTTTTTCAAATTCTTCGTTCTCCATGTAAATGTAAGAATTTCAGTGAAATTGTTAACTTTCAGCATTTCGTTGCATTAAGCCAATTGATTCTCGTGATGGCGTGTGTACAAATAAAATGTTTTACTAACAAGCCACGTGTTTATCTCATATAGAGAGTACATGTCCTTGGTGGCAATTCAATGATTGTTTATCATTAGGCAATCTAGAATCTGAGAATTACAACTTACTAATGCTTTATTATTGAAATGCGCCAACAGTTTTATAGGTATATGCATTTACGGGAGTTCGATTCTTTTTAAATTTGTTTATCCATAGATAATAAACAGAACCCAATAACATACAAATAACAGTTCAACAATTTAAAATATCTATATATTATTTCACGTAGTAAGATTCGATCAAGCGACCAGGCTCTGCGTAGGAGATTCTATCGTGGATAGAATTTATTTAACAAAAATATATTTACATCCATAAACGTATATTTGTGTGTGCTAATTACAGTAATTAGTACTACGGTAGATTAAATAACTGATGTACATTAGAAGCTGCGTCGGTTTTCATTAATTATTATATGAAATTGATTAAAACCACAAATTTAATCAAAACGTCTGCAAAGAACAATGGATTGTTGATTAATATTGTGAGTTGTGGGGATTAAATCTTTCGTCAGTTCATGCTAGAGAAAGATTTTTAATATTTTGATATTCTTGTCAACTCCGACTGTTGCAACAATCACGAGATCAGGAGTTTACACATTTCATGTACATAAATCATCGTACAAAGTCGTATTTTAACAAAAAAGTATCTCAAATAGAATTGACTGCAATTTATAATAAATTATTGTTCCGACACATCCTCTAAGTAATCTATAAAATAAAGAAGTAATTTCTTCGCTTGGAATGCGTAGAAGAGATACCATACGTCTCTGTCAAAACTTGCTACTCCCTAATAATTTTCACCTTTGCAAATAAGATTTATTCGTTTACTCAACTACGACGTTCCTAAGGAGAAATTTCATAATTGCCGTCCTTGGCCCGGAGAATAAAATATATCACGGAAAACTGTTCGCCGTGGAAGCTCCTTTCGCGAATCCTGATTCAACAAACTGTGACTCCATCCTGTACAATGAAAGCTAAATAACATCTGTTCACAAAATGAAAAATTCTCGGATATTCTGGGAGATTCTTATCGATCTCTTAATTTAATATAGATATCAAATGAATTTGATAGCGTTTTGCCTCATCTTTGCAAAAGAGCGTTGACTTGTACGCTTCTGTAAATATGGAACAGAAGTTTTTGTGATTAATTAACAATTAATAACATCCATTTTATGAATTAATCAATTCGCCACCACAATAAAATCCGAAAGACTTCTTTTAGAGCAAAAACTAGGCCGTAAATTTGCAATCTGCTCATTATTCAGCGAGAGATATTATTTCATGATACATCTCTGTCAACTTTAGAGTCATTACAGACTTGGAGACAGGAAAAAAACGTCCTGAATATGATTAATTACGAGGAAGGAAATTTGCAACGAAGTTAAACGGCTTGATTTGACAGCAAAAGTTTCACACGTGACACGAAAGAGTTTGCTCCGCGAGACAGAAGATTTTTTTAAAAAAAACGACGCAAAAAGGGAGATTTTTAACTCCTCTTCCGCCGCTCAATTTAATGCGATCCTCTTTTACTCTCCTCGACGAAACTCACCTAAAAGACGTCCGAATCATCGCTCTCCTAATCGCTTAGTCACACCCGGTCGAGACTACTGTATACTTAATAGACCCACATCAATATCTTTTAGCTCCGCGCTTAACGCCTCCGGGCATAACCGTGATGCAGAAATCGTGTGTTCGTCTTCCATACTCCCTCTTCACCCTTTTGTCTCCCCCTTCCCCCCTCCCCCCAACGCTTTCCGCTCTTCTTTTATTTCCTTGCGCTCAACAATCCAGTTTACATATGCCAATTTTGTTTTTCTCCGCCGCGAAAAACGCTACGTCCCGCTCAAAACTGTAGCCTCGAGGGGCGGGAGAAATAAAGGCTTCCGAATCAACGTCGACGTTAAAAAGTCTTACATCAAGTACCGACGGTGATACGGAACGAAGCGAGACGAACTTAAAGAATGATGTTACCGAAGAGATTCGTTTTTTTTTTAACGCGCGTGAATTTCTGTTCAAACGAGATTGGTTCACAAAAAATCGGAACCTCGATGAGGCACCAAAATGTAGAATATTAACTTCGGAACGCATAAGACGGGTAGCTTTATTCGAAATGCCGAGTAGATAATGAGAGATCTGCGCCCTGAATCTTTCACGTTGTTTAAGTTGATAACTGTTTTGGGGTAATATTAATAGATAAAAACGATCGCCTTGGATTCTGTTTCGCTGCGATCTCTGGGATAAGAGAGGTTCAAATTTATGACTGATTCGATTAAAAATCCAAATTCTAAAGTGAGTTTTTATAACACTTTTTATAAGCACGAATAGTATTTTTTAGTATTTTATTTAAATATACTACAAAAGCAGTCTCGGACCATTTCATATAGCGATTCGCTGCATTATATCGAGATTGGAAATCAAGAATCTAATGTCCGCTTTGTTTCTAAAGCAAATTTTGAGGTTAAGTTGCTCTGGAATTTTACAATCGTGGTACATTAAACTTAGTCATTTGAACTCAACAATTATACAAGTACCGATGCTATCTCAATATTAATTAATTATTAAAAACTGTAACTTCAAAGAAGTGCTCTGATTTCCGTATATTTCTTACTTGGAAAAGGTCTCTGCTTGGAATCGAACTCGTGCACTTCGAATAAAATTGCTAATCACATTGACAATTAGGATGGAATTTAGGAACTAACCGTCTACAATGTTTAAATCGAGGACAATAGTCTTCGAAATATTGCAATCCAGAGAAAATCATTGCGCAGTACATTTTGTTGTAAGTAATAAGTAAATTAGGCATCCTTTGAACACATTAAGACTTCAATCTGGTCATTCTAATGAAGGCTTTCAAAGATCATTTCAAATGATCAAAATCATCTATTTTTCGAGGAAAATGAATCTTCATGTCAATCTAATAAAAAATCTTACCTGTCCGTCGTGTACACGAAGATCGAAAAAATCTTTTTTCTGTTCCCACTCGAAAAGTATTATTCTTCCTACGTTTTCATCTTTGCCGCTGCACATCCGTCTATTAAAACTAATTCGAAAACAAATTAACCTTCGGAGGATATTAGATCTAATAACTCTGACCCTCTTTCCGTGTAATTCTTTTTCGCCCCCTTGGGTGATGGAGGAGGAACGCAATCTGTTCGAAATATCCGCCGCATCCTTCAAAAGCGTGCGTGAGTGTGTGCGTGTCTGTGTGTGTGTGTGAAAGAGAGAGGGATAGAAGTAAGAGAGTTCGTTATACCCTTGCAGCCAGACATTTCTCACAATAAGTCCCCGTCTCCAGATGAACGTCGGATTGTGACTCGGACACAATTTCCTCGCTCTAATGTCGTCTAATATTCTTTTTTCGTTTCTTTCTTTTATCGCCTCCGAGATCAAGCTCTCACACCAACCTCTTCCCTCAAAAACACAATCTCTCCCTCTCTCTTTTTCCTCACCTCACCCCGTCGACTTCCTTCCTCCTCTCCTTCCTTCATTCCTTCCTAACAAAAAAATACGTACGTATTTATCCTCAGGGAATCATGGATCGGGAGACAAAGAGGCCCTGTGTAGTACTCTCTATATTAGGGCACGAAACTATTATATTATGTACTTCTATTTTTTTTCACTAACTTCGCTATATATCTTCACGAATCAGTCTTATGAAGAATGTGGTGGTGATATCCACAAATGTTTTGTTCCACCTTCTCTTTTGCTCGGTACTTTGTGTTACGTCGTATAACACCGGTTTTGATTTTCAATGGTTATATCAAAATATTTTCTTGGCTTCTGATGCACGAGACTGTTCCTTTGTTCATTTACAAAGAGCTAGTTGTATTAACGTATGCATATGATTTATAGGTATAATTTAGGTATTTGTGTAATTTATGTATGCTATACATGTATAATGTATATGTATAATGTACATGTAAAATGTATATGTATAATATATATTATATGAATAACGATGAAAAATATGGTCACTCAGGAAAATAATGTAAAAATAGTCGGAAAGCTTCGAAATATGGGCATGGGGAAGGATGTCGTAGATAAAATGGACAGATGAACGAGGAAAATCTAAGAATAATAGGAAAAAAGCGAATGACTATACAGATTACAAGAAAGAGGAAAGCGAACTGGTTTGAAAATTACCTGAGGGGAGAGAGACCGTGACAAAAGATGTGTTATATGGAAAGCTGGAATGAAAAAGAAAAAAAATGGAAAATGTTTCTTCTGATAGACGAAAGGGAAAGCGGATGGAAAGAGAGCTACCAAGGCACGAATAATATTACGGAAAGCAGGAATGTGTAGAGAAACAGGTTTAACCGAGAATAATCACGGACCTGTCTACGGAAAGACTACTCACGACGATGATGATTTTACGAAACTAGGTGCTATATGCTATTGACGACGTTGCGTTCGACATCCAAATAAATATACCCATGCAAGTTAAATAAACTAATCGTAGTAACAATCAGTTAACGTACTGCCACTACGTTTCTGCAATAACCACAAAACCTTAGGAAAATGCGCGTCTTTTTTTAAAACCTTTTTATGGCTATTGGAGGGAAGGTTTTGATTTGATTTTAGCCATAAGACTAGCTCGACAATTTTCTATTGAACATAATATGACAATATAATACTTTCGGTAATATGAGCCTAAGAGGCAATTTATGGTTCATAAAGGTGCAAAGTTTTAGTATTGCGGAATAATCATTACTTTGACGCTGTTGCCATGGATACTACCATGACGTTCATTTTTCTCAATAATTTACCCAGAATTCCTTGCCTTTCAGCTTCCTTCAATTCATTCCCAGGAGATTTTTTTTTCACTTTTCTCTCTAATTTTTTATGAATATCTTCCTTTCTCTCGGCGTATTTAAATCTCAACTTTCCATTGGATTCCTCAAATTCTCCCCTCCCCTGCGATCTCTCACTGTCACTGCGCTGTCTTTTTTTCTTATCGCTTCGGTAGAAACAGTTGAAAGAGGAAATGCGAAGAGGTAAGACCGTTCATCAATCCATCTGCTTTGTGGGGAGACACTTGTAATTAGCGTCCGCATTTTTGCAGAATACTCGGAAAGAAAATGGATTTTTTTTAAACATGGAAACTGAAGAAGACGGAAAACAGCGTTGAAGGATTAAAAACTCTTTCGAAAAAAAAACGGCCACCTGACGATTACTCGGGAATTTAAATCCTCGCGTGAATTTGCGAAATTTTTAACATGTGGGTGATGGAACAGGTCCTGTCTCCCAGAACTTGCGGAATTCTCGAAAAAACTCTGAATATTGTAATTAAAAGAGCTGATCTCTAGCTGGCCTCATCATATCTTACCTGTCGGAACAAAACTTTCGTAAACCTTTTAGAGTTATCTGAAACTATTATTTATAAAACTGGGATTTTTCATATAAATATGAATATTTGTTAAAGATACAAATCTTTAAAAATTAGAAACCAGAATAAGTCATTGGAAAATCAGGATCGTGTAGATAATGTACAGTTTCCTCGATTGAGGAAGTGTTAAACACAGCAAAAAAATGAGAGGTGCCTAATTTGAGCAATAATAGATAGGCAAAGGAAATGGATGGGTCAAATCTTGTGAGACGAAGGTCTGCTGAAGGAAGTCAGAGAAAGGAGGATGTTAGAAAAGAGCTAAAGCGGTAAGACCTTAGATGCGTAAGATTAGATTGGTCAGCCTAAAACCTTGCAAGAGGTAGAAAACCCGATGACAATGATAATTTTTTACTCAATATATTGAACGAATCGATAAAATTAATTTACACCCTAAACGCATCCCACAGGAAATGTCAGAAGACATAGTGGATCGCCTACTTATCTCTATCGCTTCGGCTTTTGTTTACTGAGAATTTTCAGCATAACAAATTGCTATTGCAGATAAATATACTTTAAAATGCGTATTGATTACACCGCCAAACTTTCGATTTATCACAATCGATTGTCTATCGTTCAATAAAAAATAAGCTCCGAATGATGATAAATAATGTTCGAGTTTGTTTATTTTTAACTTTGCCTATATTTAGATCCTGATCTGATTCTGCAATTGGTTTCGGTATGCTCAAATATTGAATCTCAATAACGTTACGATTTTCAATCAAGCGAATTATTTCCTCCGTTTCCGACCATTTCTCCTTTCAATCCAATTCCAATTATTTTGCATAATTTTCGGACAATTATGTCTCAATCTTGCGTCACTTTTACCATCCACGTTCTGTTTTCACCACCGAACATTTTTCTTACGCTCGAGTTTGATTTTTCCCTCGTTATATTTCGTAAAAGTGATTCTCCCGAAATTCGTTCTCGCCTTCGAAAAAATAATTTTTCTCGATCCCATTCGGCGCCCAAATCTCTCTTTTCTCCTGGAAATTAATGAAACGGGGTTATTTTCGACGGTCAAGAACGACCTTTTTATCTTCTTCGAGTCAAAATTTGATGACGATTAGATGTAATGACTTCCTGCCATCTTTCGACCCGGCGCCATATTTAAGGCGTCATCTTCGGCTGCTGTTGGCTATCTCGGTCGTATGATTTACGCGACTGCCTAAAACGAAAGTTCGCTCACATCGACTTTATTAAATTGTCCGTATCCTACTTATGACTAACGTCTCGTTCGCATCATTACACCCCTTGCCGTACAGACTATAAAAACTATGCACAACTCATGAAAGCGAAAGCCATTTATTATTTATATTAGTTTCCAGTCCAGTAGAAAGGTGGGACAAAGTGATTGACCGAATTATGAATTTGATGGGTCTGAGAGTTTGGAGTTTTTTCTTGTTAAATATTATACACTCATAAGGTTGTAATTAATATGAATCTTTATCTGAAAAATCCTTAAAAACCGGATCAATAAGTCCGGTAATACAATTTTAAAATGAGCCACAAGTAATCTCATACACTCATGCGAGGTTGATATAGAAAGATAATTTGAACACTACATACTTAGAATTTCTGAGATTTGTATTGTGAATCCATAAAAATTCCTATAATTTCCCGTGACGGAATTTCTTTACGTGGAGCTTTCTTACGGCTTTTTAAAATGTATGCTTAGACAAACTGTGGTAATTTTAAGTATACCTCCATGTGCGGCATCTACCAGTAAAAATTGCTTGATCCTAGTATGTCCCTTGTTATTTTTTCAACTCTTTTATGCTTTTTGGAGAGTGAGTAGGTAGGGAAATGAGGAAACAGGTGAAAAAATCTGCCATGACCTGGAATCGAACCACGGGTCTTACCACTTGCCGGGCGGATATTCTACCACTGAACTACCGTGGCAGACTGATTGTCCTGTTTCAGAACGGGAATATTTTCTTAGGTCGGGACCAAATATGCTAGTATCAATCAGCCCCAACGGATGTCCTCAAGTAGATGCATCAAAGAAAACCCCTACCCTCTCAAATGGTGAGAATGCCATGATATAAAATAGTAGAAAGGATGATCCGAAGATCCTCATGCGACAGGCATAAGCTGTTATGATGGGAAATGAGGAAACAGGTGAAAGTGAGTAGGTACTTGATTAAGAGTCAGCACATCAAAAGAAAAGGGTATTTACATGAGTGGATCGACCATTTAAAACGATTAGGCCACTCGAGAAATATGCTATCGTGAAAAACATAGGATAACTTTCCCAAAATGTTTATCCAAGATAATAGACGATATACGTGTAACACGAGTTTAGTATTAAAAAATTGAAATGTTACTTAAGATTTCGAACATAGCTGGGAAAGTTCCGGTTCCGAAACAAGGAACGGTTCCAAAATGGTTTCGGTTCCTAGATCCGGAGTCGGAACGGAAAAATTATATCGGAACCGGAGCCTGAACCGATGCAATGATGGCAAAATTTTGGTCCCGGAATGGTTTAATTAAAAATGAATAAATTATTATTAATATTTTTTAAATTTAAAACATGCACTATTTGAGTTCTACGATTACATTTTTTATACAAATTTGGAAACGTCTGAAGTCGATCCTGACTGTACTGTAAATAATGCACGATGTGAATAATCAGCTAATTCGTGTTATGAGGTTTATTTCCCATCCCATTGATGATCTGACGATATAAACATTATTTATAAAAATCTATTTTTAGCCGTTAGTTGTTTTCTAAATAAGATCACTCTACACTTACTTTAGTTTTATTTCGACAAAATTCGTAGAGGTTCCTCTGGAATTGCCCTATCTTTATATAGTCTAATGTTTGGAATATAACGAAACCCACCCAAATAAATACTGAATTATTGAATTGAATGGATAACTAAATTGAAAGCGTTAAAATGCAGTTTCAATATTTTGAACCTAAAGTAGAGAAAAAAAGAAGCAAGACTCGAAAAAACAGGAAAAAATTTTGAATTAAGAAAAGGAATGTTTCTTTTAATAGAAGTCCTTTTGTCACACTACTTTTAAGAA
The DNA here is from genome assembly GCA_036926305.1 of Uropetala carovei. Lineage (NCBI taxonomy): Eukaryota > Metazoa > Arthropoda > Insecta > Odonata > Petaluridae > Uropetala > Uropetala carovei. The sequence goes on along the minus strand of JAXCHB010000089.1, from coordinate 2,044,603 downwards.
ACTTTCATCATTTTTTTATGTAATTGCAAAAAATTGTAATTAATAGAAAATTTTATCAGTAAAAGGCATATTTTTTAAAAACTATGAAAGGTTCCGGAACCGGGACGGAACCGTTCCTTATTTTGATCACTCGGAACCGAACCCGGAACGGAACGAGTTCGAGAATTTAAGGTCGGAACCGAACCGATACTTTCCTGCTCTAATTTAGAACCAATTGAATGTTAATTTACGACAAGCAAGGGCATTTTTAGAACCATCTTCATCTTAATACCTTCAGACATCACATAAGAAGCAAACGACTTGACGGGCCAAGAAGTGTGAGAGAGCTTTCGAGATTGCGACGGCTTTTTCTAAGACAATTTCATCAAAGAAAAGTTTCCATAAACTGGAAAATGAACGAACATTTTTTCCTTCAAAATTCTCAGAAGAAAGCGTTCTTCCCTTTCTCTCTCGCTCTCTCGCTCTCTCGCTTTCTTCCATTTACTGTTAATTTGCGATACCGATCCTCATGAAGAGCACTTAAAACAACTTCAAAGCTTCGCTTTAAAACGTTCAGTGCACCGAAAAAAACTTCAAAAAGACATCCGCAGGACGAGCGTTAATAAACAGACCTAAAGAGCGGAGTAAATTGAATTTGCATCGCCGCAAAGTGAAAAGGATTCCCTCAGCGATCAAAGGAGCGCCTCTTAAATGGAACACTTAGCGGATCGGAAGTGTCGTAGATTTTCTCTCTTTTTAATATGGTAGAGTGGTTGCCGAAAAAAAATCACTCATTCATAGTTTGCTTTTTCGTTACATGAATAATGAAAGTAAAGCGAATAAGGAAATGTTAAAATGTTATTTTGGGATCTTTTTTTCTAACCAAATACTTTCCGAAACAAAGATTTTCGGAAACTGCCATGGGAATGAGCGTTGACGTTCATCACGTGCGCGTTATTTCGTTAAAATACATTAATGCCCTCCTAAGACTGCCCGTATCATGTATGATTTCCGTTTGATTTTTCCGTCTGGTACAGATTGTATTGGATGTTAATGGTAAAGAAATTCACAATTTCGATGTTACCTGGCAATTTATGAAATCCATATTCATCCATACTAAACATTTAATCATTATATTTTGATAAATAATTCTTGATACTAAAGAGAATACGGTATCCATTCACCATTTACATAACTGGAGTGCGGCTTTACTTATAAGCAGAATTTGTATAATAATATCAAACTGGGAAATATTAATTTAAAACAAACCTCGATATCGTTCCATCCTCCAATCAATCTCACGTATGTTATCGCCATGATCGTGTCTTGCAATATACCCGGGTGTTTCGACTATTCCCACAACTTCCGCAGCTAAACCTTCAGACCTATACATCTCCAGAACGGAACTTGGGTATTTTAAATTACCTGAATCCCACATGACCATTTCACGTTGCATAGAAAATTAAAAGCAGTCTTCGTCATTTGATATATTAAAAAATATATATCTACTAACGATTTGTAAATTAAAGATGATGCTAGGAATTGAAACCCTACCAACGATTTTCTCGATACATAACTATGAATGTAAAAGACAATTCTTTTTGTTTGTAAGCTATCTACCTATCTGCGCTACGTTCATTTCGACAGGTATTTGAGTTATAATTTTTTTGGAAGTTAAATAAATGAATATCACTTCCGGGGGCTCCGAACCTTGGAGAATCTTCCACACCCTTTTCCGTCGCCTGAAAGACTCTCTTTAATTTCAACCGTTCGTTTTACTCAAATCACGAACGAATGCGATAGGACCTACGCCCAGTCTCCTACCGCTGGACTCTACATTCTATCCTCACACACGCACACACACGATCTATCTCTCTCACTTTCTCTCCTTCCCCTTTCTTTCTCTCTCTCCTAATGGCGTCCGGCACGCCTTTCCTTAATCTATACGAGAGACAGACCCTGCCTCTTCCCTCGAGGATATTTAAAACGCCCGTGTTTAAGGCAAGGATAGCGCCGGTGCAGCGACCTATGATGATATATTTCACGAATAATTTCTAAACCTACCTCAAGGGGGAGAGTAGAGACGCCGCTAATTGAAATTTGATTATGCTAGGATATATTACACTCTTTCCTCTTACCTCTCTCTCTCCGCCCTCTTCCCCTCCCATCCATCGCTTCCTCTCCCCCTTTAACTACCCCTCTCTTCTCTTTCCTCGCATGACTGAATCCGTTGGAAGGAATTTTCACGGTGCCCGTACATAATCGTGCGAAGCTGTCTAATTTATCGGTCTCCCATTCGGAACAGTTTTTGGTGAACATTAGGATATATACTCGGACTTGATTACTTCGCGGGAGCTATAAAGTATCTCTTCTAATAAGTTTCTCTAAACGATATACTAACTTAATTAAACTGTTCACCGTTAAAAAAAGAATGACTAAGATTCCGAAATTTATTTCATAAAGAAATTCCATCAAGACTAATTACGAAGCACAATTTTACCATTTAGTTAAACCCTGACATTAAAGTAATCTATCCTATTAGAGAATAACATCAATTTTGTAATCAAAATTTACATAGTAACTATGCAATTAGTAAAACACGAATTGGATTTTTCTTCTATTCAATGTCTATATCACTCTTCCAAGAGTTTATGATTTATGATACAACCATTTGAACATTTAGTTATATAAGAGTTACATTTCGGCCTAATAAAACTTGAGATTTAATTTAATTAAACATTAGAAATTTGTGACATAAATATGAATACAATGTTTTGACGAAAACTATGTATAAGATAAATCTTTAAAATCTTGGATCTATCATATTTAATGAAACGATGATTGAAAATTGTACTCTGTTATTTTTCATTACTTCTTCAATAAAGGCAATAAAACTACAATAAAATTCCGATGTTTCTTAACCGTTTTTGTGTAAAAACATTGCTTTTGTTTATTTCTATTGTTCTGATAGAATAATAAATACTCCGAGATTTCTATCCCGCTTGTGAGAAGAAAAAGTTGAACAGGAAAATTTTATAGGTGCGCTAAGCCTCTTTAATAACCATGAATTATAAATTAATTCCTGTATTAAAATTAAGCGATTCTTTCAACACAGCTCACAGAGATTAGTAATGATCATATATTAATTTTGGTTAAGCACGAATATAAGCTCTGGTATCGAAAATTTTTATGGACACGTAACTGTATCCGGCGAATAATTGTATGCATGCCAAGTAGTTCGCGGAAAAATCTTGTGAACTGGTTTTCCCGCAGGCTGCCCTTAAAAATAAACTGAAAAAACTTCCATGGGAAATAAGACGCAGAAATTAAATTTAGCTTTAGATAACATAGATTTTTGAGCTTTATATCGTGATACGCCCTAAAAATGCCACTAATTCCAAAATATGCATCTTTAGAGAGTGACATGGCAGTGACAGGTATTAGACGTATTGGCTGGAAGTGCGTTCTAAATTTTTTTTATACTGACGTGATATATACTTGAAGCTGAATTTAAAAAATAAAATGGATGGTTAATTAAAAATGAGGGAGTACTATGAAGAATAGAACACTGTGATCAAAGATGTGATTGAAGGAAAACTTGAATTCAAAATATTAGAGTTATTACAGGATTCGAACATTTACATGAATACCCTGCAAGATGCCATAAGTGTTTGGCAGGGGGAAAGGGAAAGACGGTCACCAAGAATTGAAGAACGCTGCGGAGAACATGAAAAATTTTAGGACACGCTTTAGCATAAAATCACGTGCCTATATGCAGACAGAAAAATAATAACACCTGAAGAGACCCTACCATAATTATATTATAACATTTTTATAGAATAGAACGCATATATATTTTACATATCGCGTAACTAAGTAACTGTCACTTCCAAGTCGATGAATACCGTAGTGTACCGCAATAATTACTAAAAATGGCGAGTTTTCAAAATAGCCATCCTTCCATGGTACATAACTAACTAATCATATCTTAAATATACGAATACGTTAATGTGAGGCACAAATGGTAACGGTAGGAGATTATCTTCTTGAATATCGTTGGTTTTTGGAGCCAAAAACCAACGAGCCCCTTTCTTTTTTCGCAAGTACGGGTAGAAAACACACAAAACAAAACATTCAATAAACGATTTTCCCGCGACAACTAGACCACCTCTCCGCCTCAGCGGAATGGAACCGAAGAAGGAAAGTCGTATGAGTGCGAACCATCCTTTTAGTCACTCCGATGTGGCGACAAAACTGCCGAATAAAAAGGTGGTCAACGGTCACTCGAAGATTCGTCCTTCAAGGTCCGACGGCTACGCGGACGGCGTGACCGATCCTCTTTCCCTTCTCAATACATCCTCCTCCTCCCTTTTGCTCCCCTTTCTTCCGCCCCCCTCCCCCTTCAAACCTTTCCTTCCACCACCCCTCCCCCACACCCATCACCTCTAACTCCTCCGAAAAAGAGGTCTTTGCCACGTAATCATTGGAGCGCGATGGTGTTTGCGCCGTATGGCAGGTGCTGTAAACTACGCAATACTCTGCCGAGGAAAAAATAAAAACAAGTCTGCGAGTTCATTCAGCAGTTTTATAATCATCCGCTAGGGCTTTCTTTAATCTCTTCAAATATGGCTGCCGTTTTTCTTGTTAGCTTTCTGCAAGCCTAATAGGACTACATATTTGAATAAATGGTAATGCCAGAGCAATGCTACGTTAAAATATTACGGCGTTGAATTTAAAAAAAAAATATTACCTCATCTTGTAACAAACCCTTCATCTTTTAAGAATTACCTTCTGAAAATTTTTAGAGAACTCTCGCCTTGATTCGCTCAGTGCGTCGATTAAACGGAGAGTGAGTTATCAAAAATAGAGCGTCGAAAATCTATATCTCTCCAATGTCCACAAAAAAAAGCTTGGTTCTCTTTTTACGACCTACTATCGGTGAATCACCATTCATACAGATGCATTCCCGACGAAATTTGGTTTATCCAACCTTTTTATGGCTATGAAAAAAACAGATTTCCAATTTGTGATTTCATCTACAAAGTGAGCTAGAGTATTCTTTCTAGAATAAAATAGAACGCGGTTTCTTCCGGTAACTTTGTAAAACATTTTTTCAGAAATACCTTTCGATCATCATCATAGGTACTCTGTCCGTAGACAGGTCCGTGATTATTCATGGTTAAACTTGGTTCTCCATATACTCCCATTTTTCGCCGTCTTCTTCATGTCTTGATAGCTCTCTTTCCCTATCAAGTCGTCTACCAGCTGAAACCTTTTCCTACCCATTTCTCTTTTTTCATCCAGTTTTCCTTCTAGCACTTCTTTAATCATGCTCTCTCTCTCCTCAGGTAATGTCCAATCCAGTTCGCCTTCGATATAAAAATCTATTTTTCACAAATTCTTCCGTCTTTCATCATGTTTCAGATGTTTGGAAATCGACGTATCTGTGACAAAATCGTACAAAATTCACTCCACGGTTCGATTAAAAAAATAAAATTTGACCTCATTGATTCCAGAGCAGGGGTCGTCGAACTATGGCCCTCTGGAGATCCTTTTATGCGGCCTCTGATGCTATGATGGAAAAGAGACCATTAAAATACAACTCGGACTTTTTCATATTTGTCAATTGGAATTACGCCTAGGAAGCTTATGATGTTGATATATTAACGCCAACCAAACGTATAGACATGATGTTTCCTTATATGAATTTCTAAGATTCTTCTCGTTTCAGTTCTAATGTCGCCCGCTGAACCATTCGCAACTTCCAAGGAGTTCGTTGAATTAAATGATGCCTACCACGTAGGAAAGTTTACCGACCCCTGGCATAAGAATTTTCAACTGCGTATATTTGCGTGGAGCCGTCGTAAATTTCGTTCCGTTACTCATCTGGGAGCACTTTTTGATGGACGTTGATGACTTAATTCGAAGAAAAATTACAGTTATGCAAAATTAATCGTTGCGGAATAATAGGGGAGAGATAGGGTAAGAGAGGTGGAGGGGAGGGAAAGGGAGGGGGAGAGAGGAGAAGAAAGAGAGGGGAGACAAAAAAGTCCCGTTAATGATCGATGAATCACGGCGCTAATGGAGTCCTCACGTTTATAAATATGATGGAAGAAGATGTGGTCGTGCATGGTTGATGGAGACGATAAGCGAATGGAGGCGAAAAAAATCGCCCGTAACCCGAAAGGGTCTCGAAAGAACCGCGTTTTGTTTACTAATGAAGGCGGTTCTCTCTCTCTCTCGCTTCCATTACGCTCGATCAGCTCACTCGTTTTAATTTCTTGCTCGGTTTTTTGTTTCAGCCTCCGAAGCAAAATTCGCCTCATCTCTTCTCTCCTCTTTTCTCATCATCGCCGGCTTCCGTTTAGCGTTTTCAAGATTCGATTCGATGAAAGTCCAAACAAGTCCTAAGTCATCCCACAAACAATGGGACCGGAAACGTACGAATTTGTTGTCGTTGGGACACGTGCGCGGCCAAAATGTCGATGTTTATTTTTATCGTTGAAATGAATACAGTCGATTCTGTATTGACTCGGAAATATACTTATTTTTGATTAGATAAATGCACCAATTTTTCAGTTTTTAATAATGAGAAGTTCAATCTCAATTACTACTTCGCAAATATTCCCCCCAATTGAGCTGAAAACATCGTGCAATTCTTTTAAGCGAAGAATATCCCGATTCTTCATCAACCAAATTTTTTAACACAACTGCCTTTTTATTTTTTTAGTTGAGTCCCGGCAATTGGGAAGAGTAAACTGGACTGTGGCCGAACGAATAATAAGTAATGCGAATCAGACAGGGATGGAACTGTTTACAACAAATTCTTTCTTTATATCGGTCGTTAAATGCATTTTGTGAAATATTTGAATATAACATGCGTACTCTTTTAAGCAAATGGTGGATTTATGATTTAATGAACACCGGAATTTTTGTAGGTTGAACCTAGTAATATTAGGGCAGAAAACTTTAACGATGATCTGGTGTATATACGTACACAGGAAGATGGGCCCTGCATAGCGCTCGGAAAGGGTGAATTAATACCTTAAATAAATGAAAATTGAAAAATAAAACTTGTAAAAATATGTCAGATTTATTAATGATATAGTTTTTTGAAGATATATAAATTATGTTCTTATTATGAATAATTCCAAAGTTCTCCATTAATTAGACAGATTTGAGATTGGTTTGTAAAGAAATAATAATCTATTATAAATTTTCAATAGGCGTGGACAATTCTCCTTAAGAATAATAAATTATATAAACATTGAATATGTAAATAGCCTTTTTGTATGATGCAAATATGTAATTTAACGTTGCAATATATAAGAAAATTAATTTTAAAAGTTATTTGATTATTTCTTCCACAATGATAAATAATTTCTGTTTCATTAATTATACCAACTATATCAACAGTGAATTTATAAATATAACTTTTAACTTTATAACTTGTTCGTTGTGTTTAATACTGAATGCATGCTAACGTAAATGTCGCTCAATGGAATAATAACGCTATATCATATCACATACCTTTTAAAAGTAATTTAGGAGCGTTTCATTTCCACAAAGATTTAGCTATATTTTTTTGGGAATAGTTTTAGAGTGTAATTGCTTCCTCTAAAACGAGCAGCGAACAATTTTTAAGTCGTAAAAACCTTTAAAATATGAAGTTTACGCCATCGACTCTTTTTTTCTTCACCAGTAAAAAAAGGCCATAACGAGGCAAAAATAATAGAACCGCTGAAGCGAGCGCGCGCGCCCCACGACGCCATGGGGCCAGCCAGCTCACGGATTCCCCTTTTGTGACGGAGTAACTTTTATAGAACTGACACCACTCGTAGCAGGATTTCCGCTGCGGAACCGGAAAGCAAAAAGCTCCTTCAGCAGATGGGAATCTTTAACATTGTGCAGCGAAGTGGAGGAGTAGGAGACGGAGTTATATTATTGGACGGTGCGTAAGGGTTTTCGAGAGAAAGGAAGAATCGAATAATGGGAGAGAGGCAGACAGACAGACAAACGACTTTATTAAGGGTGAAATTGAGACTATATAGTCCCTTCTTACATTTTAACCCTACGTAAACAGTTACAAAGGAGAATTTTAAAAAATTATTATTATTATATATCTACAACTACACACAATTTGGCAGAAATGAACCCTAAAGTAAACAAACAGAAAAACACACAAGCAAAATATCCCATTACAAATTCGGAAAACTTATAAAAAAAAAAGACGAAGTATTTGTGGTAAAAACGTAGGAAATACCTGACTTGGCCAACCTAGTAAATAAAAAAAAACCACGCGGGAGGGAGAGGAAAGGAGAGAGGAGGGGGGAAGATGAGAGAATCGGAAAGGATTACCGCGTCGGTTGAGGGCAAGAGGGACGGCGGGGGAGGTCAAGGTCACCTATTTCCCGCATTCCTTCGGTGTGACTGGGTTTGGTCTCTCGACTCCATCTTTTTTTTCTGATGGCACCTTTCTCTCTTCTTTTATCTCCCTTCTATCTTTCTCTCTTTCCCTCTCTCTCTCTCCCCCCTCACTCTCTTCTCAACTCCCTTTCGCTTTTCCCTTCCCATGATTCATTCCTCTCTGACCTTCCCTTACGTTTCCTATCCTATCCTTTCCTACACTCTATTACTCTTTTCTTAGAAAAAAGAGTCGGCTACAATCCTTTTGCTTTCGTTTCCTCCGCGGCTAATCCCAGACAATACTTTTACGTCATCCTTTTCAATCTCCCATAGTCTTTGATCAACCTCGTCCTTTCAATGTTCATTCGACCTCTGCTTCAGCAAATCCTACACTGGTTGATTCTTCGATTCTATCATTCCCTACTGAAATTCTCCTCCATTTTATTTGTACATTCTGCTTATCTTCAATCTCCCCCCCCCTCCTATTCAATACTTCTCCGTAGTTTTCTCCTTCTTCTCTCCTCTCCCTCCACATCTAGTCCTCCGTCTACCGTTTTTCATGCGAGTCTCTCTCCTAAACCTTCATCCACTTCTTTCTGTTTCCTCTATCATCTTCTCCTATCTCTTTCTCCTCTCACATTCCATTTCAGCCTCTTTTTTTTCTGTGTCAAAAGAAGTGATAACACAATTTTTTTTCCAACCCACAAAACTAACATCATTCTATGGTAATTCTCTATGTCAACTAACAAAATTTGTAGTCAATATGTATGTTAAAGTCTGTAATTTAACTTTTATATAATTATCAATCCGGCTAAAGGGCTAAATGTAAGAAGGGACTTCACAGTCTCAATTTCGCCCTAAATAAAGTCGTTTGTCTGTCTGTCCTCCCTATTCTCCTATTTCTCTTTTCCACTATAAAATTTTCCATTCTTTTATTTCCCATTGCTGTTATAATAATAATAATAATAATATTATTATATTATAATAATATTATTATTATTATAACATTATAATAATATTTGCCGGCCGAGTTAGATTGGTAGGTAGTGTGCCTGCCTTCTAATCCAAAGATCGCGGGTTCGAATCCCGCTTCGGGCATGGATATTGTGATTCGTCTTGGGGTTTTTCCCCTACCTGCAGACAAACCTAAAATTGGCTTTTCGGGGAATGCATCATTAAAAATTATTAAAAAATTATTAAAAAATTAGTAATGTAAAATGTTAATAATGGCCAATCGATGGCAATTTTTTATAACATAAAAACGTCTCTAAGTCTTGCATTAGGACGCCATCGATGTGCCCAATAAGTCTACACAGCACATCAGACTCTATATAAGGGTCAAATAAAATATATTTTATAATATAAAACGTAGCATTTAAAGTGTGCTGCGCCCTAGATGGGTGCCTCGTTCGCCTACCCATTGCCCCGACTCTGAACGTAGACGTACATAGATTTTTTTACGCTCGTCTTTGAAATTTGGCACTTTATACGCGTGATCATCCATCTCTACTTTTAATTCTCCTTCGCCTTCCAAGCATACAGTTCCGTCCTATTTTTCTATTCGCCCATTTTCCATACTCTCCGTACCGCTCTTACTGTAAAAAAAAAGCCCCATTCCCTTTCTCTACCTGTCTTTCCGATTGAGAAAAAACTCACCGACCCGCTTCACAACCCATTTTTTTATTCTCCTCCGTGTTAAGGATTTTTTTTTGCTGGCGGATCAAGGGTGTGGTGGCAACCACGTTGTTTGCTTTGCTCGAAGTCCTCTGGATCGAATCCCTTAGAAATTCGCCATAATTTAAACCACCTATTCGCCTTTGGATCTTCCCCTCTCTTTCTTCTGCCTTTGCCCTCTCTGTCCGTAGATCCACACTCCATTGCGTCCCTGGCATTTGCCTTGGTTCGATTCGACACGGGGGTAAAAGTCGAAGGACTATTAGAGAGGAGACCATTGTCCGTAGATTTTTGAGCTTAATGGAAGAAAGGTGGAATATTTTATTTTTTCCATTCTCGGTCGAAGGTTAAATATTCTTTTAAAAAATGGGGGGGAGGGAGTCGTTCTGATGATGAACGTGGAATTCTTTCCGTCAGCCTCCTGATTTTCTTAATGCCTGAGGAGGTAGTTTTTTTATCAAATGCATACAACTTTATAAGTACTTTGTATCACCTGAGTTGCTGTGACAATTCTTCTCGACTTGGAGGCATTTACCCATACTCTCAGTATTTTCCTTAATTTTTTAAGCAAACATTCCTGCATGTAATAAATAATCGTCGATAACGAAAATGTAACACTAAATTCACACAGAGTAAAAAATTATCACTTAAAATGCTTGGTTCCAAATGTTATCTTTAGAATTATTTTAAAATTATCATATGTTGTATAAATGGATGGTAAACTATTAATAACGTTTGGAAGAAAAAACAAATGAGTTTCGCAGAGCTATCATCGCAGAACAATTCATCTATTTCTTTTTTCTCATTGAAAATATATTTAAAGTCCGTGCACTACAACAAAATTTATTTAAATGTATTTTTATTGATTTTCGTGTAAATCATCGGGAATAACTTTTCGTAAGATAAAATTTTTTTTTTAACTCTTTGATTGGATGCCATTAGCACTTCGCGTTACGAAACACCCGTTCGACCGCGGAAGAAACTTTCGACTACTCATTTTTTTCGCATTATATGCATTATCGATCTGATAAATTATAGAATTCCCCGTTATTTAATCAGAAACACGCCAACTCTTTCTTAGCTTACAGCACCTATAATATTTAACGGCCTGATAAATCATGTGCACATACCCAAGCCGTCAAAATTCATCGTCAGACATTTTATAATGAATCATTCAATAACTTGTATGTATTTGTCCGACTAATCGCACATGTAAAGTTCAATCTTCGCTAAATATAAAAAAACACGGCTGTTTTATTCCTTCGCATTAGACTGCAGTTAATCGCCAGATGCAACGCGGGTGTTGACGCTCTTATCGCCAGGCTTTTGTTTTTAGCGAAACCTTTTACGTGCAACATTCCCCGTCACCGTTGACTCATTCGTCAGCAGTTAAGCATGACAAAGACGGAATGAATGGGGCGGCAAATAAAAAATAAAAGAAACAACAGGAGAGTCTTGCGACACATAACGAAATGGGGTTCAATGCCTCGGCGTCCTTCAACAAGGTAGTCTGCCGCGCGCACGGGGGATCAGTGCACGGCATTTGGGATCGCTTTTGTTTCATTTTTCTCAACTAGATACGATCTCGAACGGAGCGCACAGAGGAACTGTAGACGCTTCCCAACGGAAGAAGATAAAGACGGTTATACAGGGATATAATGGGCGAAATAAAAGAAGCTCCTTCTCCGAATGGTTGAAAAAAAAATAAGCGGCAACCTTGAGGAGGTGGTATTCGTGCCGCTCGCTAACAACCTTGCGGCAATGCTCGCTCCAGCGGCACGCAGTTTTTGTTTTTAATTGCATGGAGAAGAACTCGGTTCGGATGAGAGGTGCATTATTTATGGCGTTTATCAATTCGGGTTAAAAAAATTTTATGCGCGGATATTTCGTCAAAAAGGGAGAATTTTTCGCGGGCAGACAAGAGGGATGATTGCATGCGAAGAAGGCGGTTCAATTGCCGTAGTTTGTGAATGAATTTCCCCATCTACTCCAACATTGGATCAAAAATTATATGGTACTTACTAAAAAATTTTGACCATTTTGTGGGTGCTATTCAGTTTTCAATTAGGATTTATCAACGCGTTAATTGACGCGAAATTTTTAATAGGTACCTTCGAACGAAGGAAGTTCAAGTTCGCTCATGTATATTTTTAAAATTCTCAAATCCTTACATAATATTCTGCGGCGCTAAAAATAAGCTTCCACTCAACCTGCCGTTCAAAAAAATTCAAATTTTCTCGGAAGAATAAGATGACGCGCCGAACACTGAACAGAGAAAAGCTATACACAGCGATTCCCGTTTTTGTGGCATTGCGAACTTTTCCCCAATAAACTTAACAAACGCGCCCGCTTATTGGGTGATTTTCCACTTAAGTAAATCACTCTGGAAAATATCGCGTAACGCAAAGTATACTTTAGCGGATGGTTGTTTGGGTGACGAGACGAGCATCATCCTCGTAAAATAAAAAAACATTTCCTTATACGTCTCTCGGAGGCCGAGCGAGAGAGAGAGAGAGGGTGTGAATATCTCGCTCATCCTGGTTGGTCGGCGATGACTAATCCCAAATGGCGATTGGGTACGGTCATCACCTGACCGTTGTCTTGACAACCGGACCCATCCTTCGCGCGCATGAGGGTGCGAAATACGTGAATCAGATGGGGGGAAAAAGAGAGGGATGTCTGTGTGTGACTCAACACTTCCTCCGTATCTACCTCAGTTAAGATTCTTTCTGTCTCCCCTTTTATCTCTATTTCATTTATAGGTATCATTTCTCTCTCTTCATATATATATATATATATATATATATATTAATGAATGTGTGCTTGCATTCTGCAAGCATTTTTTCTCACATAAATGTAAAGAATGAAAAATGCAAATAATAGTTAAACCCGAAATTTTGCAGATATGCGCCCAATTACGTGTTTTTATTTTTGGAAAATCATGCGGTAAAAACAACCCCTAAAATGTATTATTATGAAAATTTTATAGGTTTTCATCATTCTTTTTTAATACCTCACATTTGTGCTAAATTTCATCGATGTAGCACCTCTATAAGTGCATTTATATAAATTCAATTGTATAAATATTTATGAATTTTTAACAGCCACAATAATAAATATTTCTAAAATTTTCAACGTTAGTTACTACCGGAGGATCATTCCCTACCTGGTTTAAAATTTTCAGCTTCCTGCACCTTCAGAAAGTACATAAGCGTTAGTCAATTTGTTTAACATTTGAGAATTTATTACGGCCGATCAAATAAAAATTTTCAAATTTCTGTAATCCTGTTTTCATTATTTGGAAAATTCTACAAGTAGAAAAAATTTCATTCAAAGCACATTTAGAAGTACCTGAACCACGAAATGTTATTAAAATAGTTTATAATTTTTAGCGGTCAACAAAATAAACATTGTTGCAATTTTTTAGTTTTTCCTCCGATTATTTTTTCGATTCACCTATGTATTAAATTTCAGCTCTCCAACTATTGTAGTTTGGGTCAGACATTAGTATCCTCCTATATCCTCCTCCTCTGTAAGAAGAGTGCTTATAGAATTATATATATATATATATATATATGTATGTATGCGTAGGTACAAAATATCTATGAAGAATAATAACATAAAAATCTATGCGTCTTTATTTTATTTTTTGCTATTACATACCATGCGTATCCTTTCTTATGTTCCCTCAAAACAAAAATGTTTCTGGGGGGAACTTTTATCGGGATGATTACGCCTATTCTCTTTGTAGGGTTCCATAACTTTTTCTTTTCTCTTCCATTCTTTTGTTCTCCCTTCTCTATCTCTCCATCATTCTTCCCCAATTCTTTTCTTCCTCCTTTTTCTGGTCTCCCTTTGTCTTTCGTCTCTCCAGCAAGCTCCCCTCTTTTTTTAACTTTCCTCTCCGTCTTACTCCATATCATATAATCTATGCTATCTCTCTCTCTCCATACTTCTTACCATGACTCTCGGATTCTTTTAATTTCCATTTCTTCATCTTCCTCCGAAGCACAATTCCGACTTTACGAGTTGAATTCGTGGCTCCGGATACGTTTGATTGCCTAATTATTCTCTTTTATTTAAAACTTGTTTAATTTTCTACAGAGTAAAAAGAGGGAACTGTCTGGGATGTATCGTATTAAAAATAAAAATATATGATTATCACGATGTATAAACCTTATAAATCTACTTGCATTTATTTTCAAGGATCTCATAGGCAGTAGTACTCAAAGCACTGATCGTATCGATGATAAAAAAGACCAACGTTTACAAAAATGCTTTCTGAAAGATTCGAACCCGCGATCATGTACCAGACACGCCAACCGCCCATCTACCAACGCCAGCAAAAATTTTGACAGCGGTGGGATTCGAACCCACGCCCTTTCGGACTGGTGCCTAAAACCAGCGCCTTAGACCGCTCGGCCACGCTGCCTGATGATTGAAGTACATAATTCCCATAAAGTTGACTTTTCCAGGGTTTTTTCCGTAATAAGCTTACTACATTCTTACATTTTGTTTATATATATATATATACACACACAGACACACAGCTTCATGCCTTAGTCTGATCGCGGCAAAAGATTCGTAATAGAGAAAAGGCGTCTTCTTGGCTGATTCATTCGTAAAACTTCATTCATTTCACTTAAGCCATTCGGCCGTTCCTACAATTTCATATACAACATGAATTGCTATATGATTTTAATGACGTATGGTTAAACATGGCAGAAACTTGTAAATTAGCTCCAGCTGTAAAAATGAATTTCTGTAATGATAACATTCGCAGTTCAACGTATGTGATGTCATTATCAAAGCGACGAATTCGATTGAGACCGAGTTTAATTTAACAGAATTCCTTTTAAAAATATATACGCCTCTAAGTAGTGTTGAATTCGACGACCATCCGCTTCCTACCGGATCTTATTTTAAGGTAGGGAAAAGTCCTCTGCCCCTTTCAACACACGCATTCACCCCTTTCCTTCTCTCCCACTTAATTTGCGCTACGCAGCTTCAATTCGCAACCTCTCTCTTTCTCTCTCTCCCTCTCTCTCTCTCTGCCTTTTTCGCGATAAATAACGAGAGACGCCTCACAGTCGTCGTAATGATACGGTTGGTAGCACCGAATGCGGATGGAGAAGAGGGTGGAGGAAAGGGGAGGGGGGAGGGGTACGACTGGGGTGGGGGGTAGGAGGAGAGAGGAGTTTTACCACCTTAAAGGACGCCTGTCAACCCGCGAGCAATGACCACCGACTTGACGAGCGGCGGAGCCTTTTAACAACCTCGCCAGAAATGAGGCGGTGTTATCTTATTTTTCTTTACTCCCTTCTCGTTATTTTTTGTTACCATTAAAAAAATACTTTTTTCCTCCTTTTTTGCGCTTCCGCTTATTTTTTTTAAATTTCCCATCCGCTTTTCCTCCCCTTTTTTGCATTTCGTGCCTCATTTATTTTTGTTTCCTCCCGGCAACTCGTACCCATAGGAGTCTCTTTTCTATTTTATCTCCGTCACCTGTTTGCTCTCTCTCGTCTTCCCAACAGAGGGAACGCGGCGCGTTTGTTGTTTGCATGAGAGAATATGAGCGAGTATGAGTTTCTTTGAGGTGGATGAAAGATATGGATGTTGTATTCTATTTTAGCTTTTTCAATCGTTCCGCATATATCTCAATAAACATTACGCAAAATATGAGACAGAGGAAAATAATCGATTTATTGCGTGTTTTGATTACCATCTTGTATATGCTTAAGAAATAAATACATAAATATGCTTTTCAATTGGAATAAAGTGTTTAAATTTCTCAAACTTGAATATAAAATAAATTATAAAAGAATACAAATGAAGAAATTTGAGCTTTCAAACATATAAATGTACAAGTCATAAATGCAATCATGCCGAAAACGAGTTTTTATGGATTCGGTTATAAAAAATGTTTTAAACCAAATTTAACTCAATTTCGATAACAAATATACATCTACCTTATTATTTAATAATTTAATTAGTCTAATCCTTTATTTTTCCTAAAATACAGTAAAACTCGTTTATAACGATCACGCCTAAAACGAAATCTCGGCTATAACGAAGAAATGTCTCGGTCCCTTGAACTTCTCCATAAGGGCATTGGTTAAATTTCTCGGATGTAACGAACACGCATTTTACGAATTCTCGGCTGTAACGAACAAACGTTTGGTCCCATGGCAAAAAAATGCCCCATATATAAAGAAGTTTGGCAAGCAGAGCGATAAGTAATGAATCGTTTCCGCCCGTATAACACGCACTTGGTAGAGGTCCCCTTCCTCCCTCTACCCCTTCCATATGAATTTCCACGCTCCCTTTGTTTTGAAATTGATATTAAAAATGTGAAATTTTTATGTAAATTAATGACCATAATAATAATCTTAATTGGCCATTTAAAAATTGTATGTAATAGCAATCGAATATTTTACATGCCGCGAAGTTGATAAGCATCTCTTTGTATATGTAAGTACGGCTTTGAAGTCTACTCACTGCAAATACAGTAAAATCTGTGTTATCCGGTTATCTTGGGAATTGTGGAAAGCCGATTAGGAGAAATAGCCGGTTAGGGAAGCGTTTTTCGATTTTGACATCGCAAATTTAGCAATAACCAAACAAAATTGGGCTTAGGTTCACTATCGTACTCTCCAAACATAACTATGCATGGGATTTGCATTTTCCATTTTAATTCTTCCACACGTAGTTAATCGTAGATATAGATACTATTTACCCATTCTTATTTCATACGTTGCTACGCTTACATGCAAAACAAAAGACTATTGAAAAGTTTAGGGCGTCCGGGAAGTTCGGCGAATACGACAGTGAATCTGCTCCCAAAATTGAATTTATTGGATTATATCTTTCTTATTTATCTTTATTTACTCTATTAGAAATGGACGAAATTATTTAATTCTTCTGAACATTTCTGCGAAAACCAGTCATATAATATTTTATCCAGTTCCTCAATTTTTGGCTTATGAAGTGTATGATGTTTATTAATTGATTTACTCGTCTCAGAAGATGACACAAATTTCATTAATTTAGCCTTATTAGCCTGGATGTCGTAGAGCGTGGAAGATCCGATGTTGAATTCTTTTGCTATGGCTGCTCTATTTTCTCCTTTTTCCATTCGTTTGATCAGCTCCAGCTTATGTGTTAGCGTTAAAACAACCTTTTCTCTCCTGTCCCTTGCTTTTAGGTATTTATTTTGATGCCATATTCAATGGATGGGTAATTTTTTTAATAATAAAAAGCGATAAAACTGGAAATTGTAGAAGTACACCAAAACATGTAGACAATGCAAATTACGTAATCAAAAACGCCATGCTTACTCGGCACCCCAGATGTATACGGAGTAAATACGTAATATATACATCTTATATTTAAAGAAATTTTAAAGTGGAAGTTGTGGTATTACACATATACAATTCACACAAAAATTCATAGAAAAAGAAATACAAAATGAATTGTATTTGTGTAATTGCCGGTATCTGAAGGTAGCCGGTTCTAAATAGCCAGATAGCACAGCTTTTACTGTGTCTACGTGTTATATGGGATGTATAGGTCAAAAACCACGTTTCTCGTATATAACGAAGTCACGCTTATAACGAAGCAATGAGTCGATCCCCTCAAATACGTATTAAACGAGTTTTACTGTACTTTTTTGTCAATTTATAGAGTTGTAACGATCCTTTAATTTATCAAAGGCATCTATGGCGAATTGATACGTCAGCTCCTGCGTCGACGCCATTAAAATTAATCATAAATAGTCCAGGAAGTGTTACAGCTATCATGTTAAAAAAAAATAACTACGCGGTTCTGGATTTATATAGCAACCGTCATCTTTATATGAAATCTTTTTATCTTTACTGGAGTGTAATTTTCTGCAGTTATAAAGCTGGAACAAGACTCCTTTAGCCTAGATATTGTGAAATTCATAGTGACCCACAAAACGGAAGCAAAATATTTAATTTTACTTTACAATTTGTATTTAGTCTTTTATTTGTTTATTCCATAATTATTTGACATCGGTCTCTGAATTTCAGCGTGTGTAAGGCTAAGAAGTATCTCTCCACCGTGAAAAATCACCATAGTTACTCCTATATACCTCTTTATTACTAATGTTAATATTTTCCCCCAACAATATGTATACTGATATGAGTTTAAATTAACACAACAGAATTCCTGTACCTTTCCGCTTTGATGAATTTCAACCCTCTCTCTCTCTCTCTTAGGAGAAAATCGATCGTGACATTATTTTAACTCCAATCAGCCTATTAATGGGAATGATGCCTTTGTCCGCAACATGAGACAGAAATAATGACACACATACATATATATATATATATATATATATATATATATATATATATATATATATATATATATAATGTGTGTGCGTGTGTGTGTGTAGCCCAAAACGGACGGAAAAATATTTGTCAAAATTAAAAGTAACGAAACGGGAGACTATCCACGAAGTATATCGAACATACAACCAGCTAAAACTAAATGCCACGGGCTCACCTAAATTCGTTGCATTCTTTTACGTCCACGTCTACCGATGCTTTCTAAGTTCATCTCCGTTATCTATGTGCGTCGATGGAGGTCGCGGCTCTTTTTCTATGCAAATATTTTTCTCCGCGTATTCTTATGTGCCTCCAATTCATCGCTGTCTCTTTCGGCGTCCGAAAGGATCAAACATTGCCACACACGTATATTATATTATACGCGTGCATACATATTCACGCCTCACAAGAGGTGAGTGTCGTGGGGTCGGAACGGATGTTTATTAAGCATTGTCCATCGCAGTCAACATGGCGTTGGAGTGGTGAAGGAGAAAAATACCTAAGGGACGGGTGAGAGAATCGCTCCCAGGCACGCACGCATTATCGATGCTTACGATTCCGAGAAACCCTTCGGCGGCAAAGTTAAACGCGCGGATAATTTGACCCGACGCGGATATAAGGGACGTCGTAGGAGAATGGCAAACCGAGGGAGAGTGAGAGAGAAATGAGGGAAATGGCAAGAAAGTGGAATCTTATGAATGAAAGAGGAAAAGAGATGGTGATGAAGGCAATGTGGAAAAACTAGCGATGGGAAGAGCGAGAACACGGAAGAATTATAAAGAGAAGGTAGAAATATATAAATGCGTATAAATAAAATATAAAAATAAAATGCAAATAAATTATAAATAAAATATTAGCCAATTATTAATAGAATATTTATTAATATAACATATATATATATATATATATAAACGTCATTATACTGTAATCAGATTATCTTCCATTAAATATGCGGAAAGAATTATTATAAATAGCTGCTTTTTACATAGGATATAGAATATATAATACATATGTGCATTTCTTCTAGAAATGATAAGGACCTAAAATTTGGCAGGATGATTGGTGAGTGTGTAAAACCAACAGGATTACCAAAAATTTCATTTTTAGGGGGGGTTATTTTCGACCCGATTGTTCCAGTTCAATACCTCATAATAAAAGCATGGAAATCTGTTCAGCGCTTTATAAAATTGCATTTTTTAAACTATTCAAAATTAAGATAGAAACTCGGGGCAAAATCAGCTCTCTTGCTGTAAGAAAGAGATTTATTATTTTTAAAAGAAAAAAACATTCCAATCTGTGCCAAGTTGGCTTAGAAATTAGTTTTTAATCGGAAAAGGGGCATTTTCAGGAAGAAATGGCGTTAAATGTTAATCGGTAATTTGTATTGTTATCGCATTTATTTAACGTTTTTTAACAGGGAATTAATAGGTTACTATATAATCCCAATAATTCCAAACAACGGCGTGTACATATAATGTCTTAATTTTAAAACACGACATGTCGTATTAAATTTAAAGAAACATTACTCCTTTTAATTTAAGGAGATATGTTTCATCTTAAAAAAGATAGCGAGGATTTATCGAGTGACCCAAAGAAAAAATACTTCAAAAGTCACATCACTCGAAAAAATCATAAAAATGGAAAATCTAAGCATCATTTATAAGCGTCCCTAATTATATAAGATGAGCGTAATTAAAACGCGATTATACGAAGTATCTAAGTAGAAGTACGCGAGGAAACAAGGGAGAAGATGACACAGAAAAGCAAGGAAGTATAAGATGGGGAGAAAAAAGGAAAAGCTGGAGATATATATATATACATTTTGGGCAACTAGGTTGTGTCTCTCTTGTGCTGATGAAGGGATCATCCCGAAAGCTCTAACCTCTACAAATGTGTCTCTCCAACACCCCAGCGGCTCTACTTCCGGTAAGTGTTCACTGGGTTTCCTTCAACACCTAGTTGCCCAAAATATCCTTACTTACCTTTCCTCTTCCTTAGTATTTATATATATATAGCGAAAAGGAAAATTGAATAAACAAATTCTGGGAATAATTAGAAAACAGGGAAAAAATCTGCCATGTCCGGAAATCAAACTCGGGTCTTCCACTGAATTAGTCCGCCGCGATAGTTGAGAGGTAAGGTATCCGCCCTGAAAATTGGAAATCCTAGTTCGATGTCCGGTCTTGCCAGATTATTTTCTCCTGTTATCCATTTATTCACACATTCCAGTTTATGCCTGCCTGCCTGCATAGCGATCTTCAATGATTTTGTTCTTTCACTTTCTAGCTAGAAATATAATGGGGCAAAGACAAAGAGAAGGAGAGGTAGAAAGGGAGAGAGAGAGAGAGAGAGAAATGATGCAACTTACGCGACGTGGAGGAGTAATAAAGAATTCGTGACGTTCCATCGCGCTGAGCATGGCTGTGAATGGCAGAATAGAAATATAGAAAGGCACGGCTCACGAGAATGGAATAGGAAGGGGTAGAGAGAGAGAGAGATAGCTCCTTCCTTCTAAAGGGTACGTAAGTGGGTGTTGACAACGCGTGGGAGTCAACTGACAAGCTCAAAGCTTCCCATTCTTTTCTGCGCTCTCTCGCGCCTCACTTGTTTTTTTCTTTCTCTCCCTCTCTCTCACCTATTCTCTCTCTCTCTTATCCCTTCCTTTATTGCCTCCTTCCTATTTCTGTCACTTTCTCCCTTCCTCACCCGGGGATGTGTTGTGTGTGCGTGTGATTGCCTGTAGTAAGATACCGCTAATGAGCGCTGCATTCTTTTTTTCCTCCCCGAGCGACGCAAAGACACGACGGAGAAAGAGACAATCGCGACCTTACTCAACAACAGGGGAACAAAACCCGCCTCAACGCGTGGGAGTAAGACACGGACGGAATAGAGTCGTGAAAAGTAGACACAAAAAATATAAAAAACGAGGAGAATCTCTCTATCTCCTTCTCTCTGACTTTGACCGAATTAAAAAGAATTTTCTTCCTTCTGTTTTCGTCGGAAACGAGTCGTGACTTTTTTTGTTCTTGTAGGAGCGGCGCAAAAAAAACTAAATATTTCATCTTGACTCGCGTAGCGTAAACAATTTTCATATTAATTTTGTTTGCACCTATCAGATCCGGAAGAGTTCGGTGGATTGGATTTTTGCGTTCGTAGCGTTTCGGTTATGTCTAAGATTTCTGATTTATGACCAAATTTGGAACGCCTCGAGCTGTACAGAAGATAAAATTCTATATACGTAGTTGTCGTGAAAAATACTAAAAATCAGTGAAAGTTATAAGAATGGAAATGGTGAAATAAACTCTTCGGAAGCGTTTACTTGTGAAAAAAAGAATGAGAGTTTATGGGAATACGGAAATGTTTCGCAACATATAATATAGCAATTATTTTTGTATTATATAGGTACGGAAGTAATCAATTAGGAAAACAAACTTTGGAAAAATTCATTCATTAAGACGTGCGTGTAATTTAGACGAAGGGAGAGATATCATAGTCAAAAACATTTTAAGAGAGTAGTAATGTCTTCCATTCTTAAAAATGAAGAAAAAGCAAATCTTGAGATTTTTTAGAAATAAAATACTTGTATATTTATAATCAGATTATGATTTTGGCTAACTATTGTTTTTGGACGTTTAAGTTTGAAATAATAAATCATTCCATTTTCGATAAAAGGAAATTACAATCCTAACAAAAAGGTAAAACGTGTCAATACTTCCTAAAAAGCCATAAATCTAGTTAACATCTTTAAATTATTAATGATTATTCAGTGAAACATAGATTCATATAAGATATTCAACTTAAACAGATATTCTGATGAGGTAAGCTTCATTATTATAACATGATAGTTCAAAATGAATAGTATGTGTACGAATGATAACATCGCAATTCAATATGTTGAAAATTCTGTCACATAGTTTCAATTGTGAGAATATTAAATTGATATTGTGTTGGTTTTTTACATTCATCGTAAATTTCATTTATATTTATAGTTCTTTTTTAATCTTTTGGGATGGCTATAATATGAAATATTGGCTATATGATAACATATCATACTTTCACACTGATTCTTTTCACCTTCTTCAAAGCACCCATTGAAATTTCCATGACTGACCAATACCTCAGAAAATGATCGAATAATTGACATTGGCGATAACTATTTAAAATACACAGAAATTATATATTTTCTATTCGAATAACTTCAAGAAAAGAGCAGGACGGAGAATCTTCATTAGATTCTGTGAGAAAACGGTACCTACGTTGGAACCATATAAAACATCTACTTATGTTTGAAGGACATGACTGATAGGGCGCAGGCGGATCGCCACTAAGCGACTCCAGAGATCCTTGGTGACCTCCATAGAGAAGAAAGGAAAAACAACATAAAAATAATAGATCGCGATGCAATCCCGTTAAGATCACTTTTTTCTTCTTTGGATTTTTAACTCTAATATTTTTTGCTTAAGAACCGAATAGGAAGTCCTTTTTAATGTCAACTCTATGTGACCGCCATTTCTAACGTTGGACCCGGATCCAAAATCCGTAAAAAACAAAAAAATGGAAAATATAAATCTTTAATACTTCCATTCGAATGTCTCTTAAAAGTTAAAAACAATAGTCCACTAGGTTATTACGAAGGAATGTTAAATCTTCGGATCGTGACATTCTGGTTTTCAAAACCGTTAACTCGTAAATGAGACTCACACTGGCGCCCCTTAAGGCGATTCCATACGACGATTCGAGGAATTTTTTCTCGTTCGAAATACTCTTACACCTCTGGGGCAACCCTACAGGAGGTCATTATGAGGCAAGGCCCCATCACAATCTTCCTACCATCCGAATTGAACTCTCTCTCCCTTCTCTCTTTTCCTCCATCTCTCCCTCCCTTCCTCTCTCTCCCTCTCTATCTCTCCACCTCTCTCTCTTTCTCTCTGGAGCCTAGCAAATTAAGCGAGATGGGCGTTTCTGACCATTGTATAATCAAGAGCGAAAGGGAAGAAGGGTGAGGGGGTTGATAGGATAGCGTGGTGGTTAGTTTATTGCGAGGATCATAAGTTAATTTGGAGAGAAAGAAAGAGAGAGAAACGCAATGGCGAGAGTTCCTTCATTCGTTCGTTGAACTCTATGGAGAGACTTCGACGCCTGAAACGGGGGATTTGTTTTAAAATTTCTTTTCTCTCCGCTTATATCATTTAGCATCATTGTCGAATTCTAGAGTTGGAATTTAATGATGACTTTTCCACCCCATTTAGCTGTTTTTGTTTAATATAGTACCGGTCATTAGGTGGACCACACCCAATTCGCACGGAATTTCTGCGATGATGAAATTTGAAACAATGATTGAGATTTTCTGGTTAGTTGATAAAATAGGATCACAGTCCTCAGGTACCCGCTTTACTTAGCATAAAAATTAATTTTTATGCTTTTTAGAAGACAATTGATACATAAAAATTAATTAACTATTAAGATTTGAATGATAACATGAAAATAACTATAAGCAGCAATCGTATAATTATTAAGTAAAGAAATAAATTAATTATACTATATTTACTTAATCTTGAAAATTTTTCTCTTGGGTTTTATAAAATGTTTTTGATAATATGGATTACTCATTATTTCGATATTTTTATTGTCGTTAAGACATTACGTGAAATGTTTTTTTAAGTTGTGCGTAATTTGTTGAATTGTTTTTCGACGGTAAACATTTTCCTAAATTATTAACTATTTACCAGTTGAACTGAGGTCTTTAAAGAAACGCTCCGAAAAAACACCTAAGCACGTTTACGCTACCATTTACGCACCTCGGCAAGTAAATCTTCAGCAAGAAATGAAAATGGTGTGATTTTTTAAACCAATGTCACTTATGTAGAGGTCAACATAACGGTGGTGAGCGAACAGGCATTAGATTCAAACGAAACGGCCTTACTCGGCATTAAGACAAAGCATCGGTTTTAAACTGTAAAAAGATCATTATGAAACAGATTGCCTCTGCAGCTAACTTGATGTCTCCATAAGCAGAGAATGTTCACATAAATCTCACCAAAGCCGTTTACAAAAAATGCCATTATATACATCCTTAAACTTTTCGTCTGAAATTCTTTTGTAAATTGCCCAGCTATTTTTCCAGAAACGAGATGTAGAAAACATACGAAAACGACCTTACCAAAGGAAGTGATTATAAAAAAATCATCGTTTTCTCCTCCTCCCTCTGTTGAGTGTTGATAAAAATTTATTGCGTAATTTTACGTGGCATTTGTGGAAATTAAAAAAAAATTGTTAAAAGTTTTTTGAGCATCTTTAGTAAATGTTAGGAAATTTCTGAGCGGATTACGGTCGTTATTTTAGCGAATGTCAACAACACTGCATGAATCTAAACGCATAAATATCGTTTCAATATTTTGCGTTATCATCACCTAATTATAAAATTTTCAATATCTTTTGGCATAAATAATAATAAAAGGAGAAATAAAGCACATTTGTATTTTCCTTTATTGTTGCTTCTGCTGGTTTTATTTTCGATCTATTTTATGACTCCAATCGAATTCTTACAAAATCGGTTTCGATAATGAAATCATACCAACCCAATTCATTCGAATCCAAAGGATATTAAGTGATTTCATTTTTTCACACCTGGGCAATTATTTTGAGTTTTATATTACAACAAGATAATCAACTTTATATTAAAATTTGATAAACTAAAATGTTTCTTAAATCGTCACTTTTTTCTAAAGACACGGTTAGACTTTCTCTTTTAACTAAGAAATGAGAGTTTATAGCCAACATGAGAGAACAATAGCTGAAAATGGAAAGTAATTGCTACTTAAAATAATGTAAGAAATGCATAGCTCCTCCCAGAAGATACCATAGCCATACATCATGAACTTTTACCTAAATCGCAATCTATATAAAAATGTGCAGTTATATTTCGAAGTAATCATTTACCTTATTACGAAAAAGGAAAACATGCCGTTAGCCAACCCATGCACAGCGTTTTTTTCAGCTGATTTTGAGTGAATTTAGTCGTAACAAAAAGAAACTAGTGGCACGAATTATTTATATGTGAAACTACGCAAACCGTTACCGCAAATATGAATTTTGAAATGTTCCTTGATTTAATACCTTAGAGTCGAGCCTTTTCTATTTAAACGAGAAATATTTAACGAAATACAGACGGATGACCACTGAATGGCAAAACTAAATCAACAAATATACAATTTCCTTTTACGAAATAGTAATTACAATGTTTTTATCTTTATTTTTATTAAATGACGTGAAAAATCTTCAGTTTTTTAAGTATTCAAATTATATGTAGAGAATGTCATACCACAGAATAAAATCCCAACATGGAGAACGTATTTAGTAATTAGATGTACGTATACCGCTCGATAACCATCTTCATAAGATGTAGAACATCATTCACCAAAGAGAATATAGAACATCATCGTACTCCGCTAAGAAAGGAAATCCGTATCCTCGACCCACAGAGGGAAACGGCACAGACATAACATACAACGTGTTCGATCCCATCTTAAGGACACCGGAAAATCTTTCGCGATATGAATAAAAAAGGAATCGGACTTATTTCCCCGCCTACATAATTTGCTCCACTACCGTTCTTAAACCCAAAACACCTGCTACCTCGACGACCTTCTACTCATCCTCTATTTGTTCCTCTCTTCCTCTTTTCTCCCCTCCCCCGTTTTCGGTAGAATTATACACTTCCTACTCCAAACCACCCCACCTCCACCACAGTCCTATTACCAAATCTTGCACTTATTGTCTTAACTTTTGACCTCTCCTTGCCCTTCCTGTCTTTACCTCTTCCTCCCTCTTGCGTTGTTAACTACCGTCCTTCCTCTTTTTCCCCCTTCCTCTCCATCTCCTTCCCTCTTTCACTCCTCTCTCGTTCTACATTTCCTCGTCCTTCCCCTACCGTATCCTACTCTCACTCCCACTCCCTCATTTCTCCGTCTTTCTCCCTCTTCTCTCTTTCCCGTTCCTGTAACTTCCTCCGCTACTTTACATCCACACCTATCGTCACGCCTCCGTCGCCACCTGCCACCTGAAAAATCTGCATCTCCCTTTCTCCTCGCCGTCATTCGACCATCCCTCCGTTTCTCCTCTGCCTCCTACCAACCCACGCTTCCTGCAGACATCCTCCAGCAGCCGAAAGCCTTCCACATTACACCCACACTCACAGCAGGCATCGCCGGAAGTCGGCTTTGATCTAATCCTTAAGCGTATCGTCGGCTTTGTTTCAACTTCCAATAGCAAGACTTTGGATATGAAGGAATGAGATGGAAGTAAGAGAAGGGAAAAGAGAGACAAAAAGCGGAGGAAGAGAGAGAGAGAGAGAGAGGAGGGAATAAGTTTTGCAAAAAAATCAGGGAGGTAGGGTTGAGTTATGGAAGGGTGGGCCAGAGGAATGGTGCATGGACTGACTGCAAATGGTGTTTCTCTACTCTATCCCACTCTCTCCCTCTCTCTTTCTCCCTCTCTTTCTTCTGTGAGCCGAAAAGAGTCTCAAGGTGAGTGCCAAGGAAATGATCGGGGAAAGAAAAAAGAAAGTGTGCGCGGTGTGCATGCGCGCGTTGAAGTTTCCAAGGAGATGTGCGAAGGAACGTCGTTCCGATGTCCCATTCGCGTGTTTCTCGCTTACGAATGTCACTTGCGTGCATCGCATGATCGATAAAAACAATCAAAAACCTTATCGCGCTCCATTCCGTGTCGGCTGTAGCGGTTAGAAAAGGTTTTCTGGAAAAAATCCGAAAGGCGAGATTTTATACTTTGAAATGTTTGGCGAGGGGAGAAAAAGATAAAAGGAAACCAAGGTATAGGTCGAAACGGAAATATTTTTCCTAATGGTATATGTTGCGTTAGAGAGTTCGACGCCGACCGAAGCTAATGAAACGGAAAATTATTAAATGCATTCAAGTCGCAATTAACAATGAAATATCTTTCAGCTGAGGAAATGTTGATGCCGCTACCTTCTGTACGGATTCATTCTAAATGTCACTTACGTTTCTAAATAATGATAAAATGTATATTACATATTTCATTATTTTTGGCTCTTAATGCAATATATTTTTATTTGAAAAGAATATGTGTGACTCAAATAAGTATCTGTGGAAAAATTTGACGCGCAGCAGGAAAAATTATTACAGCGAAAGATGGAAGGCTTTCTGAATGCAGATCGTTAATACATAAATCCTTCGCAATTCAAATAAAAAACCCTCGTTGAGACGAGAGTGAAGCCAAGGACTTCTGCGATGGAAAGTCTCAAATGAATGACTCTATGCACCGAAACAAAAGTCTAATACGTACCATGCTTAGTTACCGTGAAGTAAAATAGGAAACAAAAAGAGCACGCTGAGTTTTGATTTAACGAAACAAATTGCGCCGTCGTCGAGCGGTTTTATCAAGATCGCTAATAAAGTTATTACACGTCAAAATAGCCTGGTTTGATTGTTTTTACACTGATTACCATCGGACATGATCTAATGTCACGCCATAAATTAAACGGGTGAAAATTAATGTATGTCCGAGTGCAGAAAAATTTGTCTTTTCGAATTAAAAGGTAACACTTATGAAGGATATGCGCCGAAACGGTACTTTTAACCGAATCACGCCCCGAAAATCCTTCCCTCTATAATGTCCCTTATTATTTCTTCCCAATTAAGAAAATCACAAGGTCAGTATGCTAAACAAGCTGCTGCTCGACCTCGAGCGAAAAGCTTCTTCCTTTGCCATAGAACTTGACGAAAGCTCGCAAGGCTAACTTAAGAAACAACGAAGCTTATTTCGGTGATTAATTCATCCTAGTCCCGCCAGCCATTCAGTGGGGGTTTTACACCTCGCTTCGGGACGTTAAGCGCGTGGGAAAAAATAACTAGAAATTGAAAACATCCCGATAAAACTCGATAAAAAATATAATAAGATCGAACCCATTGAACTCGTTGGGAAGGTAATGAGGGAGAAAAGGGAAAATAGAGCGGAGAGAATTTTTTGTGTGTAAAAGTCAAACGAGTTGATGTGGAAGGTGGGTTTTCTTTTAAGGAAAAAGGAAGCGGAAGGAGGGTGAGGAGGGAAGGAGATTGGAGGGAGGGGGATCGCAGAGTGAGGAAGCGCTGAGGCGTGCCAGAGCAATTAAGACGGCAGATGAAGAAGAGGATGGGGAGGGGGCGAGACGGTAAGGTGAAAACTGAATCACGCCACAGTTCACCCTTCCACGCCCCAGACGAAGAGTTTCTTGCGCACTTAAGACGTTTCAAAATCCTTTCTCTAACAAACCTATCTCTCTGAAAGTTAAAGCCAAGAGAGGTACTAGAAGATGTCCTTCAACATTCGCCAGGGTTACTTTCATGGAATTCTCCGCCGCGAATGTTAGAACCAAAAACTTTTTGGGCAAAGGGAGAACTACACTTAGGGAAACCTAGCTGATGACCTATGGCTGGTAAGATAATCAGATGGAATTATAATAAGAAGAGGAATAATATACAGAACCACTAGTGTAAAACTTCTGCTATGTACTGGCGGAATGTGACTGATTCTTGCTGTACAGAATTATAGCACATATCCATTTAGTCAACAAGGAAGAATAATGGGCCCTAAGTCATAATTATACATAGCGGATTAGTCGACTTTATATGTAGCGAATGCTAGTAAAATTTTCACCTGTCCTTTATAAATAACCGGCCTTGCTGAAAATACTATGAAGGTATCTTATTTCCGACAGAAAATGCTTTATTTTTATCAATATAACGTTTTTGCATACAAATATTTTACAGAAAATTTATGATACTGCTTTTATAATTTTTGTAGACTGAGTGGTGGTAACATGAGTTAGAAATCAAATTTGTTTATTTATATTTGAAATATTTCACGCTTTCAGATATAAAAATACTGTATCTGTATTATTGGTAAATTAATATAGTACCTGCTATATTTTGGCTAATTACCTGGTGGCAACAAAACGTAAATTTCCAAATTGCACAAGGGAAGTAACAACACAACGCATATGAAATACGTTTTAAGAGATAACTTTCATCTTTTTTATAATTAAGTGTTTAAATAATTTTTAATAATCAATTTTTAATAACCAATCGTTGCTAAGCAACTAGTACACATTTAGCGTCCTTTCCTACATTCTAACATATACAGTTCACCACTATTCTCATATGCAATTTTGTATTTCGCTCTATCCCTTTGGCATCATTGTTAAACTGACCTTGGCCCTACTTGGAAACATACTGGTAAAAGTTTAATCCGTATTCCTTTCTCACATTTCTCCAAACTTTCCCTCTCTCTCTCTATCGCTCTATTTCTCCAATCTCTCTCTCTCACTTCGGAAACCTTCGCATTCCCTCCGCCTCCCTGCAAAGCACTCCTCCCACCTTTCTCCACGGCTGCCTCTCCCCAAACCCATCTTAATCCATTCTGTTCTTCCCCTCCTCTTTTCCCCCACGTCAAAGTGAGTAGGCGTAAGCGACCTTGAGAGGTCGTGGCCTGAAACGCAGTGTTCTTCCATCACCCATCACTCACATCCTCCCTTTCTCTTCCCCCTCTCTCTTTCCTCTCTCTCTCTCGACTCCTTCCCCTCCTCATGTCGCCTTTCTTTCCTCCCTCTTTATTTTTTCTCAAAAAGAACTTCCTTCAAACTTTTGTTTTTATTTCCGTGGCAGTTGAAAAAAACTCTCTCATTCACACACATACACATGCACTGACTTCCTTCACCTTTAATCTCATTTTTTTACGCTTTCCTCTTTCCTTTACTATTCATCTCATTCTTCCTTTCTTTTTCCAGTTCCTCCTCTCCATCCCTCGCCTTCGTTTCGCTCCCCCGTTCTATTTTCTACCGCCCTCCCTTTATCGCCTACATTCACCAATCTTCGCTTCATATCATATTTTTTCATAACTTACCTTCTTTATTCCCTTACTCTGTTTCACTGTACACCGTGCCATTTTAAAAAGTATTTTTCCTCTTCGTTTCTAAAAATATTGTCATCTCTCTCTCTCTCTATTTCTTATTTTTTTATGAATCGTTGAGCTCTATTTTATCTCGCCGATGAATTTTTAGTGCTTGAACTTATTATGGACTCGATTTCAACCAAAATTTTGAAAAATTATGATCCTCTTGCGAGGTCTAAATAAACTAAGAACGGAAAAATAAACCGATTCCCCCAAGTTTGTTCCATATTCCTATGCATGTGATATAGCAGTAATAATTTTTACGCAACCAAACAAACGACGTAATTTATGCTCTTAAAGATTAGCCTAAAGAGAAATGGTATTTAAAATTTTTAAGTGCTAATTTTGTTTAAATGAGAAACACTTAAAATATCAACATGTATTTAACTCAACCCTATCGTACTCTCGATGATTTCATGTAATCGTATAATTTCCTAAAACGCCTCATACTTTTTTATTTTTTGTTGATTTTGTTTTTAAAAATTTAGTTTTCACATATTGTTTTTTCTGACATTCCAATGAAAACTTTTAGAGCCGTTTCTTTCAACAAGGAAAATTACTTCAACTTCGTAATTACATTATTGCCTAGAAGAACTTCAGTTATTGCTGTCACGTTAATACAATTTGTAAATATTTAGATTACTACTATTTTTACTACATAATTGTAGTATAGAAAAGGTAACCTCGAGAAATTTTTATCTTCCGATTGATGGTTGATTAGGTATAAATGCATCCCATTGCATAAACCATTCTTCTATTTAAAAATTAACGTGGTCTCACAAATTAAGCTACAAATGTTTAAAATCAAATTATGTTCGATTGACTAAAATATTTCCAAAATATAAAAATATATTGCTATCATTTTATTACTAAGCAAAAGGCAAGAGAATCTTTAAAATTCGCGTAATCATTTTTCCCCGTATCAAATACCGAATAGGAATTTCTAAAGCAAATTCCATTTCTTTCAACACCGCAAAATTTCCAGCTCATATAGGCAATATCATCCCCGCGTTTAGTCGCTCGTTCATATTACACTTTTTTTCTTTAGAAACCATAATATCAGCCACGTGATCGAAACAAATGCAAAACGCTAGTGGTTAGACACGAGTGCACGTCTCTCGAGCCGACCTCAACGCCCTCTGTCGGAAAGCTCTTCTTGAGAGCAGCGTAGACGGAGAGGAAGAAAGAGAGAAGGATAGGTATGGAGTTGGTTAGAGGTAAAGAAAATGGCGCATAATTACAATGCCTCGTTGCATCTCCCACTTATGTCCGATTGCTGACAAAACCCGCTTTTAATTCGATTGTTCATCTTTCACGCATCATAAACGTCGTGAGCTCATCTCCCCATATTCCTTCCTTCCCGCCTCCAACGACGCGCCTCCACCCCCTCTCTCTCTCTCCCTCTTTTGTTTTTGTTAACGCTACGTTTCTTTTACCTGCAGATGCGACAGACGAAGGCCCCGGGGGAGGGTAGGCTTTGCGTAGTGTCATTCTCTGAGAGTCGCACGTATCTGTTTCGTCACAGGTCGGGGACTGAATAAGCGGCGAAAAACTTTCGAAGGCGATAGATGAGGAAGGACGGGTGAAAGGAGTTTTGGGAGGAATAGAGGAAGGAGGGGGAGGAAGAGAAAGGGGATAAGAGATAGATATAAAGACAGAAAGAGGGACTGAAAAATGATGATGGAATCGTCCCTTTTTTCCTCCATAATTGGAATCTTTTTACGACCAATATTTTCTTTATTTGCGAGAGTTGTGTTTTTCTTCTGGATAAGGATAACTTTTACATTTTCTCGAGTATTGCCATTATGCGTCATTCCAGTTACTTTAACTTTTCTTTGTTAAAATACAAATTGTGTAACGTATCAACATCAAGAATAAAATGTAACACGTCCGTTGTTGATTATGTAACTAGGTTGTAAGTAGAAATATTGCTTTATATATCTTGACCGAGTCTATAAATATTCGTGAAAGTAAAGAAAAGAGTATTTTTCTACTTACATTTTATTTCTACAAATATTCTGAAGTAAAAACAGGTATTCACATATTCTATATAAAATGGAATAAAACCTACTACATTTGGAAATGTATAATTAAATTCCTAACTGTATTTATTTATTAATTAATTATGATAAATATAATAATTGTAATAGTTTACAATTCGTGGATTTTTATTAAAACTCAAATACCACGGCATTATTTTCGACATATTTACACTATTCACTTTCATGATTATAATACCGCACATCCATTGCCTTCGCATATATTTTGAAAATAAGAGTAAGCCTGAAAATAAACGTTTTAACGATTTTAAAATGCATTTTCGCAGCGACTTTATTATGCCTTTGATGTAAGGTACAAGAAAAATGCGTTAGTCATGCCACTCATGGAAGAATTATGCCTCGTAATGTGAAGCATAGGTCCGTAGCATATCGTTAAAGCCGGCGAAGATCCTGATAAATATCTCTTAATGCTTTGGTGGCCAGAAACAAAAACATAGGCCTTAATTTTGGGATTAAAATTAATATAATGCGGATACTATCCACTTTTTACATTAAGACAAAAACGTATCACTTTTTTATCTAAACTATCCAGTGTTTTTAATTTAAGACAAGCTAAAAGTTTGATTGATAAGGTAACTGAAATTTCCTTGGCATTTAAGTTTCGGCTTTATGGGTCCACCATATTGAATATAGCTCATATTAACAGATGAATCAACTCTATACGTATATATATATATATATATATATATATATATATATATATATATATATACTACGGAAGAGGAAAGGTAAATGAAGATATTTAGGGCAACTAGGTGTTGAAGGAAACCCAGTGAGCACTTACCGGAAGAAGAGCCGCTGGGGTGTTTGAGAGACACAAATGTAGAAGTTATTGGACTCGTGTCTCTCTTGTGCTGAAGAAGGGATCATCCCGAAAGCTCCAATAACTTCTACAAATGTGTCTCTCCAACACCCCAGCGGCTCTCCTTCCCGTAGGTGCTCACTGGGTTTCCTTCAATACCTAGTTGCCCTAAATATATATATACATATATCCGTGTGTGTACAAAATATTTAATCATTTAATCATTTTTCTAGCTAAAAAATTGCACTTCGTCGAAATTTATCTCTCGCCTTTCTTTTATTTGTAAGAAATTTTCATTTTCGTTTCCTCGCTAATCCTCAAGTAAGACGTTTTGATTAATGGCTCGCGATAAAAGTCGTCAGCGCTTTGCCAAAACTTTCTCTCTTCTTTTTTCCATTCTCCGAAAGCGTATTTTTGAATGCGAGGTGAAGCGATAAGCACATCGTTGCGATAGACGCTCTTGACTGCGCAATATAAAAAATTACCATTATTCAAATTCGACGTTACTCACCCCCAAAGCCATCGCGCAATTGCTTTCCTCCCCTTTTTTTTAGAAAAATTCATCCGTACCTTATTGAAAGGAAAAAACATTACGCACAGGAATTCACTAGCAGCTTTGTCATCCGGTCAAGGACTCTTTTTTATTATGCATGACTCCACACAACAGATTTTTGAGGATTTTTGCTTAAAAGCGCCAATGATTTCTTTATTTTAACGCTCGTATACGATTATCTTGATAAAATAAAATTTGTGGCTGAGTCAAACTTTGATAAAAGTAAAATTATCGGTGTAGTCATTTTATACTATAATGTGTCTATATTTTTCATTCCGATAATCATTCCCTCCGTCCATTGAAATTGTGGTAGATTTAGAAGTCAGCAAACATGAAAATTAGAATTAAAATTAAAAAGAAAAACAAAGGCATAGATAACGCATTCGGTAAATCAAAAACCTTCAAATTTTTCAATTTTTAATTATACGTGGAACCTAGTTAGAGTGGAAAATTCCGCTTTTCTCTTCAAAAATAAAAATAAGGAATAAACTATGGTAATTTTTGGATTAAAATTCCGCTGTTTGTCTTTACATCTACAGATACACATTATTCTGCAATGCACCAAAGCCCTGGGAAAGCAATGCATAAAAATATCTCCAAGGAATCTTTCCTGCTCTTTTATTTCATATCATGACACATAAACTTCCTGAGAAAAAAGAATATTGATATCAATATATCCTACAATCGATCTCTCTATTTTATCATCACGACCCTGTTCCGATATAGGTGAGGTTTTCTATCATTCCCAAAACCTCATCAGACGTCTTCTGACCTATACTATTTCAGCATATTCGATCTAGCCTTCAGTCAATTTCTCTAGCGATATCCAATAAAGACGCAATGCTTTTTACTCTATTTCATGTATTTATTTCGCGAAGCTGTTCTGCACTGATTCTGTTATTACGAATTTTTCGATATTCAAACGAGCAAACAACCAATTCATAGACACGTGATAGCTTTGTACCTATTAAAAGATGTATCCAAACTAAAGGATGACTCATTATCTGACGTTTGCGACATAGGAATTAAATGTAAAAAGAATCCATTCGTCCCGACGCTGCCACCAAGTCCGAGTTTAATACCTCCGAAATGTTGGCGAATCAAATGTGATTTCCTGCTATGGCATAACTCAAACAAATGAACGTAATTCCCGCACAGGTAAAATCCGTAGTTAAACAACAGAAGCACGAAAATCGTACAAAAGAAATCCTAGTCGAATTACTCACAGTTCGCGTGATGTTTTTTTTTTCAGAGGAAATTATCATGACCAATTCGAACATCGTAAATAACGACGACCCCCGAAGTTCAATAAAGACGGCGAGTAAAATTCCCGGTAAACGAACCGATGAAGACTCTCCAGAGTTCTCCAACAACCCGACCGGTCTTACCAACCTCCCTTTTTTCTCTCCAAAACCTCTTCTTCTTACCTCATTCTCCATCCTCTTCCTCTCTCTCCTCCAACTTCCATGATCTCATCGTCAACAACTCGTAGCACAGCCGATAGACGGCGTCTCCATAAAATTGCAAGTGACGTCAGTATCCGAGGGGTCAAGGTCTTTTCGCGAGCCGTCCTTTAGCATCGCTGCCGCCTTCCCTTTCTTCCCCTCTCGCCCACCTCCCCCTCCCCCCTGTCCCTCACCTTCCCCCTCCTCCTCCTTCTCCAGCCCTTCTCACTTACCACCTCGCCACACCACCGCCTGTTTTCCAATTCCATCTCATTCCCGTTTGCATCCCCCTATTCAACCCTTTTCGCAAAACACCATTCGCCACAATATACTATTCACGTTTCTTCTTTTTTTTTTACATCTCTGTCAGACGACTCCTCCTGCACCAACCACCCATATCCCTACGTATTCCTTTCTCCCCCCCCTGGGGATACCTGCAACCATCAACACACGCTCTCCGTGTCTATTCCCCCATTCTCTCTCTCTCTTTCTCTATGCGATTCGTTCCACTTTGTTTGTTTAGGCGCGAGACAGCCAAGACTTGCCACCTTTCGCGCCCGAAGATGGAAAAAACAAGTTCTCTATCATTCTTTCCTAGCGGGTCTATATTTTTCACTCCGTCGACGGCTTTTGCGAGAGAAAAAAGAGAAAGACGGGAGAGTACCTATCCGATCTCCAAAGAGAGAGAGAGAGGTTAAGGGAGAAAGATACTAATTCTCCCCGCGGGAACAATACTACGCGAGAAGAGTTGCGAGGAAAAGAGAAAAAAATAATCACACGCAAAGGCGCTTCGTTCGTTCGTCCGTTCGATGAGGCGTTACACGCGCGTTCCTCGTCGTAATGAGAGGGGAAAAATAAAATTTTCATTCGTAAGCAAAGAGAGATCTATTAGCTTTTAAGCACACTCGACCGCAAGGGAGGTACGTTTGATAAACATGTTTTTGATTTATGTTCCACGAGTGTCCGACTTCATTTATTTATAACTCCGCGGCGAAACATTAAGGGATGAGAGTTAATCTCCTGTTGAATATATCATTAATGATTTAACGGAATATTCATGACGCCCGTCCGCAAAAGATACTTTTAAAAAAAAGACCGGTCTGTGTGGTCCATAATGAACATTGCAGGGAAGGTTGTCTAACGACGCCTTTTCTGTTTTTTTTTGTGGAACGTTTCAGGGCAAGTAAACTGTTCTATACGAATACCTCGTCATCGACATTAACGTTATTGGTTATCGATTTCGTAGAGAGGCCAACTTTTTGAGATAAATTATACGCGCAAGCGGTAAAGTAAAACATTTCATTTGAATCAATCAAAGTGACGGATATAATATCCAACGCAAAAACATATTTAAAACGAAAACATTTTCGATGATTAGCAGTATTGGAGCATGATGGAAGTCGCCTCTAGTGAAGAAAAAATATCCCGGTCGATCGAGCGTCATAATATCTGTCAGAAAAATGAGGAAACGAGCCGGATAACGAATCATTCTTATCGGCGAGTATCGCTCTTTAAAACGATCCCTTCCCCTTCTCATCAAGTAATCTATCCTAAGCAAAAAAATAAATAAATAAATAAAACTGAGAGTCGACGGGAGTATTTTTTTTTCTTATAAGCGATAGAAAAATAGAAAAGCAACCTTCATTTCAAGAAGCGAGATGTCTTCATTTGCTTCGCTCGCGAGCCAAATAAAGACGGCAGAGAGAGAGGTTAAAAAAAGAAAAAGCTGTGAAAGTGTGAGAGAGAGGCATCACAAAGTTGAATCCGACGACAAATCATTTAACAACCGGGAGAGTGAGTGTGAGAGAAAGGGAGTGGAGACACCCCGCCTCGCTCGCAATCATCCTCTCTCTCTCTCTCTCTCTCTCTCTCTCTCTCTCTCTCTCTCTCTCTCTCTCTCTCTCTCTCTCTCTCTCTCTCTCTCTCTCTCTCTTTCTCTCTCTCTCTCACACACACTCTCCGTAATGCACTCACGTTTTCGTCTTCTCAGAGGGAGAGAGAGAGAGAGAAAGATTTCCACTCATGTCCCGCTTATTTCCACCCAATATTCCCTTCGCGAATGCCACCCACGACCCACCTAACTGACGGAAACACAGCTGGGAGCCTTAGCAGACGGGCACATCTCAAGCGAATAGTGTGTGGAAGAGGCGAAGGAAGAGATAGAATAGACGGAGTGAGAGAGAGAGAGAGAGGGAGGGAGATGAGGAGGTGAGGTTAAGGGTTTAGACAGGCGAAAGTATAAGGGAGAGGGAGAGAGAATTAGCGTGGTTTGACCTTGAGGGAGCGGGGGAGTAAAAAGAGAGGGAGGGAGAGAGAAAGAGAGACAGGATGAGGTTTGACGCGGTTGGTAAAAGGGAGGGAAGGAAGGAGGTGGAAAGGCAAGAACACTCTCACTTTACCTCTTTCTCTCTCCCCCTCCCCTCTCTCCCTCTCCTCTTACATACAAACTCCAGGTAGTCGAGACGATTTCAGATGACGTCATTCACTAGCGCATCCCTCCTCTTTTTTTTCGTCATCCACCACCCCCTCTCCACCCCCCCCCCCTCCCCTCCAACCCTCTCTTTCCGCTCTAAACCCCTCGGACTACTCCTTTTCTTTTTTTTTGACCAAATTTTCCTTCCTTCCCCCAAACCTCTTCTCCCTCAGGTGCGAAATATTCATTTTTTTCTTAAATTCCTTATCTCGCATTCTCCTCGCGAACAAGGGACCGAAATGCCGCTTCGTTGAATGCATTAAAGCAAAACAGCGAACAAAAATCGCACATGCGCCCGCGTTCGGAGAGCATATCGCGTCCGTCGTAACTCTTATCCCCCGCTTAATCATTTCGACGGAGCCATTTTGATTACAAAGCATTCGTGCCGACACATGTATCCTTGTAGGCATAACATTCGGATTGAATGACTCTTTCAGAAAATAATTTTATTGTATGGAATACGTAGGACAAGAAAACGATTAGTGTTTGTCATCACACTCGCTGTAGAATTAATGATATAAATGAACTTTATTTAAGGTTATTTATAATGCTTTAAGGCGATTAAAGCTATCAATTGTATCTAGTGTGCCTTTGAAATAAAGCTTTAATATTGTGTCATTATCAATCCCGCTAAAAGATTAAGTGTGTCTAGGACTCAGTAAATTATGGAAATTTTTGAAATTTATTCTTGTTGCAATTAACTAGGCATTTTGCTTATATCGTTAATGGGAATTTACATCTGTAACCAACCCAGCGTATGAAGCGATATAAACTTCTTGGAGACTTTAGATTCCTTCGTCTTTACGGTTTTTAACCTTCTTAAGAGCTTTTAATTATACAAAATATTTTTAATAGGAATCAAAGTGCCGAAATGACTTCTCAGTCTTATAACGATACAGAGAAAACTGACCTGTTGATATTTTGCTCATAAATATAAAATATTAGTATATTTTTAAAATTTGGACGATTAAAAATAAAAAATTTGTCGAAAGCCCATTCTAATTCATTAAATTTAATGTTTGCATCAATTTCGAACGTCTCAATTTCCGACCGCTTGACTCGCAAACGTGCCTTTGCGAAAAAAAATCAAAAACGCTCCGCGGCACACCTGTAATCTCCCAGCTCGATATGGAAAGGCGCGGAGCACCCAACAAATCACGCGGATTGAAAGGAAAATCACGGCGATGAAACGCGTTTTAAAACCGCCAGCGCAGCGAAAATAAACACCTCTTTATTATTCACCGTGGGGAGAAATCACTTCGGGAACATAACAGAACTTTCACTCATTCAATCTCCTTACTTCTCTCTCTCTCTCTCTTCCTATATTTCAATCTCCTTTCACCATTTTCGGACTGCCTCTAATCTGCTTTTAAAAACCATTTAATTTTCGTTTCTTCGTCTCTCTCTCTCTCTTGTGTTTTCCTTATAACCTATCCTTCTCTCTCTTTCTCCTCAATTACCAATTATCTACCTCTTTTGTCCATTACTCTTCTGACGTTTCCTCTTCTCTCTCTCTCTCTTTGGGATTTATTCCCCTCGCTCCTAGCCCCCGGCAGCGGCAGGAGGGAAATATATTAATGCGTGTGCACCGCCCTTCATCCGAATTAATCACCCTATCCCTCCTTCTTCGCTCTTTTCCTCCCTTTCAACTTTCACGTATTGCCATCCCCTCCGGGGATTTTATCTTTTAAACTTTCTCTTTCTCTCTCTTTCTTTCTCTCTCCCCCTTTCGTACAGTCATTCCCTTTCGAAAGAAGGGGGATAAAAAAAGAGACGAGAGAGAGGGAGAGAGAAACCACCTTCTTACTCTTCTTCCCCTTCCCAAAACAACCAATGCATATTTTCCCCGACGACCTTGTTTTTCGGTTCTTTTTTTACTTTCTTCGTACTTTCTTTTCCCTCCCTTTCTCTCTCTCCATCTCTCTCTCTCTCTTCGCTTCCTCGATCGTTTATTGTTTACTGTTTGGTAGTTTCCGATTCGTCATCGTTTTGTGTCCGGGAGGGGGGAAGGGGAGACGCCCGACGGAAAAGGGAGTGTTGAGTTTTATTAATATCGAAAATCCGATATTTTGAAATTCAATTTTTTTTCGGTGACTTGACGAAGATTTTAATGGCGCGTTTTTTCGGCGGGGAGGGGAGGGGCGGGGGGGGGAATATTCCTTCGGAGATGATGAGTCATAATTATCGCGTCACTGTCCCCGTTATTAGTTGATTAGACACGTTTCACGATTTAAAAAGACTCGTGAAAAGAAGTTCCCACAAGGAAAGACATCACGTTCTTACATTAGAAGGGTCAAAGCGTTTTTAAAAAAAATCTCCATTCGAATTATCATACTCAGCCTCGTTTAAATTGTCAGCGCTTCAACTTTACTAATGTTTTCACCTAGTTTTGACATTTTCAAGGGAATTTATAATTCATCGTGCAAATTATTTTGATGGTTGACTATTTCAAACAGTCGATTTAATTAATGCATTTCTTAGGCAATGACTATATACAGTTAGAGAAAATTGTTTCACTTAAGGCTGCTGGTTTATAATGCTAAGGTTAATTAGACGTCTTCTTAAACCTAAGCTTGCACTTAAGTATGGTTAACTTATTTTGGTAACATAAATTGCCAGTGCCAATGCTAAGACGTCTGGCACCGCTGACAGATTAAAAACGAAAGGTCAGTTGTTTGGGTGAATGCAATGAAAATATAAGTAATGTAATAATTTTAGGCTGCGGTTTTGATATTACAATGAGCGATCAATGTAAAAGGAAGAACAGCTGTTATAGTATGAATGGTTTTACATATTCAAATTTATCAACTAGGATATGATTACTAAGATACGAAAAACATAAAATGCTGACGCTATGGATGATGCGACTTGCACTTGTTTACCCGAATAAGAAAAATAGCATATCTAGCGTAATATTTATAAATCACACACCATTCAAAATCGTTATACACTCGGCTTACTGAAGAAATTTCGCGAATAATTTAGAGCAAATTTCTCCGAGTATTCAATGCAGGTTATTTCGTATCACGGGCACACGAAAGACCGAGGTTGTATATTTTTAAAGGTTTGTATTAAAAATGGAATTCTTAAAATAACTGCGGAAAATTGGAGGCGAAGATCCCCCCATTGATCCCAAACACTGTGAAAGATCTTCATCTTCTCCGGGTTCTTCCAAATCTCCCTGCTTCCCTCTCTCTCTCTCTCTCCCATCCTCCTCATTCTCAATGGACTCCTACACTTGTCTTCCAAATTCTTCCCTGCCTCGAAATTCTCATTATTTCTGAATCGCACTTCGTAATTTGAGAGCCAAGATAATGCTACGGCGCGCAGGTGTATATGATAATCAGAGGCAGAGCGACGCCAAAGAGAGAGAGAGAGAGGAAGAATTCAGTTATATCAAATGGATTGCGTATGCTGTTCCCGAGCTGACCTTGATTCGGTAATGCCTTCTCCACGCTGACCTCCCTTTACCCACTCTCCCTCTTCTCTCTCTCTCTCTCTCTCTCTCTCTCTCTCTCTCTCTCTCTCCCCCTCTCATTTTCCACTCACTCCTTTCCCTTCTCTTATCACAACCTCCATTTTTTATTCGCTTCTCTTTCAGCTGTTTCCGACGCAACTTTCAGCCTTCCTCTTTCTTTTCCTAGATGTCACTACAGTTCAGCCAAATCGAAAAGAAACGGATTTTAAGCCGCGATTTTATGTTTTTTAATGTATTTTTTTCGCCAAGAAAGATTACTTTGATGCGTGATTAAATTAAAAGAAGGTGACGGCTTCCAGGACACATGTTTTAGACTCGTTAAGGAGTAAGAATGGAAAAGAAAATATCTTTCTTTCCCATTTTTCTTCCAAATCATTTTTATATTAAAGGGACACAAATTTTCTAGAAAAGTCGAATATAACAAGTCAAATATATATAATAACAATTAGAATAAATTAAAAGACTTTTTCGACTGATTTTATATTATTAGTACTACTAAAATACGTTATAGAAACATATAAATGCTTTAAAATGAGAAACTCCTGGCAGTTGAGATGCATTTTCTCCGTAATTGATGAAGCGAAGAATTTTATAGGAAGAACTGGGAGGGAGGGGCTTCATGGGTCAATGGATTGAAAATGTCTCATGACTATTATTATATACATATATGTATATTATTATTATATTTCTCTCTATACTATATATATACATACATATACATGTTTATATAAATTACTTCTACTCGCTAAATCTCTTAATCTCAGTTTTTAATTAATGGAAAACTGACAATTTTCTAATATTTTCCGTCCTTATCCAGTTTATATCGCTTATTTTTAGCTATTTTCTTCCGCTTCTCTTTTCGCCTTTCTTTATTTTCGCTCTCCTGCGTTCTTTTACCCTGTCTTTTGTCAACGATTTCTTCCTTCACCTTACGCCTCAGTATCAACTGGAAACCAACTCTTCATCACGGGATATCTTATTCTCTCCTCTATTCGCTCCGCACCTACTCCCTATCCGCTAAAAATTTCGATCTCTCTGCGCTCTCTCCCTGTGCTTTCTCTCTCTCTCTCACATTCCTCCCCAATTCCACCCCCGCGGTGCCAGTCGCACAGGAATTCGCCCTTGGAAAGTTAGGTGGAATGAGAGTGCGATGATGTGGAGGAGATGGAAGTCTCCTCCTGATTCCTTATTCTCTCGCCTGAAAGTCAAAGGCGCTCGCGCGCAATACCACGAGGAGAAGTTAAGACCCCGAGTGTCTGGCGGGACTCGCCGAAATTCTCCATTTCGGAAGGTTTTTGCAAGGTCATTTGCCGATGCGTTGATGGATGCTGCATGTTCTACCCACGTCTAAGCTTACTGGATTACAGCGATTCGCGGATGTGATTCAACTTACAGATCAAATAAGATATCGGAGACGGAATTAAATTTTTCCTGTATTTGAAAATTATGGTATTTGTACATAATTGACACGCGCACAAAAATTTCATTCTGAAAGTATTAAGGTCCAAGGTGCAAAAAATCTAATAAAAAATAAAATTTGATAATTATCATTATTGCGTGATATTTCTATTGAATAATTAAATATGACTGATTAAATGTAAAGCAGCATAAACATCCATGTTATATTCTTGTAAGGAAAGACAGCGTTCCTTCGGTTTCTTCGATGACTACATCAGCAGAAAATTATCGAAAAACATCACACAAACATTTTTTCATCACTCATAGACGACTTCTAAAATGTCAACTAAAAAGCCACATTTGTCAATTTCAGTAGCGATACATTGCGACTGACAATGTGAGTTGTGAGTTTGTTCGTTTATCATAGCGACTGTTGCCTAGTTTCTTGTTAGTTTGCAACGATCTAATATATTTTTCAAATAAAAACGTTTTTATTATTTTAGTATCGACAAATGAGGCAGCGGGACATTTTTATGTATATGGAATATTTTTTTAAATAAGTACTTAATGCAGTCTCCTTTTCAGGTGCTGAAGTTATAATTAAATCGTGAAATCTTATCGTCGCAATGAGAATCTCGTGGGTATGAAAACAAATGGCCTTCCGTGGTTATAAGAAAAATACCACAAGAAATTTTTCTGTTAAAATTTGATGAAAATGTTATTATTCATTCAAATGTATTTTTAAACGATCTTTTATTATTATTGAAAATCAGTTGTTTTTTTCACCAAATCACATTATGACAGATTTATTTCCTTCCCTAAGTAATCTGGCTAATATGAATACACTAGTATTAGTTCCCGTCAAAAATGACGGAGACGATCGATTATTCTGAAATAAAATTGAGGCAGACTTCTTTGACCTGAAGTCATAATTCCTACTGAGAGGGTTTCCTTCGATCCGAGCGAAGGTTCGAAACCCTCGCCGCGCGTATCTATTGTGCTTCAAAAGCTGGCCTTAGTCCCGTCCTGCCACGTATAATTCTTTTTTTCATAGCGTGACAGAGGGAGTGACAAAAGGGCAAAGGGACATAATAAGGCTTTTATATATTACCGATAATTAAAACGATTTGTATTATATCATAATGCTATCCTGAAAATTTCATCAAATTCGGTTCAGTCGTTTGCGAGATATTAAGCTTCAAAGAGCATTACACACAACGTTTGCTAAGGCTTTTATTTATGTGATTTAATGAACCAAAACAGACATCCTTCACTACTTATATCACATTCATTTGATTTTATTCTAAGGTTTATTCGAAGAGATAGAGACGTATAAGAAAGAAAATACGCAATGCAGCGTTAAAAGCAAAGAATATATAAAAATTAATTCTGCGATGAGGAATTAGGCAGGAGAGCTTTAAGAGAAAGGCGTTGAATAGCCCGGATTTGGTGGTCTTGCTACCATGATGACGAGCAGAAAATCACATCTTTGAGGAAACTTAATTCAATTCTCCCGCCGACAGCAATAATTACTACATTTTCTATAGTATTATACAATATATATTACCTCTCAACGTCAGGCTCCAAGACGCTCACAGAAGGGGAACATTTCATAGCCAAATAGACGAAGGGTTTGAGTTTAAAAGCGCATCACAAATGCACTACGTGAATCCATGCCGGATGTTCAGTCCGTCTGGGAGGTTAGCGCCCTTAAGCGCACAAGTCGCCAAGTTGCGCGTTTTTTTATTTCATTTTTTCTTTGAAACAGTAATCAGCGTCACGAGAAGATGTCTCTGTTATTCAGAATTTTCGCACGATGCAGGTAATAACTTACGCACCGTTCCATTTTTCATTAAATTTTCGTCGTCGGAGTGGAATGCTTACGTTTTACTACATAAATTATATGTGTACAAACACACACGAACAAGTCCGCATCCTGCATAAAAACTTATATATACTTATGTATGTGAAGCAAAAGTTCGTTCTCATAGTTACAACAGTACTGAACGAGTACATAAATAATTTTTATTATACTGAATATAGCTGTGAACTGAGTGCTGCTACATTGCAAGTAATTTTAATGTTTCCGTGTAATACACAAAAATTCATCAAGATCAGATAATAGA
This sequence comes from Uropetala carovei, assembly GCA_036926305.1. Lineage (NCBI taxonomy): Eukaryota > Metazoa > Arthropoda > Insecta > Odonata > Petaluridae > Uropetala > Uropetala carovei. The sequence continues at coordinate 1,999,894 of JAXCHB010000089.1, read as the reverse complement.
AAAATAAGATTTTTTTCCTCGTGTTATAAATTATTTCCCAATGAGAACATCATTTTTTTGTGCGTGTAAAATTTTTAAGTTTACGAAAGGATAGTCTACCGCGCAATTTCACATGGCGACACAAATAGAGCATAAAAATTACATGATGATGTTTGCATTACTAGGCCTTGCCACAGTTTCATAAACCTCGGACGCATGAGGGTTAACGATATCGAAAGAGTTTTATCGGTCCAACCCATCTCCGACGCGACGCGAGCGGTCGACTCCGAAAAATCGAGCCCGTTTCGATCCGATCATTTCCATTCAAGGCGTGACATTTTTTAAGGGAATCACGCGCGCAGTCTCGGACACCGTTATCATCCGACGGATTCGGTTTTCCATTAAAAAAATTCTTTTTCCCCCCGGAAAATTTTTCACACCTGGCAAGGCACCTTGCGACGTTAAGAGGCGTACCTTTTTTATTTATTTTTTTAAAGGAATGGGAATAGGGGGGGGGGGGGGAGACGGAATGAAGCTTATGGGAAACGTAGAACCCCGCCCCGAACCGTTCCCTCCACATCCACGCCCTTACTCCGTTCCTTTTCCCCCATTTCCCGAACCTGTCTCTCTCTCTCTCTCCCTCTCTCGGTTCCCGTTCTCATTCCGATCCGTGCCTCTCTCTCTCCTATCTCTTCCTCCCCTCTCTTTCCCTCCTTTTCCCTCCCTCCATCAACCCCCATCAACTCTTCGCGTCCTGACCGATTTCACGGAGTGGATTCTACTCAGGTGTGAGAAAATGTCCTCGTCACGATAGAGGAGCCCCATTCCACTCTCTCTCTCTCTCTCTTGCTCCCTCATACCAGAACCCCCGCTGCCACTCGCTACTCCTCTCTCCCTCCCTCTCTCCAATTTCCCTCACCTACTCTCCCTCCCCCCCTCGGCTATTAAAAACGCTCTCTCTCCTACCGTCTTACAAATTCCGGTCGAAATTGCGAACCGCCGCACGCATGATTACCGCAGAAACCGCATCGCTACTGTAATCTATTTCACAGTCGATGTGAGAAACTTTTAAAGTGCGGGGGCATTGGCCCGCGAAATCCACGGACACGACAGAGTTCGAGCGAGTAACAAAGTTTGCGTGGAAAAATCGTCAGATGGCGCGTATTATTTTCCGTCGCGAATTATCGTGAATGAAAAATTTTTGCGTTTTCATTTCGAAAAGTTCTCATTATGATAGTGAATTATTCTGCAATGCTCGTCGACGCAAAACTAAGAAAAATCATTTAATAACAGGGTAGCACAAAACATTAATTTCCAAAGAAACATACTTTTCTTTTCTTTTCATCTTGCGAAAACCTGATTATTAAAAAACGAATCGTATTATTACGTCACAATGAAAACTATATTTTCATAGTATTTTCACCAAAAACCTTGACAGTAAGAAATTATAATTTGCAAACTCTGTTTTCAGCTTGTGTATTTGTTTTACATAATTTAAAATAATTCATAGATTAGAATTATTCTGATCAACGTGTAGATTATAACATAAAAACAATCAATGCGGATTATTAGTTTTTATTATTATAAAATTCAAAAAAATTAATATGATTATTTCCTTTGCCAACACTAATCAAGCAGTATTATAAAGTGGAGAAAGTCGTAATAGCTCGATCAAAAATTAATAACATCCAAGATTTCTTAAAATATTTTACAGTAATTAATGGGTCACAGCCACAATTTCTCATAATTAGAACTCCAATTCCACCGCTATAGATTTAAATCTAATTAATGCGCGACACTACCGAATAATTACCAATATACAACATCCTTTAAAAAAACAACTTCGGCAAAAAATCTCCATCCAACCTTCTAAAATTACGCATTTTAAGTCCTCCCGAGTGGAGAACGTCGAATAATGACCGAATGATGGCACGAATTAGACGAAACTCAAATTTGTACCAGGAAGCGAGGTATGGATATGCATACTAATAGGGAAAAAAAGGACGAAGACTCAAGCAGCAATCTCGTGACCTGCGATGCTCTCAACGTCCTGGTTATTCCATCAGAGCGACCGTAACGCATGCGAGACACTTTCAGCCTCTTAACCAACTAGAAGTCGGACGTAATCGAAGCGATGCAACAGGGTGATTTCGTCATTTGATAGTCGGCTTTTCCGTCATTACGTCGCGGAACTGCAAGAATAGAGGAGTTGCCCAGACCCGCCCCCGGCAAGGCAATATAGAGATCCGACCTAGGAAAAAAAAGAAGGGTACTTTTAAAAAAAACTCCCGGGGAGAGAAAGAGAGATTCCCCGCTCATTATCCGGTTAAAAGCTGGCGTTCGAGATGTTCCCGCCGATAGAAGCGCGGCGCTCAAAATTACAGATTGTTTTAGTGCCGTCAATTTCGCTGCGAAATCTCTCTTTTCCCCTCTGTCGCATCCCCTTTTAACCAATCTGTTATGCCTAAATGCGTGATCGGTGTGACAAATGACTGCGTTCCCTGTGATAAGGAGAACGTCCTCTCTCTCTCCCTCCTCCTAATCTGTCTCTCTCTCTCCCATTCCCTCTCCATCCCCATTTCTCTCTGTCTCATCCTTTCCTTCTTTTTCCCTCTCTCCTTCCCTCTGCATCAATCTCCCTTCCTCTTCCTCCCTCCCTTTCCTTTTCTTTCTCCCTCCCCCTTTTCACCGTTTCCCTCCTCCCTTTCTCTCCTTCCTTCTCTACTTGTTCTCTCCCTCCCTTTAATTTATTAACTCTCTTTCTCCCATTTTCACTCCGTACGGCCCTCATTCTGTTGCTGCTAAGACCAAGCCACGTTATTCGACGTTTCATCAGCAATGTTGTGTATAATTAAATTGTCCGAAATGTTTAAAAATTATTTTGCACTAGTGTAATAATGCCCGTTGAAATATCAACGGAAGAATTATAGATAGAAAGTTGGGTGATAGATTTCTATCACCACCAATTGAAAACATAACAATAATGAAAAAAATATAAAACAATGAGGAAATAGCCTGACCGTCTTCTGAAAGCTCCTAGCAGTTATAATAACTGCCGCAAGGTGGCAGCACCAACCGATTCGTTGAAATCTTATTTGCAAAGACACAGACAAAAAGCCAGAAACTGCCCCTTATCATTATTATTATTATTTTGATGATTGATTATAAAAGTTGCCCGAATAAACCCTTTTATCTAGGCATATACTTATACTCCATTCCTTCTATCTCCATCGTCTTCGCCTTTCTTTCAATCTAACTTTAGTCCTGAATTCATTCAGCTATTCCCATTCTGTCGACAACCCTTCTTCTCTATCCTCGCTTGAAAAGTCTCTCACGCAGTATTCGAGATGTGATTTTTCCTTCCTACATCTTCTATCTTCCTCTTCCATCCAGAGGAACGCACACACACGCAAAACTTTGCGGCGTCTGTTCTTTTCCGCAAAGTGATTATAGGGCGGCGCCTGTTGTCCAATCTTTAACATCTATACAAAGAGAGACTCATGAGGAAGAGTCACGACTTGCCCGTAATCACGGTCCTTCTGCTAACGTGGAAGTTAAAGGGGGGGGGGGGGGGGGGGAAGAGGAGGAGGAGAAATTGCAGTCGTCTTCTTCGGATCTCCTCCCATTCCTTCGGCGGTACACACGCACACACACAATCGCTTTGTCACGTCTATTTGTTTTGATAATGAACATGTTGAGGCGATTAGGGAAAATGGGAGATGTCTGCTGGGGAGATTATAATGGTTGGTAGAAGAAAATAATTTTTTTTACCTGTGACGTTTAGATGGGTATCCAGGTAAATTGCATGAAACGAATCGTTTTTCCATCTAATTTTTGAAATATGGGATATATATCATATGTTTAAGTTATATATATATAGTATTCAACAATGTTTGGGAGTACAAAACTCTAAGATGTTACCAAATTTACTATAAGCTTTAACCAAAAAAATTCACTTGTCCTACTTCCATTAAATATTTATATTTTTACTGGAGCCACCACTGAAGAGTCTGTTTGGTAGCCAAAATGCGCATCTGTATTTTTATAACCTTGTCAAGACTATTGGAGATAACCAAAACAATTACTTAATGTTTCAATTTTTTATACTTAAAGTACTTATTCTGGAATCGTGTGATTCTGTTTAAAATGTGCTTTACCTAAAAGCTTCATCAAGGTATCTCATCAATAATAAAAGCACTAGCGTTGTCTTTAAAATAAAGGCATATGTCCCTTTTTCTTTACGCGTCTTTTCCTTCGAGGGATGACGCTTTACCTTCGCAATAGCGTTGGAAACACCGGCCGCACCCCATCTTCTCATTTCTTCCACTCATATCGAATCGCTAGGAATGCGATCGACGATTCCTTTTTTTTTTCATTGGAGTGGTATCGGGAGCAACGGAAGGGGAAGACGTGGGGAGGAGATGGGTAGGAGGGAAGAGCCGTGTAGAAGAAGTTCCCACCCACGAAACACGCCTTCTTCGACTCAAAGAGAGAGAGAGACACGCCCTCATTCTCTCTCTCTCTCTTCGTGGGAGGGCCGGTGTTGGAGAGACACTCGTTTCGGGAAGGTTTGGATGGGAAGAGACACCCTCTCGATTGCGGAGGAGGAACAAAAGAGTTGGCGAAACAGACGACTGACGACGCGTGTCTAATTGAGCGACGAAAATTCGCAGGCCGTTGTTCGAACGAGAGGTTTTTTTGAGATGGGAGAGGTAAAAAAGGAGAGAAGGAGGGAAAAATTGAAGTCCCATGATGGCGAGAGAATTAGAAAAGGTTTTCTTCTCCGCGAAAGAAGAAGGCAGGTGTCCCCGTTTGCGTTCAAAGGTTATTCGTTGCGACTGATTTAAATAGTATGCCAGTTTTGAACATACAGATAAGCACGACATTTGGTATATTTTTGGTCATTAAACTGTAGAAGAAATAATAGATACCTAGACATGACATCCTAGGTAATGGTAAATACCTTTCATTTCTTATGGTTAGTAGAGGAAAACATAATATATTTTAACTTAATATTCGAAAAGAGTTAATTACACTAAGAAAATCGCCCATTAAATGGTGAAAAAATGTTTTAATAGTGCTGACATAAAAATAGATAAAGCGTTAAATTCGAAGTTCTCTGAAAATTCGTTCAACGCAGAATACATTCCTCTGTGAAAATCCTTAAGGTAAAAATAGGCGTAGAGGGAAAGTAAGAAGAAATTCACAAAATGTTAATATATATCCAACGAAAATTCTGTTTAAAATTCTATGCACTGAAGTGGGTATTACTGAATGAATGGTTGCTGTTGCTGCTGATTGTACAAATCATGATTCGCGCGTTGAAATCTCCTGGTATTTCTGAAGAAATAAATGAAGGCAATGACCTTAATCGATATGTGCTAAATTTAGATGAACGTTGAGGAATGCTCAAGAAAAATCCTTAGTCCTGAATTAACTTATAAAATTCCTACGTACTTTCTTGAAAGGAGCGTTATTTCTATCACGACTGTGATCATCGTGGTGTCGTGTCTAAGAAGAATTAAAGAACGCGCCTGTCATAATCGATGTGGCACTACGGCTGGCATAGGGATTTGTAAAAGTTTCACGTCGCCGAAGAATGGTAATATTTAAATTTTTTTGGAGTGGTCAGGATAAGTAAATCGATAACGCTTCGTATATACGAGGTAAGTAACGGTAATGCACCACAAGCGGTGATAACGCGTGGTTGTACTATAGTGAGTTATTGAAGGAAAGTATATTCACGCCGATAATTTTGTCAGATAATATCGGAGATGTGAAAGTAAATATTTCTCTTTGTTGCCTGATACTCAAGCGCCTACTTGAAGATTTCGATTTAATGTCCTCTGAAAAGCGCTTCTATTTCTTTTACTTCTTGGACTTTTGCATTTTCACATCGAATTCATTTTTCATTATTCACATAATTTTTGTGCTATTTTATGTTGGTTTTCATTGTATTCTAGCGGTCTTTCCGTGGAAAAAGAATTTATGATTTAACTGCCTCTCCATGTCCATTATGATTTTGCGAAATCTTAACATTTTTGACGGACAAAAGTTTATATATTTTCAGTTAAAATTTTGAAATGTAGAATTACGCAGTCGCTCGATCATGATTCACTGTAGATAATATATAATTCATTCATAACGAGCCTATATTTCTCTATTCCCGTTTGCAAAAAAGTAAACTATACAAGCAATGGATGCGAGCCAGAGGATATCTAGATATTCTTGTGAATACACTTTAAAATCCTCAAACGCAGTTATAGATACACAAATACCTCGCGCAGGTGGGTCAAGGATATACACACTTTTACAGTGTTCCTTCCAAAACTTGCTAACCTTCACCCTCATATCCAAACTTTATTAATTTCTCTATTTTATTCCGTCTTCCTATTCAATTAATTGCTTTTAATTTAATATCCTATAAATATTCCTCAGCGTGACGCAGCTGTCAACGAACGTATATCACCCTGTAATGCTTGAGCAAAATATTTACATATATTTCAACGAAAATATTGCGTGATGAAATCAGAAACATCATTAATATATTAATGCCGGCAATATATCCAACCGCTTCGGCGAAAACATCTTTTATATTTAGACGAATATTAAAATTCATTCCGACCGTTCTTTTTTCCTCGGAGGAATGTCCGAAAATTTTTCGGTAGCCTTGGAAGACTCACCTTTCGTCCCGCGTGACCGCGACGAAACGCCGCGTCGGATTTCCAAGATGCTGGAAAAACAGGAGGGGAGAGTCCTCCATTACGCCGTCAATGGGATGGCCATTCAATCATTTTGTTATTTTCCCACACCCCTCCTCCTCTTCCTTCGCCTGGCCTGACCTCTGGCGACGGCCTACGTCCCTCGCTCGGTCCCTTTCTTCTAACTCTCCAGTCTAGTCGCGGGGTCACTTGTTAGAGATGGTCCCTTTTTTTTCTAGTTCTCCTTTTTCATCATCCTCTCAATAAATCTCTAGTCTTTTGTCTTTTTAAACTCTTACGTGTAAACGGAAAGGGGGCGTTAAGAAGGGCGACCACCGGATCGTCTTAAAAACCCATTTTTCCGATCGGACGAGCACGGCCTTGCGAAGTCACAGTCCTCGAGAGAAATGAAAGGAGAGCGAATCGATGGAAGAGAGAGAGAGAAGGAAAAGATAGATAGAGAGAGAGGTGGAAGCGATTCAAGTTTCTGCGAGTTTTTAAAAAAAACTGGAAAAGGATAGGTAAAACTCTTTCCTTGGGTCGTTTCACACGCAAACACATACGCCAACGCGAAGGTTAAGGGAGAGTTCTTGAGGGCAAAAAAAACGGAGAATTTACACAGCCGACCCTACTCCTTCCCTTTGCGGGGGGTTTTTCTATCTCCCGCTATAGTCGATTGACGGGTGGTTGATATAGATCGATGGATCGCTCCGACGGATTCAGTCTCCGTGTTTATTTCTTTTTTTTTGTTATCCTGTCCCTTTTATGCCTCAACTCCTTTCCGCCGATGTTTTGCCGGGAGATAGGTTTCGAAAGGAAAATAGTTACAGAGGGTGAAGGTCGAAGTCAATCAAACGCGCGACTGTTTTATTTAGGCGGCGGATCGCTTCCAAAGTTTTACAACGAACCGATCCCTCTGGGGGGGTTTCTAAATATCCAAAATGGATAACTATATATTTCAGAATCTTTGAAGAAATTTCGAAAAAATATTATGCCCTCCGGCAAATCGTCCATTACGCTAAATATTCCAACAAAATTAGCCTTTTCATTCATAAGGTAACAAAAGTTTGATAATTATCCTAATTCGGATTACTTGGAGAACAAATTAAGAGAACACTGAGAATGTTTTATTTTAAATGGACAAAACTGCACATTGGGGAAGTTAGAAAGTCTCTATTTATATTTATAAATTTTTAAAAAGCGTTTAAAAGTGTAATGTTGATAAAAACGATAATTCGAAATGATATATATCAGCTGAATCACACCTAAATCCGCAGAAATAATGTATCGAAATATCACGAAGATTCTAGGATTTAACACATTATTCACTATATGTAACAAAGAATTTTTTTGTCCGGTCGCAGATGAACCATTAAATATGATTTTTAACCCGATGAGACATTAGGTTGCGTTGTGGAAAATTTAGCGACACTGACATGTTTGTTGATTTTATTAGATATTCCGAACTTCCTGTTAGGCACCCTAATTGGGACTATCACTAACACTACTGCCGTGACAAGAAGAAAATCTGGTTCAGCTCACTTTTTTGAAATAAATTGTGATATCCGAAACTCAAAATATGGTAAACTATCCGTCCTCCGTTCCCCTCATGCGATCTATTGTGTATCGCGCACCGCTTTCTGCAGGTCCAGTTAATCCGAGTAAATGGAGACGACACACGAAAGATAGACACAAGCGGGATCGCACACCTCGGGAAAACACTAAACTCTCGCGTGGTTCACTTTAAGCGAAAAAAGGAAGAGGACGGCGATGTCAACAAAGCGGCAGGGGCGTTCGGTTGCCGGTGGAAACGGGGGCGGGCGGTAACGAGGGCGGGAAGTATCGATTTAAGAGCGTTGCGGAAGTCGGTAGCGGAAGGAAAGACGAAGCGAGGAAGCGTCGAGAGTGGGAGAGAGAGAGAAAGAAAGGTGATAATGGCAGTAGAAAAAAAAGGCAGTGACATGAACTTACTTCGGAGAGGGTGGAAAATAAAAGGCATTTTCTTATAAGGAGACTGATTACCCTCTTAAGTTTTCTTTAATGATTTCCAATAATAACTCATAAATATCGCTATAAAATTAAATAAAATCAGAATGGTCATTTAATAAACGTATTAACTTTCAAGTTAACCCATTCGGACCACTTGTTTTTGCTAGCCATTTTTCGAATTTAATTGTATTCATCATTTTGGCTCTAGTGTACGTTTGTTTTGGACTGTAACCTCTTCTGATTATAACCTTCGGTACGGAATGTACACGATCAAAATATAAACCGATTTACAAATTAATGAAAGTCATATATTCAGGTAAGATTCGACTTAATAAAAGAATAATCGTCACTTGAGAAAAAATTTAATTGAAAAAAATCAGGACTGAAATAGTTAAAGCTGAAATGAATGCGAAAATTACTTGCTATATTTATGGTTGTAAGGGTGAAAATGCCCGGATGCGCCATTGCAGAAAGGCATCGGAAAAAAACGCCGTTTCCAAGGTTACCTCACGCTGTTTCATAAATAGGATGTCGAAGACTGTAATAAATCATCGCAGCTTCGGTAATTAACTCGCGAGTCGAATTACAAACAAATAAAAGAATTATTTCGAAAAGAGTTAAAAAGTTTCGATCGATACGTTAGTCGTGCGACATTGTTACGCAACGGTTTTATTAGGGACAAAAACGTCAATCGATAATCGATCGCTCGATTGAAAAAATGTCGCGAATGGAAGCGATTTGTAAAACGGCGGCGTATTGGCGGCCGGGACGCGTCGGATCGCAGGTTGCCTACTTTATAATCTCCAAGGCGGCGCTGATTCGAGTCACGGCGACGGGGAATGGACGCTTTTCTGTCATGCTTCTTTTAAGCCTCTTGTCTCCTCTCTACTCTTACGTCCGTCGCCCATTATTTTTCCTCCTGAATAACGTCTTTTTTTGCTGGGGAAAAATGTTTTAAATGGCGATATTTAGAGTCTTTCGGTATTGGCGCGCGCCTGTAGCTCGCTGTCGTTCGGATAGTGAAGGAGTTGAGAAGAGATAAGAGAAAAAAATTTATCCTACAACAAATCTGGTATTAGAGCGCGTTATTAGTAAATTAAGTGTTTATTTCATCGACTTTTATTTAAATTTATTGTTAATAAAATAATGTTTGTTAGTATAATGGAGTGTTTACGTATTTTCCAGCGTTTCTTATACTATATTGAAAGTTTAGAAAATACTATTGAAAGTCGTCATACTACGCTATATGGTTAATGCAACCCTTGTACCAATACTTCCACTCATTACTTGGCATAATAGGTATATCCATTTGCCATAAAAACGGTTATGAAAACCAGATGAGCTTTCCAGGCGCAAAGCAGTCATTGTTAGGGGTAATCTACCGATAGTAGAGAGTATATTCTTCGTCAAATTCTTTATCATAATATACTACAAGGTGTCCAAAAGGTCTTTAACCAAAGGAGAAATTGATTATAATTAATTATTTGTATTGTTTCATTTTTTGCAGATCCATTACAGCTAAGAAAAATTCAAAACAACGTCAAGTTTCGTCTGCAAACATGTTTGGTGATAGGGGGTGAACATTTCGAACAAAAACGACAGCCTTGTTAGAGGGGTGATTATCGTGTCTAGCTCCTAATGCTATGGTCGCAAGTTCAAATCCTGCCGAGGGCATGGTCTTTGTTTTGATTATTACGCTCATTACAAATGCCGTAAAATGTTGTTTATGAGCTTGTTAAAAATGAAAAAAACTAAAAATAAATAGTGGTTCTCCTATGCTTCCACCCTGTATAGATAAGATTTTTTATTAGAATGTAACAGGTTATATGTAAGATTCTTCATTGGATTCTGCTATTGGTGAATCACCACTGATGACGACTGTTTGTCAGCCGAAGCACTCATCAAGTTTTCATAATATTTTTTGGCTATAGATAATGGCCACTGTTTAAATTGGATTTTAGTAATAACTTGACTCGAGTTTTCCTTATTGTCAGCATGCTTTCGTAGATATATTGCAATTACATCAACAACGTTCTTATCGCTATAATCAAATAATTTTAAATTTTAACGAAAGGTTGAGATTCTTTAGAACAAGTTAGCCAGGCAGTGAACAAAATAAATCTAACATAATCCTCAAATCTAACGTAATATTCAACAACAAATGCCTAAGGTGCAGACGTGCCTTTTTTGTCTGAAAAGGAAATGTTTTGATTTTTAACAACAAATCGCAAATTACAACTAAAAATATAAATTTCGTATGTTCAAAACATTGATCTGCATGAAAGAACTTAGGAAGCCTTCGAATTTAGCAGTCATTCGGCGTGAAAGAAATTCTGTGATTTAATCGATGTTGTTTAAGTATGTTTTTGTGATTCCTTGCTGCGTGTTTGAGTGCGATCCCTTCAACGCAAAACTCATCGGAAAATCTATGCACGGCGCTCGCCACTGTGACGTGATTTGTGAAAAGACATTATGAACGGGCTATAAACGCAAACTAAATAATGAAAGAGAAGTTTTTTTGGTATTCAGTGAGAATAAGAGCCTATTCATGTTCTTTTTTTCCGAGAGACATAGTCAACGTGATTAGGAAACATTACAACAAAAATGTATTTAAAAGTACGCGTGTTTTTTTTAATTATGCCAATCCAATGTAGCAAAATGTACTTAGTATTCACCCTAAGCTCTGAATTAAGCATTTAATTTGTTGGCTCAAATATTCGTGCCGTGCATCATCTTCAATCACCATGGATAAAAGTTGATTTTATGAATCGATGCATAATGTTCCTTAGTCTGTTTATTGCGCCAAAAATGTCTGATCACTTTCCAATTGGATAGAATATGAAATTATTTAATGACTTCTAACATTCTAGATAAGGGGTTTCAAAAACGCCGCCCGCTTAAATCATTTATGAGTCCCACGATGTAAGATACTTTATAGAATTATGCAGCTTAAACTCAAATGCAATTATGATTAAAAATTTTAATGTTCTATGAAATTTAATAAATGTATTAGATCATCACTTCCAAATTATTCGCAATTTATTTTTCATTCCCACTTTTCTTCAAAACTACGAAGTTGAGAAACAGAATATAAATTCTTAACACAGAATGCGGCCCAGCGGATTTGGTACGGTGCCATAATGCAGTTCGCAGGTTTTGTGCGGTGCCATTATGCGGCCCACTCATGATTTGAGTTTGAGAACCATGTTCTATATTGACCTTGAGATAAACAACACCTTCTTCAGTTTGGCTGTATCTATTCTAGCTTATTTCAGATTCTACTGGCTGAAATTCAACAAAAATGTGGTCAATAAAGATATGGTTAGATTTATAATAACAAAATCTCTATGACCCTTTTATATACAGCACGACGCATGCACGTCGCGTATCGCGGTTCCATTAACAAAATGTTTGCTTTTCTCTTTAAAGTTTGACCGATTTTCGCCAATTATTTTCTGCTTGTAAATTATATTTTTAAGGCGGAAGCGTTACATTCCTTCCTTAATCAACATCTACATAAAATAATATCTCAAAGGAAAAAACATCAGGAAGCTTGTTTAGTTTAAAAAAGTTTTATTGGAAAACCTTTTCAAGTGCTACATTAACTCAAAGTTCTTAAAATAAACTGCATAATTTCTTTAAGCAATAAAAGTTGGTTACAACGAACTCTAAATACTACATTAAACTACTCAAACGGAAAATGGTATTATTTCGTGTCAATATGAAAACATATCAAAGATAAATATGTATAGGGTCTAGACCAGTGGTTCTCAGGAGATATTTTCTTGTGGCCGCAGATGCGGCCAAAAGCGAACCCTCGTGGCCGCATCAAGGAAAGTTTACAGAAAATGTAACGATAATCATGTAAAAACTTCCATATAATACCTTCTTATTTAATGACAACGGTTACTTATGTATCATTATCAATTGTTTTTGTATAAATAATTGGAATTATTGGAATTTTCTTGTGGCCGCACCGAAATTGTCTGGTGGCCGCATGTGGCCACGGTGGTCGCACTTGACAACCCCTGGACTAGACGATTACGTAGGCACATGTGACTAGAACCAGAAGAGCATATATATATATATATATATAATTAATAAGTAAACAGAGCTACAGGAGTACCTGGATGTTGTCGGTTAGCATGTTCAACTCTGGCGCCGGTAAAACTAATAGCTAAAACGTTCGTTTGCGTACTGCACGACATCCAGTGATTTATTTTGACGAATAAATTCCCCATACGTTTACGAGACAAATTGTTTACATATATTAGACGAATATTCCCATACGGATACCCATTAACAATCTTGTTCACGCAATTATCACGTTTCGTGTTAATCTGAACGAGTTTTCCTAGGAGGCGCCTAACGGAAACCGCCCATCCCTCGAGATAACACTCTTTTAAGTATCACGTTACAAATGCATTAGCATGAATTACCCACGCCTTTTAAGAGTTTCAACGCCTGTCAACGATCTTTCCTTCCCTTTCTCCAGAGAGGGCGAGACTGGAAACGAGACGCCGAGAAAGAAGAGAGAAAAAAAAGAAGGGATTAAAAGAGAAAGGAGAGAGAGGGAGAGAAGATTTCTTAAAGGTCATTGTGTCATCCGTGCAATAGCCTAGACCCACCGATACGTTGTTCTCTTCTCACCTCTCGCTTCTTAAACCGTCGTCTGGGACCGAGAATTTTCCAAGGAACGCGAATGGTTAGGGATGAACTTCAGAAGGAAGACAATACCCGGTAACTCAGAACAATCGTCCCTGTGTGTGTGTGTGTGTGAAAGTGTGTTTGTGTGTGTGTGCATGTGACTAGTATGTGGACCTCCGGGAAAAGAAACACGCTAACACACACACACACATCCGCACACACATCCGCGCACACATCTTTTCCCCCCATGGCGCATCGCGTGGAATAAGAGAGGTGTTCGGAGATGAAGGTAGGAATCGCTGGAAGGTGTGAAGATCCTTGCCCTACGGTCCCTATGTGGTCGGGAGGTAGTCCGCGGGATAAAACAGGGGTATGGGAGGCTTAGCGAACGGAGATGTGGGTGTGGGATGAGGGGGTGGGTTGTAGAGAGAGAGAGAGAAATGGAGAAAAGGGGGTTGCGGTAGGAGGGGGTTAAAGAGGGGAAGGGGCGAGACGGAGAGGGAGGGGGAGGTGGGGGGGAGAGTGTTGGGAGGGAGGTGGTGGGAACCTATAGTAGGGAAGTCCGATTCCATTTTCTCACGCACAAACGCTCACGCACCAACATTCCCTCACCGTTTCCCCCATCCCCCTTCCTCCCTCCCCCTCTGCACATCCTCCCCCACCCACTCCTCCTCCCTCGCCCACCTCTTAGCCCGATCGCCTTCCAACTCTCCTCCCGCTCCAGGTTCCCTCGCTCCCCCGTCTACCATGCTTCCTCCTCCGATACACGCAACTGACTCCTCGACGTCCTGCATACATGCATGAGACCTCCCTCCACCTTCCCTCCCCCTTCCCCTCTTACATCTTCTCCCCCCCTCCCTCGCTCCTTCCCCCCACCCACCTTTTTATCCGTTCCTGCAGTACTCATACCACACGCGTTCTCTCCCTACTACCATCCACCCTTATTGCTTACCCATAAGATATCCCCTGCTTCTTAAAGGGAGTAGACAGATAATGGCTGCATAAAAATGACATCTATCAATCTTTCTCTGGACGCTATTTATAGATTGATGGTTTCGATTATGTTGATGGCTGGTCTATCAAATATTTTTCTCAGCGTGATCGAGTCGGTATCGACGTTAGCCAATGGTATCGGAACGAATGCTAACTTATTTTTAAGGACGTAAGTAACGACAACGTTTTTCGCTCTAAATACTTACGCATTTAATATACAGGGTGGGCCAAAAAACTGTACCCGATTTCAAAATTTAAAAAATAATAAATGAAATGTGATATGAATGTGAAACAAAAACCGATTAATAGAGGGACAATTCCAATTTATTTCCTTCAAAACAGATTTTCAAATGTCTTCCATCGATCTGAGCACACATGCGAATGTGTACAGTAAAGTAGCTGATTACAGTCTGCAGAATTACACGCTATAATATTGGCTATAAGTGTTCATGTAAACTTCTCTGATACATTTTTTACACACGAGAAATAGAGGTACTTAATAAAAAAATTGACTTTTTCCTGATTATTCCGCTTCATTATTCAATCTTATCTTGTTCGATTATCCTGTAAATTCATTTTTAAATCGGGTACATTTTTATGGCCCACCCTGTATAAAACTATGAAAATCCGTCAAAATTAAATAACGTAAACTTCTGAAAATTTTCCTTAACGTGTAGTATATCTAGCTCGAAGTATTAATTTAAGCGTTGGTCGGATTTGGTTTATTTGATTCCTCCAACACTGGGAAAAGTTTTACCTACGTAAAAATGCAAACATAGCATAAAAAATAATTTTACAATTCGAAAGTAACATATTAAATAAAAGTTTTGATATTATGATAATCAGATAATATAGCACAGTGATTTACAAAAACATATTTAACAAGACAAACTTCAGATTACTAGGAAGATATTATGATGAACATTTTTATTTTACCTTTTTAAATACTTAAATACATTTTTACGTTGCGATTTTTTAAACTAATGGGATTAGTAAACTATACTTCGTTTAATTTCGAAACAATTTAAATCACCCACTTATAATCTAATCTCATAACAATTTTCAAAAATATTATTAACTGATGAATTCAAACTTTTAATTTCTATTGTTTTTAATTAACCACTAAAGTTTTAGTTCATTTAAACAGAGCAAGATCAAATTTATGATAATCGCATGTACAAATTCTACAATATGTTGAATTTAAATAGGAGGAAATGAAAATAGCTTGCCTATAATACAAAAATATATTCCAAACATTTTTAGAAAATCTTTTAACGCAAACAACGAGGTTAGCTTTTTGAATACACATTTTTATGCAAAAATATAGTCTACATACATTTCATGGAAATCAAAATTTAATTTGTTTTTATTAAATTTATCATCCATTACCATCTTCAAAACACGAGTCATACTGGATACTGCAACATGTTAACATCACATTCAAAACAAAAGGAACGAAAAATTTTTGTGGATTTTCCAAGGTTAATAAACTTGAATTGAGTTTGCTATTAGAAGGCCGAACGACAAGCACTCAATTTTTTAATTCTAATTAATTTCCCCGAAAAAAATATATATTGTTTTCTTTCCGGCACCATCCCAATTGCAGACGAATTGAACCAGCGCCAATTATCTGAGTCCAAAAGATATCTTGTACAGAGGATCGAGTCACGCAATTTCTTCCGTGAAAAAAAATCCGATCTCCCTTAAAAGAGAAATGAAAATAGATGATTGAAACGTAGCGCTTAGGATAACGACTTATTCGAAATAACCCTTCATTATGTCGTAAAAGTAACGAAAAAAGCGTCCCGGATAAAAAAACAAGAGAGCGGATAGGAATTCGCTCTGCTCCCGTAAATTTTACGGTTGTGGCCCTCGGGAAGATTTTTTTTTTTTTGACGGGAAACATGGAGAGATAGGGGAGAGAAGTTAGGGGTGGGGTAGGGGAAGTGAAGACCGTTGGTCAGGTTGCTATGTCAACCCCTCCCCACCCCCTTCCTCCGCCCAATTTTTTCCTACTACCCCTCTTCCCAATGATTCCCCTCGCGGCCAAATCCAACACGCCGTCATTGCCACGCCCAAAATCTAAAAATAATCCTAAGAGGACCCCGTAGAACCAAAACGAGGCGAATGGTGTCCCTATCCGTGCGGCGCCCTGGACATACGTGACGTGAGTGCGAAAAAAAATCAGCACTGGACTCACACCAGATAGCGCTCATTGGAGGAAGAGGAAGGAAAAAAAAAGGAGGTAGGGGCGAATTGCTTGTGGTAAGGAGTTCTTTTTATTGGGGAGGGGGTTGGCGAAGTATCAGATCGGCAAATGGAGAGAGGGAAATAAAAGGAAAGAGGAAGGATGCGTATCACGTCGGACCTGATAACCCGGCCGAGACGAAACGCACCTTATCCTCTCTCTCCCTCCTCCCAGCCTACCAACAACGCTATCCTGCACCCATGCCTCTATCTCTCTCTCTCTCTGTCTCTCGACGATCCAGACGGCTCTCCTTCTCCCACCTCCGCCGAATTCCGAAAAAAAATCCATAAAAGATGTAGGGAGAGGTCCAAGGATGAGTTTTGTTGAACTATTCGCGTCGGGACAGAATATGTAGAGGATGCGAGCGTTGAAGTCTCCGGGAGTGGGAAGGAAGAGATCCTGGGTCAACGCGGAAGTTCAAACGGAAATTATGGCGTTCTTATTCTCCACGGAGCGTGTTGAGTGAGACACGGGAGTCACTGTTATGGAATATAAATCGCGAGATCGATAATTTTTGGAAAATTGCATTCGTAATTTCGCCTAACGCGTATACACGTGTGGTAATCTACGGATTTCGTGTGAACAATAAAAGTTTTTCCCGTGAAAATAACTGGGCTCTTATTGTTAGATGCTAAAATAATATGGTAACTGATTTCTATTTTAATCATTTACGATAGAAGATAGTTTGCACATATACGGATATGTAGCGTTTGTTCACAATAAAAGTTAGATTAGTTACATTTAAATATGCGCATATTGGGCCAATTATTGTTGAATTTTCAGATGAAGCAAAAACAGAAAGTACGAATTCCATAATTTGAAGTTCTTGCAACCGTGAAAGTATGGTCAATCGTAAGCCTAATTTTCCTTAAGCTCCCATGTGGTCTAGTGGCTAGGATATCTGGCTTTCACCCAGAAGGCCCGGGTTCGATTCCCGGCATGGGAATATTTTTGCTATTTTATTTTTTCTTGATTGTTCGTTGATGTTCCTTAATCCTATGTATTTTAAATAAAGGTGAAAAATAATCGTGCCTTAATTTTATAAACAATAAGAGAAACAAAATTATAAGCATTTTTCCACAGAAATAAAAACATTACCTCCACTATTCGAGTGTGTGTGCACATGAATCTTTCTGAAATATATAAAAATTAATTTTAGAAACATTTTGCTATGATGTTCACTAAAATTATCTTAAGTTAGAACTATATGCGACAAATGCGAGAATCCATTCATTACAACAAAATTTGACATTATTTTTCATTTTTAGTTAGCTCTAAAATTTTCTAGCTGTTAAATTTTTAAGCAAGCTTTAATTCATGGCATATCTAGTTTAAAATTCAAACTTTCGTTTTCTCAAGGAATGAATATTCGCAAAAATATTGGCATTACTAAATTAAGAGAAAATTTGTGCGTCCAAGAAAGTTAAACTTAATGAGTATGGTGATACCTTTATGACTGGGGAATATTGCGTGTCGTAGGGCAAAAAACAAAATGAAATTGAAAGTAGTCAGTCTCATTCGCCGCTCCTTCGTCACCCCTTTTCACGCCAAACCACTAACTTAAATATATTTCTCACGATAAGAAATAATTTATCACATCCTTGTAAAGTACGACACTGTAAAGGCATTGATAAAGAAACCTAATCGGAAAGAATTTATTTATAGTACATTTAGTTACAGAATATATTGCAGTTAATTTTCCCAATAAAAATTCAATATAGATGTAAAACATAGCAAAACTAAATACGACAAAAAGATTGTGAAAAATCTACCAGAAATAACTAAGCATATTTATTCTAAAATGTTTAATAAATGTGTGAAATGATTGCGATTAAACACACATCCCACGCTTGGCATGGTTTATATTTACGCATTATCGGTTTAGCACGGGTTTATTTTAAAGAGCTACTTCGAATTACAATCAATTTCATTTTTACACGATTTCCAAGCATTAAAAATTATTTCATATTTCAGTTCGACTCAAAGCTTAAGATAAATAATAAACGAAGCAATTCTGAAAAACATATAACTAATTTATATTGCGCGCCAATCTCAAGCCGGCGCTATAAATATAACCTCGCTTTGCGCGGTTTCGCTTTACACGGTCATTTCTAGGAACACACGTGCCGTGCAGAGCGAGGGAGTGTAAAATGGAGCGAATAAAAAATAATAATGTGTGGAAGATACAAATAGAAAAGAGCGGGAAAGAATGAGGGCTAAAAGATAGGGAGAGGAAAAGAGTTTGGACGAGGGAAAATATTTTTCTCGTAGCGTGGAAGCACGCGCCCCGTTCGGCAAGCCTCCGTGGGCCACCTTCGCCCAAGTCTCGTCTGAGGAATGCTGTGTTTGAGAATTCGGATTGAGGGAGTGATTGCCTCGAATGCGTCGTACAGTTAATGTATAACGGTCATGAGAACCCGGAAAAAAAAGGATAATGTTCCACCGCGAGCCAAGAGAGACGTTTAAAAAAATCTCCATTAAAATGTTTTCGATATATGTGTTTGTGTGCGAGAATGGTCGGTTCATTTGTCCTCTTCGCTGCCAACGGAGCGTCTCGGTTTGTTACCTAAGAGACAATAAAAAGGGCGTCGGTCGACTTTAGATGTCTCGATGCGATATGATATTGGGGACATAACCCTGTTGATTCCCGATGGAGAGTTTATTTTGATGCCTGGTTTATTTATTTATTGGTTTATTTTCCATTAGCTATTAAACAGAACGGATTTGGTATTTATAAAAAAAGAGTCTGTTAAGGGTAACAAATACAACAACGAACATCCTCGTCCCCAGCGGGATTCGAACCCCAGATACTAGCAAGATTTTTATTTCAAATTAAAGGGGTGAGTAATGATTTTATACATCTATTTCGAAGTGGCAAATGTTTCTGACTCTTGAAGAGATATAGTTTTCAATGTATAAAATGTACTATTTGAAACTCGACTCCATTGACGTCGCCAGAATGAATTGTATCTAACTTATATATGAGACATCGAATTTCTAAAAGCATCAAATTATGAAAAATATTAAAACATCCTAATTTTCTTAAACTTGCAAAATTTAAAACGTGCCCTAAAAAATTCATAATTACGATATTTTTTAGCGCTGCATTCCCTAATTAATATCATAAATTTCCTCTCATGCCTTGTAACATATGTACTTTCATTAAATTCATAAGAATCCTAGCGTATTTCTATTTTGTTTTGTAGTTTATCGATTCATTCTTTACGGTCCTTCCCAATCAAATCATCCCCTTTTTAAACTCTATCCTTTTAACGGTGCCCATACATTGGGCTGACCGACAAGAAAATAGTATCACACATAAGGAAGGATTACAAAACCGTCGAAGAATTCCAAATTTGCCGCGAAAGAAAGCTATTCGAGATGTTGTATTCTGCCCGTGTTAACTTTCGGAAGAAAGTGTCCTGAATGATAAAGATCCTAGCAAACTTTAGACGCTCCATTCGAATAGAATGGCCGAGGGGGACGATGGAAAATGAGAAGGCCATGCATAACGAACAAGGCGAAGAAAATCGTTTGATATTCACTATAGAGTAGCATTTTTAAGGAATTTTAGAAACCTTGTAAAGGGAAAGACCAAATGACGAAGGAGTGAATTGTCACTGGGGATGACTGCTTCGCAGCCGATATATTCATGTGATTTTTTCAATAATTTTATAGGATTGGTATACATATTTCTACTGCGATGTGAACTCAATAATTCATTTTTGGTTGACAATGAATGAATGAATGATGACAATGAAGAGGTAAGTATAAAACTCAGTAATTGTGGTTAATTTCAACATTAATCTGTGTATCTCTTGTTACTTAGCAACATAGCTCACACGCCCGAAAGAACACACATGTTTACGCACATACTTTAATATACGTAATTAAAAATATAATGGACATAATACAGCGTACTTTGCGGCGGCAGGCGAAACCGCGCTCTCCTAATGAATAAGCAGATAACCATCTGGACAAATTAATTTTCTCGAGACAAAAACTGCCGATAAAATACCGGACTAAAAATACCAATAAATACCGCAGCGAAATTCTGATACAATGCGACTAATTCCGTAAAAATGATACCGCGTCACGATACACTTAATTGCATTATTACAAGGGACGATAGCAATCAAGCATGCCCGCGGAGAAGCATCAGAATGGCGATAGTGATAGGCATCTTTCACGGACTACTGGAAAGGTTGAGACCCGGATAATGGATTCTCGCGAGAGGCAATCAAGATCAACTACGGACGTCTTTCTAGAGTCTCTCATAAGTTATCTGTCTGCCACCGAGCTAAGAAATCTCGTGTTCGAATCTCGCCAAAGGGAATTTTTGAAATGCTGCGGATAGAGTTCGCGAAGGCTTCACTGAATTGATTATCTCGAAAAGGAGTTTGAGGATGAATGAACTCGAATTAGCATTAATACAATGATTAACTTCTCTGCGCAGCTGAGGTAATCAAGGCGAGCGGTAACATGCCGCGATCACGATGAGTAACGAAACCGATATTGGGAATTTGTCAAAGTCAGTCCTCCGCACTTTGGAATTTAAAGAAATTTTCAGTGTCGGGCGAAGATGAAAATGCAGAAGTTAATCTCATTTCACTGAATTAGAATGGTGCCGAAAGGATTATTCAAGTTCAAATTTTTCTCCATAAGAGTAAAAGTGAAATAAGTGGTGACTGCTGAGAACGAGGGAAAATGGACAGTTTAAAACGTTTGAAACTTCAGGCATATTGTAATCATTATCAGTTTTCAAATAAAATACATTTTTATTACTAGTTGAAAGTTGACGATATGTATATATGCTCAATTCCTTTAAAGAAAAAGGGACAAATAAAATATTATAATATATTCCACTTAATCCTGAATGGATAAACTTAGTTAATGTTATGATTCCATGTAATTGAACCGATAAACGCATTGTGATTAAATTTAATAAACATTTTACGAGCTGATTCCTCCTACTTACAGATACTCTTCTGAAATTCATTGATTTCCTATGCTTCTCCTCCATATGTAATAAATATGTACTATTTACAAAATGTTACTCGAATTTTTTAATATTACACAGTAAATTTTAAATTAAAAATTTACCAGATTTTTTAAGCAAATTACGATCCCCTATACAAATAGTGAATCCTAATCCAACTAGCAAATATGGTGCTTTCTATCGTGTTGAATATTTTTAAATATAGATTAAATGAATAAAATTTTTCGGCATAACAAATTTCATTATTTTTTCATTTTCATCTACTATCATAAATTTTCTCTCCGTGAAATCTTACGAAAAAAACACAGTTTTCCTACCTAAGTCATTATACGACATAAATATTTACCTATCCCATTACAATATATCAAATGACAACAAGGTAAACGTGGAATAACATGAAACAAATTCTTCTACCTTACTCAAAATGTTATTCTATTTTGATGCCATAACCTCATAGTCTTTCTCTTCTTTCAGCTGTAAGGATAAATAGATAACTTCTCACTTTAGGCCTGAATATCCCACCCTTTTCAATACGACGAATATTGAGATACTTTATAGAATATCAAGCGAGCACAACGTTATTTAAAACAATAACAACTTCAAAGTATTTACCAGTGTTTTTAAATATATTTAAGAAGAAAAAGATTAAAATTCAAATAAAATTCCGGGTTCTCGCGAGGGCGATTTCAAGCACCGCGAAAGAGTACGACACGACTGAACGAGGAAACATGGATGCTCGCAAGCACGAGGTTGGGAACCCTCGCGCCAGGCCGTTGGCCTAAGAAGGGCCACATTAAAAGAGACAACTCGCTAAAAAAAAAGCCAGAGAGTGGGAAAAGGGGTACGTAAAGGGAGAGAAAGAGGCCGGTGGCGCTTCCTCGTGGGAAATGTGCGAGAGAGAGAGAGAGAACGAGTGAAAGGGATAGATTGAAGACAGAGGAGTCACGATCCGCACCGTTTCACTCAAGCTGCTACATCCAACCTCTGTAAGTCATTAACGTCCTCGGAGAAGATTTTTGACGTCCATTCAATCGAAAGGAGCACGTTTTCTTTTTATTTATTTTTTTTTCAAATCAAGGATTGAGACCTCCGCGAGATGGCAGAAATGAGAATCGGAAGAGGCAATCCTTCTTCTCAAACCATTATTCGCTCAAATGCCGCTACGAGTTCTCGATAATGCGAGAAGATAACAACCGACTTCGCCACCGAGCAGGCGAGCGAAAATAATAATAAAAAATAACCTTCGGAACGTTATTAGTGAAATCGAAAAAAATAAAAAGCGAAGTATAGAGAGAGAGAGAGTAAAAATAGGGGGGAGGACGAGTATGCGAGTGTGTGTACTCGAGGAGTGGAGGGAGATTGTTAGCGGAACTATGATTGCATGTGTGTGTGTTAGAGAGAGAGTGGGAATGAATGGAGTCTTTGGAAAGGATGCACCGCCGCGGACTTCCACGCACCGCCGCTGATGAGAATGGGTGTGTGTGTGTGTGCGCGCGCGCGGTAGGAGAGGTGTCGAAGAGGGGGCGAAGTGCATAAGCAAAAAGGAATAGGAAGAGGTGCTGAAACGAGAGGAAAAGGAGGGGTGCGGAATACCAGACGGCGCCTAGGATGAAGGATTGGGAGGTGGAGAGAGAGAGATAGGGTGTTAGAGGGAGGAGTGAGAGAGAGGGAGAGGTAGGATGAAGGTATATAGGGGGAGGAAGAGGTGGAGTTGTGTGTGTGTGTGTGTATGTATGTAGAGGGTGCGGGAGGTAACGAATGAAGAAGAGATGAGGAAGAGGTGAGATAGGCTAGGCGGACAAGAGAAAGAAGGAAAGAGAGGAGAAGGAAGAAGAGAAGGAGGGAGAAGAGGGAGGGGAAAAATATGGCAAAAGGCCCAGAGGTAGTAGTAAGCATTCCCATGGCCGAGACGTTTTTGGAATGCAGGAGAGGGTAACCTCGCAAAGTGGTGTCGACTAGGAGGAAGGGAAAAGATAGTATAGGAAGGAGAGGAGTTAAGAGGAGTAAGAGAGGCAAACGAAGTGAGTTGGAGGGAGAGAGAGAGGGAGAGGAAATCGCCATGGGAGCTCTAAGAAATGAGCCTCACTTTTCCATGCCATCTTTCCACCCTCCTCTTCCTTCCTTTCAAACATCCCCGAGCCTATTATGCGACAGAAGAGGATGCGATTGAGAACGTTCTTTTATTTTCCTGTTTTTATACAACTCTCTCCCTCTCTCTATTTCCCTATTCCTCTATTCCCAAACCCCATTACTTACACATCCGCCGCCTTGATAACTCATCTGTCTCGGCGTTTCGCGTTTTACATCTCACTTCCCACGGGGCCGTTATTGTGTGAGCCAGGTCTGTTGGAGCTGAAGGAAGGAAGAGAGAGAAGTAAGGGAGCTGTTAAAGGAAGGTAGTGGTGTATGTGATGCAAGGATAAGATCTCTCTCTCTCTCTCTCTCTTTCTTTCTATCTCTCTCCTCGACCTCCTCTTCCCCCTACTCTTTCTCCGTAGTCTTAAGGGAGGCGTCGTATTTTACGGCAGTCCATGCAGGTCTCCCTCTTTTCTTCCACGAGAAGAAAAAAAATGTTGGCAGGGCTTTGGGATGTGTTAACCCCCTCTCTCTCCTCCTCCTCTTTCCTACCTCCCCCTCGGGCCGTGCCAAGGAAGGTCTCTCTCTCTCTCTTGGTTTAACCTCAAAGAATGGCTGAAAGGTGTCGTCGTCCGCCCTCCCCACGAGCGAAGAAAATGAGGGGAACACTTTATTCGGGATGCAGAAATTAATTCTTTCGTTTTGCGCGGAAATAGAGGATTCATATCGTTAAGTTTTTTTTTAGTTTTCGATCTGATCATCTTGTGCATGTCGATTCGTTTTTGGCAAGACAATTCACTTGGAGGCAACATGAAAATATATTGCCACACTAGCTGAGTGTTTCATTTGCAAAAATCCAAGTTGCACGTTTTTCAGAAGCCGATTCCCAATCTTTGTCGAAATGTATCATTGGATTGTATAGCTGCAGAAACGGGAGAAAAAATACATGCAGTGTTGTCATTCCAACAGCGATGTGAATGCCTATTTTTCTCGATAATTTACCAGTACAATTTCCTTAAATTGCTTGATAATCTGTATAATATTTGTCCTAAGGATTAATTTTCGCTAATTACTACAGATTTTCTCCAGGCTACTATAACACAAAGATTAAAATTGAAATAAACGTGCGTTTTGCTTCTATAATTTAAAAAAATTTTAGTTCACTGTAACAGTAACTTTCTTTTCCAAAAAACAGATATTCCATTCCGGCCACTAGTCCTTTTTCCTTAAGGGAATTCATGCTGATAACAAGGTTTTATTTTAGGATTAGGAATGGGATATGGAGTCGGCAGTACGGAGCAGCGTAAATCTAAATGAACAAGTTTGTCCAAGCTAGCCGCAACCAGTTTAAATGACAAATAAAATATATTGTTTTGGTTAGTAAGAATGAGATATATAGTTGGCAAGGTAGCTTTAACTCTTCGGCTAATTCGGAAATTATTTCTTGCATTTATGAAGTTATTTTCTCCTTCAATGCAATGTTATAAATTAAATTGCACGCTTATATGAGGACAGATTTATCAATTTTTAAATCAAAATAATATGTAATTACAACTTTTAGCATGAAATTTGGAAACTTCCTAATGAATCCAATGACTACAAGAGCACCGATACACTTGTGAAAGAAAAAGATTCCGCTCCTTGCTCAATCGCATTCATCAGCTCACTTAGTGTTTATGTGGAGGATGGGACGTCTCCATCTCGCCCCAGATAAAGACCACATAAATCAATCAATCCCATAAGCAATAAGTTGTTTACCCCGTAATACAATTTTAATTAGTAATTCATATCACTAGGCTTAGCAATGGGATAAAATTGTTTTTTCTTCAACGCCTGTAACCATGTTAATGATGAACTATCTGCTTTGTAAAAAATATGCATAAGGGAGTATAATGGATTCCTTCCTAATTCAATCTGAAAAATTAATGAAATTAGGCTTTTGGAACTGCTATTGCTGCCAAATGGTCAATCTTATTTAAGAATCTTGGAAACTGGCGATCTAATTAATCTACCCATTAGGATTCACAATGGAATCGTCGGCCTCTCCCTTATGGCAGGAATTTAAACTATGGTTATGTTGTTCCAATTGACATAAGAGATTGAAAAAACTATTCCATCTTTTTAGAGATACATAGGTATGAACACCTCATTAAATAGACTGGAATAATGCCGATTAAGTTTACATAGACATTTTTTTAACTCGTCTTCTGTAACTTTTAAAATTAAAGTTTTCGAACTAACCAATACATCTAAACTCTGTTTAAAAATCTAAAATAAAATTGAACTAAAATTATTAGTTTTCATCCATTTCTTCTGTCACTTATTCTCACCTTCTCTATAACAGTCTATTCGAACACATTATTGAAACTCTCGACATGGTATTCATAGACTCGGTTTCGAAAAACTCATCCACTTGATCGAACGTACTTGAAATTAAATTTTTTCACGAATTTTAGAACAGCGGCGGGGGAAACGAATCAATCCTTTTAGAGACGACAGAAATGTTCGGTATCGGATTTAGGATGGCGCGGGGGTCATCCTTTATAGAATGCGAGAGATGGCGTTCCGATAGTTGGCATGGAAGCCAAAATTCCTTTTTTGAGGATCCCAACGTCTGAAGGTCGTCTTGAAGAATTGATCGTCTCCCTCTCGAAATGGAATGAGCATTTTTTCGTGGTGGGTAAAACCCAAACAAATGAAGCCAGGTTTGCGACGCCCAGACTCGCATTTTTTGCCATTTTTTTCTTAAGACGTGAAATTTCTTCTTTTCGTGTGAAGTTAGCTTATTGATACTGAAACTTTCCCCACTACAATACCATTATAAGTGACCGTTCCGAACCGACCGTTGAAGTTATTTTATTAAAAAATGCAGAAAAGCTACTAGATATAATTTGTCCGATCAAATATAACCCAACGTGGTAAAGAAAAACGATCACGCGTACAAAGAACCAAATTTAAAAAAATAAGAGGTGTGCTCTATAGTAAATAGAATCGCGGAGGAGTGGAACAAGCTACCTGGAGTTCTCCTTATTCTCTTATCGAGAAGCAGAAAAGTATTTAGAAGAAAAATTGTTAGTTCCCTGTATAAAGTTTAGGTGTAAGGTTGTATTTATATGTTATTCCGTATATGGTAGTTGCTGACAAAGTGAAAATCCTAGCACAGACTCGCTGATAAATTATTTGAACTATTAAATGTCACTACTTGTAGCTTTTATTTTGATTTATTGTATAAATACGTGTAACTTTGCCATCTGACTAGTTTGGCCTACTTGTAACGGATTTTATAATAGATAAATAAATATTAAGCGACATCGACTGTATAAAACCACGATGTTATAAATACGGTACAAGCCATTTCATTAGTGAAGACTAAAACAAATTTTGGAAAAAAGCGCCAACGAATTCAAAGGTTTTAAAGTTTTATGGCTTCTTACATTCGCAATTTCGCGTATCCTTTTGGCATCGGATTATGACGGATAATTGAATGGAATAAACTAATTTTTTTTAGCAATATGGTGTGCGGTATTAAAATTTCCTTCACGAAAAAAATACTTTTAACGCGTATCATCGTGGACTGGAATAGTTTAATCTGATACCACCAAAGCGATTACCGAGTTTAAAAAAACGCAGTTACAATATTAAATTATTGCAATGGCAATATTACGCTTGGAGTCGGCTCTCCTCCCCTCCTAGGAAATTAGCCTCCGGATGGATATAATCACTATCAGCTGATATAAACTTTCGTGATAAGGAAAGCGGACGTCACATCGACCAATTTATTAAATCAACCGCGTGAGAAAAGCAAATCTTTTTCACTGTGCGAGATTATTCTTTCCGGCTTATTCCGCGCAAATCGCGAGAGTCCGATTTCTTTTCCACCCCCTCTCAAGAGCTGGCGCTAAATTAACGCAAAAAAAGCAATTCTGCTGAGGTCCTTTGGCGGACGCGAGAGTGTGGTTTACGCGCCGTAAAAAAACGCCACATCCCCGAGAGTTATCACGCTACCGCAGCGCCTCCGAAGGTAATAATGGACCGCTTTGCGGCCGAAGATTAAATCAACCTCGCGGAGATATTTTTTCTGTCTCTCTCTCTCTCTCTTGCGATGAAACACTCTCCGCTCTTGAAATGTTGGTACTCGGTCTAACATAAGACAGCTACACTTAAGGAAAGATGCGAAGCGTTAAATTGTTTTCCTCGGTATGTTTTGAGATGAGAGAAAATTTCCGTGAAATTTATCTCCGAATGGAAGAGGGCGAGACATGAGACATTTTGCCGGCTTCAAAACAATTGTTTCCTCGACCGCTTTAAATGTACAATCTAGCGCTGGGGAAAAATTACAGATGAGGCAGTTTGTGATTATTCGCGTCGTGTTTTAAATAAACTGGCGTCGTCTAAAACTTTTTCCGAGTTCAAGGATCTTTATCCCTAAGAAATTCGCCACTTGCATTTTCTCGATCCGTTATGCAACTTTATTTTCTCATAAATCAAATATGTGCAGGTTTGTTGTCTTAATATTGCTTTGCTGAATATTAATAACAGTCATTTTATTTTTTAGTAATTTTTCTCCAAAACTGACATCAGCATTTTGAATCATTTTAAATTAATAAATTATTTCCTTCGATGTTTACTTCCGCTAGACAATCCGAACATAAAAAATGGGGAGAAAGCAATTCCATCATCTCTAATCTGAACATTAAGTCAAAACTTCATTAGTTAGTATGAAATTGATATTCCATATAATAGATCATTGATTGAAAATAAAGTCTGTACGCTTTTGATTGTCTTTCTAATAAAATGTTGCATAGGTCTGGCTTCAAGTAATTGTCAAAGAAGATGATTAGTACTTTATGGCAGATACTTAAAAATTTTCATAAAAAATAAAAATGACCATAATTTATACATCATTATAACATCCACATCCATACGACCTGGATATGTATGACAGGATAAAATCTCAAATTATCTATAGATCCAATTCGTGTATGGTGTGCTAATGTCGGGTAAAGAAAACTTAACATTTACTTTCTGCGATTACTGATTTTAAAATAGTCGAGGTTCGGCCAAACCTCTTTCCTTCAGAAGGAAGAGAATTTACGTAAGTCGTCTGCTATCAAGGTCGCACAAACTTTATACTTGAATCGATGTAAAGTCGAATTGAAGGTCATTGCCAAAAAATCGTGTGCTATTCTGCTGAAAATTCAGTGTTTCGATGCCATACATGTATGGCTGTCTCTTCAAATAGAACGGCACATCGATAATTGGGTCACTAACTCTAATGCACTACATACATCGAATATCAATATGACAGTCTGACAGCCAAAGAAAAAATTCCAGACAAATCCCTATAATAAAAAATATATAAATAAGAGCCCTATGGGTAATTAACTATAATCAGTGAACAACCCTTCTAATAACCATAAAATTATTTAAAGGACTGGTCTTTTTTGATCGTCTTACTGACGATGGAATCGTTGATTCCGAAATGCTTATTTAGGTATTTTTTTTAGAAAGGAAGTACTCGTGTGTGGTTTTTGGCTTGTGCGTCCCTAAATCCGTAGTGCGTGAGATTGCGTGCGTGTTTGGTCTTTGGCGTGGAGTAAATTCTCATAAAGTGTATGTGAGTACTTTCCTTCCTAAATAATTTTATGGTTATTAGGAGGGGTGTTCGCTGATTAAATCCTATAATACTTCAAAATATTTTCCAGAGACATATTTACTTTTACGATCGTTATCAAAAAGAACATATTCATTCCTGCTGTTCTATCTTCATTCCTATTATATAATTCAGATTTAACCAAGATGACCTAGAAGAGAGTATAGAAGTTCAATCTCTGAGACCGATTAAACTGCGTAATTCACAAACGTACTATATAGCATTAAATTTTATAATGACGAGGTATAATTAAAAATTAATTGAAATTGTACACGGAAAACACATTTTTAATGAAATACTGCGTGAAAAATGTTCAGCTGAAATCATTAGTTAAAATGCGGCGATTTTAGATGAATGTGTTTATTGACTTTCTTAAACAGAATATAACATCATATAAATAGGAAACAGTGAAACATTAATTAAATAATATTTTACGATAAATATTATTCTAACGACCACATTATGGCTCGTTCATAGCGATTCAAGTGACATCCCGTGATGACTATTACATTTCTGCGGTTGATTAGAAGTCTCCAGTCATAAGACCTATTTATAAACACTCATATGAAGTTTTGTAAATTATTCACGTTGAATATAAATTATTGCGTTTTAACTTATACTGTGATATTTAAATACCTTATAGTATTATGACTTCAAAACGGTTTTGTTATTAATATATGTCGCACTAAAATTGAATTTTATGCATTGTGTGGGCAAAACATGTTAAACCATCGCACGCGATAACTGAAACAGCCGATATTGCTTCATTTTTACCACCAGCTCAAACACAAAACTAAGATATAACTTATATTTTACAATGAGAGTTCGTTTATCTCTTTCGCGAGATTTTTCCCTCGGTCTTTCCATAATCAACATGAATTTAACCGCCATCTTGAGCGCCTTCGTAACCAGAATAGCAGACTAATAAACACTTTGGTTTTTTTACGTCTTGACCAACTAATACACCGTTATCACTCCAAACAACACGACTTCGACCGATTTGTTTTAGAAAAAAAGAAAAGAGAAGCTGGCTAAGTGAAAGCCGATCGCCTCACGTACGGCTTCGCTGAATATCAAAGCGGCAGTAAAACGTCTTGCAATAAATTCAAAGAAGACAACCGTGTATTACTCCGCGCTGAAGAAGACGAGATATAACTCTTCCAAAGGAGCGAAAAACTGGCAGTACAAATGCGTGGTAGTAACAGAGCAGTGGAGATCGTATGTCAGCGCTTCCTAAGGTTTCTTTGAGGGCATTAAGTCACAATAGCCCTTATTCTTTTCGCGAAGGAGGTACAAATCAAATGGAACGAATGATATTTACCTATACATGACGCCAGACTATGAATGCTCAGATAGTTTATCTGATTTCGCAAAGTATGCTTCGCGGATGGTAACGAATAAATATAGGAAGTGTTTTTATGTAAACTAGCTGAGCCCGCGCAAAATTTGCGCGTTTAATTTTAAATTGATTCATAAAAAAATAATAAGTTTGTAAAATAAGTTGATGTTAATAATTCATATTTTACTCTAGCAATGAATTTACACAGTATAGGATACTTAGATATTTGACTCCCAATGTAAGGTTTGCGTGTTAGAATCTCACTGAGGGAAAGGCAGTGTGCGCATATTTAAAAAAATGTTATCCGTAGGTAATCAGAAATCTGTATTTTATAAGTTATGGTAGAGAGTAAATTGATGCGGCACAGTAATTAAATTGAAATGATTAGTGATCGGAAGATTCTTACGCGACAGGCATAAACTGTAGTGATGTGAAATGAGGAAACAGAAGAATAGAACTGCTAAGACCGGGCGTCAGACTGGGTCTTAACACCTCAAAGAAAGCAAATATTGGGAAAAGAAAGATGTGAACTTTCTGTAATTTACAGGAAATGTCATCCACTTAATCAATCACAAAACATAACTCTTGTAAAAGCGACGCCACAAAAAATAATTATTTATCCACTTAAGCCAGGCGAAAGTATTAAAAAAGTAAGCGCTGAAACAATTGATTGTAGAATAATGCGGGGTATAAACTTACCTGGTTTAGGAAGATTCCTCCTCACCAAAGCCTTCGTAATGAAATGGCAGAGTCTTACGCGTATTTCCACTGACAGGGTCAGTCACGAAAACAAAAACATTTGGTATTTCCAAAAGGTTGAATACTCAGATACGGTATTTTTAAAAATAAATGTTTTTCTACCACAATCTACGATAAACGCGCCCTAGTCACAGAAAATAATTTTACTGAATGTTCTCGAGTTAAATCATTATCTTAATGAATTAATCCATTGTTATATTTATAACAATAAAACTTTAATTAAAGCAAAAATATAGCGTATAATGATCTTACTAACTTAAGGATTCCATTTTTACGTCAATATGAACGTTTAATCGATAGTAATTGAATCAGAGGCAACAATTAAAGTCGACTTGGTAACAAAAAATCGGCAAAATTTCGAAAACAATTGTATTTCCAAAAATTTCGACCGCGTAGGGTATAAACATTTAAAAAATAAGGTAATTTAGAGTTTTAGCCGTCGAATAAATCAAAAACGGAGAAAATCGGTCCATATTTACGTACTGTAACGAATGAAGGAAAAAAACCTTGCACTCTGAAAACTCGAAAATCCCGTGTAAACCTATGGGAACATATAATTATCTCCTGGAATCGAACCCGGGACTTTAGGAAATTGAGAATAGTTTTCTAGGGACTTCCTGGCCTGTAGAAACAAAACGCAGCTTACTGCAAATCTCTACGGCAAACGGTTTTCGAGATAGAGGGGGGGACGGACGGACGGACGGACGGACGGACGGACAGACGGACACTTCAGAAATTATATATAGGATGTTTAATTGGAAGTCATGAGAGTTTTAGCATATAAGCATTTTTCTGGTATTATTTTTTTAAAAGCTTTTCATGTTATGGAGTTTTAGATAAATTTTTCGTTAATACATTAGTACCTACAGAACAATAAGCGTCTTAATTGGAAGGATTTTACCACTTTTCCAATTATTTCAAATTTGAGGCTTCGATAATGTAAATAACGAATTCACTTTACAGAACTAATTGGAAACTGAAACACTTGTTGATATAAACCATAATATCTCACTTTACTAGATTAGCAGGGTAATTATAAACTAGGGTGAAATTCTATTGTAGTATAAGTTAGAGAATAACAATTTTATGTAAATATACATTGATGTTCAGCGTGATTATTCATATATATATATATATATATATATATATATATATATATATATATATATATATATATATAGCATTCAAATTATATCTCATCAATATTATTGTAAAATTAACTTGACAATTTCCAGCAAAGAAAGCTCGGTGAGAACTTGATTGTGATTCAAACTCAGAGACAAATTTTGCAAGATTGCGATATTTAAACGAGAACGTAAAGTTTAACTGTAAACGTGCAGCAATTTAAAGAAAAAATAATACCATAATACTGCAAAAAAATTAGTCTTATAAATTGGCCAAGGAGCGAAGAAGGTCCTCTTCTTAATATGTAAAAGATTTTAACATATAAAACTTTTTATGACTTATGATGTATAGATAAATTGCAGATATAAATATATTGGGCAATCGTGAAAGTTTTGCACAAATGTTGTAATTAAATAAGTATTAAATATTGTTTCAATATACTATAACAAATTTAGCATTACTTTTCCGATCTAACAAGGTTGTTCGCTATAGTTTTAATCAGTATCTACTGAAGATTCAATTGCTATTTTTTTGTTTGAGATATTACACTAGCGGTAAGATCTATTTCACAATTATTTGATAAAGCAAAATGGTTGATCTCATAACATGTGCAAAAATACTAGGAGAAAAATCAAATCTTCCGTATTTATCTATATTTCAAATGAAAAGTCTTACATAAATTTACTAATAAAATGCCATATGTGTATTACGTCCTTAGTCATATCCCTGAAATAGGTTCATAATTTTTAAGTACCTTGCCGTTACTAAAATCTAATTCTTTCCCGAATTATTTTCATTGCCATTACTATCTACATTGCTGCATCTTAGAAAATCATCGTATAAATGTTCATCCGTGCCATCTACCAACAAACGGACAACATAACAACACTGTTGAATAGTTCAAGTTCATGCTATAACATTTAAAAATGTAAGCAATAAATTAATTGTGAGATAATGATATTTCACCATTTACCTAAACCTTCTATTATAGAGAGGAGTTTTCTAGTTTGGAATATTAATCATCGACATTTTTATTTCAAATATTCCCGGCCTTAAAATGTTCGATTGATCTTACTTTTTCTTCGATGGATAAATGTTGAAATATTTTGTATTATTATCAAAATAGAGTGCATTAAACAATGTGTATGCATTTCAAATAAGAATATTCAATACTGAAATGTAAATAACGGTTGCTGTCATTAGGAGCTCATTTGCGGTCCTTTTTCGTATGGCGAATATGGACGCGCAAAACATGTTACTATGTCATCGTTCCAGTATAACAGTTCCCATTATGTTTGAGCTGGCATAAATTCAGATTATAAAGATAAAATCCATTGCGATAAGTGTTTCTGCCAATGAGATAACGGTACGTGTCTTACTATGTGAACAGAAACCAGTAGCGTCGGATTTTTATAAATTGACGCCTGAGAGGTAGGCAACTTACATGGCTTTGTTGCTTCGCAGATAGCAGTGGTGCCAGGGGCTTCTCAATCATGGGACAAGTAGCGCACACCCTGGGAACTATTTGGCACTTGTTATGAGAGAGAAGTATCTCAACGGGACGCCTTTACTGCCTCTAAGATAAAAGTGTATGCCAGGTGACCTCTTGGCATCGATTACAACATCGTAAACTGCGCCAGTTAGGTGTCAAGAAAGAAGCTGTGCAGCAATTCGATATTACGGAATCTGCTAAAAAGAATGCAGTAGGTGGCTTATTTCACTTAAGTGAGTGAACCATTTATAATTAGCGTGTAAGAAGTTGCTTATCTCCATGTTTTGAGAAAAAATTACATTAAAGTCGCAGGTTTTGATAAAAAAATATAAGAACACTACACCAAGAATATACGTGGAAATGTATACATTTAGAAATTCCATTCTTAATAGAGTCTAATATTTTTTATATATGGTACTATATGAGCATCATATGCTAAAATAAACATTTATTATTATTATTAGTATTTTAAAGAATAAAAATTCACTATTCGTCACGTTATTCTTCGTGCTATGAATAGAAATACTGATAAACGAAGTTAAACTGTACTATATTAGTTGATGGTGTCTTTCAATGCATGTCATATGTCTCTCAATATTTCTTTAAATGGCCTTGCCGACTTGAAATTTTTGATTAATTGCGTAAAATTCGAGTATAATGAAATTCAAAAACTATAAACAGTATATTAAACATTAGGATACATAATACTCGATTCATATCGTAATTGTCACTTATTTTTTGGATGCAGAATCTATATTATACTAATGGTGAATACGGCTGATTTATTTAAAAATTGAAAATATCAGTGATTAAAAAGCCAATTGCTCAGAAATCTCTTTTTTTACCTTTACTTTGAGTTTACTTTTAAAAAAACATTGCATCTAAAAATAACCGCAGCCGAGTTTAAAAATAAAAAGAGAAAGAGAGAAGTAAATGGTAGGCCGAGTCGGAATTCTAGAAGAAAACCTTCTTTTTCAACATTTACCCTTCGATTTGCATTAAAGTGAATGGATGAAAAAAGGAGGCGACTCTTTGAAATGCTCTCCTCGTTTCTCCGCGAAAAAGGAAAATGCTCGGCCGCGCGAGCTATTCTTGGATGCGCTCATTTTATCCCACGATTCGCCCCACACACACACACACATCCTTCACAACCTTTAAGTCGTCCTCTTCCTATTGGTCTTCTATCCTCTCTCTCTCTTTCTCTCTCTCTCCACCGCGCTCAACTGTTTTCCTTTACAACTACGGGCTTGGAAAGAGAGAGTGTGTGTGTGTGCAGAGAGAGATAGGGACACGAGCCAAGATGTGATTGGTCAGGAGGTCCACGACCGTGAATGTCGATGCCAAAAGATGGAGAGGAAAGAGAGGGAGAAAGTAGCATTTGTTTATTTATCTGAATTCAATCGACCAACAGGTGGAACCGCAGTTTAGAACAGATGTTCCGAAAAGAATTATTTCGTATCGTTTTATGGCGTTACGTTTTTAAATATTTATCTGTCAACATACAGTCTTAATATTTATGTGTACATAAAATATAATTAATTATATTTTAAGTTTGTATTAATTTAACACTACTGAGAATATACATACGAAATAACGCCAATTTATTATTTATTTAAAAAATTAAACATAAAAACTCCAGCATTTATCCAAACAGTATAAACCTCTCTGTTCAAAAATCATAAAGGTGTTTTGTATTAGGCAAAGAAAACCCATCAGATCAAATGGCATCTATCAGAATCACAGTTCAGATAGGCAGATTTAATTTTTTTAAACTATACTCTTAGCTGCCGAGAGTTACAAATATTAACGACAAATAACAAAAAAGAAAATAAAAACTTCGGTAGCCGAGGTGATTTTGTAAAATTGTTCCATAATGTAAGGGAAACACTTTGTATGCTCCATTGTTTTTTTCTGCTCACGATCCTGGTTTTGATGTACGACTTGAAGGTGACGTAATACAAAGAAACCCGGGTCGCGAGCGAAAATAAAGCAGCTTACAGAGTGTTTTCCTTGCTTACATTTTTAAAAAAACACAC
The DNA here is from genome assembly GCA_036926305.1 of Uropetala carovei. Lineage (NCBI taxonomy): Eukaryota > Metazoa > Arthropoda > Insecta > Odonata > Petaluridae > Uropetala > Uropetala carovei. The sequence continues at coordinate 1,963,858 of JAXCHB010000089.1, read as the reverse complement.
AAAACAGTTGTGTATTTCTCAAATGAAATTAGTGAAATTTCGCAGAACGGAAATGATAAGGTCAGATTTAACGGAAAATCGATTAACCTCTCGTCATTTTCCGCGAAGTGAACTCTGTGCAAATATGCTCATTTGAAATTTCACCCGTGATTCCGAGACAAGACGCTTCTGGAACGTTTACACACGCAGGATGCGCCTCGATGCACCGCGACGCATCGAGATGGAACGGTGCCATTGGTCCTCCTCGAGGAGAACGCTTGGGAGTTGCGCCTCGTCCTCCAAAACCACAGAAATAAAAGTCCGATAGATGAATTTAAGGTGTGCTCAAGTGGGACAGAAATGCCTCTTTCATAACTGCATTTCCAAAATATAAATAAAGTTGGCCGGGGGTGTTTTCTAATTTTTCCACTAGATGAAGACGAAGAATTTCAATAAAATTGCAACATCGAGATTTGGCAAAGGACTTAGAATTTTGCAGATCCAGCCAAAACTCGATGAAAAATGAGAGAGAACGAAGAAATCATATATGTACGACGATGGAAGGGGAGAGAGGAAGTGAGATTGTAGCGCAGGCAAATAATAGGGAAGAGAATGTAAGGTATAAAGTTATGGGCTGATAGAAGAGTAGGATAGAAATATCGAAACAAAGTAATGTAATACGGAAGGAAGGTAAATGGAATGACATTAAGAAAAAATTAAGAGGAATAAAGAGGATATTTACATAAGGAAATTTAAAAAACAGCCATAATTTGATCCTATAACATTGGATTCTGCAACAAAAATAAATTGTCGGCAACTAAATAATGATAGTGAAAAATATTCATCGTGACAAACTTACAAAATAATGAGGAAAACAAAACAATCGTAGAAAACTATAAAAAAAAGGGATGTGGGCCCAAAGGAAAGCATAATTAGACAGAAAGACATAGGACTTTATTATGGACGAAATTGAGACTATATTAATCCCCTACTTCAAGGAGAAAAGAGAGGAGTAACATATTAGCGGGAGAAAATGGAGATAAGTTCGGCGTAGATAAGCAGAAAGGGAGTGTTTGGAGAAGGTTCCCTCGCGCGTGATGAGATTTCGAAGAGTTTCGAATGAAATGCAAGAGAGCAAACGGCAGCAGTCGTGAGTCCTTCCCTCCCCCTTCCCCTCTTGAGTCTTTTTCAGTCTCCTTTACGTGGGAGTACGAAAGAAGCTCTCTTCCCGACGCCTTGGCAATAATTTCCTCTTGCTTTAAACGTCTTCTTCCTCTCTCTCTCTCTCACCTCTCTCCCTTTCTCTCTCATGGGTGGACTGCATGGAGTGAAAATCCCCAGCTCCCGGACTGTCAGGCTCCGTTGCGCAGTTCCTGGTCTTCAAGACCCGTCCGCGTCTATTTTCCGACTTTTGTGCCTGAATGCCAAAACGGCTTCGCTGGGGTCGTGAGGTAGCGGTTATGCGCTATAGAAAGAGACGGAGAGAGAGAGAGAGAGAAACGTAAAATGCTGTCCGGTCGTCGGGTTCGTTTCGTTGCGTGCGATGAGAGATTCGTTCCTATGCGCGCCCGTCACGCGTGATTAGGTCCAGAAATTCCTGTTGCCATCGCGGCATATAGGTACGTGATCTCCGGGATGGTTGTTGTTTATCGACGTCCGTGTCGCTCCTCGATGAGGAAGACATTTTTTTTGCGGTGCTGAGAGGTTGTCCCGACGTCGCGACGCGTCGCCGCCAATTCGAAATGAAGGGGAGAGAATGAAACTGTCTTTATTATCGCGGTGAGTACCCGTGAGACTAAATTGCGAAAATTGCATGTTTTACAGATAAGTTAAGTGTCCGGGATATACATACATACATACATATATATATATATACATATATATATATGCATATATATATTTTTGTTTGTGTACATATATATGTATAGATTTCTGTATCGTGTTTTAAAAAATAAATGCCGCTTGCTCCTATATTTTTATATAGATATTTTGCCGCCAACATGAATACAAAGCGGATACACGGATAACGATTTAACAAACGTATTTTGCCGTAAATTTGTGTTCATCCATGGACACGGTGTTGTGGAATCAAAAAGACAACACTGCGGTTCAAAAAGAGCAATGTTGTTATTGTTTATTTTCATTATAACTATTTAACAAACCAAGTTATGAGTGAACTATTTCTGAACACTCATCTACGGTTTCTTTGGCATGATATAAAATCGATAATTATCAAAATATCTCGCAGTAGAATGTTATATTTACTTTTTTTAAATGTTTCTCGTGTAATTCTAGCATGAAACACTAAGATTAAATCAAATTATGTTTCATGGTAAAATTTCAGAAATATTTTATTTTTTTAATATTTCTCGTGGATCCGACCACCGGCCAAGTATTTTATAATAAACATATAATAAAATATTCCACTTTATTCTCAAAATATTTTTCACGACAAATTACTATGGAGAAGTAACCAAGGAATAAATATATATATTTCATGTAAAATTTCTACAATACTTTATTTTATTTTCAAAATATATTCCTCCGTGATTTTAATGTTGAATATTCTTGCCGAATATTTTTAGTAAAACTTAATGATACAACGTTTCGTTTAGTCACTAAAATTCTCAAAATATCACATCATTTAGAATCCAAAAAAATATATGGTTAACGTTAAAAGGAAGGGAAGTGACATATAACAAGCCCAGATAGTAACAAAATGGACGAGGAAACGTGGAGCAAAGCTTGAGAATTCCTCACGAGGCGACCATTCTAAATGGCGTTCATTATTATGTAGGCTTATGCTCGTATGTGACCATTGCGAAACGCTTACATAAAAGACCGTGTGTGCAGACAGTGTCACGAGCGCCAAGTTAACGAGCTGGCGAGTTAGAGGCCAAGGCACCGGAAGATCTTCTTTTTCCCTCACTTTGAGGAAGTGAACCATGCCCAAAGGAGATCTAAGGGAAGACCTTTGACCCTGGGAGAGAGTGGGGCGGTGACCAACCTATCCCCATCCCCACTCCGTCACGCCTCCTTGCACTCGTCCTGCACCGTTTAATTCAAACGGATTGCATTGGTCACAGAGCGCCCCGGATATGACGGAAGCGCTCCACAAAACAGTTTGTATATGGCGGAGTTCAAGAAAGGGGGATGGAGCATCCAACGAGCTGGTATTTTATTTTTCAGAAAAAATAATACGTCGCAGCACGGATCTGTGCGAGGTGTATTTTTTTCGCGGTTCAACTACGTTATAAAGCGTAGTGAACGTAGCTGTTGAGAGAATTAAATAATTACTCGTGTTACTGTCGTAATAACTGTAAGTGAATAATTTTTAATACGTTATCAGGGGGAAAATCTACAGCACCTTACCTCACACTAGAATGGGTTACAAGTAAAGGTTTAATTCGCTATAAAAAACCAACATCTCAAATTGCTCGTGAAGTGCTTCGTTCGTAATATTGATTTATTGCGAACTTTAAATGTCTCATTTCTTTTTACAAAGAGTTTCATCGCGTGCGTCGTCGTAAATTTTTAAAAAACTTCCCAGTTCAGGACTATATAAAATATAAATTGCTAGAGTTCGTGTTAGTAATTAAAGATTGATATCCCCGTGAAAATTAATTATAGTTATAGATTCCGCTGTTTTACCATGCCATTTCAATAAATAATAAAGAAACAATCCTGAATCACACCTTCTTTCAGATATTACAGTTCTAATATAGGTATCTCAACTTTTCTAATAACTAAAATATTACAGGGAATACGTATATTCGAACAAGTTATACACTATTCTGAACGTGATGAGGGGTTGCTATACTCCAGTCGTTCCAAATAACCACAAAATGCATTTTATTCTTTCATCTACATGCCGTTACTATTACGAACAAGTTCATGAACCCCTTATAATTATCCCATGAGAATGAAAGGGCCAATGAGCATATATTACAGTAGAACCCGAATACATAAGAAATCTCCACACAATTTGTCTCTTTTTGCAATCGAACGATCGGTAGGAATTGTCACGAAATTGCAACTCTGCATTTTGTACTCAGTTGCTAAAACACCTTCTCTGGCTTGGCGAAGACTGTTTTTGTGACCAGAAATCCGATGCATTTCGAAAAGGCTCTAAAATTATATATATATATTAGTGCTGCCCGTGCCGTTTACACGACTTTTGGAAGGACCATAAAATCTCATCTTGGAGTTTTTGTAGCAAAGATAAACAACGAGACACCTTTATGGTTGTTTTGCAGTGACGTAATCGTAAAAATTAGATTTAAGTGGTGTCAGATTAAACATTTTTGTCTACATGAGAAACTCTATGCCGTGTACAAGTTGCGATTGAATCAAAAGAGTAACTATAACAATTGCCGGTGATAATTATAATTGTAAAGATAAGATAAAAATCGGAAGCAGACTTTTGAATCATTCCGCAAAATCTCTCAATTAAATTCTTCCACCTGGAAATAAATAAATAAATAGTCAATCACGAAGTACAAAGCGGATTTACCTTAAGGCAGAGATAGGAAATGCCTAGGGGGCAAACGATTAAGGGGGTGCACATTTTTTTAAATTTTACGTAACATTTGATATTTATTATTTAAATATAGTCAAAAATGTGATTAAAGACTGTTAATATTATGTTTATTAGGAAATATTAGAGTAAATATTAATTATAAATTTGAATTTAAGGTGTTTTATTTTCACGAAAAAAATGGAGCGAGGGCGTAAACCTCGAAATTCCTTGGGCGCAAGATTTGTAAATTCGCTACTGCGCGAAGTTATACTGACTAATTTTATAAATGCACCAATTTCCAACACTTGGATAAGAATGGGCTCATCAAAGCTGAAAAATAATTATCTAACTTTATTTAACTGCGATCTAACAATGATTTAAATATTATCTTTGATCCAACTGCGCTCTAACATACGTAGCGAATATTTTCTCTACTCCACAGGGAAAACATCTCCCGACCTTTAATACAGTTACCTCCTCGTCGTCATAAAAAACTTATCACCACGCGATCAATCCGTTTTTTTATTCTTTTTATTTTCGCAAAACGCGCCGACAAAGACTGACCGTGACCCATTTCAACTGGAGAAATTCCCCCCCTCTGTCCTTCCACCTTCCCTACCACTTTTTTCTCCTCTCCCCCGACCTCTCAGCCTGAAAAACGCACCGCTTAGAAGAAGAAGAAGAAAAAAAAACTCAACAACCATCCCATTGGCCGGGGTCAGGGTGAGCTCGAAGAAGTTTCGCGTATACGGTATTCGTATCACGAGCGACGTCCATCTTGCGGATGGAGATGCGGGGATGAGGTGGGAGAGAAAGAGAGGGATATAGAGAGAGAGGGAGGAGGGACTGATGGAGGAAGGAAGCAAAATAAAAGGGAGGAAAGAGAGTGGGCGCACTGGGTGACGAAGTTTTCCTACTCTCCCCCCTTCCTCAAAACCTTCCTCCCTCCCCCCCCCTTTCCCATATCCCCTTCCGCAATCCCAACCCAACCGCTCCCCCCCCCCTCCATTTTCCCCGTGCATTCACCCTACAATTCCTTTATTTTCCCCGCACCCCTTTAAACGCCACCCCTTGACCCTTCTTCAACCCGAGACCATTCCCTCCCACGCCAGGAGAGAGAAAGAGGTTTATTTTTTTTTAAAAAGACAGTGCGGAGGTGGCGGCGTTATGTGTGCGAGATCCTTCCATCTTACTTCCCCCCTCCCCCCCCCCTCTCTCTCTCCTCCTCCCCCTTTCCTTCCCTACCCCCTCCCTCCACCCCGTCCCCCCTTTCCTCCCCTTACTCTCACTCTCGGCTCCATCCCGCCCACTCTCTTCTGCCGGCATTTACGTCGGATACGATGCAGAGGCAGGAGGAAGGAGGAGGGAAAGAGGGTGCTGGAGTAGGGTAGAAAGAGGAGGAGGAGAAGTTTGGATGCGGAAGACCGTCACGAAGTACCTTATGTGCCTCCGTGTTCTGTATTTAATAGCGCGGGGCTTAATTCAAGGGGGATTTCAGAGAGATGCGAGATAAGAGCGGAGTTGGGAAGGAAGGGAGAGAAGGAGAGAGAGAGAGAGGGAGGGAGGGAGAGGAGGAGGATAGGAGTGTGAGGAGGGAAGAAGTATATAGCGAATGGCGCGGGGTAGAGAGGGAAAGGGGTACGATCTTGCAGAGTCTGAATGTTAACTTCTTGGAATGGAGATGTTGAACCACACCTATCTCTTCACCCCCTTCTCTCTCTCTCTCTCTCTCTCTCTCTCTCTCTCTCTCTCTCTCTCTCTCTCTCTCTCTCTCTCTCTCTCTCTCTTCTCTCCCTTGACCGCCTTTATCTCTCCGGAAGGATCTGCCCGGAGGTTGATGGAGGGATGTGACTTCGACTCACGGCTGAGCATGTCATTCCCTCAGCTTCCGCCTATACCACGCCTCGCCTCCCGCCCCACCCGCGTCGGCACACTCGAGCGCCTCCGTATCTCATTTTACTCCCTCTTTTTTTTTGAGAAATAGATCTCTTTCCACTCGTCGGCAGTAATTTCTCCGAGAGAATAGAAAAAGAATTATTCCGAGGAATAGGAAAACATCATTTAATCGTTTCGTGCGATGAGGATCTTCTTCCGACGTGAAAATGTGCCATCCTCGTAAAAATAAATAGGGGTGCCGAAGGAATAAAGTTTTTGCTTTTCTTGTTTGACGAGAATTATTTTTGGCAATCTGCCGCATTGAGCTGAACGGATTGAATGGAAAAGTCGCAGTGTTTTTTTCTTGTACCAACCTTGTCCTTCTTTCTACAGATGATGTAGGAGATAGAAAGTGGAGCGAACTTTTCTGCAATAAATAATAATGTTCACTGATACGAGTCTTTTCAAGATCCAAATCTTATATCACGTATTTTTAGCGAGAGAAAAATTCCTGCTCCGTGACATCAAGGCCAAGTTTAAAAATTACGGTTTACGAGAGTATGTTAGCTCCGTTCTGGAATGATGATATCGCTTCCTAAGTAAAATTGCTTTTTTTTAATTTTATTAAAGACAGAGAAGCTAAATTTAAACTAATTATTAACTAACAATATTTACGATGCATTAAATATCCATAATTCATTTATTTTAACTATCTTATAAACACCAGTTTCCGGCCTTTTACAATGAGTGTAATAACGATAAAATTGAGGACAGCATATGACCATGCCCTCGGAAGGATTCGAACCTATGACCCTAGCATTGGACGCTGAATATACTAATCATCCCTCTACCAAGGCCGGAAAAAACTGCGTCGCCTTCGGATGGGAACTACCAACCTTTCGGCTAATATTTGTATTGGTATAATGCCCGCGTTGTAATAAAAGGATTTCGTTGATATAAAATCGAGTAAAGAATAACATTCTTCATTAAAAACATGAATTTTCAATAATCAGTGTACTTAAGAATCAGCTGGCCGTTTATTTGTCCATGAAACAATTCCACAAACCCATTCCTATGGTAATCAAATAGGGTAAGGAATCGATAGTCCAGTTACGTTAGAAAATGATCCGTCTAAAGTTTACTATGTATAACGCCAGCTGACTGTTTTAAAGGTTTGTGGAAACGGAATCCCTGACTTGTTTCCATTAGTATTCCCATGAAACCCACAAATCTTTCAGAAACACTGAAAGGCCGAGTGAAACTGCCTTTAATTTGGGTCGTATAGACCGTTTTATTATTTCTCCATTTCTTTTTAAGCAAAAATAAATCAAATCCATTCGAATGAATCATAAAATAAATACTATAATACGTTTAATTAAATATTACCAGGTGATAAAAATTATTGTTTTAAATTTAATGTTGTCACCTGATGTTTATATTATTGCGTAGGTCATCTTGCTTTTATATGTATTAAGGATATATGTAGAGCTGTTTCGCCATAAAGCTCCTTCCTTTAAATGCAACGAATTTTCTATACTAAGAAAGTTTGCTCATGTGTTTATTTCCTCTGAGATATAATTGACTTATATTTATGGAGGAATGGAAATGAGAAATGCTTTTAGCGGGATTAATCGCGGCGTGCCAAGATAATTCTTCGCGCGTGAAGCATGAGACACGCGTTTCATAACGGGTTCCCCATCGCCTATGCCTCGGAAAACACTTCACATAAGGAGCGTGAAACTCCATTATCATTAATAATATTTAAATCATAACATACACCTTGAAACCTCGTGGAAATGTTTTAATTGAATAGAAGCATATCATAAAACGTATCGGTAGAACAAAGCAAAACATAATAGGAGATTAGGAAAATTGATAATAAATCACGCTAATCAAGGTGCCAAATGCATTCGATGGAATCGAATAAGATCTAATGAACACATGGTATTCGAACCTGAGGTAAGCTATAATACGTATCCATCGGCGACCTCTTGAAAAATTAACCCGTTCAATGGCGAATTTGCTAAAAAAAATAACAGTTACTTAAAAAAACTATCACACGATTAAATATCTTTGAGTTTTTGCGCAGTTTCAAATTCAGCATTTAGGTCATTCTACGTGATTCGCAATCAGAGGATCGTATATACATAATCTGACGTTATCCTTACTAATATATATATATATATATATATATATATCACGGAGGTGTTTGTCTTTTCGTGAATCCGTTGAAAAAACCAAATTCAACTTTCAACTACATGGCCGTAGGTAATTTCTGATCCCAGCAAGTAATAAAGTCTCATGGATAAAGCAATTAAGCTTTACTCGCAGAATCAATTTCAAATTACGCTCCGTCGTAATTGAAGGGCGTGCGCGACGTGATTGTATTCCTTTCCAATTAAAACGATATAAAAAGCTTCATTTTTTGCGATTTTCTAACGAAGTAAACTCCCCCGACCTCGCCTCGTAAAATTCACTCGCACCATTCATTCCTCCAGTGTATTTAATTAGAGAGAGAGAGAGCCATCGATCAAATTGCGTGGGTTGGAGAATAAGGAGTCGAGGTCGTAAAGGCGAAGCACAAAGGGTCAGGTGGTACCATTCTCCGGTAATCAATTTGGCGTCGCGAGAATTGTGTTCACTTGGCACCAGTGTTGACGTATGAAACTCTCGAGGTCGCCCGTTCCTGATACCTATGGGTACGAGCGATAAAATCCTTAACGATCATCGCCACCCGCATCACAAGCTGCACTCTCCGATGGTTTACGGCCGATGCGCGGTCTGCATTTCACCCGGAGTTTTCATCACACCTTTCGTCGCGAACGAGATATGACGTCACGCTTCTATTAATGTTTTTATGTTTCGCAAATTGAGTGAAAAACGGTGTTTTAAGTACGTCATAATTTCTTCGTCTAATTGAGTTAGGAATTCGACGGTAGATTTGAGGAAATCTTTTCGACTCGAACGAATTGGAATATTTATAGTGCAGTTTTACTTACCGAAAACGTAGGTGAATCATCTCACTCTTCCTCGAAGAATGGCTCTATTTTGAGTGGAATTTCCTTAAATGCCCGCTCCTTGGAAGAAATAGTCTGCAGAATTTTTAAATGATGAATGTCACCCCTAGCCAGACAAGGAAATCCTTCAAAATCCAACTGGAGCATTTTAAACCTGGAAAATAGTCGCCATTATTAATCTTGGTCTTATACACTGTATTTGTTTCCTTCGCAACAAATACACACAAATTAACAAAGGTATCCCATAAATACGCACTAATTTTAGGACAATCCAGCTAATAATGTTTCCGCTACACTTCAGAAATATTATACAAGAATTGTCAAATAATTATTCCTCTAAACACATTAAAAAATAAACACCGATCCCAAATTCAAAAGACGCACTTCACTTTGGAGGTGAAAATCACTAAATTACTCTATTACGCCTTAACTGAAGTCACACAAAAGGGGGAAAAAGGAAATAATTGACTTTATATCGGTTAAAAATAAAAAGCCTTCCTCCATTTGAGATTCTCATATTTTGGCAGGAAAAAATCAGACACAACTCCGCGTAAACCATTTTGAAACTGGGGAAACCGGTGCACTCTTTCACCGAACGCTATCCATTCCGACTGCGGCGTGAAATCGATCGCGTGTGAGAAAACGAAAGCGATTGCCCCATATTCAAATTGACTCTAGGAAAAGCGATAACGGAGCGGCTGTTCGGCAGCCGTGCAATGCGAATATGGTTGCATTCCAGATAGACTGCGCTACTACGGACGAACGACCCTGTCCATTAATTCATATTTTAAGAAGTGGAAGAAGAAAACAAATTATAGGGAAACAATGAGTTTCCTGATTCATCGTACCATAAATCTTTACCTTCAGCAAAGACGAACTTTTACGTGCATACCGTACACGTGCATATTATTATCAAGCTAATCGTAACGCCAATCGCGTAAAAATTGCACTTTATAGAGAATAACGCTTTTATCGTTACATTAACAGATGTTCCAATTCGGTAGTGATTTTTTAAATAGATAGGCGTAGAAAACTTTAATTTATAAATAGTTTCTTTTGCCGAAAGCCATTGTAGGTCGTTAATAGGATCAATGCTTGCGGAAATGTACAGAAGAATAAGAAAAAAATTATACCCAGTGATAGAGTAATTCAATGATTAATTTTTTGAAGAAAATATCGAGTTTATCGTCATGAGACAAACTCATCAATGATATCATTTTATCATATTACGTAGAAATTTTTTAAATATTTGCTAAAAATATTTTTCGTTATGTTTCATTATAAAATAAAACGTGCATCGATTATTTTATAAAATCATTTTTCTGCAAACATAAATTATATTTGTCAAGATAAAAATCCAATTACACCGAAACTCACATAGATATACCAACAGGATGAGAAGATCGAAACCTTCCTAGCATTCAGAGAGTGCGATGAAATTTAATGCTAAATATTTCGACATTTAGAGCCTCTTCAGAGTTGTCGATGGTTGATTAGGACCTTTCTGCTAATTATCACAGGCCGTAGGCTATGCTGTTCATCAACAGACGCACTCATATTTTAAACATAAACTCTCATTTTTGGCGCCGAGGCTCTTCCCAGCAAACAACTGTTCTGCCGCGCTCCATTCAAACGACATTTTAAAAAAATAATAATTCGACGAAATTTCGCTCGACCCCTCTCAAACTACTCGTTTTAATGGTCTCGCTCCCTTTCCTTCCCATTTAGCAGCAGACCAAAGAATTTCCAACTTCACGGCGGCTACACACGCTTAAAAAAAAGAAGAAGAGCGGGGTGCGTCCGTATTTCGGATAGTATGGGGGGAGGGGGGGGAATCTTATGAACGGATGCAGCAGAGGGGGACACTGATGATGAAGGGCTTGACAATGCAATGATCGTTCTCGGAAAGGAAATCACAGGCGAAGTCGTGTAGACAAGTGTGCAAACAGAGATAAAAAACACTAAAAACCACACCACTACGTCACTCGGCCATTATTCAGGGGTGGGGGAGGGAGTGAAAACTCACTGCTTTTCCTCCTCACGAAGATTTGAGCTTATGAGAAAAAAACGAGTTGCCAAAGAGTGATTTTATTTTCCGAGAAAGAAAAAAATTCTCCGAAAAAATAAGTGGCGCCATAAACAAATAATTCGCCTAGGAGGCCATTTATCCTCCCGTGAACGTTGATCTTTTTATTTCGCCTTTCGTTTTTTATAATTTTTCGAGGAATTCTCAACGAGAGTTTTATATATTTCTCTATTGCGAGCGTGCTGGAATACTGCGTTAAACATGAAGGTCTAGATAATTTTCGCTAGAATGTGGTGGAATGATTCTCCTATCTGGCTCCTCTTAAGGAAGATATGTCAATATGAATCTTACGATGAAATTATACGAATACTTTTTTAATGATGATGCAATCATCGGGATCGTCGCTTTCCGGTGACTAAATTTTCCAGAAATTAATAAAGCGTTTAAATACTTTTTTAAATTCATAGCACGAAGATGAATTGTAGAATTTACGTTATGGTTGTCATTATATACATAATGCCAATTTCAATAAAAATGTTGCCTATATTAATTATCAAGATAAAGTATATCAGGATTCGGCTGCATTTTCTACATTAGTGAATGATTACGAACTCTTCTGCGAGCCGCATCGTAAGTTGCCAATGCTTAGGTGATATGGATTATAATTTTAATCAGATGTTAACCAGAGATTCTGGGTTAACATTACAGAGATAATTGATAAACAATGTTTCAGGGTTAAAATGTCAATATTCATTGTTTCATTAGGGCAACTAGGTGTTAAAGGAAACCCAGTGAGCACTTACCGGAGGGAGAGCCGCTGGGGTGTCGGGGACACACATTTGTAGACGAAGGGATCATCCCGAAAGCTCCAACAACGTCTACAAATGTGTCTCCCCGACACCCTGGGACCCTCCTTCCAGTAAGTGCTCACTGGATTTCCTTCATCACTTAGTTGCCCTAAATATCGTCATTTACATTTCCTTTTCCGCAAATATCTATTTTATATACATATATTGCCACGAAACCGTCCCTCATCGATTTCGGGCCGCCGAAGACGAAGAGCGTATTTCAGTGAGCAATGCCGAGCTTTGTCAGTCGAAAGAATCTGGGGCCGTGGGCACGATTCGGATAGAGGGACATGTAAAGACTCAACATAGCCACAATTCCTCTCTATAGTTTATTTTATGACACAATCAAAGCATGATAGGTAACTAAAACGAACTTCTAACATGACCTTACATGCAAAAATATGATAATCAAATTAAATTCAACAATTATAATATGACTTCTACAATATGTAAATGCAATTCTTCTTATATCTACCACAAGAGTCCAGTCACAATTTCGGCGCACATGCAAAAATACAACTTTTTAGAAAGAATCAACTAAAATTGATGCAGCAGGCACAGACGATGTAAGGGTGAGTTTCGTGGGGAGTTTCGTCGAGCCTTGGCGAGGCGCGAGGCCGCGGGTCCGTCAGCAAGCAGGTAGCAGACCGATAGCGAGAGAGAGAGTCAGAATGCCCCTCCGTCCTGCGAGACCCTGCTTATATCACCCCCTGACCTGCACCGACCTTCTCTTTCCGGAAGGTGGCGTTGCATTTGGAAATTAGGGGCGTCTTCTAGAGACGTATTCGTAAAGGTAAAACCCTGTCTCGTCACATTACCCCCCTACAATGATAGAAAAATATGAGCGTGCGATATATTTTTTTTTTTCAAGAACAGAATTCATTTATAACATTTTATTTTCCGTGGATACACATTATTTAATAATACATGGAGGATTAATTTCTACATCGATACGGTTTAAGAGTGAAGAAATTATACAAACCAATTTCCTCATCATCCTTTTCCTATAAACACACATTGGATTTTACCACTGCTTTTACCTTATATGGCCATTCATATAAAGAGAAAAATTTAGCAAATAAACCGGATTTGGTATCCGAGACACGAGGCGTCCGCAGCAACACCAGGTCACCGGCGACAAATTGGTGCGTCTGCTTCTTCTGGTTACCGCGGCGTTTCCTTCCGGATCTGTTGAGGTTCTCCAACACCAGCCGGTGGATCTCTCCTTGCGTGCGGGGAGCAGCGGCAGAAGGTCCGACCAAGTCCTCGTAGTCCCTCTTCGGCTTTTCATGGAAATGAGCTTCCTGCGGAGTCATTCCGATGCTTTCATGGTAGATCTCGTTGAAAAGCGGTTGATCCAGGGAATTACTTCGACACATCGGTGATGTTCCTGGCAACAATATACCCTGAACACACGCGCCAACTCTTTAATAACTCGCTCAACGGGGTTTGATTGTGGGTGTCTTATGGATGAGTACACAACACGAACGTCCTTGTTTGTTAATACGTTCACCCACTGATTCCCAGTAAATTGCGTCCCGTGATCGCTCAGAATCCACTTTGGCCAACCACACAGATCACAAAATTGGTCCACACATGATAAACACCGTTTAGCGTTTGCTCTCTGTATAGGGAACACTTTTACAAATTTAGAAAACACGTCCATAATCATTAAGAAAATCAATCCCTAAAATAATAGGTTTAATCAAACGTGGAATAACTAAGTTCGTAATTTCAAATATATTGTTGTCTACAGTAAAGGAAAAATACACTTGTTTACAGATTGGCAAGGATTTCTTGCTATTTGCGCAAACAATCTGGAATTTGTTTAATGGCAAAACAGGTATAGGAATGCCCATATCTATTATGCTTTGGTATAACTCATCTGATATCGCGGACACGTGACTACCGGAATCTAGTAATATTTTTGGTGGTTCGTCACACGCGATCACGTCTAACTCCGGACATAGTCTCCTCTTCAGTTTTAAATCTTCTTCCGCAATGAGATCTTCGTATGGATTTCATTCGATCTCACAAGTACCAAGCATAGGCAGGTCCACAAAATTACTTATGCGGTTTGGGTCGGGGGACCTCTCCAATCCAAATCTCTGAAGTTTCCCTGCGTCGGGAATTCGTGAATCGGAGTAAGTGGTTGTCTTGCAGTAAATGGTGCTGGTCTGTGTGATAACATCGCCTCGGATGTGGGAGGGGTAGGGTTTAAAGGAATGGATATGGGTTGGGACGTGAGGCGGTGGTCTCCCAGGTAGGATAGAAGATCGGTCGGATGAGGAATTTAGAGGGAAGGGTTGGGGCGTTGCCTCAGCTAGTTGCCTTTCTCCTCTACGACTCCTCGTCCAAGTCCTCGGGCCTTCACTTGACCCTCTTGAATAAGGGCGAGACATCTATCTCACTGCAGTTTTATTCCGTTGGGTGGTCTGTCTTTCGACTGGGTAATGCAACCGTCCCAATAGGGCATACACCGTATTAATCTCCAACGGCTGAGCACTATAAAGGAAGTTCTGGACATGCGGAGGGAAGCGCTTAATGAGGGCATATAGTAATTCACTCTCCTCCATCGCAGGTTCGCAGAGTCGGGCAGCTGCTATCTTTTCAAGGAAATGGTGCTGCATACTCCCGTGTCGAACCGCACTGTAGGAACCCGCGATCACACTCAACTTATATTGCGTATTTAAGTCCCAATAAAATGCCAAAAATAGTTTTTCGAATTCAGGAATGGGACTTAACGTTTTACACCATATCTCGGCGTCTCCTTCTAACATTTGTTGCGTCATTGCGACCCGATAGGCCGACGGAATACCGCAAAGGTCTAAATAGTTTCTCACCTGTTTGAGGAAATGCACAGGGTGTTCCGATGGTCTTCCCCGGAACGTCGGCTCCATTAAACTTCCAGGAGGGACGCCATGTAGACTTCCGCTGGCGCTTTGAAACATTCGGTGTTCGTCTAAATTCTTTAACTTCTTCACCTCTTCGCTTACTTCCGACAATCTTGAGTCTGTTTTTTCAAACTTAAGTTTGACTTTTCTTCTATTTCTGCCATTACAGTCGTTGTCCTCTGCCTTTGGGTGGGCAGGGCTGTTTCCAGTTCTTCTCTGTAAATTTCGCCTTCCAGTTTGACCTTCTCGAAGTTTTCCTTGGTATCTTGCCGCCCTTGTTCTACACATGTCTGCAGCGTTTGGATTTTTCTTTCGGTATCTCCGGAAAATTCGCGAAACTTAATTTGAAGTTGCGTTTGATTCTTCATAATCATCTAATCTTTTGTCTCTTAATTCCCCATTTCTGATAATTTCCTGAAATCGTATTTCCATTCGTTTTTCCCGTTTACCTTCCTTCTCTTCCCGCAGTTCCGCGTCCTGCGCTGACCTTCTCTTTCCGGAAGATGGCACTGCATTGTAAATAGGGGCGTCTGCTAGAGACGTATTCGTAAAGGTAAAACCTTGTCTCGTCAATATATATATATATATGGTTTTGTGCTCTATTTTATGGATCACTTTTTCGCCATAGCTTCTCTGGTTACATTAAATGCTATCTCGGGCAGCATATGGCCCGCGGACTGTATGTTGCCCAATCCTGATCTTCATGATTGAACTGTTTATCGAAGCATCTAAAAAGGTCCAAATATAACTTGCTGTTATGCGATCAATAACAGAAAGTCCCGCACAAGACTGGCGTCCCATCACGAAAATTTTTATTTCATTTAGAAATATAATTTACAACATCAAAAACTAGTGGATCATTCGAGTTTAATTTTTGTTGTTTATTTTATTCATTAGATCATTTTCGATATAAGTGAATATTTCTTAAAAGTTTTACCCTTAAATTTTAAATTTTATTTAGCTTCATGGATCAGTCCCAATTTTCAGCAATAGATACTAACTTACCGGAACCGACCAAATTAATAAATACCCAGATACTACGAATGCAAGCGTTCGCCGTACATAAAGATGCCATTAACATCTTTAAAACGCGCCAAAAGCCCATTGATATACCGCACACCTGCAAAACCATAAGCAAATTGAAACTGCAGCTATAGGTACTGAAATTTTTCGTGAGGAAGAACTTTACGCATTGACACAAATTGTAGATAAAACGTGAAATGACGAAAAGAAAACCAGTCAAAAATGTTAAATGTGGAAATTTAGTTACTAGCGATAGTGAATGCATCGCATATATGGCCATCCAATTTATTTCCGAATCAAAAACGAATAAGCGATTCAGCAACCTCTCGAGAAAACACTGGCATCACATTACGGGAAGATGCAATTAAAAAATGCTGAAAAAATCTCTCCGAAACACTTTTAAGTTCCAGATCGGATACGAATCTATGACGCCCCGCCAGACGGCCGTGAACTCCCGAGCATTTCAAATCCACCGACTCTACACTACTGCCTAACATTATATGTTTACCGATCAAGGAAGCGCAAAAACCAACAATGTCTGACTCACAACCTTGCAACGTTTAAAAAAAAAAGAAACATTTTTTCCGTCTCCTCCTCTCTCCCTCTTTCTCTACATTCCTCTCTCCCTCTATTCCGGTTCCTCCTTTGAGGTTCTTTCTCCTACACATTTCCGTTCACTCCGTCTTACACCTGCCGTCACTCAAAAGGCGAGCGGAGATTGCCGACAGAATACGATGGAAACAGGAAGCGGGGAGTCAACGACCTCTTTTTTTCGTAGGACAACCCAAATGCTCCCTCTCCCTCACACACACACACACACACACATAACAGACTACCTTCATGGCGTCCTTCGAAGGACGCGTCCCTCGGGTCAGGAGCCGCCATCTTGAGGAAGAAGGAGGGAGAGGTAGATCTTATAATACGCAATCGGCCGCGGGAGCGATGATGGCGGTAGAGGCGCTCTAATGACGACGGGAAAGAGAAATGGTAAATGAAAAAAAAACAAAAGGCGATATCGTGAGAAGCCCTAAGAAGCCGGGGTGATATTCCGACGAGATGATTTGGCGGGAGCAGGAGGAGAAAGGCGTTGGGGAAGAGGGAGGCAATGAAGAGAGAGAGAGAGAGATAGAGAGTGAGTGAGTGAGGAGGAGAGATTGAGGAAGCAATGGGCAACTTTGAGCAAGGTAACCCGATGTGACGATTCCTTTTCTTTATTTTTTTGTTTGGTTAATTTGTTACTTATTAGCCTTGGGTGAATTGGGTACTTTTTATAAGATGCTAGTCCATGAGACCTCTCCGGCTGTTGAGGGAGAAGAAAGGCCCGCAACCTGTTTATGAGTCGCTTCGCCCTCGTCCTTTCTCTCTCTCTCTCTTTATATATACAGGCGCAGAATCGGATGGTGGCTGGCTGCAAATACTCGCCATAAATATTTTCGAGGAAGTGAAACCGCTCGAAGCATCAACTTGTCGGATTGTAGCCGTCCGACACGTACACGCAGGGAGAGAGGGAGAGAGACAGAGAGAGAGAGAGAGATAGAGGGCGCCTTGTAATGGCAGAAAAAGAAAAACGTATCCGCGGAGCCGTGCGCAGGCGCGATAAAATGTACCAGTCGATTGGAAATTCCATGATCGATCCGAATGAAACGAGAAAGCGGTAAATTTTTATTCAAAGGAGCGCTGCGTTCGTTGCCCACTCGATCAAACCTCGAGGGAACCATTAGCTAACACATTACATTTTTATCCGTCGTTTTCCGCCAAGGTGGAAATTAAAATAATTACGCTCTAGAGAAAGGACGGCAAACCTTTTCCTGCCCACAAGCCAAAATTACAAAAGTTGGATTTCCTTTTCTGCCAAATTAAAATGCTTCCAAAAAGAAATAATTTTATGGTTTAATAAATAATTATCCTTTAATATCAGACTTGGAGGTCTGCAATTGATTTGGCTGCATAAAATTTAATTTATCATCTAAAATACCCATTATCCAACATTATATACGGTCGAAAGAACAACAAAAAGTCAATATTAGTCAGGGATTCTATCAGCTAGATTGTAATCTCGCTATAAATAGTATATAATATTGCGCCAGAAAAAGAAAACTATTAAGAAAGTCAATCCAAAATTTTTTTTCTGTTGCTTGCCAACCAAAACCCACTTGCGTGTCAAAAATGGTATGTACGCCATAGGGTTGCCATCCCTGTTCTAGAACCTTAAAGCTGAGAGTTTTTACAAAAGACTAAATAATTGCTTTTCACGCTTCTCTTTTTAAAAAAACTTTATCCGACGGCACTGTAAGAGTGTAATTAATCAAGTTCACATTTCCGATCGTTCTACTTTATGGGAGAAATGCGCGGTGAATGATCCCAGAGCTAGGTTTAAGGAGAGTAGTTACCTAGCGTATCAATCTCCGTAGCCATTTCCTTCACTGTTCCGAGTTAATCGCATGAATGTTTCGATAAAAAAAATTTCCCCACCGGCATCTTAAGAAGTCAGTCGACATCCGAGATTTTTTTGTACCCGAAACCCGAACGCTGACATATAAGGACAAATTCGCGCTCATAAAATACCTTTAATCAAGAAGGATTCTCTCGATTCGAACTTTCCGTTTTTTTTCGAGCGTGTTTCCTACCTTGTGAAATCTCGAATACGAATAGCCAACTTATCGCTGGAATAAAAATCATGTTTCCTTTCGGCGTCAATGACATCTATGGGAAGATACTCGAAATCACGAGAGGGAGAGAGAGAGGTCACGAGAGGGAGAGAGAGAGAGAGGGAGAGAGAGAGGGAGAGAGAGAGGGAGAGAGAAATAATTGCCTCCGGTACAGCGAAGGGCTGTTGAGCTATTTTCGGAGTTACCACTGTCCTTTAGTGCGTGCGCGCGCGTGTGCCTATGTGATGCAATCTCTCTCTCTCTCTCTCGAATCGATGGTCGTCCGACATGTGGTGCAAATCAGGCTTCGGATCCTCCTCCCACAATAAAGATACTTGTATGCATTTTTCTTATGTTTGTAATTAAAGGTTGCAAGAAATATCAGGAGACAAAAGATTTATTTGGACAAATAACAAAAAAATTTGACCTATATTGCTGCTTAAATGCATGTTTGCCTAAGTAACATAAACATATTACAGTACAACATGTAAGCATAATAATTCTATATGTAACCAAAACTGGGTAAAAAAATACTGGAAAATAAAACATCAACGAAAAAATAAGAAATACAAAGGTTCAAATTCTAAAACAGTAACATTACAATGGTTTTCACTTAACATTTTCAACGCTTTCTCCAGTTCAAGACACATGTCAGCGAAAGTGTCTATCGCTTTGTCAATGTCGATTGGATTGTCACGCTCCATTGACATAATCATGAGCCCCTCGAGGTGATCATTTCCCATAGTTGACCGGGGCCTGTCTCTAATCAGTTTAAGTTTTGAAAATGCCCTTTCAGGCGTGGTACTGGAGGCCGCTATGGTGACGGCGATGGCCGCACCACAACACCACGTCTATGGGCGCCAATCAAGAGTCTTGATTCTCCCTCGCTATCTCTATCCGATTCACTCTCTCTCTCTCTCGCTTACTTTTGGAACTCGGCTCACAACCTGCCCGAGGTC
Source organism: Uropetala carovei (assembly GCA_036926305.1). Taxonomy (NCBI): domain Eukaryota; kingdom Metazoa; phylum Arthropoda; class Insecta; order Odonata; family Petaluridae; genus Uropetala; species Uropetala carovei. Next base: position 1,944,070 of record JAXCHB010000089.1, on the reverse strand, counting down.
ATCGCCCAAGCCCTTGACCGCCGCTTCCATCGCTTGTTAAAAGTGCAGAATGCGCGCCGTGACCCCTTTTCCGCGGGGGCGAATGGGAGCATGTGTGTTCGAAGTGTGTGACCATCGGAGAGGGGGTTGGAAGAGGGGGATGGGTTTGGAGATCGTAAAAATGCGCCATACGACATGATATAATTCTCCCTTGAAGTCTCTCTGCCTCTCATTTTCTCTCTCTCTCTCTCTCCCCTTCTGCTATTCTCTCCACCTCTTTTCCTCTATATATATCTATCTCCCCACCTCTCATTCTACATATTTCTCTACCTCTCCCTCTCTCTCTCTCTTCCTCAATCACTTTCCCTTTCCGTCTTACTTTCTCCATCTTCTCTCAACCTCTTCCTCTCTGGCCACCTCTCTACTTCTCTCTCTTTCTCTCTCTCCTTTCCTTTCTTCTCTCTCTTTCACTCACCCATTCCGCCCACATCTCTCCCCTCTCCACCTCTCCCTCTACCTTTCTCTTCCTCTCTCACTTTTCCTCATCACCTCTTCCTCCACACTTTTACCCTTCTATAACCGTACCCATTTCTTCCACTCGTATTTTTCTTTTCTCTTTCTCTCCGCCTCCCTCAATATTATCCTACCCTCTCTATCTTCTCCTCTCTCTCTCTTCCCATCATATATGCCTCTCCGGTGCACAGATTCCTATCCCAACGTCTGCTTTTCTTTATGCGCCGTTTCGAGTTACGCGGGAGAACGAACTTCCATCCATCGGGTTCAAAAGACTGAAAAAGAAGGAGATTTCGTTTCGACTCTTACGTTCTTATTCCCTTGGGAAAAGGCCGTGTGGCAGGTTGACCGCGGAGTAATTGTCATGCATCCCTTTATACTGTATCGGTTGAAAGAGAGAGAGGGAGAGAGAGAGGTCGTAAAAATGTAAGAATCCGCATTAAAACAAACGCGCTGAGCGGGAATCTTTTGCGACTTATTAATGCCCAGCTGAGGACGGAATATATTCCTTTTTCTCGGTTTTCTTACGCTTCACTGAGATATTCCGCATGGTTGATTGCGCCCATGAATAAATTTGCCGTCAAACGTTGGACGCGCTTTGCGGAAAAAGCGGCGAACGCGAATCGGAAACAAAACGAGAGATGGCAATAGAAACCACCATTCTGGCGCGTCTGCTGCCATTTCCGAGTCGCGAAAGTGTCAAACTGGCGGCTTGCTTCAATAGGTGAGCCGCGAGCTAGGTATCTGCATCGAAAGGGAACTGCAGCCTTATTGAGAACACAGTTAAAGTGAGGTGTTTGTAATTCCTCGAGAAAAATGCAGTGAAACTTGTTTTAAAGATCGCCTCTATTCAACAAACACCACTGCTGAATGACCACCATTGTCAACGGCCTATTTTTATGAGAACGGACTCCACGAGAGAAATGTAATTTTTTCTCCCATTCCACGGTTGTCCCTATAAACGGCCAATCCAACGTTCGGTGGTCGTCTAATAGAAGTGTTGCTGCGCTACGAATGTCATTCGACAAGAATTTCCAGATCGTCTGCGTATTAAACTAGCATCGGTATTTTTGATAAAGAAATATGAAGCTATTATTAAGAATCAAACAAATAGAGATAAGCAATATTTAATGTTTTTCACAGCAAATACAGCTATATGCGTGACGTAGCATCCTGGCATAGTATGCTCTTCGCAGTAACAGCAAGTAAGTATTAGAAGGAATACACGTTCCTTAAGCATTAATATTAAATTTTCTAATACATTTAGCTTGTTATAAGATTAGAATAAATAAAAACTACCGGTTGTTATAAAATAAAAAGACGTCCTGAACAGATTTTCACGAACGATCAATTGCGTTAGTGCCCGTATTTTGTTATTGCCCACGACTTCTGCCACCCAGAAAGATATTTAAAATTTTTATCGAATAACTCCTATTTCCTGAAAATTTAGGATATTTTTTTCCAAATCGAAAATGTATCTTAGGCGTTTGGGGGCGGTACTAATAAAAAACTATTCAGCATCGATAAAAATAAAATGAAATGTTCAGTAACTTACATGTCTTCGAAGAATGACTTCATTGCGGGACATAGTAATGCCTACAATCCAACCGAATACTAAACTTCAATATGACCGGAGGTCAGTGGCATAACTAGGAGCGAAAGGGCCCGCAGCAAGATATTACGGACGGTCTCCTCCCCCCTCGCCCACATGGGCGGCCCGAGGAATTTTGGAGCCCCGGGCGAGAGAGCGCTCCAGCGCCCCTTCTGTAAATCCTTGTTGAGATATTTTCGAAGTACATGTTAATTTATTCATCGACATGTAAAAATTACTGATAATGAAAAAATAAAAGGGATAACATTAAGATTATAGCATGTTCCGCGATATAAATTTTCATTAAATATTTATTCACTTGCAAGTAATCGTAGATATATGATCGGTATAGCGCCCCCAAGACTTTGGCGCCCTGGGCAGCCGCCCTACTCGCCCGTACATCGGCCCGATATTGCTCACCCAGCAATACATATGTTCATTTAAAAATGTCACCCTTTGTAAAACCTACCAAGTTGAATTAAGTTTACTAATCAACTGTCAGGAATATCCTGAAAAGGTCAGACTTTTTAAACTTCTCTGTCCAAAAACAATGATTAACTGAAAAGTGATTCAGAAATTAGGATTAAAAAGAGAAATAGTTAAAGATACCTTTAATTTTTTTCGGCATTCGGGAAAATTCGAGAACCCCTGTGCCCGTATTAGTTGACCACCTTATGTTCGGTCGCTGCGGTATGTGAATAAAGAAGGTTCAAAAGTACCATTTTTCTCGCAAAGAATCAAACATATTTTCCTCGACCCCGAATGTGCCGCTCCGTAAGAGATCAATAATACCCTAATGAAGTTTTTAAAACAGTCGAGAATGGACGGTTTTTTTCCAGCTCCAGCGATAAAAACAGACGTTCCGAACACCTTAACCAGACGCGTTGACGACGCATTAAGACGCCGATCCGAATCGGTCGTAATGGTCGAGGCGCCTCAGACACAAATAGCAGTTCGAACTGTTTTTTTGCCGCCCGCGTTTGTTTTTTACGTGAGAATCATTAGTGCTTTTGTAACGGGCGCTCTCTCTCTCTATCTCTTAAGTAATGCTTTTTTTTATAACGCTCCTTTTTCCATCCAGTTCACTTCTCCCAACGTATACTTTCGCGGTCGAGGTATAAATGTAGAATGGGTAATTACGACCGAAATGAATGATGAGCCATCGTTTGATGCCCGCGGGATTCGAACCCGAGGCATTAAAAAGTTCGTGTAAGATTACGGTTCGGTGATGTAATCGTAAACATATCGTTTTTTATTTCCTCTCTCTCTCTCTCTTGAGCTATTCTTGAGGGACTTAATGTCCGCCATTTCGGCAGCGTGTTGCTATACTTATTCCTTGATGAAATGTTGACATCGCGTTGTAATTGATGACTACACAAAATGAATGCGACCTTTTTCGGAGTCTGAGTCCTGTAATGTAGAGTTATATATATAGTCTTCGGGTGTTTCTTTCTCTCCAGGTAATTAATTACGCGTCGTTATTTTTATAACTGACAAATGAATGTCTGAATGAAAGCTAGTCAGTAATGTTTCAGCATATAACAACGGGTTAATTTTTATAACGGATGACAATCAGTTTGGTTCATCCCGATTGTCGGAAATAAACTTTGATCTTAATATTTCCAAGATTACAAAAGCTCGCAATGGAAATTTTTATTTAGAGAAAATGTTACCTTATTTGCCACCCTATTGCGTAAAAGAAAAATAAAACTTCTTTCCCTAAACTCTTGCAGGTTCGCTCGACGAGGATCGAAACCGGGATCACCCTGAAACGATTGCCACGCATTTTTTTCTGAACCACAACTGGAAAGAAAGAGAGACATCACGCGTGTTCACGCACACACGTCCGCTAGGGGAGAGCGAAAAAAACTTTTTTTTTTAAATGTGGTACGCCCTAGTGAAAAAAATTTGTCTTTTGGTCTCCTTGGAGTGTATAAAAAATCTGAGCAAGATGTGTCAATATCCACGGGTTTCGCCAGGGCCCTAAAGATTTGTCAAAATCACTAAAATACGGCAAAATGCAAAACGAACGCATTCGGTAACTTATTGTCATTTTCAATGGCAAAATGGCCTGCTGAGCTCCAATCAAGCGTCCATTATCCGTTATCTCCCTTCGTTCGCAAGATAAAGGCAATTCGTTGTAACTAAACAACTTAAAATTACGTATCTGGCACTCGTATGCACTGTACATGTACAGTACGCGGAAGGCGCGCGCTGCAGCCGTCAGAATGCAGCTCTTAGCTTGCTTCGGCTCCTAAATCTGCCGAAACAACCCACGACTCACCACGGGGAAGTGGCTGCACGTCGAGTCCCGCCCGTGCCCACCCCAACCACCCTACCTTGTGGGCACTACTATAGTTTCACACTTGAATTAAAACTTGGTAATCTTTCTTCGTTTTAAAGTCGGGCATATTCTGTCTGGATTTCAGTTTCGCAAGAATGAACCCATGCCTTTGCTCTTCTCCACACAGAGCACTGGATGTTTCTATAACCAATTTCACAGTGCGCTCAACGGCCTGTTTGTGGCACGGGAAATGATCGAACTCTGACTGTTTTTTCACCATTTGTTGCAGGTCGGCTTCAGAAAACTTGCCTGTGAGAGGTGGCTCTGTTACTGTGCAAGTCTTCCAGTCAATAAGCTGCGTGTAGTCCGCCGCTTTGAAGTTGAGGGCGATACTTCGAACGATCTTACCAATCCGTCTTTAGCTCTTAGGGTCTTCTTTCTTGCCTCGATGATCTCTTTCACGGCAGTTCTCCGCACGTCCCTTCGGGTGTCTTTCAGCATAGCTAGCAGCAGATTCTCGGGGTGTCCGAAATATCCGTTCCTTTGAATTACTTCGTCAACAATGGTGGCGGGCACCGTCTGTGCAATCGCTGAGCGTCTTGATTGCAAACCAAGATACTGCAAACACCTTTATGACAAATTGTGAGAGTATTTTCAGCTCGTTTTCAGGTTTCTCCGTCGCCACATACAGACGCAAAATTCTGTTGGCTGTTGTGAGCCATCGAGAATGCGCCAACGCCCCTGGGCTTCGCTCAGCCAAAGCAGAAGAACACACACCAGAAGTCACAGCGGTACTGATATCTAGAAGATATTTCTGGTCTGAGCTCAAGCATTCAACGTCAACCTGCGGAAGATCGGCTTCGATTCTCTTGAGATTGACAACAGGGAGATTTTCACAATTTGCAAGCCTTTTTCCGATGGGGTCTGAGTACTCTCGCGGTCCGTGGTTAGGTCCATCCAGTCGTTGAAATAGATGGCGAAGCAGAAGTTCGTTTGAGTGCAGCAAACACACAAACCAGTGTAGAGGCCGTCCGCAAGCTTTCTCCACGAGGCTAATAACACCACCCTTCGATCCAGTGTTCGCTGATGTGCCGTCGCATCCAACTGCATCCAACTCATTAATGCGCCAACCACTTTTCTCCAAGAATTTTATCATGCCTTGCGCTTTTTTCAGCAGTGGACCTGCCGTTCGGAGTGATATACCCGATATAATGTGATCCGGGCTCTTCCAAAATTGAAATATGTTCCTCGCGAACGTTCCGCACGCATTTACTATCGTAAACTCTGGTGATATATTTGCGGCCGTCGAAATATAGACCCCGCAAAGACTTAGCTTCGTTTTGTAGTTCCTCACTGACAGACTTTCTGTTTCTCCTGACTTTGTGTCGATCTACTACATTTGATACGTCATCTTTTGTCACGATGCCCATATCTTCCAGCACAGATGTGGCAATCAGAGCTCCTGCAGTATCAGAGACACATGTTCTTTCGCAAGCAGTGGCTAAAGCTCTAAACTTTTTCCTTGGATGACCACTCTCTGCGACTTCAAAGTCACTACCCGAAGTAGCGTCCGATCTGGTGACAGAAGAACTGTCATCAGTGTCTATTTCCTGCTGAATATCTTGAAGCTGACTTATTTTTTTCATCTCTGAACTTCCAGCCTCGAACGGCCTCCAGGAGAACGCAGGGAGATAACGGATAATGGACGCTTGATTTGAGCTCAGCAGGCCATTTTACCATTGAAAATGACAATAAATTACCGAATGCGTTCGTTTTGCATTTTGCCGTATTTTAGTGATTTTGACAAATCTTTAGGGCCCTGGCGAAACCCGAAGATATTGTCACATCTCGCTCAGATTTTTTATACACTCCAAGGAGACCAAAAGACAAATTTTTTTCACTAGGGCGTACCACATTTAAAAAAAAAGTTTTTTTCGCTCACCCCTAACGTCCGCATCCTCTCACGCGTACGGCATCATCACGCATACCTCAGGGCGCACGCACCACACCTCCGTAGTCTCACAAGAAATAGAGAGAGAGTGAGAATGGAAGAGATTGTACATAAAAATTCTTGATGCTGATGACCGTTGCCAGGCGTCGGTCATTTGGGTGCGGCGGAAGGGGACGTAGAAGGGAAGATAAGAGGAGGGAGAGAAGGAAGAGTTACGTGAGAGGTGTGAAAGGTCAGACCGCTGAGGAGATGAAGAGAATGTTGACACCGATCGCCTCCCACCCCAACTCCCACCTCCTACGGGCGAGACCCGGCACGTGACGGGACCGGGGTTCGTAGGACCTAAGGGAGTCTCTCGAACCTGGCGCCCACATCACCAGACGCATTCTATCTCCGCCAGGCTGTTGCGCGCGCACGCAACACACACATGCACGCGCACGGAGGCGCAAGAGATCGAGTTTAGGGATAGGTAACATTGTTTCGTAACGCACGATTCCTTCGACATATATATTTGAAAAGCCGATTTCATCCGAAGGATATAATTTTCCTATGTAAGATAGAAAAATGCACGTTTTATATTATTATTGCTGGCATAAGGATCAAAGTATGCATGTACACTTCATTTTTACTGTCGAAATACGTATATATTTGGCTACTTGAGGATTTTTATGGCCACTTATAATTTGTAAAACATCCTAAGCACTATTTTTTTCATGTGATTTTATTCAACGGGAAAGATCAGGAAAGGATTAGAAAATTTTTGGCATGGCTTAAAATGTCCCTAAACCTGCGTGAAAGTTATTAACTACTTTAATCGCATAATTAAATTATAAAGGCAACTGGGTCCCACAGAGTCAGTAATGATCCGCTGAATTAAAGAATGTTATAAACAAATAATAAGTAGCAAAATAATAGGCATTAATGTAAGGTCACAATAAAATTATCTACTGAAATTTATTCAAATCGTCCAGAAAGTAAAATCGTTACCGTTTATTTCTTCAACACTTAGAAAAGCTTTTGTCGCTATGTAATGATAACTCTTTAAACGACGCTTAAATTGGATGTATAGAATTTAAGAGACTTTTCCCCATAGTCCTATTTCTTTATCTTCATTTACATGTCTTCATTCTTTCTGGTCTGAGATGTACAGCCCATTATGAATCCATATTTTTCCTGAATCAATGGGCGATGGTTACGAAATTAACAGCGATACTTACCTTTTTCAGCGCTTGCAGGACATTTAGACCGGTGTTTCTCAAACTGGGATCCCCGGGCCCCTGGAGGTCCGCGAGCTAATTTTCAGGGGTCCGCGCGAAGATCTGTGAAAAAAAAGTTACAGGTAAACCTCGTCTTTGTCGGGGTACGTTGCCGGACAACAATGCGAAAGCCAAAATCGCGAAAGAGAAGTAATTCAGGCAATGTAAAATACAGGGTTAGGTTCCCATCCCAACAAGAACAAACCTTACCATGATTCATTTTGTTAAATTAGAAACCCCAGAACTCTTCCTTTCTAGGATCTTCACTGTGTGTGTTAAATGCGAAAAACAAATGCAGAAAGTGGCTCGATCTAGAATCAGATGCAAGACTTCAACTGAGTAAAAGTAAACGAAATACTTCTGCTCTTTCAATAATCAAAATAACATTATAGGTCTCACAAAAAGTATGCTTTTGATATTGTTGCTAATTTCAAATTAGAATACTTTGTACTTTAATAGTAACTAATAAAATGTATACCTTTTATTTCAAAACAAGTTTGTGATAATAAAATATAAAATTCTGTTTAAAAACTGTTATTTTTATCCAGTTCTAGATATAATGGTCCTCGAAAATATGGAAAATAGAAAGGGGGTCCGCAAAAAGGAAAATTTTATGAATGGGGGTCCGCAAGACAAAAATGTTTGGGAATCGCTGATTTAGATGACGCATTTCTTACTGATCCAGAAATGTGTGAAAGTGATGACTCTTACCTCCGCAGAGGACAAAAACGATCTTACGTTGTGGCGATCTAACTAACCGACCGCAAAAATAAACCGGACAAATATCTTCTAATGAAAATTCGTATTGAGAGAAGACCGAGTTTTTGAAGAGTAAGAATAAAGTCTACAGACCGTTTCTGGGACGCCGCGCCGCAGATCTGGCATCTAAGGCATAATAAACATTAACATTTCGTCCGTCCTCCCCCTCTGTAGAACCTAGCCCGGGGCAATCGATTCTTTCAAAACGTATTCAATCTATTCTTTCCGGCCAGTTCCTCGGACCTGCCAACCTCCTCGATTTGAGCTATTAGGAAGGGGGTAGTTACCAAAGAAATGCATGAATTATGCATCGATTTTCCCGAGCAGGAGAATGTAAATTGTTTTCATTTTACGGCCTCTCGATATTTTTTTACGCCCCCGGGGCGCCAGCGGTAATAATTTTCAAAGGATTACGATTTAATTTTCATTTGCATCACCGATGAAATGATTAAAAAAGGAATTATCGACTTGAACCGAAATATAACGAATGTGAAACACCCACCGTTGAATTTTGTTAAATTTGAGTAAAATTTGGATATTTGAGTTTTGAAATACGTATTTATAGCTCGTTAATTTCTTTTCTGTACCCATTAAATCAAATATTATCAGGTACGCTTCAGCTTTTCGTTTTGGAACTAATTAATATTAATGCGATAAATATTAATTCCGTCTCGCATCTTTATACCTACTTTCAAAGTTCATTTATCGTCACGCGTGTAGAATTTTAAGCGTGTTATAAAAGTAATGACCTGATTGGAACGGGTGAAAAAGATTGGATCCTCCTCAAACGAGTTTTTTGTGATCGAGACAGGGATTTCAATTATTACTATTATTTTTTTTTTATTGCCAGTAGTAAAGTTCTTTTTGTACCACTCTGATCAACTGTCTGCGATCACATTTTTTGCTGATTCCCACAATATCTACCGAGAATTATCGTGTTGACGAATAGGACTAGGAAGCTGTTCATGTACTTCGAACTTCCCACGTTTCATGCTTTCCCCGTTTGAGACAATGATTGTTGAAAACTTTTAGACACGAAATTCTGGCAGAAATTTTAGCTATGGAGGACGTTCTGAATTTCGTGAGAAACTTTACCTTTCATTACAGCGAAAGAGGGGGGGAAGTAAGCAAATCGAGACATCTCTGGGAAATGCTTTTTGTAATGCATACATCCCGAAAATAATTAATTTCCACCAATCAGAAATTTTAATTGTTAACAGATAAAAATTCTACCATCCCTTGCATAAAGCAAAGACTCCTAATGGTTAACAAATAGGTTCTCTTCAAATTACTGCAGATATGTTAAGCAAAAAATTATGAGGTAAATTAGTCTCTTCACCAAAACACCAGTCGTTAAGGTTTATAAATTAATTTATTTAATGCATTTAAATCTTAAAACAATTTATTAAAATTCATTAATTTTAAAATGTGTACCATTCTTATAATTATAGACAGCCGTTTTTATTCATGATTATTATTAATATGACATATTATTTTAATACTTACATATTGGATTAAAATCAGTCAAACTATCATGTATTTAATTATGATACAATTTCATAACTTGAATTACAACCATTATTTAAAATCTTCATATTATTGGTGATTGAACATATTCAAAAAAATATCATTTGTTTTGAGAAATTATTTATCATAGATGAAACTCATCAGTTATTAGCAAGGAGAACAAATTGTATTTATTTTTAAGTAATTTTTTATGAAAGTGATGAAATTCATGCCGAAGGATTTCAAAAATAAGAAAAAGGAGTCATTCCAAATAATTAGAAAATAAGTTTCCTTTTCTTTATTTAGAAATAAAAGGAATCACTTCCAATTATGATTGTACAAACATTTCAACATATTATTGGTATATTTGTTTCCTTTCGTAATAACGGATCTTGCATGTCTACCAATATAGCAAAGAAGAACGACTAATACAGTAAAGTGACTATTTGTAAATTACTGCTTAAGAAAAGCTTGCTAATGGCTAGCTACAATGAATTCATTAATTTAATTTTTGGCTTCAGGGAAAATACTAACATTGTAAATATGTACTTTCCGTACACTTCCATAAGAATTTCAAAGTGTATGACGTGTAAGATAAGCCTTGGTGCTTATGCAGACTCATGTAATAGATAAAACCTTACAAAACATCAGTAAAATGATAATTAATAATTACTTTTGTACATTAGCAGACAAAAATTAGGAAATTTAAGGTATTTGTCAGGTATATAAGTCCATGCCTTGGCACAAAACAATGGTAAACATAAATATTAAAATAAAAAATACTACATGCAGTTCAAAAAAAAATAAGTCCACAGCCACCCTTCACTGTTTCAACCAAACAAATTGATAGAAGCATTACATGTAGGATCCTGTTTTTTCAATGATTTTCTTTTTTAAATGTATTTAAATCACCACTTACTAAAATCTTTACCCTCAACAACACCATTTAAAAAAAAAGTCAAAAACTGCTTCAACAAAATTGACTTTGGTTACCACTCTCTCGCTAAAAAAGAGGCACATAATTCACGACAGCGAAAATGAAAAACGACGACATTCGTCGTTCGTTTACAAGCAGATTTACACAATTACCGACAACTTCTGAAAAACATTTTTTTTTGTCACTTCACGTTCGCCTCATGAGAGAAACATCCATTGCACATTTGAAAGAGGGCAAAAACTAGACTGCTTTTTCGTAAACATCCAAGAGGATTGGCAGATTGCTTCAATTGTTTCGAACATTAAATTGTTTCATACTTTGATATCACCCAACCACCCTTTAGCAGATGGAATACCTGAGTTGGGGGAGTAGGAGGGAGGGGAGGGAGAGGAGTTTTTCCTTTTTAAGAAATTTAAAATTGATTCTTTTTCCAACAATACATTTTTTTAACGATTTGTCCATGTTTGTTTTTTAAGGGTGACATCATCTCTCCCAGTCTTTATAAGGCAGAAAAGGGTTGCAAGAAGAGGAGGAGACGTAAGCAGGGAGACGATATTGCATTCATCAATCAAAAAGGACCAAAAAAAATCTCCCCTGACAACACCTTCGTGAGCATAGGAACCAGCAATGTGAGGGAATGAGGCACGAGAAAAAAAAAAGAAACTGTCGTGTGAAACGCGGGAAGTATATAACAGGGAAACAAATCAAGGCAGAGAGGGGGTAACACAATTCAATTGAATTGCAACGATTAGGCAGTCTTGAAAAGAAATCTTTTTAAAAAATTGAAATGAAAAACCAACTCATGCACACCTATTATGTATAAGTATTTATATATACATTCCAAAAATAAAAAAAAAGGAAATCACACAAATTTCGCACGATTCAAACTTTCGCACGTGTTCAAACTGCCTTTTAAATTTTCATTTGACTATGCTACGAATACATTTCAAATAACTTTCGACTCATTTTTAAAAATGGGAAATTGCCATTTTTTTTCTTTTCTTTCAATCTCAACACTTTGTTAAACACGACAATAACCTTAGGAATTATACTTAAACCTAGATAAACAAGGAGGTGGATTTCAGGACTAAAAAAAATTTGTACAATCAAGGTGATCATAGGTGGTCAATACAACAGCCACCGATGCATGGAAATGTTCCTGCATATCCAATGCCGATAAAAAAATTCCTCACTGGCAGTCAATCATCTTAAAAAAGTGTCCAACCATTCACATCCTCATGAGTCACATGCATGCATTTTATACACTAGGGCGATTACATTTCATTCAGGTAAAGTGTAAGGGGGTAGAGACAAGGTGACCACTTCTAAAAACAATTAAATTTCACAAATATTATTATTATTAGCTTTTCTGTTAACCATTGCAGAACAACAAAGTGGTGCCACCACTCAAGTTTTACAATGGAAATATAAAAAAGAGCATGCATGACGCATTTAAAATGGCCAACACGAGAATCACCTCCCTTTCTTAATAAACCAAACTCTGCTGCTGATAAAAGTACTATAACAAGCCTCGTTCCTCAACGACTTCCCTTATTTCAATATCTAATAATTGTACATAGCTGAAAAATTCATTTATTACACAGCAGAGTTCATTATATCACCAATTTTTTTTGTAAAACTAAATGAATTAGAGGGTTAAGAAACATCTTGTCAACAACAGCAGTTCTCCGCAGAGCCATTTTGTCGACTGCCCGGTGCATGGCAACTATCTCAATGTGATACCCCAATAAAAGGCACATCAACATAGAGATATTTAAAGGCAACCCGAGCGCATGTAGTGGGCCTTGTGATCTGAAAACATTTGCTACAGTCAAAAAGGCAAATACCCACTAGCAAACATTCCCAATTTTTTTTCAGGGCTATGGTCGTCATCATCATTGTCATCATAATAACATTCATCATGGTCGTCTCGTCTGTGGTTTAGGAGGGGTAGAACGGTTTTGCATTTCTTTTTTATTATTATTTTTAACAGGTTTGAGAAAGGAATAGTCCGGAGCATCATGCAGCACGGACAGTGCCCAAAACCACTTCCAGTGGGCTAGCAGATCAAGTCTGCTGACATCAATGCCTACTGCACCATCCCTGCAGCCCGCTCACTAGCCACAGGCAATCCTTTCACCTCAGGTGGCCAAGGGTCCAGGGGGAGGGAGTGAACCCCTCTGGGAAGAGGTGGGCGGGGAAGGACACTTGGATGACGACGACCTGGTGGAAGCACGGTTGGGCCGAGTGGCCCAGTTGAGGAACCACTCAACGCCGCGAACTGGAACATCCCTTGCTAGTGCCTTTACCCTAAGGTTTCTGTCTTCTGTGAGGAGGACGACCTCACGATACACATGCTTTGCTGCTGGCATGCCTACAGAAACAAGAACCAATTCTCATACTTAGTTACAAGACAAGTTAAAATTAAGGTAATACAAATTTATGCCTAAAGTAATTTTTACATATATATAACCTGCAAAACTCTCTGAAATTTACAGATTCAGCAAAATACAGGCATAAAAATGCATCGGAAACCTATAAATCATATAATTTCTGACAGGATTTACTCATTAGCTAGTGTATTTTACCCTTTAACAATGGACACTTACCACAACGTCTCCAGCCACGGGCTGATGAAGCCCCTCGATCTCCACTGGAATCATATCTGCTCTCTTGGGCACGAACAAGACTCAGGCATGTGGCTAAGATGCGGTCGTCATTACCACGTAACTCACCCTCACCCCCAGCACCCTATTTGAAGAAAATATCCACATTTGCTCAAAATTTACTGCCGTAATTCAACAGAATTTCCAAAATAAGGCAAACCTGTAGTTGATAGTAATGTTAACCTTATCAAGATAATAATTTTTTATGATACAAACATATAGAACCAGTTCCCATAAGTTGAAACATTAAATACCAACACAAAACCGCTTCAAGACAAGCTACGAAAGTCTTCTGTGTCAGAGGTTGGTCATTTGCCTTGGTGCTACGGCTATGATGACATCACTTGCTATTAAAATGAAAGAACTACCAAATATTTACAGCAAAATCTGCAAAAATGCTGATATGATGGGTAAGGAGCTATCATTTGAGCAACACATTGAATTATAAGAAATATAAAAATCGAAGAATGTTTAAATATAGAAAACACCCTCTAAACACGAATTTTATAAATGTCTCAAAGGGGCTTTGGCAAAGGAAAATTTTTAATACCAAAAGATCATGTAATGGTCAATCCTCCTATCTACTATGCCCTAAAAGTTTGAAAGAAAACACAAAATATGCACACACACACAAAATCAGACCCATGATCTGACTGAAAACTACGAAAAATAGAGACTACAGAAAACTTGAAGATATTCCAAGAAAACGCAACTCAGAATGCTTCAAGAAATGGTAAGAGGGGAAGCAGGACAATGCCTGAGCCTATGCCATTCCTGGCAGAGTTCCTTAACTACCCAAAATATACCTAAAACAATATTTGTAGGCTTTTGTAGAATGGGGCACCTCTTCATTTCCTATGAGGCTTGATCACATCATTAGACTAACCATTCTGAGTTGCTTTCTTATTGATAGAAGGGTGTTGTTGAACACAAAGGCATATGAATGCACAGGTGAATGCACAGGTCCTGCGTTTAAAACTCACCGAGTCGTCTTCCTCTACGGTGAACGTCGTCGAAGAGAGGACGGTACCTCGGGTGGTGACGCACCTCACCCCGGGAACGGGACCACCAGGGTTCCTGAGCAGAGCGAGGGCAGAGCGGGCGCCCTCCGCCACGAGGACGCTGTGGGATGGGGAGGGCGCCGCGGCGGATGACGCCGGGTGCGTGGGACGCTGGCCGCCTCGGGCAAGGCCTTCCAGCTCGCTCACCACTGTGGATTACACGAAAAAACAGACGTTTTATAACAAGTGACGGCGAAAAGACAGAGAGAGAGCTCGACGAAATATATCCACAAATGCACGTTTGGTCGCTATCATCCAAACATCGTCACAAGTACTGCCGAGTAAAACGACAAATGCGTTTAATGCCGAGTTCCAAAAGTTTACGTCGAAAAAGCTCATTTAAGTGACACGGTATGCACAAGGTGCCGGTTTTAAAAAGATTTAAGTATCAAAAATACATGAAATATGAAGTCATTCTAATTTAAATAACGCGTTAAACGGGCTAGTTGCGTCGCGCACAGATAACCAAACGAAAGCAAGACGCGCGTTGCGAACGCAACTGAAGCACAGAAATGCCGTCCATTAATTCGGTCTAGATATATTATAACAATCCTAACGTTAAAATTATTATTGCCAGATATCAATGTAATAGTGTACAATTTCGAAAAATATTCCCAGAGAATTTAATTTATCTGCGGCAAAACATAAAATGGACATTCAGAATTTAAGTTATTAACAGAGTTATTAGGCTTAATGGATGGTCTTGTTTCCATCAACCAATACTATAACTGGAAAACTTCTAAATAAAAAATATATGGACAGGAACGAAAGAAAAAACGAGACACTCTAATATGAAACCCCGAGAACAAATGAATTTCAAAGAAATTCTTCCTCCAAATAAATAGATTTACTGAGACAGAATACGACAAAAATTAACATATAAAACGTATTCTTGACGAAAGTGAAGAACTTCATTTTCAGTCGGGTTTAATAAGGATTCAAATGTTTCCAGGAAAATCTCATCACAAAGATGCCATCCACCGAAAACATGAGAAAGAAGAAAAAGTGAATTTAAGTGACTGAGGGTCATTATGTGCCTGTCAAAGGAAATTTAAAACTCGCATGAGAAGACGCTAATAATAGATTTCCGATATAAATATATATATATATATACACATACACACACACCATCATGGAGGCTATTATTTCAAGAAAGAGAAGCGTCTTTACGAATCATTAATATCTTATCTATCTACTATAATACATTTGAAGGGTGTTTGTTGGTTTGTTCATGGAATTCCTCCTAACGATAAAAGCTAGAATAACCAAATTTGGTACGATTCTTCCTTACATCCTAACTTAGTGAATGGTCAAGGTTTGGTCAACCGGGATTAATCAGTGCTGTCAATGTAGGGGATTAACATTTTTTCCATAAGATAACACGTATGAACCCATTTCTTGATTTGCAAGGTATTCTTCCTTCAAGCATCAAAATACGTAAATATGAACCGATATTTTTCGTTTTTCCTTTATTCGACGAATAAAACTCTATATTATCTTACTGCTACGAAGTTTACGTGTTACACGGTCTAAGTTTTCAGAAATACGCTATTTGTTTCGAAATTTTGTGGATTTTTCGTACCCCTCCCGGGCGTTGCCAAGGCGGCCGTCATTGTTACCTCCGATTCAGTTAGCTTCAATGAAGTTTATAAATAGACGAAAGTTTAGCGTTATTCGATTCGCACTTTTGTTTAAGCAACGAAACGATCGATGTTTATGGATAGCAACGTAAATAGATACTGAGTATTATTCAGGAAGCGTTTATAACGATTGATGAAAGTAATTGAACTTTCTTTCGTCTATTGAATACTGGAATCTTACATTTTTTGTTGGTAAAATCATTATATTCTACATTATAATGTTTATTAACGTAAATAAGCTCACGTATCTGGTGTACATTTACCAGTCAGTGTTCAATCATGGACAACTGTACGTTGCTTTTTCGCGGGTTTCTTGCTTACAAGACATAAAAGTATTGTAAATATTTCAGCGAGGCATAATTACACAAGAAATGAAGCTGGATTTGGCGAAAGTAATATGATAGGAAATAAAATTATCGTTATATTTGAATGTAATACGTTCGGAAACGGATTGTTACAAGCAAATATGATTAATTGTTAAGAAAAGCTAATTGTAATTTAAAAAGTATCTACTATATATTTTAAAGAGTTTGTATGTTGTGCTGTAGTAGCTTCACTAAATCCGTTGAAATTCAACGGAAAATTCTGCTAGTATATATATAAATACCACCTAACGACTAAAATACATTTTAAGAGTCAGGAGTTTTCTAAGAACGTACCAAAGACTAAACACATGGCCAAAGTTAACTGAAAATACGAGTAAGTAAAACAAAAGAAAATACTTAACCTGAGAATTATCAAGCTCGTCTTATGGTTGAAAACATTCAAGAACAAGCACTTAAAAAATACCACAAGGTCATAAAAAACAAAATGCGCATTTCGGCTACAAAGATGCCGTCCTCAGTGGTCATCCACCGAAAAAATAAGAATAATCTGCGTTTTAACCGAAAGAAGCTTTAAAACGAAATTTATGTTAACGATCGCAGACGAAGAAAATAATGCCGTAAATTCTAGTTTTTCAACTTTTCGCATTATGGAAAATGGTTTCCTTTTCTACTGGTTGTTTTATATGGTTCAATGGGATAAAAGAAATCGTTGTTTTTCATAAAACATAGACCACAGAATATTTTACCCTTTTTAGGAACGCAAAAGGGTTCGAGAAATGATAAAAAAACCTCACTCAACATTCAACAGCAATTAATTAATAAAAAATTTCGGAATCTGTATACTGTTTTACGTGAACGTCCGTAGGGAGAAGCAGGCAAGATATTAAGAATACGCAGCATACAGTCAATTTTTTCAGGATACTTAAGCTAGATTCTTAACGCTTTATTAACATTACAAAAGATCGATTTCGTATCATTTTCCTATCGATAACGCAAATTACTATGAATGCTCATTAACTTTCAAAATATTAACATTCTCTAATCAGGTATAGATATCAAGTAACACTCCAATATATATCCAATATACATCATTTTATACAACCAATCCACCGTACATAAAAATATTTTACGTAGTATATACCAGGAGCTTCATCCTCTAAGAAAACCAAACAACTCGTCATAGAAATGTGCAATAACCGCGTGATCTTATTCATTTAACTAAACCCCTCTAAACAGACGGCGAACAAAAAGTTCCACACGAAACGAAACATAAAAAACTATTTCATGTTTCAACCGGAAGCTTTATTTTTCTAAAGGGATCTCATCAATCTATGGTGGAATAGGGCAGTGACGGCGCAATGCCATTTTATCAACTATCAAAATCTCTCAACAGACAGCGAACAAAACGTTCCTAGACGAAGACGCATCGTGCTCGGTTTTTCCACTTCTCAAAAGGCGCGACGTGAAACCTGATTAAAATAAGGAAATGCATTTCCGAGCATGGAGCACTTAAGAGAACCTGAAAACACAATTTGCTCCTCCATTTCGCTTATAGTATTACAGAGAAATTCCACTTTTCTTCATCCTATCTCGCTTCGCTCTTTTTGTCGAAGGGAAAGGGGGGAGAAGACGTGACGGGCGAGGGCGGCAGGAAGTGGAAGAGATACGAGCATTTCTTCCCTTTGCCCCGAATACGGATTCGCGCGCTAGTTATTATTTAAACCGTATATTAATAATTGGAAAATACATCACCTAATACAACAAAAATGAATTTTAAGTAGGTCTATTCTCCAATTATCTTCACACCAAAGGCTATTTTTTTTTCAAAACTCGTACATTAATAAGTTCCGCCAAAGGAATAAATATATAATATTTGTAGTCGCTACAAGTAATAGGTAAACTAGGTTTATCCTCCAAGACAGGTGACGCTAAGTAAATACCCCGCAAAATGGAAGAAATACCCTGAAAAGCGCAAGCAATTTCAACGCAAACTCAAAAGTACTTTTATTTTTTTATTAGGCGCGTTTCGCTTCCAGCGTGAGCGCCTATTATCGTCGGTCTGTCCGTCCGTCCGCATGTTCGTTCTCGGCTTCTACCGAACGGATTTTCATGAAATTTGAAATTAAGGGCTTTCAATCAAATATAATAAGAAAATCGCAAAAATGAATCACGTACGCCAATCAGGGATACCACTTTACTGGTGACAAAAAATTAAATTTTCGTCATATCTCGTAAAGTATTGCTCATATCAAAATATTTTTCAAATAAAAGTTGTAGAACTGGTAAAGAAGAGTATTTCCTTTTATATAATACATTTTTATCGTAAGAGTAGCCGTTATCGAGAAAATCAAACAAGAATGTCTTAATTCGAGTTGAAATTTCTTGCATGGTTGGTTACTTCTTCATTGTTGCTAACATAATCTCACAAACAAACGTTCAATTTCCTTAAGTGTGCATGCAATATTATTAAATAGGAAGTAAATGGATTATTTTTGAAGAATATAAGAACTTTAAAACGCTATTTCCCTCACGTACAGGTATATAATTTCTTTCTAATACTCCATTGCACGAAACGCGCCCATATGTGATACGTTGTACACTTCTTTCCAATAGTGGCGTATTGAGGGTCTCTGGCAAAGCTATTTACGGGGGGAGGGGGGGGGGGGTGCAAATCGAAAATATGATATTATTGCGCGCGCGTCCTACGTGCCCCATCTGCCCCACCCTAGCTACGCCACTGGTTTCCTAACTTATTTATTTCCTAAATGGAATTACTACGATTTCAAATATTGCTATCTAGAAGAGAAGAACGGTTGAGTTTAAAAAATTCAGTAGACCAATCTAGTCCTCTAAACATAGCCTGTTACGTTTTCACTTGTTACTAGATATTTCAACCATTTAAGAAGTCATACCTGAAATATAAAATATTTTCGTTAACTATAAATAACATTTAAGACTTTTCCATCGAATGAACACAAGATGAGCTTTTAATAACACCTCCCATAAAATCGAAAAAGAAAACTGAAAAATTCTAAGAACCCTAAAAAAAGTACCGATGACTTAATCGCCACTTTCTCAGTTAGCTACACCGAAAAAGTCGAACGATTTACTCACCCGTATTGACATAAATTATGTACACTCGCGTAATACTTTAACAGAAGTTCGAATTTATTTTTTTAACGCGCACACCGACGAAAAACACCGAAAAAAAAACGACGTAAGACCGAGAACAACCGTTAAATTTAAAGCTTATTTATAAGTCGGCTCTGCTTTTGTAACAGAAGGATCAAAACGTGAGCCTTGCGAGGAAGAGTGCGATCGCGCGGGGTGAGGCGAGGAAGGATTTTAACGCGCGACTTTGCAAAGAGAAAAGAAGGAGAACGATTCTGCCGAAAACCTCAAAAGTCTGGGAAGCGCGAATGGGAGAGGTAATATAGACGCGAGTTTTGGAAACGTGAGGAATCGTCCCTTTAGGCGATACGGAAGGACGGAGCCTACTTCTCAATGTCACTCTAGGCGGACTAAGGAAAAGAGTGGAAGAAAAAAAACGAAGTGGAGGGAACGGAGGAAGGCTTTTAACGGGATTCGGGCGGAGGAGGAAAGAGGGAACGAGAGGAGGAGGAAAAAGAAGCGTCCACACCCATCCCGAAAACGAGAGACCTCGAAATATGCGCGTTATCCTCTCGAGAGAAAAATCCGGAGATCGCAAAGATCGAAAAGATTGCTGCAGGATGATTCACTGCTGGGCCACCTCGGGTTTGACGCGCGTACTAAATACTGACACCGTCGCTTCTACGGGAAAACGTTAAGTTCTTCATTTAACTAAAAAAAAAAGTAATTTGCAAAATTTACATTCAGAGTATGCATTCTGAATATTTTAATAAATCCCCAAATATACAATGGTTATATAGACAGCTATACAATCCAACAAGTAATGGTATATTTAGTTATAATGATTGCAAAACTCAAAAGTTTTTTTTTAATTGTTCACATAAAATGAAACTTGAGTAAACACCATAAATATTCAATTCGACTGATGTAGTAGTAACTAAGTGGAACTGCTTATTGAAAACTCGAAGATAAAATTTGTAAAACAAATTTATTAAATGACTGTGCAAATTCCAATACTAAATGAAAGAGGCTCAGAGTCATGACCAAATAATTTCTCGTTGAGTCGAAACCATGGTAATCTCTTTCATTTCGCAGTGGAATTTGTACGAAGTTATTTAATAAGTTTGTTTTTTTACAAATATTGTCTTTGAGTTTACCATACATACCGCACAAACATTTACCTGCTCGCGCATTCCTTAAAATTCTTACATCACATTTTCACTTGAAAATATTAAAACGAACGATTCCTTACACTGATAATAATTATGAGTGTAACGATTTGTAGACATCCATTTAGACAAATATACAAAATAGTATTCTTTTATTCCCATCTCCTATCGTCCAAACGTAGTATCGTAAAAAAAAAACTTCCCTAGAGCTTCCACCTACTTTTAAAAAAATAAACATCGCCGCACTTTTAATCCCTTTACCAAAAAATCCCAGAAATATTCCATTCCTCCAGACGACTTAATCCACAGAACATAGAGAGGTGGAAAAAATAAAAAAAATTCGAGACAAGTTAATCAAAATCACTCCTAAAAACTAAGAGTCAAAATAAACCGTTGGTCCGCCATACGTTAGGACGTAGCAACTGCTCCTCCGCCGACATTAGGAACCGTAGCAAAACATCCACCACGCATTTATTATGAACAAAATAAGCACTGCGAAAGAGAAGAGAGAGAGAGAGAGAGTTATATACATTTTTTTCCGCCAAGGAAGGGCATCAAACATGGAGGCGCGTTGTCGAGGGGACGGATGATGAGAGATGGGAGGCGGATGGGGAGGCTGAGAGGGAGGCGGAGGCGAGGGCGGCCGGATGACGGCGCGAATTCCTAAAAGAAGAAGAACGCCTCCCTCTCTCTCTCTCTCTTGTGGAACATCATGGCGCCATTCTTCGCATCCGAACACGCCCGCGACGGGACGAGAACGACCGATGGAGCGCCATACCGTTATTTGCGCGACTGATATATTGCGAGGGGGAAAAAGTTTGATATTTATTTACACACGCGGAAAACAAGAGGGTTACATAGAGTTACGAAAAAAAAAGAGGGCTTTAAGGACGACGTGGAAATAAATTGCACGCGGTCGCATTCGATGGCCAGTCATGCGCGAGCGTATATGTTTACCTAAAGCGTCCAACGTGTACGCACGTCTACGTAAATGTAGTGGGAATGAGCTATTGAGATCGAGACTTCCGGTAATTTGCTCGGGTTTTGAAAAACATTTTACAATTATTGCACAAATAGTTTTCTGAGGGGGCAAACATAATCTCTTTGGCAAATTGAGCACAACAATTCACGCAAACAATAAGCCAAACTTTTATCACTGGTATTTGAAAATTAAGAAAATGTTCTGACACGCCATGTCCGCGCTAACACTTGTATGGAATTCTTACAAAAACTGTTTTCAAATAATTAAATTCCTGAAACACGTCTTTGATGGAGAAGAAAACATTAAGATACTAAAGTGTGATACTGTGACCAGTCACATTTTTATGCGTGAAAAATAAACTTTTAACTTGAACATCGTCAAGGCGCAGTACGTAAAATGCATAACCGATACCTACATCAGAAAATAAGTCAAGATAAATAATTTCCTATTGATTAAACTTTTAATACCACCTTCGAAATAGATTATCGGTCTTGTATTCGAGCGAAATATGTATGCAGTTGAATTTTGTTGCCTATTTCACCAATGAAATAGGCAACAAAATTCAACTGCATTTCGCTAGAATACATGACCGATAATCTATTTCGAAGGAAGAAATTTACACAATAATACAGCTTAAATAGAAAGATTAACGACAACTGTAAAAAGTATCATCCTCCCTATTTCTTCTTTCGCAACACGTTAAAAAAACTCACCTCGAATGACTTACTTGGAACAGGCTCTCATGACAACACTCCCTTTTACGTCCATGAAGCCTGATGATAGGTAATTGTCCCATAATAGAACACGCGAGGGACCAAGGCAAGGAAATATGGAGTAATTTGAGCTAATTCTACTCTCCGCCGAGTATATTATGAGATCACGTCAGGTAAACCGTCAGGATGGCCGGAACTCAACCGAAATTAGTCAATCCATCTCCAGCCATGTGAGTTTAAAATAACCGCCCATCAAAACTCAATAATACGCGAATGATGAAGCAAATTGATGGCACACTTTCAGACATTAAAGACCGAAGGTTCTTGCGCCACAGCAGAGAGCAATTTAATCATTAATCGGCGTAAAGCGTGGGAAATACTTGTTAACCATCACCGACGTAAACCCGATCGCTAATAATATTTTTCAAACCAATTAATGTTATAAATAAAAAAATAGAAAAACCAGAAAATGAATATTTTTTGCTAATATCCCCATAAAGCTTACTAACAATTATTACTATTATTACAAGTTGGTTAGGTAGCAAAGTTATCAATATCGTACGGATCATTATCAGTTAGATAAAGAAAAATATATCATACAAATATAATACAAAACGCATATAGATATATAAAATTTAGTGCATTTGCAGACCGTAGTTTTTTTCTGAATTATTCAAGTAACGCACAAGTGCTACGAATTTTAAAGTTTATATAAAAACATAAGCGTGTAACTATTATGAATTTACGAGTAATTATTCACAATTAGAAAGAGCTTCTGATATAGCCGTCTTACATCTAGGAAACAACATAATGACGACAGCTACCGCCATCCTATCCGCTAAACCAAGTTAACAAATGCTAATTAATGATATTTACAAACAGAATAAAGAAAAAACAATCGCATAACGAAGACAAGCGGCCACAGATACATCCAGAATTACATTTTCTAAGAGGTCACGGTTACCGGAGCGGTGCTCAAGGTCCCGACCGTGCAATATCACCCTATCGAGCATTCCCCTACACTTCTCCCCCCCTCCCCCCCCCCCCCCAACACGCGAACAAATCACGAGAAGAAAACAAAATCCTTCCGATCTAATAATCCCACTTTTTTAAGACATTCCTCTCGGTCTTGAGCCGCACACAAACCCATTCTCCCTACCGCTTATTCCACCCGCTCGCCTCCGCAGCATCTCCCGGGAAACGATTAAACCGACCCTATTACACGTATATACGCCTCCTCCTCCTCCTCCTCTCGGCAGCATTGCGGAGAAAAAGGTAGCTAATATACCCGAAAGTGGAGGTTGGTGGACGGTCGGTAGAATTGAAGGCGTGACTGGGCGACCGAAAGAGAGAGAGCCACTTTGGGGGTTCCTAACCGTCACGAATCGAACAGAAAGGACCCGGATAAAGAGGACAAAAATTTTAAAAAACGAAAAAAAAAAGAAAACGGGCCAAACCGCAAGAATCGAACCGGTGTCCTCCCCAATCAAAACGGGAGGAAATTAGGAGGAAATGAGAGGAGGAAGAAAACCGCAATCGTAAGAAGAGAGACTCGCGTACAAACGAAAACGACGGTCATCCAATCACCGTCCCGAAGACGGGGGAACAAAGACGCATCGGCCCCCGAAAACATCTCGTAACACCCTTCCTTCCTTCTTTCTTTCGGACATTACGAAACAGATCCGCGAGTAATTTACCGAAGAAGGGTTTCGGTTTAGCACTTTTAAAGGATTCGCGAAGTGAAAGGGAAACAAGAGAGTGGGGGGTGCCCTTAAGATCTCCCTCCGAAAAAGACGCACACCCCCCACCTCTTTTAACCGGACGGCGACGAAAACGTGATTGAAAAAAAAAATGAGCATCGAGATGCAAAGGAGAGGGCGACGAAGGGCGAGGCGAGGAGGTGGTCCCGATTACTTCTCCTCTTATTTTTATTTTTTTTCGATTTATTTTTTCGCTCGAATAAAAAACCGCGTACGGGGAGGACCGACGACCTCTTCCGACTTGATCACTCTGGATGGACACAAATTTTCGCGTCCTTTAAAAAAAAAAAAAACCACACCCTCTCTCTTTCTCCTCCTTCCCCACTCTCCACCTGAAGGTGACTTTGATAGATGTTGAGGCGCATGCGGCGAAAACCCCCTAAAACACCGGAAATTAAAATTCGCTCCTAAGTGGATACCGTTAGGAATTTCATTCCACTCCACCTTCCACCCCTCCTCTCCCCCCTCCCCAGCCTCGGAGTCCCTGCGGAGAAGATGTGGAGACCGACCTCGGGAGGACAAGAGCGAAAAGAACTTAGGAGGAAAACCACGAAATGCGTGGAGCATGGCAAATGATCCTCTCTCTCTCTCTTCCTCCTCCCCACAAACACACACACACACACGCACGTGTGGAGCAGGGAAGTTGCCAGGGACTAACCTCGCCCAACTCGTGGATCAAAGCGCGGATGGGCCGAAGACCCGGTCTTACCCGAGAGTAAAGGAGGAAAGAGAGGTCTGGTCGGCGGAGAGAGAAGTGGAATATGGGACCGAACGTGGGAGGTTGGTTAAAAGGGAATGGAAAAGAATGCGCATCCGAGGTTAATTGGACCTAACCACTACCCACGTAGCGGGCCAGCCGAGAAAAATTGCTCCCCGTGAAGAAGGGAAGAGTAATAGGTATCCTTTCTAGCTCAAGTGGTAGAAAATGAACCACGATACGGTTCCTGCGCAGTATATATAGTATAATTATAGCAACGCCTTCCCGCTCCATCATAGAAGTGATGATTATTTACTTCAGGCCGATGGTAGAAAAATATTATACATGATTATATATAAACAATATACATATGTGGGTGTGTGTATGCGTGTCTCCATGTACGCACTGAGTTTTTTTCCTCCTCTAATAGTGAATATCGGTAGATTTTACGAGGTTACGCCTCAGATTACAGACAATATACTTGGTTGAATCTTAACGTAAAAATTTCGAAAAATTTAAATACGAAAATGTACAAAGATAATGTTTCTGTCCACAATAACAAATTATTTAGTTTTTTAAATTATGTTTCAAACTCGCTTTTTCGAAACGACATGTAGATGCGGTCTTAAGCATTAACTTAAATCCAAATTCTCTCCGAAAATATAACTCACTTCGGAACAAAGAAGGTTCGTACGACATAAGAACGAATCCTACCTATCCCTTCAAGGGCAATAACCTATAATTCTTTTCCAACCAAAATATACGAGATGCACTCGGAATGAATCAAACGCGCATGCGTCAACAGCTTATGTTAATGCGGTCTAAGAAGACAACTCCAGCACTTGATCACCCCTAGGGCTGAAAACCTAAGGGGTGTGAAAGTGAAATACTTTCACGCCTACGTTAAGATTCTTCGACGCCCAAACATTTTTCTTCTCGACGCACAAATAACGCTCGTGCGTCCACCTATAAATCCCGAAAGGGCTAAATCTACTTCCAATTTTTAAGGTTTCATTCGGAGGAGGGAGAGAGACTGCCCTAACCAAACCCGAATTTCCTAGGGAACTCTGTGGTCAAAGGGCAACGTAAAGGAGAAAAAAACGTCCCGAGGAAAGAGTCGGACACGAAAGCGATGAGAAACGAGCTTGGAGAAAACGCCGCGGAACACGAATTTCCGAGAATTAAACCACCTCGGATTCCATTCTAACCAGCAGCGTCTTTCCTGGGACTAAGACTACATTTTTTTTTAATTTCGGATGTAGACGGGAAAGAATTTTCCCCAAAAAATATCGCTTACTAGACGGCGATAATAAAGACGGCCAGTTAACGACGGACGCTGCAACGCCGCGAGCAAAACGAATGCGGCGCAGTTTTAAAAATTTCGACGGTCACGTTTATTTTTTTTTTTTTTTGAGCCCTTCAAAGGCTGAATAATGTGGCAATATTAAGGCCTGCACCGGAAAGTAATCTCGACTCGGGAAACGGACAAAGTAAACTAAAATGGAAATAAGTCATGCAAGATTTTCAAAAACAAGTTTTTTTACTTTTTTCCTTATAGTGTTTAGGTAGAGAATAGCGCCTAGAAAGTCACAGAAGGAAGAATGTAAAGAAAGAAGCAAAGATAGGAAGAGGAAAGGTATATTGGGCGGACTAAAAGAATGAATTTGATACGAGAACTTCAAGAGAGGGCTTAGGACAGCACAGATTTGAGTTAGGGTGAAGCTAAAACCTACCGGAAGGTAGAATTACAAATACAATGAGCACATAAAATATTACAGCTCAAAAATATAAAGAATCCTAACATTTAATGTGGCGTCCCTTTCAATGCGTCGCAGGAAAAAAAAGCATCGGGAATGTTCACGTGTGACTCGGTACAACCCGGTACATTACCCAGAAAAAAGACCATAATACCTTTTATTTCGACCAAAAAGTTACCTCGCCGCACCTTGACCACGTATTCCAAAATATTACACACGGTATCGCGTTATCGGGGATACCTTTCTCAAAGTACCTCCCTCATCCACTCCGCATCGTAGTGGCGTGGAGGAGGAGGGAGGGGGGGAGGAAGAAAGAGAGAAAGGAGATAGTAAGAAGAGGAAGAAGAAAAGACGCACTTCAAAGGAACGATGATGAAGAAGAAGAGACGCGGAAGGAAGGTGGGGGAGTAAGATGAAGGCCCTAAATCTCCGATGAAGAGGGAGATCCCCGGGGAGAGAGAGAGAGAGGCGTGACTTTGGGAAGTTCGACGACCTCCGGAGGGAAAAAGGTAAGATGGTGAGCTAGCGAAGCCACTTGCCTCCTCGTACTACCTTCTCCTCTTCCTCTCGAAAAACTCACCACACACTACCTCCACACACACCCCACACGCGGCAAAAAATAAAGAGACCACATGAGGAAAGAAGAGGGAGGGAGGGAGAGAGAGAGAGAGGACGATGTGAAGTTGCGGGCGGAGTGGGGGAGTGGCAATGAAAAGGAGAAGAAGACTACTCTCCTCCGTTCGGACCCTCCAAATACGAGGCTCACCTCCCATCCACACCACCCCCTTTCCCTCTCCACCCTCCTCCTCCTCTTTTTTTCAAACCGCCGAAATCTCCAGTCTAGTGGGAGGAGGTAACCTGACCCTCCCCCACCCAGGGTGGCAAAAACCCCAACCGATAATCCACCACATTACTTTTAGCTCGAGATTTTAAAAAATAACTGGCGTGAAAAAAATAAAATAATCATTTCCGATCCACGTTCTCGCGTCATCGTCGCCATCGCTTCCTTCCGCGTGCGTAAGACACAAACCCGTCCCGACGTATGACTTTGAAGAGGCTTCAAGAGCAAAAATCACTTTCTGACGCATCCCCCACCTCCCGCCAACTTTCCGTCTTATAAAAGACTTCTCCGCGGAAAAAAGAGACCGGGGGGGGAGGGGGGGGGGGGAAGAGGGTTAACGCATTCTTTCAAAGAGATCCGGATTTTCTGGTCCCCCGCTCTCTCCCTTTTAACTCTTTTCTCCGCCTCTGTACCTCCCGTACGCAACGGTGAATCTCCATCTTCCACCTATGAAGGCGCCGCCGCTCTCAAGAGGGAAGATAGAACGGACGAGGCTTCGCGACAAGTCTGATTGTGCGCCAGAGTCCACGTGAGATAGAGAGAGAGAGACGGAGAAACTGGCCAACATCAGCCCCCTCCCACCCTTTCCTCTAACCTACCCTCACACCCCCTTTCTATCTTTTAGTTTTCGCCTTCGCACTACCTCAACCCTCTCTCTCTCTCGAAAGAGATAGAAAATAAGAGTGCGAGAGAGGAAGAGAGTTAAAAATAAGGCCCTCTGACGGACGAGGCCCTCTTTCCCGTCGACTCATCATCCAATCCATTACCGTAGAAGTGATGCGACAGCATCCATCTCCCCGTCCTATTCTCCCTCTCAACCCACAAGCTCACATAATGGAAAGGGTGATGATAGAATGGACGAGGCTTCGCGACAAGTCTGATTGTGCGCCAGAGTCCACGTGTGAGAGAGAAAGAGAGACGGAGAAGCATACGGCAAAACACATGGCGTAGGCCAAATCTGTTAAGTCTGCCACTTTTTTAACGCGTTCCCTTAATAGTAAAATTTCGAACCACGCTTTTCCGTATTCTTCCTGGCAATCCTTGCCAACCTTCACTTCACCGATTGGCGATTTAACTTTGGCTTTTGTCGAGCTGAATAACTCAGCCAGGATCCGATAGCCCGACGCAGATGTGAAAACATTTAATTCACACCTTCGTCGACCATAAAAAAAAGTTATAGTGAGCTATATGTAATTCATTTTTGCGCGGAAATGCAGAATAGTTTGGTATTAAAACTGGAAGGCTGCGTATGAAAGTACTCCACGCCTAACCACGTAAACAAGTCTGCTGTTTCTCGCCGCGAATACAATACAACCGTGATTGGCAGGGACGTTGGTTCTCAAGTACCGTGGACTACCATTTTATCCAAATGTTGAGGAAATTGGTTGGATAACCGGTTCCTCGACGCCTTGCAAGAAAATAAAACCACTTGTAATGTCGGATTTAAGATGGAAGTTAATTAAAATATGCAATAATTTCAAAGCGTTGAAATTATATTATTTTCATACTACGTCATCCTCTTCCAAGCGGAAGATTAAGCAGCAAACGGCCATATTTCATTTTACGCGATGAGAAGTCTCATAGAAATGCCTAGCGGGCAATTTATTCTGACCCGATGTGCTGTCATGAGAACTTAGGGATCTAAAAGATGTTCCGACGCTAAGTACCATTAACTTTTTTCACTTTCTTACGAGCGAAACCTCCAAACCGATGTTTTTTAAACAGATCGGACCATAAAAATTGTCCCAGCTCATGAAATATTTCAAAAACCCGTTTTACCTCAAATGCGAAGCGTGGTTTTTTTTTCAGGGATGGTTTCGGTGCCTAACTGAAATTAATTGCAGATATAAAAGTTCTGTTACTTCCAAGCCATAACTTAGGGGATAGGGAAAAACATTTTTTTTCGCCGGCTCCGAAAAATAATAAAAAATTGTTCTTTCAAATTGCGTTTCTCGAAATCGAATTAGTAACTCCTTTCTGATTTGTTAACCTTAAGAAAGCCAATGGGAGGCCTCCGAAGTTCACATCTTTTTTCTTCGTATTTCACTGTAATAAAATCCGCGAAAAGTTTCGGAAAAAAACTGCCTTGTTCATAGCCTTGTTATAATCAAGCAGGCATAGTTTTCCATCAATTTTACACACACTCCTAGTTTGGAAAATTATTTTCGGCAATGGCCGCGTGTTACTACAAACGGGTGGCCGAAATTAAATTGCCTGTGTCAATTTACTTTTTCTGTAAATTTGAGGCACTCTTATTATATGAATCTACGCACAGGGAAAATATATTTGAAAAAATTCGTATTTCTGCTTTTATATTATGTTAAGACGATATAACATCAGATTCATTACGAAAATTATACATTTACTTTCCTATGATATATTTAAATACATCATAATACCTAAAAAAAAAACAGTATGTCTTTTTATTAAATCATAGATAGCGGCCCTCTGAGCCCTCCTTCCCCTTGATAATGCAAGAGACCAGAATACCTTGGTATTCCTAGGGATAAGCTATGGCGAAAATATTACCACAAAACTACTCAAATGAATTAATAATAAAAAGCTGGAAGAGATTATTGACGTACTATTTCATACGATACAGTTAAAATATAACGATTTCAAACGGTATCTAATTGTAAGACTATAGCACGAAATAGAGCGAGAACATACGCGCACCGAAGGCGAAAAAAGCTTAAATATATTAAGTTATTACGACCAAAGTTGGGTCACTTCACATTTTCTACTTTCCACTTCTTCTGGTAGACAAAGAATCTTCTTGCCGAGTAGTACTTATATTAGCAGCACACACTACCGTACCAGTTAAAACAGCAAGAGACCCAGCGAGATTACCAATTACCGCCCGGGCCGGAAAGTACAGCAGCCCCGGCATTCCGTCGGAATTGGACGGCAGCGCGTTAAGACGACTTCCGAGAAAGGATCACATTACTTTTTTTTTCTTATTATTGCACAGTCCCGAGCTTTTAAGGATAAACGTCCACTTGCATTACGCACGCCGGTGACCGTTTTTTTTTTCTGCGACGACTTGGTAAGCTTTTTTTTTTTATGGATAGCGGTCTCGGAGATTCGCCAAGGAGAAGTCACGCGAAATTAAAAATCCTCCAAAGAGAGATTTTTATCTCGCGCCTCCGTTCAAATCGTAAAGTTCATCGAATTCAGAGTTCACCAACCCCTCGCTGCGTTTCAATGACACTAAAGCCCTCAAAAAATGACGAGCGATTGAATATTCGAAGAACACGGCGATTTTTAATTGAGCCGACGGAGCGTATGCACGAAAAGAAGAAGTAGAAAAAAAAGACTCGGACAAACGCGAATAAAATTTTCGATCGGCAAAAGAGAGAAAAAGAGATGTACTAAAGATCACGCACCGCCGCAAAGGAAGACGGCTTTTCTTTTTCAATTTCCGCTGATAAATTGGACGATGATCGATTGAATAGTCACGGACGACTCGAAGCGGCAAGGCCAAAGGCAGCCAAAAAGGAAGCGTAAATACAGAGAAAGAGCGCGCCTCATTTTACAAGTGAGCGACGAAAAAAGCGAGCGGAAGAGAGGCAAAGGCAAAGAGAAGGTAAAGTGATAGATAAATAGAGAAGGAGAAAGGTAGGGAGAGAGAGACGGAAGAAAGAGGACGGAGACCGGTAGAGAGATGAAAGGAAGGACCGGAGAAAGTTAGAGAGAAAGTGAGATCCAGCCGGAGAAAGGTAAAACGAAAAAGGAAGGAACTAGTAGGAAAGAAAAGCAGAGAGGGGAAAAGAGACATGGAGACAGATAACGAGAGAAAGGGTGAAAAATTGAACGAAGATAAAGAGAATTAGAGAAAGGGTGGAAAATAGGAGAAAGAGATAGAGAGCGAGATAAAGAGATGCGGAGTAAATAAATTACTTAAAAAGACCGTAACCATTTTGTCCAGCGAGTTCCCTTCTGTCGTTCCAAGATCCTATTCCCCCCCTCCCTTCCCCCTCCGACTCCCTCCCCCCTTTCAACGTGAATCAGAAGAGGAAACCACGGAGAGCGAAAAAGATTTCACATCTTCCCGTGTTTGCGTCGGCGGGGCCTGGCACACGCTTAAAAATCCGGCCAATGTAGTAGTTCGGACGATAAAAGGCGGAGCTGTCGCCTTAAAGAAGCAGCGTGTTTACCTTGCTTTTTTTTTAATTTCTCTCGGCTCCCACAACGAGTGTGCCCTTCCCCTCCCCCTTCCCCCTCTCCTCCCGCGGCTTCCGCCTTTTTAACACGCCGCCGGGTCCGCTTCGCTGTTTTCTTATGACTTGACCGGAAACCTATGTCATGATATCGATTCCCAAGTTTCCTAAAAAGTCCATGTATTAAGAAAACCACGGAGTTTGTTAAGCAAAGAGTTTATAAGGAAATGTAAAGAGTTTATTAATAAGAGCGTTGGAGATGTATAGTCAGTCTCTTGTAGCGTGCGACTTTGTTTTCTGTTGAAGGAATTACCATCACAGAAGTGTTAATCAGCCAAAACATTCTGCGTTAAAATCGATTATTTTTTAATACTTTTACTGCGAGATTAATTCTGAATAACATTTAACTTCTTTTGGTAAGACCCAGTCAAAGTTTCTAACGGCTGAAAGGAATTTAAACAGGATACTTGGATAAATATACGTTAATCTTAAAAAAAATCGGCACAACATACATTGTACATACTTTCTCATATACTAATGCGTCGTTTAGTTGTCTTTAGAAAATGAAATTCGTATGAGCCGGTTTTTAGAAAATCCAATTTTTCTTAAAGTTGCCCAAGAATAAACTAGCCTTATATTCATCAATGAGAAAAATAAAATACGTAGTATTATTTAAGACGCAAACTCAAGTAACTGTACGAAATTTTATCAAAATCGTGCAAGCCGTTTTTGAGAAAATCAAATTATTGTTAAAGTTGCCTAGAATAAACTAGCTTTATATTATTTTTTTGAGAAATATGAACTATTTGGTATTATTAAAGACGTAAACTCAAGTAACTGTACGAAATTTGATTAGAGCCGTTTTTGTGAAAATCAATTGTTGTTAAAAATGCGTAGAATAAACTACCCTTAATTATTGAGCAATGTCAACCATTTCTTCGTAGCCTTTGCTCAGTGTGATAAAATGCCAAGTACGAGATTTCATTCATTTTCGCTCTACCGTTTAGGCCAGGGGTCGGCAACCTTTTTCCTAAGAAGAACCACTTTTTCAAATTATGTATAAAACGCAATATAAGAAGAGCCGCAGTCATTGACGGAGGGGGAGGGGGGGGGGCGATTCTCACCTCCTTAACCTTGCTGCTGTTTTACTTTTCGGAATTATCTCTGTGAACCAAACGTTTATTCTACGGAATGCGTTCATACGTTTGTAGTTTTCTGCAATTTCTATTAAAATAATTTACGAAGCCAATTTCTTTCTTGGAGGTTTTATCAGGGAGAGATGCTATTGGGAGCCGCAGGCAAATTCTTAAAGAGCCACTTGCGGCTCAGGAGCCGCAGGTTGCCGACCCCTGGTTTAGGCTCTAGAGCCAGCAACAGACAGACAGACGGACGGCATTACGAAAACCACTTTCTCAGACTGAGCTACACCTAATACGTATATTTCCGTAAAATTCTCGAGGTCGAATTTTTTCGCGATAACAATACTTTCTCAATATACTTCGTATATGAGAAAGTAAAAATCACGTTTCCTCAAAAAGTTCCCGCTGCGTACAAGGCGTTCATTTATTTGGCGCGAGACGCGATTCCGTGATTTTACTACCATCTATCGGCGACGGAATGAAACTCTTTAGCGCGGATACAACTTACACGAAGCCTAGAGGCATTCGGAAAATTAACTAGCAAAACGCACTAAGGTAGTGTAGTGTATATATATATATATATATATAAAACATTTCCACATTTTATTTCCACATTACCTAAGAAAAGCCAGGGTCCCCAAAGAAACTTTCTGGTAGAACAGGCTTTTAGAGAGAGAAACACCTAACAGTCACAACCTTCCGGCAAAAAACGTTCCATAGACGAACTACTCCCTCCTCCCCCACACGAACGGGGTAATCCCGCGCAAAAACCGGCCCCTGATTAGGCAGATAAAAATAATACGCGAGGGGAGGGAGGGGAAGGGCACGATCCCAGAAGTTCGGGTGCAGAAAGCGAAGTTTTTTTTTAATTATCTAATTATCAGCCACGCCTCCTCGCTCTTCCTCAGCTTTCCAAGTTTTTAAAACACACGCCCTCAACTGGTTGTAAACACACACACACGAAACCGAAGCGTTAAAAGAGAAACAGGCGGGAGATGTTTGGGATGGAGATATTTCCGAGATAGGAGGATGGACAGGGGGAGGATCGGGCGATTTTCCGCGGTTCCTCCTCTTTTCCCTCCCCTTCTCTCTCTCGGCAGCAGAAAATAGATGGCGAAAATACGTGTGGAATGATGTTACTCAGACAGAGGAGAGAGAGAGAGAGAGAGAGAGAGAGATCCATCACGGGACGAAAAACGAACAATCCCAAAATGAAAGGCTCGACGGCGAACCTGAAAATCTCAGAGAGACTTAAAAAACCGTTGCGTCGCCAAGGTCGAATATTTCGGGAGCGATTGGCCAATATTCTTCCGTTACCTCTTTTAAAAACTCCCTCCCTAAAACACCCTTTCCCTTCTCTTCAATCACCCATCCTCAACAAATCCCCCACCTCATTAAGAAAGACAAGAAACAGGACTCAACAAAAAACCGAAGAGTTGTCGAGAAGCGACGCGACCCCGTTGGTTTTTCGGTCCGAAGGTTCGTTCACATTGACCCCGAGGCCCCCGAAAGGTCACAAGAGGATGCGACAGGAAAACGGAGGGGAAATCGTTTCCCTCTTGCGTGCGGGGCCGAGGTAGATGGTGACTGGTGAAAAATTCTGCTCGTGCATATTCGGATATTCGCCTATGCTACACATGGAGCGGAATTAACACATCCTCTATTCGCAGAAAAATTATACGAACCGAAACGTTTCACCAAATATTAATAATAATACCTAAAATGTGAATAGCCATAATAATTACAGTACCGAGCGTGGTTGACTTTTTTCTTTAATCCACGTAAAACTGTTCAGAATCATAATAAGCAAAGTTGGGACAAAGGCTAGGCGAGCGAGACACCCGTCTGGGGCGTAGCTGGTTTAGGGGCGCAATGATTGACAATTTGTACTAATTATAATGTTTAATATTATTTAAAATATTTTATTTTACTTCTATATAGTTGCTTTCAACGCTAATTTTTACGGTTGGAAGTATTTTCTAACATGAGAATTCTTTCCGTTTTTAATCCCCAATGAAGAGTTTAGCATCTTCCGAGTGATAGAATTTTTAAAAAATACTTTTTAACTGTTAAAGACTTACTTTTTGCTTTGTTTTGTTTTGGTTGGACGTTAAATCTTACGCGGGAAGAAAAACTCGCGCGGAATTCAATGTTTTCGGGTAATAAAGCGGCAAGTTTACCCTTCTATAAGCAGCGTATTACGTTCGTGCGCGCAGCGGCGAATTAATTTATTTACCAACAAAAAAAATATGAACTATACAGTATTATTGAAGACGTAAACTCAAGTGACTGTGCGAAATTTGATCAAAATCGTTAGAGCCGTTTTCGAGAAAATCGGATTGTTGTTAAAGATGCGTAGAATAAACTACTCTTAATTACTGATCAATGACAACCATTTCTATGTATACTCTGCTCAGTATGATAAAATGCCTAAGTACGAGATTTCATTCATTTTCGTTCGACCGTCTAGGCTCCAGCGCCAGTAACAGACAGACAGACGGACAGACAGACGGACAGACAGACGGACAGACAGACGGACAGACAGACGGACAGACAGACGGACAGAAAGACAGACAGACGGACAGACAGACAGGCGGCATTGCGAAAACCACTTTTTCGGATTCAGCGATACCTAAAACGTGTATTTCCGTAAAAATCTCGAGGTCGAATTTTTTCGCGAAAACAATACTTTCTCGATACTTCGTATGAGAAAGTAAAAAAGGAAGCAAAGGATTTTTTTCCGACGTTAAATCACCCACGCCACACCCGAATATTTCCAATTTTAATCCTCCCACCGAACTGCTTCTCCTAAGTTATTGCACGAAGTGTTCCTAAAAGGTCATTAACTCCCGTAAATAAAAAAACACCGCGAATTAAATCAACCGCTATGAAACTACACGCGCCGGAATCGACCTTTCATTTTTAGCAAATCTCCATTTTGGTCGGCCATCTACGCACAGCGTGGGGGTAATGAAAGTCATTACGAGATTAAAAAAAAAAGTTTCAAGAGCGCCGCGTTCCTTAATAATCGCTAATAAAGCGCCGGGATAAATCAATCTGTCCCTTGTTTCCCGGTCACGACGACGAAGAAGAGGTCGCGGGTCGAAGTGGATACAGTTGGAAGCTCCGGTTTTTCATTACTCATCGCTTTTTAAAGGTTACAAGCTTCCCCAATTAAAGGGACCCGCGTTTTAATAAAGCGCAAATCACGACTTTTGAAACGCTATACACACATAACAAGACCCCGATAAATAAACAACAAAACCTAATATATAAAAAGATCTAATAAATAAACGATGCTAAGGCGAGAGACGGGCGCGAAACGGATGGGATTTACGGGGAATTTTCGTCATTATCCGCTAACCTGAGTCGTTATTCACGGCGACATGGCGAGCAAAAAAGAATCTACATGAAGGTAGGACTTCCTGTTTACTCCGCATTTATGAATTATATAGGATAATAGTGCACGAGATTAAATCGCATATGCTGGTGAGAAATGGTTTATTTCGATCATAAAATATCTCAAGTATTTTTGCTAGATCGATTAATATTTAATCCGTTTTCGCGAATGCTGCAAAAATTTGCATACATATATTATGTCCCTGTGTGAGAAGCCTATCCTAGTCCCAAAAACCATATGACACATTTAAACGCAAGGAGATGGGCCACTTAGAAGAGCATACGAGATAAACGAGAAAACAGCGTGCATTCGCTGATGATTTAAAACAGCAGGGTTTCGTAAATGCCAATTAGGAGGAAGACGGACGATCAATAAGCGCCATACATAGCATTTACGCCTTCGTGCATCTTTTTACTTCCTTCGAGGAACTTCTTAACCTCGGGAGGACAAGATGGAAACGCAGCCAAGTAATAGAGAGAGATCTTAAAGAGGCAAAATACACCACGAAAGTTTCTGAAACCCCGTAATTCTCCTCAAACCCAATATGTAAAAAAAATCCCCATTTGAATAGAATGTAGATATAGAATGACCGAAAGCTAAAAATTAATAAGTCGATCTCTCCTTTTATAGAAATCGACATGAATGTTTTTAAAATGAAAATGCAATCTTTCCTAAACATTGTCTGCCTGTTAACATACCATACATTTTAATTAGACATTAAATA
Source organism: Uropetala carovei (assembly GCA_036926305.1). Lineage (NCBI taxonomy): Eukaryota > Metazoa > Arthropoda > Insecta > Odonata > Petaluridae > Uropetala > Uropetala carovei. Next base: position 1,907,148 of record JAXCHB010000089.1, on the reverse strand, counting down.
TTTTAGGATGGTTTTACTGACAGGAAGGCACTGAAAAAATTAGTTCTCGTATGACAAAAATTTCCGAAGAGGTCACACACACACAAATCGCGAGAGGCGCTAATGTATTGAAAATTCCGAAATTTTTAAGCATTTTTATGAACCTTTTACTGCTTCGGTACAACTTTTTTAAAAACTGGAACACCTATTAGTCTTGCAAAATTCGACGGATAGTTTGACGCCCCTTCTCCCGATGCAGAGAAAAATGCACGAATTTGTTCTTTATTTACAATCGCCGAAATTTTGCCTCGACTAAAAACAAACGGGAAATGTTCACATCACAGATTCGATTTTTCGGGAGAGCCGACGGAAAAGTAGCTTCCATCTTTTACTCTAGCTATGCAGCTGTTTAATATTTCTCTCTGGCGAAATCGATCATATCGGCTGCACGCCAAACTAAGGTCCATTACGGAACCAGGTAGAAAGAAGGGTGGTGAAGGATCTTACCGGAGAAATAAAAGAGTCCGTGGGGAGGATGGAAAAGATGGAAGGCGAGATGGACAGAGAGAAAACGAGGAAGGTGGAGTGGAAGAGAGGGAGACTCGAAAGAGGAGAGAAGGTGTGTCGATCCAGTTCTGCCGGTTCAGGATGACTCCTCCGAAGATGAGTTCCTTCGCGAAACAACGCACTCAGCAGCCCAAGTACCACACCCTCACCCACAACCGCCCACGCAATAAGTCTTAAAAAAAAAAGAGAATGATGAATACGAGCCATCAACTAATATGGTACGGGCGGCGGCAAATTACTCCGACAAAGAGACACTCCATCAACTACGACGTCAAAATTCTTATTATTTGGAGGGATTTGGGAGGGAAGCAGGACTTTATTACGAGGGATGATTAAAATCTAGAATGATTGAAAGATCGTCGATATTTTTATCAAGGCGATAAATTAATGCTGTGAGCATAAATAGTTTTGTTCATAAACCCAAGAAAAAGAAGGCAAAAATAGGTATTTAAGCGTCTAGATTCAAATAAGTTTCCAATGACTAACAGTACCACTTTTCAAAGTAATCATAAAACTCCTAAATGCCATTTAGAGGAGTAAATAACTTAAATGACAAAATATTTAGGCGAACGAATACAGAAAAATTAATATAAAAATACATTAAACAAACTCTCGTAACATTCAATGCAAATTTATTCATTCTCGTACCTATCCACTTTTTAACGTTAGAAATACATAACTAACTAAGGTATAAACCTACAGTAATTTTAAAAAATGAAATAGCATCGCCATAAATCATTTAAAACGTGATAGCGCCACCTGTAACTCTCCGATATTTAAAAGAATTTCACAAGTTAATCATCGCGAGATATCCTTCCATATCTCACCATGCCTGGTAGCAAAAAACATTTCTTATTAAAATCCCATTTTTCCCAAAGTGAACAAAAAAGTCCGACGTAACGATCCTGCGCGATGCGTGCAACGTTCAGCCGAACAAGATGTTCCCCCGGAAGCATCCCTCTCTCTCTCTCTCGCTGTGTCGCCTCGCGTTCGCACCTCCTGTCAAGTGTTCGGGAGCTCTCAGCTTGCCTCTCACCTTTTTTTTCGCGTCGGAACACGTGTTCAAAGGGCGGTGCCCGGGTTGGGGGCGGAAATCGCACAGACTCGAGGACAAGTGTCGTGGAATTTAAGAATGTTTTACGCCCAGCTGCGCAACACTTTCACCGGACGTCGAATTTCGTGGATGAAAGAGGGTGTGCTTCGCGGAGGAATGAGATTTACTCCCGAACATATTATTTTTAACCCGCGAAAATGTTTTTTTTTTCCTGGTCATACAAGAGTAAGGTATTACCACCTAAGATTCCATCCAGGACTCGCCCACCAAGGAAGAAGCATCCTACAGACGGCGATATGTTATGCTACCGGTAGAACAACAAATTTTAAGACTAAAAAAGAGAATGAAATGCAGTGGAATCCCGATTCACCGGGCGACTGGACGTTCTGAAGTGGAGTAGAATTTTTCTTGAAAACATCTATTCAGTGCTCCCTCTTTTTTAGGGTGGATTTTTCGAACCGCTCTTTTAATTTTTTATTTATATAACCATTGATAGAACACAAATCTCATTATTTTATGTTTGTCAGTTTATGGCATGGCGCGATAGTAATAACGTTTACGGACTCGGTTTTCACCGGGGCGAATAAGGTATGCGGCGCTTGTTTACATAATTAAATTTGTAAAACATTTCATACATTTAAAAAGTCGCTTTTAGAACTAAGTCAGTAGGATAAGCCAAGTTTTCCAATTAACACGTACAGTCTGGGTTTTAATTAAGATGAAAATAAATTCGATCTACTATGCATTGAACCTTATTAACTCATAAAATAAAATAATTAAATACCATTAATTTCACTTCATCTAGCGTATAAACATTAAAACTTTAAATTTTCCATTGTTAAAAAACTGTAGCTTACGAAACTGAGACAACTTCCTTATTAACTCATTGGGCTGACTTTAATGCGCTTAGAGGCTTCTAGACGACCGCAAGAAACCCATAAACGTTTCTATGTCCCATTTAGAGAACGAAACACAAGCATTTTTATTTCTTGCCACACTTAACTGTAAAATAATATTCGGGCGACCGTAACAATCTTTTTCGAATTGCTACCGAAGTGTTTCTTTTCAGTTTTCGTCGCTATATCCCCCCCCCCCCCCCCCCCCCCCCCCACATGGAATCTATAATTTCGGCGCCCCGCGACCTTCTTTTATTCTGGCGAGAGCTAGTGCCTAACGGTTAAAATCTTTTCGAAAGGGTGCGCTCATAGTTTTCGTAGCGATTTACTGGTTTAGCCGGCGCCTACTCTAACCGCAGATGATAACTCGAAAGAAAAAAAATGTCCAACTAAAGCATTTTCATCGGAAATTCAAAATCCATAAATAAATAAACAAATATAAATATATATATATATAACGGTGGTTATTTCGTTCTCTCCTCCACCTTTCCCACTAACGGTCGTGCCGTGTTAAAAATCTTCCGTTGTATAAGTCACAACCGCGCAGGAATTACAAATAATAACAACTTCCCAAACGTTGCTAACCGCAAACGGTTTTGATTGATTCCTTCGGAAATGTTCTGCCCAGCCTCTGTCTATCCGATTCGGTGGCTAAAAGCTTCCCACACACCGTCACGGTAGCGGAACCGACATCCCGAGTGCATTCACCAAAGCGCATCGGCGTCAACACATCCAACCCTTCAACTGTACAAGTTATCAGTCTCTCTCTTTCTCTCTATGATATTACGTGCGACAAGTAGTCAAATAAGACACCAATCCAACCTCTACAGCTTGCGATAATTCTTTCCATGCTCTTTATTTTTTTTAATGAGATCTAAAGAAATAGATTTACGGCAGTAAAAATCTTCAATAAAAAACTAAGGATTTCTTAATTATTTTTTATGTTTTGTCAAAATATTTACTTGAAAAATCATCTTTCAATTTTAAACAAAATTGTTGAATTTAATTTCATTGACTTCCAGAATAAAAACATCTTTGTTATGTCCTTTGGAAATACCTAATGCAAGTACATAATTTACCAATTTTTGATGCGTGAAGCGCTTATTCTGTAATTTGTTTTCGGTAGCAAAACGAGCTCGATAATCCTGTAGTGAAATCATTAACTGAGATGTTTAAAAAAACTAATAAAGCGTATTCCTGAAAAGAAAGAAAGAAAACGAGCATTTTTAAATTGCATTCGAAAAATTCGCCTTCCGTTGGAATTTAACCCGGGATGCTAAAAGTCGAAATTTGCCATTAAGAACGAAAATTTTAAAATGCTTAATCATCCGAATAAACGATAGGATTATTTATAACCACCACGCTAAGTTTGCAGAAATAAAACTAAATAGCCCACCATTCTTGGCAACTTTCAGAATGGCTTCCGTAATTCGAAACGAAAAATAAAAAGCGCACCTTACTATAATGAAAACGACCAATTTAGCGTCGCAATATCATTTACGCCGCGGAAACTCTCGGCGCCGAAGAAAATCGTTAAATAAATAGAGACATAACAATCACAATAGATTCAACCGGCAACATCCAGATAGTCAAACTGGTCGATGTTAACGGCGGAGAGACGGGTAAAGAAAACAAACGCTCGAAGGTTTTATACTCTGATTTGAACACATTAACGCGAGAGCAGTCCATAACTCCTGTCAAGAGAGAGCGGCGTTAAAAAAATATATATACAACGGTGTCATTTTTTCCCCTCCACGAGATTTAGACAGGGCAGCGGTAATAGCATCGCAAATAAACTAAGATCGGAAGAGCGGCAAGGAACAAAAAGAAAGAGGATACCTTCCACGGCGACGAGCAATGATCCGCCGAGTAAGCTGAGAAGCCTCTTTCTAATACTACTTCAAACTTCTTTTAAATTTTTTGGGAGATCTAAAAAAAATTTTCTCTAATTTATAGCGAGGCAAGTCTTGAAAGAGACGTAAAAACTGCGAGAGACGGGAGATCATCCGGGATAGATTAAAGAAAAGGGCCGAAACGAAAGCTAGTTTACTCCGCACCGCCAGGCTAAATGGATCAAAGGATAAGATAGGGTACCTTTATGACCTTGGGGGTGGGAAGATGGGTGGGTAAACGCAAAGAGGCGCTGCAATGAAAAGAGGGAGAGAAAGAGAGAAGGAACAACTCGTCATCTCCAAAAATTGTTAGCGGACGAAAGAAAGTGCATCCACCCCGAATAAACGAACACCATACCCGCGTTGCCCTCGGGGATATAAAAGTATCCGCCTCTTGACCATGGGGGTCGCGGGTTCAAATCCCGCCCTCCGCCATCCCGACGTGTTTTTTCGTGGTGCGGTTTTCCTTGGTTCATTATCATCAATCTAATCCCCCCCCCCAAACCTTGCCCCTTCTCCTCCACCTATCTTGAATAGCTGTAAATGCAAAATAAAAGAACTCGGACCTTGAAATAATAACACGGCTCGGGGAAAAAAACAAGACACATTTTCGGTCCGAGTCGAAGCTGCAGGACGGAATCGAAATCGAACTCTTTAAAATGGAGCGAGGGCAAAAAAAAGGCCTGAAGATAGGAGATGTAACTGTGGACATAAACGTACAGAATGCAGCCGTAAATTATAAAAGTCGCGGCACACGAGATATCAGTAAACGCGTCGTAAAACGACGTTTGGGACCTCGAAGGGCAGGTTTTCCAAAAACGCGATGAATTCACACTTCTACGATATGCCTCATCAAAACTAATTTATCGAATCCCATTCCAAATAAAACCCTATATATTTCGGCCCTCTGTTTACCTTTAGACAAATATTAAATTTACATAATTTCTCCTGCTTGTTTAGATACGGCCTTAAGTGCACGAAAACGTTCCACCATATCATCGTCCTCCACCAAATAGTCTTACATAAACGGAGCAAAAACAGAGGTCGCACAAGGTTGGGTAACCGAATCCAATTAAATTGTATGTAGGGAATGCTTCAGATACGTCTTTTCCTAGTTCGCTTTAAACGATAACACGTCCAAAATAATCATATAAAAATTATATATGAATCATAGATTCTGGCAACGAGCGATTTCAAACTTTAAATCATGATGGTTTCACAGAAAAACCAGCAAAACGTCGACTTTTTATGCACTTTTCGCTTCCAGCGTGACTGCATATTGTCGTCGGTCGGTCCGTCCGTCTGTCTGTCCGTCCGAATTTTCGTTCTCGGCTTCTACTGAACGGATTTTCATCAAGTTTGATATTAAGGACTTACAATCAAATATAACAAGAAAATCGCAAAAATGAATCACGTACGCTAATCAGGGGTACCACTTTACTGGTGACAAAAAATTAAATTTTCGTCGTATCTCGTAAAGTATTGCTCATATCAAAATATTTTTCAAATAAAAGTTGTAGAACTTGTTAATATGAGTATTTTCTTTCCTATGCATTTTTATCGTAGGAGTAGCCGTTATCGAGAAAATCAAATGAGAATGCCTTAATTTAAGTTGAAATTAGAAAATTTCTTGCATGGTTACTTCTTCATTGTTGCTAACATAAACAATCTCACAAACAAACATTCGATTTTCCTAAGTGTGCATGCAATATTATTAAATAGGAATAAATGGATTATTTATGACGAAGAAAAGAACTTTAAAACGCTATTTCCCTTGCATACAGGTATATCACTTCTTTCTGATACTCCATTGCTCGAAACGCGTCCATTTGTGATACGCCTAACTTGTTTGATAACTGAAACACTGTTTTCATGAAGAAACCATATCCCATTTTCTTGTCATAGTACATTAGTTTCCAGAAATTCGCTAAATTATAAGGTATTCTCTCATAAAAATTTACAGAATACAAAATAAAACTATTTCCCATATGACTAACTACATACAACCGCATTACTAGACGGATGGCGACCATAAAAACCCAATTTAAACCAATAAAATAATTATTCCCCGGGAGATTTCAAATCAAATCGTGACGAAACAGATAACAGCGTAAGCCAAAAATTTTAAGTCCCCAGATCCTTTCCCTATATCCACCGTTTAAAATTCACTCCCCCTGAATAATGATCGAAGCTCTCCCCGGGAGTCATTTCACAGTTGGCGAGACGCACAATTGCACTTGTCTCACGTCGCCAACACCAACCAACTCAGCACTCCGGATCAACAACTCCCCTCGAGAGAGAGAGAAAAAGAAAGAACGGGTTGCGAGAGAAAGAAAGAGAACCGAGGATATGAGAAAGAGAGAGGGGAGAGTGAACCAGAGAGAGAGAGGGTGAAGGGAGTGTGGGAGGAGGGTAAAGGGAGAGAGAGATACAGAGGAGAGGAAGGCAAGGCCAAGGTCGCGCGTGATTCGCCCTAAGAGGGATCAAGTCTTTCCAGTCTCGGACTCGCGCTCCCCTCCACCCTCCCTCATTCGCTTCCCCTCCTCCCACACCTCCGCTCCGGAAGCTGGCTTGCTTTAGTACCCTCCCCCATCCCACGAAGCCGTCCCCTGACTCCCATCCTCCACTCAAAACAAATGCCACTCTGAAGGGGAAGGTGAGAAAGGGGTGTAAAGGCTTCGGAGGAGGAGGGGGAGGAGGGGAATGGGAGCGGAGGAGGGGGGTGGGGGAATAGAGAAGAGGAGGAGGGGGCACCGCCCCTCGAGAAAGGGGTCCATGCCCTTCCTACTTCGCTACACATGCCCACGTCACTTTTTTTGGCCCCTTCCTTCCGCCCCTTAAGAAAGAGAGAAAGGCGAACAGATAAAAGGGGACGAATAGGAGAAAGGAGGGAAAGAATTCACCCTGAAGATAAGGTACTGTCAAGCGAATGGTGGGGATGGGGAGAAAGGTACATAGAAATTCCTGGGCTCTATATAAATACATATATATATATATACACACACACATATAATATTCGTAAACTGCACTTGCATGCACTTCCACCACCCCGCCTCCTCGTCCGTTCCTTTTTTTATCCTTTTCTTTTTGCGTATAACTTTATGATGGCTTTGAAAATCATCGGCGTGATGGCGCGGTGATAATGAAGGATGATAAATGGATCGCATTCGTACAAAACCTCGCTTTTCACCCTCGCTCTCTCTGGATGACTCCCGCACCTTTAAGAAACGGTGACTGGAGACTGCTTGCTGCTCGAGTTATCCACTCCCTTACGCCGCCGCCAAGGCCAACAACGCTGTTTAGCAAACACATCGCTAAAATATTCGAGTTTTGTAGAGTGAGAAAGAGAGAGAGAGAGGGATGCATTAGGATAGAGAATCCCCCTCTCGGCTTCGTCATATTAACGAGCTCTTTGATTTATTCCAATTACTAGTATGTACCTTGATTCCGAGATAAAATTTGAGTTATAGAAGAGAAAGACACTTTCACTGGAAACGTTAGAGCGGAGGGCTCATTGATTCTGCGACGACGCCCGTTATAACGCAACTGTTAATCTAACTACGCATAAGACAAAAAGCAACTCCTGGATTATATTTCCAATGACGCGGCACGTTTAATGGTCAATAAATGCTACCCGCAGAACAGAAAAACATCGGTCGAAAATATCTAAGTCGCAAATATGGATACATCGAAAATATAGATACATCGAAACATCAAGATGTGCGAATTTTTTTCGGAGCATAATTATCACTCAAAATGTTCACGTTGCGGCAAAAACCACCAAGTGCCCGGATCATTCGTCCATCCCGACAAAAATGCCAGGACGAAAACAAAATAAACTTATGATTTACGCCGTTTAACTTTATAAACTGACTATAGACCGAATCGTAAACATGTTTACGCCCACGACAAGCCTGAAAAAAAACAAGATAATTCACTATGAAATTTCACTTCTAATAAAACCGAAGAGCTCAGCGAAAGTCTTCGGACAAGCAGAAATTAAACGCAAATGCTTCCTCTAATATAATAATAACAGCGCTTTACCCATCGTCCTATCAGCGACTGCAAGAAACCGGATCCTTCACAGCACGCATTATCATCTCCTCTGCTTTAGAGCGCTAAAAAGTTTATTGACGCACATATGCAAGCTATTGAGCTCACGTGCACTAATACAGATAGGTCTTTTATACGAGATGTATTTAAATTCCACGTCGCACTAAAACAACCATAGAAATTCCTTCCGATGCGAGTCAAACGTCGCGAGTGGTTTTTTTAGAAAGTTATGTTCATCCTTTGGCTATAACTTCACAACTAAAACAATTTATTGAGCTATAAATGGGTGAATATTGACGCCCGCCTGCCAAGAATTACGTAACTTTTAAAGTCTGACGTTTTTTTCCCATTTCATTTTGGAGGGAAGAGAGAAGACGATCTCCGGGAACACGCGTAAACCTTCACGAGAAGCGCACGGGCTCAAGATGCCTCAATAATAACGCCCTCCCGGAGTCGTGACTTGGTCGGCAACAGATAAGGCGAAACTTTTGGATCCCTAAAATTTTTAACCGCTTAAAAAAAGACTCCATTCGGCGGCGACTTCCCTTTGGGCTGATAATTAACGCTTTGTTTTTAGGCTAATTAACGGCCCTCGACCAGGAATTTCACAAAAAAAACACTTCATTTGCGCGCGATGCTTTGATGCAAAAATTAAGGTGATGGGAACAGGACTCGAATTCATGGGCCACGAAAAACCGTGTAACTTTAAAAAAAACATGCCGACAACTTTTGTAGATGCGATGGGAAAACTTTGAGAAAATCCGAAAGAAATGAATATGGATGAATATAATTCGAAATTTCCACTCGTTAAATAAGCCGTGAGCGGTTACGGCGTCGCGACGGTGGCGGCAAGATGGGCGTCGAAGGAGAGAAGAGCATGCGAAGTCTCGTCGCAGACTTGGCAACGGCGGCGTATCGCTTCATCTCGTGGACACGATCCGGGTAAGATGTGTTAGGAGAGAACGAATGCACAGCCCGATAGGACGCATTATTACGCATTTCCGAAGCTAAAAATAGTTGAAAAATAGCGGGTATAATATTCGAAAATAGCGAAAAATGTTAACCTTCAAGATCAATATGCACTTGAAATATCAATTTCTCAGCATACTCGTGAAATTTTTATAAATACGAACAATTAAAAACTCCGCAGTTCCTTCAAATTAGAGACGATTGTCAACAACGCAAAATATAGTCGAAATCGTCGAAACAAATTTTCTCACTCCAAAAATTAAATTTATGACGGCAGTTTTTATGACTCGGTCGTTGAAATCTCCAGTTCAGCATATTATAAAAAACTCCCAAAATTGTAGAAAAAAGCAATAAATATCTCGAAGACGGAGTTTATTGTCACACAGTTACGTCGCACCAAATTAGGCGTATACGAACGCATACGTTCTCGAATATTGCGAATGGCATTAACAAAAAGAAGAAACTACAAATATTATGAACAACCTCACATTTTACAAGTAATATATTTAATGGTTTAGAAAGTATTAATATGAATAATAGTTTACTAGCAGAGAATTTGTTTAAACATCGGCAATCCCAAGCAAATGACATATGATGGGCTTAAAATATCAGAACGGTTTTGCTAACGAAAGCTGGCGGGAAATTGTTTCATAGTGCAGAGCTAATTACAAGCATCTTATAATAGAAACTAGACTACAACACTTCAATATAGAACACTTACATAAAACAGTAACAGATTTTTTCGTAAAAAATAGTTTTTATACTGTTAAGAGCAGGGTTCGGCAATCTATGGTACACGAAATGATTTTGAATTGTCTCCGGGTGGCTTAATTTAATTACAATCGACGGATGTAGCCTTCACATGGTGGAACTCCATATTCAGGAAAGAATAATAGGAACTATCGCCAAAATTTAATTAGACCAATAATGTGTTGTTTCAATGATGTTAATATTAAATAAAGGATCAAATCTGATAGCGCAAAGCAGGGGGTACTCGCCTGTGTGACAGCCATGGTACAACTGTTGGGAGAAGTCGTAGTACGGAATTTATTCATTCATGACTCCGTAGTCATGATGAAATCATCCGATAAATTTCTCTAAGAATTCACCAGCTCCTAAATTCATCTCCATGCAAAGCACGTAAGTCTACCACTTTTCTAAACATTTACCATAATTTTCCAAACATAATGCACATTTTTCGCTGAAGATTTACCATAAAGTTGGATGCGTATTATGCACGGCAAGAAACAAAAGCAAAAAAATTAGAATTATCTTTTTCTCTGTATTTATAAAGATGGCTAAAGATAAGTAACTGAACGCACGATTGCCATCTAAAAGCAATTTCAAAAATTACTTTTAAGTTTTGAACCCCTAATTTATTGGCTATCGGTCGTTTTGATTAAGCAAATGTATCACCGAATACAAACATATAAATATACATGTAATATACTACTTTCATGTAAAGCTTGTTTGAAGAGGAAAAAAAAGCTTTTTCCGAAATGCTGTTCATCGAACAAAAAATAACTTACCAATGAGCGGGACCATGAGTGTGTACAGAGGAGTCCTAGGCATTGTTGAAGGCAAGGAGATGACGCGCCGAAGGGCGGGAAGGTGGTCTATGAAGCAGTTAGTGTCGGGAACTAGAAGGCGAGGACGAACCTCGACCTCCACACCGCTAACGGCCCAACGCTGCTCAGCCAGGATTGCCTGGAAACGAACGGGATGACATGAAACTTAACATTGAAAAGAACTAGGAATACAATTTCAAACGCTTTGTCACCAGCGATACAAGTCGATGAAGGCAATGTTTAATGGGTTAACCTTAATCGATAAATAAATTATCTGTGGAACTGATCGAAAACCTCCTTACGTATGATATGGCTGCTAAGTGAAGATTAAACAAAAAATAAAATCTGATGTGCCCAACATATGACTTTCTCCATACAGAGCAATGAATATGATTGCTCTCGATATCAGCGTCCTCGGGAATAATTATCAGTAATTACATTCGTGAATAATTTTAAAACTTTTTCAATAGTCTTTATTAAAAAAACAATAAGTAACGAAAGTTGTTCGCCGTTTCTATGGATAACAAAATATCGATACGCAATTAAAATTACCCTAGGAAGCGGAAGCAACGCTATCAACAATTATATATTTTAAACATAGCAGCTGTGAAGCAATGGTATCACTTAACTATGTATTTAACAAATTTAGAAGAAAAATCAAAATATCTCCTAAACTGTCGGTTTTATGGGAAAATATTTCAAACAAAACTTGTAGAAAATGTAATTTTATACAACTTTAGTAATAAAGAATATTTACGTAAATTGAGTTTTAAAGGAGATATTTAGAAAAAAATCTGATGTGGCCAACACATGACTTGCTCCATATTTGGTGTATAGATATTTAAATTATTATGAATAGCATTATGACGCAAAATTATCATTTCGTATCGTAAAAGAATACAGCCGTCCTTATTGCCGTAAATTATATTTCGAATATGTTTACAGAATTCACCGCTACATGGTGGCGGCGCTATATACTGGAAATTACGAAAAAGTTAAATATCTCCGAAATGGATGCTTCTACGAAAATTTGTTTCAAACAAAACTTGGAAGAAATATTATTCTCTACAACTTTGGTCCTCACGAAGATTACAAATGACGTTTTTAAGGAGATATTTGACGGAAACCGAAAAAATCAATTATTTATAAATAATTCCTAAACAATAACTGCTACGGAAAATTGTTTCAAATGAAAATTGTAGGATATTACATTCTCTATAACATTTGTATAGAATTGTATATACAATAATAATGTTTTAACGGAGAAATATCGCAAAAACCGAATCGGGTTTCGAATAAACCTCGACTTCTGGTTAACCTATATTGTCCGAAAACTAATCAGTTCTTTATGCTCATGCTAAAGTGTTATATCTGAAATTTGGTATTAATATGACATGTACTTTTTGAGTTAGAGCGCCCACAATCACATACATCCATCCACATATACATCATTCCGAAAATAGTCTAAACGTGTTCTAGGGATCTCAAAACGTGTATTTCCGTTGAAATCTCGAAGTCGATTTATTTCGTGATCACAATACTTTCCCTATACTACGTATGGAGAAAGTAAAAACAAGAATAAACATCCACTTCCGGTTGACCTATACTGTCCAAAAACTACTCAGCTCTTATCCCTACAATGAAAATATTATATTTGAAATTTGGTACTGAAATGGCAAATACTTTTCGAGTTAGAGCGACCACAAAATTCCTATCACACACACCGACACACATACATCATCGAGAAAATAGTCAAAACGTAATCAGGGGACTTCAAAACGTTTATTTCCGTTGAAATCTCGAAATCGATTTTTTTCATGAAAACAATACTTTCCCTATACTACGTATGGAGAAGGAAATAATGATGCAAACAAATCCATGGGAATATCAGAGAAAAGTAAAACAGTATGGTGGAAGGTAAAATAAGTTTTAATAAATACATGTTTCAAAAGCAAAAATAAATTATTAAAATTACAGTTACGAATATAATGTTTCTAGAATTTATTCTAACATAATAAGACTAAAAAATTCAGATATAAACCTCATTTAACGAAAGTAACTGATATGAAGTATGAAATTAATTAAAAGTTATAGCAGTTGTCTCTCAGAATACAAGCTTTACAACAGATCTTCTGATGGTAAAACAATAAAGCTAAAATATAAATGACATCAGTTCTACGACTGCATACTTTATTAATGCCCAGTCTCCGTTTCGATCGAATACCAGGCATTCCTCTGTGTATTTTTAAAACTGGAAATCGTATTTATAGAATTTAGCCAAAGGCGTGGGGTATAGGATAGCAACCATCAAGTCCACAATAAACAATAATTAGTTATGCGGGGAAGACGCTCTTCTAATGGGGCACGCGAAAAAAATCAGGTATCATTCTTAACGGTCCAGGCTAACATAAATCCCTGGCATCTTGCAAACGAACATTTCTTTCCACGAGTATTTCTCTACCAAAAATAGTGTAGATATTAATCTAAAACAATCTCCTAAATCATTTTAACTGCTTAACTTTTGAGAACATAAATTCTCATTCCTAACAAGACTTCAAAAAATCATTCAATGGGATTAACCTGCTGTATCGGTCGTTACTTTGAGGAGCTCCGAATTGACACATTTATCTGTGTTACTCCTATTTCGCTAGCATTGGGATCCAAGTTGATGTCTTGCATTTTTATTGTTTCCCATTAAAAAAATAAAAAGTCTGATCCCCTTTTCCTGGGTGCGTTAGGGAAAACATTGAAGCGTTAAACATCTTTCTGTTGGTGAAGAAGAATATGAAGCGAGACGACTAAGATCCATTAATCGCTAGTCACACCCATATACCTTCTGCGCCACCATGTACACATATTCATTATTTTTAAAACCTGTTTACGTTGTGGCATAGATGACATGCTTATTAAATTTCAAAAATAACAAAATATTCAACAGAGAATTATATATCCCGTCTTATGGTTGAAAAAATTAAGAACAGACACTTAAAAAAGTATCTCCAATAGCCTAAACAATGTCATAAAAAACCAGATGCGCATTAAGGCTACAAATCAGTCGTCTTCAGTGGCAACTCACGTAATCTACTTCGGTTTTGCTACATTTGTTTTTTAGCCGAAGTGCTTGTTCTTGAACATAATATTAGTTGACGATAGTAACCGAATGATGCGCCCTAAAATTCCAAACGACTACACACCCAACCCCGTAACAAATTTAAATCTCTTAAACAAAACATACAAGAATTCCCAACTTTATTGCCAACATCCCTTCCAACCCCCCGACCCGTTCTTCTTCCCCTCCCATAAACGAACCCCCCACCACTCTTAAAAACTTTCTCCCTCATCATTTCTCATAAAAGTATTCACAGACTGGCGTCTTCGGGACGCTGGCACGTATCTCCTGGAACGGTATCGACCTGGCCGCGCGTACTGCCCCCTCCGGGTCTAGAACCTCTCCCGCCGCCCCTTCCCTTCCTCCTCCACCGAGAAAGTACCAAGTGGTCGTCGATCACACCGAGGCACAAACAACAAAAGATGCAGCATATAGAGAAAGAGAGGAGAGAGAAAAGAAGAAAGGAGATAGAGCGAAAAGGGAGAAGAAGAGAGTGGGTGCTTTTGAGGCTAGCAGCACTCCCGCTAACCGCGGCCATCCACCGCAAGAGACGCGGGGAGCGACTCGATACAGAGTCCGGGTGGGGTCGGCAAAGTCTGTCCGGGAGAGAGAGAAGTACGGGGGAGGGCGTTGGGGAGGGGGGGAGGGGGGAGGGTTGCAGATTTTAACCCTTGGCAACCTGTCGCAACAATGGTCAGGGAAACCCATGGAGCGTATCAATCCGAGAGAGGAAGAGTGTCTGTGCACGAGTACATAAGGGCTGGAGAACGGTGTAAGGGTGGCGACTCCGGTAACGGAACGGTCGAGAGGAGATGTGTGTGGTGGAGGAGGAAGGAGAGTGGAAGAGTAGGGAGTGAGAAGGGAGGGAGGGCGCGTGGCTAGCGGCCAGCGGACTCCTCGACCCCACCCCCACCCACGCCATTCGACGTCGAACGAACCCGCACCCACCCATCCGCCAGACTTAGCGCGGGAGATCGTCCCTTTCCCACGGTGGCCTCAACTCTCTAAGGGAAGGAGGGGAGGTAGGAAGAGAAAGAGGAGGATCTGGCTGGCAGAAAGGAAGAGGAGTGGGCGAAAAGATGCGAAGGAGAGAGAGAAAAAGATGGGGAGGAGACGGGAACAGATTACGTCTGCGGAGGGCGTGGATGTGTCGCGGAAGTGAGGGCAAAGAAGGGCGATTCTTTCGGACCACGAGGAGCGAACGAGAGAGAGAGAGGGAAAGAGAGAAAAGGAAAGGCCAAGGAAAAGGAGGAGGTGAGGGAGATCGTCTGCAATCCGTGGGTCCCCAACCCCGCCCATAAGCCCCACACCTCATCCGTCTTTCTACTCCCTCCATCCGGTTCGCGCATGCAGACGTTTTTTGAGAGACCATAAGCCGCATAAGCCTCGGAATTTCCCCGTCGGATCTCTTAAAACTCGCACTTTTATTTTAGTTTCGGCCGTGCGTCATTTGTAGCAGATGGGAGTGAAATGTCGGAAGAATACTCGAAAGAGAGGACGCGTCACGAATTTTATTGAATGTTTTTTTTAGCACTTGCATCTGAATTTTGAATACATCAGTGATTCCTTTACCGAATTTTTAGGTCATAGGCTACGAACTCTCCAATATCTTTTCAATCCACAATTGTTTGTAATATGCACCATATGTTATTAAAATTGGAGGTCCATGAAAATGGACGTGGTGAATAAAAGGGTTATGGGAGTACGGAACGCCCACGCGGGATGCAATGACCTTGGCCACGCCCTCCTTAATAACTACACGTTTCATAAACCGAAATGGACCACCGACGCATCATCCAAAAAATACCGGGTACTCTTCGGTTATCCCGGACCCCTTTTGAAAAATAATTTTTTGTAATGATCCTTTCCCAGGGAAAATATTAAAACAAACTAAGAAAATGAGAAAATTTTTATTTACAAGTAACCGAGGATATTGGCGAGCCTTCGGCTCGCTTGTTTTTTAGATTATAATGCCTTTTATATCGGGTGTAGACGTCTCCGGGCGTTATCGCGCCCTTCGCCTCTCTGGATGAAGCTATCCCTCACCATTGGCCGGTGATCTGGTGGGTAAATGTCTCCACAGGCTGATCAGTTTTGCGTGAAAGGGTTGTCTCAAAAAATTATTTTTTAAAAGGGGTCCGGGATAACCAAAGAGAACCAAATACCGCGACTTGGTATTGTTTTATTTTTAAAAAGTGAATTCGGTGGCAACGGTAAACGAATTTCATTTTTATTTGCTTCAAATGAGTCTTCGAAAAAGACGTGCATTCGATCAACAAATAATGCGTGATGCTTCTACATAACAGACAAACAGTCACGTATTTTCCACCACTTCTTTAGAATTCTTCCGATCTCTCTCGAACTAAATATCCTAATACTAAGATGAGGAAACAAAAAATCAGTAAAATATTAACTTAAAGAATACAAATTAAAATCAAAAGAAACAAGTTAGGAAACTACTGTGAAAGCAGATATTATAAGATTTTTACAACAAATAAATTTCTCCAATTGGTCGTTGTTTAATATTAATGACATTGTAATATAGCCCTCTGATTCCCATTAAAAGCATACCCATACAAAAGAATTGCGCTCGTTGCCACAGTAGTCGATTCTTGAGACCCACAGAAAAACCACTTGTTTACGATAAAAACTAAAAATGTACGATAAAACTACAGGGATTTGAATTCCGTCTTGAAAACTAAGAAACTACAATTACTAAACTTCCTGAGTCCTGAGTTCGAATCTTGACGGGAAATAATTTAAAAAAGCAAATATATAAACCTCATAATCGATTCAGGTGCTTTATGGGGCAATAATGGGGCAAAATTAGCCCTCAGTAGCTGATTCCGGTCCACTAATTTCTTGGAAAATGCAGCTTTCATATGTTGTAACTTATTCTGAAAATTTGGTTTCTCTAGGTTGAACCGTTTCAGAGATATCTTCTGCACAGTCGGACGGACAGACAGACAGTGAATACATAAGCGATTTGTAAAAAAAATGCTAAAATCTCCTACAACTGAAATGTACAACGATAACAAAGACACATTTCCTTTGAGCGACACAGAGCTACTCCCGGATAACATAACCACCGTATCGAAAGGCCACCAAATCGATTCCGCGTATGGCAAAAAAAATGAAGACATTGACGGATGTCTAGGTAAGGAGATAGCAAGCTCAATAAGAATCCCGTATTGCGGAGCCACTCGATAGAATTGTTGGCGGGAGAAAATAAGAAAACGGTCGTCCGTAATCTCCCATTTAGATCGTCTCCGCGACGGGTGTCCGAGCACGCACGCGTATGAACTGTTACGGACGCGCACAATTCGCCACCTTCATGCACGTAGAAGAAGAAACCCAATTCCAATCGCCGAGTCCGGAATGAATCCCAATAAGAGACCCGTTCCTTCTCGTGCTGCGAAAGTGGAAATGTAATGATATCTCGAAATCTGTTACGCGAAACCCAATACGTTTTAAGAAGCATGCGGGTGATTGTTGCTCCGACTTCAAAAGCGTGTTTTTCCGCAAACAATGTAAAATAATTTACGGATACCGGCGATACATAGAATCGATTATTTTTCGAACACGATCGTCCGAAACGTTGAGAAACAAATAGGATAAAAAGATGGTTTGGATTACAGCTTCCGTCCATAGAGATTTACTGCGAATACTCGACCTATACTGAAGACTTTGGAACTTTGAATAGAAACTATCTACTATCTATAACCATAACAGTCCTAGGGAAAAACTCCCAGCCTCTTGCACAGCTAAATATTATAAACAATAAACCAATAGACGCTTAAATAATTTTCCCGCCACTATTAGTAATACAGTTTACAGAATTTTATGTTGGGGTTGCAATATCGTTACATAAAAATCGTTTCTTCTTGCTAGACAATATCCGTAGTATATGCTCAATTTTCGCATTTTATCACAACTAAATCTAAAAGAAACATATTAACTGAATCCTTTCGTTAAAAAAAATATTTTATTGCATCTTTACATTCAGGCGTTGAAGTCTCCAGCTTATAAATACCACATTTACTTCCGTATTTTAACACCTCGTGCCAGCCAATGAAGACAAAAAATATCAATCGACCCAACCTCCAAATTTAATCATTTTTCGTGACAAAGGGGTAATTTCAGGTAAAACCGTACACGAAGTTTCCATGGACTACCGAATCGGACGAGAGAATTAAATGAAAAAAGCGAGGAAAAGATTAACGAAAACAGTTACGGAGAAAACGAACTCTCCAGAGCTCCGCATTCCTCCGGTGATTGGGAAGTTCAATACGGCAGCGCGATCATTCCTCCGAAGAAAAGAAAGAGATTATTCAGAGACGGCGGGAGAGAGAAAAAATGCCTCCACGACTAAGAAACCAAATCGAAGCGCCACTTACGGCGAAGACACGAGGAAGGAGATTGCGGGAGGAGGATTTTGACCCGTCCGTGGGAACGATCCTATTGGTGGCGGAGGAGGGGGGATTTGCTGGAGAGGCAACAATGGGAAATGGGATGGGACGGGGTGAGGGTCTAAAGAGGAGAGATGAGGACGCGAGGGGAGAGGAGAAAGGGAGGATGGAGTGAGGAGGGGACACACCGCATAGAGTAACTACGGAAGCGATGCCACCGACAGAATAGATGGATGGACGGCAACCGCGACACCTTTTATAGAATATCCACACATGGACCACTGTTGTGGTAGGGCGCCTGGTCGAGAAGCAAAAAGGAGGCTGGAAAAACAGAGTTAAAATAGGAAGAGAGCAAACATCCTTTGTTTAGAAGTGGAGGTGAAAACAGCTACGAGTCGAGAAAATTGAAATACGAGAGAGAGAGAGAGAAAGTGAGAGAATAGGCGGCAACCTCGTGACTCAAACTCGTTTTTTTAATGGCACCGGCTAAAATGAAATCACACGTACGCGAGTGAAATTCGTGTTTTCTTTTCGATTAGTAATTGTATATGCCTTAAAAATGCTGTTTTAAAGGTGTCCTTTCAATCTGAGAGTCGAGCTTTATAATGAGTAAAATGTAATAGAATTAACGAAAAACAAGCACGAGTAATAAAAAAATATTACAAAAACCAAAACTCTCAAATTTTAAATCACAGCATAAATAATAAGTAACCATTCTAACATACAAAGTGCAATTAATTCCATTACAAATTATTCTTCACGTAAAGACAGAATCAAGACCCTCGAGTTTCTCATTAGTAAAATTTTCGATGAATTTCTGTCGACAAAAGTAAAGTAGTAATTGAAAATCGTTTTTAGCCAGGAATATTAGCTAAAAAAACCTTTCAATATCGGGCTAAAAACTTTAAAAACATTTTTTTAAATATTCTTCAGAAACGATGAATATTAACAAAAACATTTTTGTGCGATATGTACCAAATATCTTGAAATAAGTCCAAGCTTGACGCACGAAAACACGTTTATAATACGGCCAGAAATTACTCCAGTTCGCCCTAAAAAATTTAGATAACGAAGGAGCAAGAGATTCAAAAACAGCTAGAAAAACAGAAAGAAAGATAGGGAATTTATACAAACCGAAAAGGGCAAAGAAAGCGGATTAAATCAGCCACCCCTTCCCCGGAATAAAAGAGAAAAGCGGCAAAGGAGAACGAGAAATAAAACACGAATCTGAAGGAAAGAAAGGATAACGGATGGAGAGACCGAGAAAAGAGAAGAAAGTAGAAAACGATGGAGAAAGCGTGAGAGGAATTAGATGGAAGGTGTGAAGCGACTCCTGGATTTATTCGAGGGCGGGGGCGCGGGACGTGTGGGCGAAGGACGAGAGGAGGAAGGAGGGAGGGAGGGAAGGATCGAGAAAGGACGCGCGGAGGCAAGGATGATGGGAGATCGCGAAGGAGGGGGCAGGGAGAGAGGGCGGCAAAAGGAGGAAGAACGGAATAGAGGAGGATCTCTCCGTAGATTACACGCTTTCACGCGACAAGGGGCTCTCCGGACGTCGGACTCGACATGCGACCGAACACGGAGGGTGGGTGGGGGATTTGGGTAAGGGGGAGTTGGGGGTACGGTAAGAGCTGCTGCTCGGAAGGACGGACGTTGGGGGTGGCTCGAGGTGGTAGGCGGATAGATACACCCATTGATTCACGGCCCAAACGATATCACGTCCACACCTGCAAAAGCCAAAAGGAGACGCAAAAGGAGGGCGAAGAAAGACTTTTTGAACAAGAATCCTTTCCAAAGGTTCCCCCTTTTCTCTCCTCTCTTCTCTTCGCCTCACGGTCCTTTGGAAGGCCTCCGTATAGGGAGGCTTTGGATGGAGACGAGAGAGTGGAAAGGGTTTGGGCAATGAGAGAGATAGAGAAAAGGGAGGGAGAGACATTTCCCTGGTCAGACAAATGCTACTCGCAAAGAGCGGCCTGTCACGTCTCACGTTACGCGCACGATAGAATGTATAGAAGAAGAGGAACTGGATCCTAATGCATCATTCTTCTCTCCGTCCACTGGCTATATTTCTTCGGCCGAATAAAAATGCATTCGCATTCGATGCTAAGCCTTATTTATCGACTGTGTGGGCTAGTTCCGGACTATATTCCCGACGGGTAGAATTTACAGTTGTTGCGTTTTATTCGCCGGCAAACTTGCGTCGGATGAGATGAAAGACGCTGCCGAACTAGTTCAATTTTGATATTAATATTTTAACAAATTTATGTGCATCACAACTTTTCATGTTACTTTCGCACATTATATAGCGACCAACACGCTGTATAATACATGACATGTAATTACCAACCGGTAAGTTTTTCTAGCACAGTAGCAATTACAGCGCCCTGCGATATAATGACTTCACGCAATGCCTTCTTGGCGAAAATTGAACCGATGATTATATTTTACATTGATCTTCCAGGTTAAAAAAAAACAAAATACTTCTATTTTTACTCCGTTTAAAATTTTCTTACTGCGGGTAATGCTCTATTTTGGATCCGGTTAATATCAACGATGATAATCCTCTACAGATTAGATAAGGATTATATACCCTCACAACCAACGCGGTTCTCTTTAGCCTAACGACGCACCTTCATTTCCTTTTACGCTTCCTCTAGCCTCTACTTGCTCTATTTATCTGCAACTCACATCTATTCCTTAACGTCCGCCGTTGGCCTATTCTGTCTAAAAAAAAAAAACAGGCGCTCTGCCCTTCCTAACTATCGTGTTCCACGTCAATTCTTCGGCTCAGAAAGAGAGAGAAATGCGAACCACCGAAGAATAGAGACTTTAAAAGCCTTGACTTAGAAGAACGCCCGATACCTTTAATAGTCCACGACGCCCAATTACTTACTACCTTCACCGACGGAGTTCACATCATAAGATTGA
Organism: Uropetala carovei; assembly: GCA_036926305.1. Lineage (NCBI taxonomy): Eukaryota > Metazoa > Arthropoda > Insecta > Odonata > Petaluridae > Uropetala > Uropetala carovei. Next base: position 1,885,724 of record JAXCHB010000089.1, on the reverse strand, counting down.
GAGTTGCCTAGCCTGAAAACGACCTATTTTATTCCATTTAGATAAAAAAGTCAGGTAAAAAAATCTTTCGTTAAGTACGTCTTCTAAGAGGCAGAGAGAGAGAGAGAGCTTCAAAAATGTTCCCTTCCTAAGTACTTCCGGTATATGCTAACACCGTGAATTTTCCCTTAGAGTAAAATGTTTACGGACTACAAAAAAGCCGAAAACGGTTCAGATTTAGGTTAATATCACCGACACGAGAAATAAACCGTTACTGCGATACGACGAGATAGATAATTTCGGCGCTCTTTGTGCACGCACCCATTTCTTGAAAGAAAAGAAGTTTCCCGCAGATTTCTCCGTGGCCGAACATACAAGGCATTATAAAAACACCTAAAAACTAACCCGGAAACGGAACAGGCGACATTTACTCTCCTTTCAACTTAGAGGCAGTAAATACTTTGGCGACACGAGCGAGTTACTCCACGAGTAACCCATCACCAGGAAACTAGAAAAAAAAAATATTCCTCAACGATACGGCCGAGATAAAATATTTTTTTTACCTCCATTTCGCGAGATAACTCCCAAATTCTTACGCGAAAGTCGACTTTTTCTTTTAAAAAAAGAGGAAATATAGATACAACATAACCGTAACGAAAAAGGCTTCCAACATTTCAGAAACTGCGAGAGCGTGCGTGTGTGAAGGGGAAACGGCTTAATCTCGACATCGGTACAGGGCCCTTGTATTTAAGAGTCGACCACGCCTCTAGCCGTCTCAAAATGCCCGACACTCTTTTCTTCCCTCTCTCACACCCACCCCCTCTGCTCTCCTCTCTCTCTCCCTCGACTCCCACCTCCCGCCCACGACGGATCCACTGATGGCAGCGTCACGAGAGAGGGTGAAGCAGACCGTGGCAACGGCGTCGGAATGCACCTGATCGGCCTCGGGAACGGAAAGTAAACAAGTGCAAAAGGATTGGAGGGTTATAGAGGAAGAGTAGAGAATACGAGGAGATAGAGGGGGGGGGAGGGTGAAGAGGATCAAAAAAGGAGGGGGAGGTGGAGAATGGGAGTATAGCAGAAGAGGAGAGGGAAAGGATTACGGAGATTATCACCGGAGCAATATCACGAGTGGCGAGTATCTTATGCGGAAAACCGTTAGCCTCTTGCGATCTTACCTAATCAAAAGATCTTCGGTTACATTAAACGCCGGGCGGTGAGCTACGGTACTTGAGAAATTTACATTCTTCTAGATGGAGGTTATCGATCCCTCTCTCTCTCGCTATCAAATCCCCGTGGATTTGAATAGCCGTCAAGTAAACGCCATTCGCTACCCTTAAGTTGATTACGGCCGAGATACTGAAGCTTTCATTAAGAAGAAATTTCCAGAAATTTAAGTTAATGTAGAAAATATCCCGATTTGACGGTAAGATGCGGTGTTTTTTTTTAATCGATAATATCCGCAAATAAGTACGGTTATTAGAGTGAAATTGGGATATGCGAGCTGCCTTGGGTGTAACACTTTACACACCAAAAAAATTTACTGTTTATAAGTATTATACGGTAAAATCACACCTGAACAAAAATGAAAACAATTTATGAAAAGAAGACTACAACAGCTAAAATCAGGGTAGACTATGCTACGCGATTCCTTATTTACAACATATGTAGCTTTCCTAAGCTTTAAGAGAAGAATAGCTCACCAGAAAGAGGTGTACGAAGATTTACGTGTGGTATACTGGCTAAAATATCACAACAAAAACATGCAACATAATTTACGACGAGAATAAATCACGCCACGAAATTCTCCCACTTAATTCAGTAAACATAAAGGATGGGAAAAAGAAAAATATAACCCCAACGTGTCGGGCTATGAAAAATAATACGATATAAGAAGATATAGAATCTCCCCTTTGGAGAGAACTTAACCTTCTCCCGGATGTCTTTTCCGATAAATGCACGTCGTAGGGAAGAGAATGGGAGGACGCGATGTACAAGGTAAAAAGGGAAGATAAGGGGATGAGAGAGACAGCACGGGTTGTACCGTGTAGTGGGGGGCTACGGGGTTGGCATGCGAGCGCAAGGCAAACTTTGACCCCGTCCACGACACCGGAGTGCATGTCAGGACGCGAACTATACAACCCCACAAAATCAGTGGCAGCGGAAGGCACTGCGTGCAGTGAAAACCGTATAGTAAGTACATTTAGACTGAAACATCCTCATGTACGAGACGGATTTAACTCCGCGACAGGGTGTCGCACGTAAGGCGCACGTTTTTACGCTGAAATTTCGATACACCGCGCACGTAAGTTTCTATTTTTTTCCCTTAAGGTGTTTTTAACCTCGGGGGTAGAGAGAACAAAAAAGACTCATCCACCGACCCTTTCCAAGGCGAGACTAATATATGGTTTTTATTTCCAAGGAAAAGGATTTCCGTTATAAAATTTACTTTTCGAGGGAATTTTTGCGTAGTAACGTAGTACGGGGAACTATTTCACAGCTTTCCGGTAGCTAATTACTTGTCAAAATGGAAAGTACACGAACTTATGAGTAAAATTTCTAGAAAATCTGAAAGGAGATAAAGTTGAATATAACCTATAAGAAATACTTTCTCCAATGACTTGGAAATGGACATAGTTACGATATATGCCGAATTTGACAGAGGGATGGTTAGCGTGTTCAGCTCCTAATGTAAGGGTCTCGGGTTCGAATCCTGCCAAAAGAATACTTGTTATAAATCTATTTTAACACATGGAATTGGGGAAACGTGCTTTTGTTAAATAATGCATTATTATTATAATAATTATTTCATTCAAATCTGTAGATCAAAGTAGACGATAAGTCTCAATAACAGAATCAATAAAATTCAGAGCATATTTTACAAAATTCCTATTCGTTATAAAAATCGAAGGCATAAAGGAAAGACATTCAAATGTAACTAATGCAACTGGTAATCAGTTCTCTGCGACACATCACCTTTAGTTGTCTGCAGGTAAATGTTTTAAATGAAATGATTTAAACAAAACACCAAATATGAACAAAAAATGCACTATTTTAACCCCCGTTTAAGCATCCCGCTCTCCTGTCGCAAGAGTAACGGGGATTTCGTTCGTTCTTTCGAGAATAGTTAAAGAGGACGATTCTCGGAAAAGTTGAGCTGGAAAAGAGCCATTGGAACACTTCGACTACTAAACTGTATTATCTGATGAAGACCGGACGAAACTGCCTCCCCCTCACGGCGGGGGCGCTGAGATATAACCTTCCGCCTTTAATATTTAAGCGGGACGGAGAGGCTGAGCGCTTTATGGGCTCTTCTGCGAGCTCGTTTATCGCGCATCATCTCGCGAAATAATCAAATCGTCGCGAACGTTAAGTAGCAACCCATGCAGGAATACGCGAGTAAGGTCAGCTGTTGGCTGTTCACTCGAACCTTTTGTGCGCCTTTTCACCCGGCGAGTCGCGGGATGTATAATCCGCAGGTGTCAAACGATTAGGATTTCTATATATCAGCGGGAGGGACCGAATGGGGCGGAGCGCGCTCCTCGTTGACACCCACCCTTTCGCCCACGGCAGGGCGCTCCTAGCTACTTACACCCACCACACATCGAGAAATGTAAATCCCTCTTTTCTCTCTCATCTCCGTAGTTAGTTCCATTTTTGGCACTGCGAATGGAGATCCTGGATAGTTATTATATTTTTGCCACGTATTCTTCCATTACGAGGCCGAAGTTTTTGCATAAAATAGAAATTACACGTTCGCCTGAGCACTTCGCTATCCAGAATAGGAGACGAGAATATGTTCGCCGCATTCAACAACCAAAGGAAAATCAAGCGGCCGTTACTACAGACTACGCGATGCTTAATAAACGTGAAATAAAATAGAAACAAAACATTAATTGCGAATCAAACGCTGCATCCCATAGCACATGTGCCGTCTCATGACGGTTATTAAAAATCCATCAACTTAAATTCATGTATGTATGCATCTTTTTAGCGATAGACGTGTTTTTAGTCTCTGGACGTGCGCTTCCGCTGTATCCCAATCTCTCACAAATTTAAAAGAAACCTTGTTGATGTGTATGCATCACGCTTGAGCAAAGCATGAAATTCAAAACTTAATGAGATAAGCACATCCGTTAAGTCACGGATGATCGTCTAATCACATCCACATCATTATAATAGCATACTACCTTTAATCCGACGTTAAAAACTTCCGCCGTTAAAAAAAATTATTTTAATCACGACATTTGTTTTGACGCGAACACGTACACATACGCGACTACATAAACCCTTTAAAGGAAGTTAATACAAAACTCACGTAAAACATCCCTTTAATTACCTCCTCTCCCTTAAAATGAATATAAATAGAAAACACCGGCGTAACGGGAACGTTTTATACACCCTTTGCCTCCTAGGGGAGAGAGGTGATTGGTGCGTGGGTGGGAGGGAAAGGAGGGAGGAGGAGCGTGGAAGGGTGTGTAGAGGGAGAGAGGGGGACAAACCTCATGCATGCGTAAACACATCCCCCTCACTTTCCTCACCTCCTCCCTCTCTCTACCCCTTCCATAGAGTGGGGATATCTCTCTATAAAGTTGTGCAGGGAGAAGAAGAAGAAGAAGCATGGGTCTTTCTCCTTTTTCCCCCCTTTAGGAGTGGTGGGAGGAGGAGGAGAAACCTCCGTTCTTTCCTTTCCTCTCTCCCTCTTCACCTCCCACCCACACAAACCTCCCCTCCTCCCTTCTTCCCTTTAACTACCGCAACCCTACCTCGCGATAGTGTGTGAGGGAAGCCGCCCGTAATAAATAGCGAGCGGGGCGTGATGGGACGGAATAAAAAGAAGGAAGCGAACGATGGTAGGGAGGGGGGGGAGGAAGGGGGGGGGGGGGGGAAACACGGGACAGCAGAGGCAAGGAAAGCGAGAGTGGGGAGGGAGGGAATTGAAAGGAGAAAGGACGGGCTTGTCTAAGAAAAGGAGAACCGGATAGGATAGATAGAGAGAGATGCAACGCGCTCTCTCGCTCTCTCTCTCTCTTCGCATCTAGTTGCAGTGGCCACGTTCCCTTACGAACCCGCTACTCCCCTTCCCTTTCAATCCCCCCCTCCTCCTCCCTTCTGTCCGATCTCAAGATGAATTCCTCGCTCTTCGCGATCTCTCTCGCAAGCACACACACATACATACATACATACATACACGCCCACAAACGCACGAATACAGACGCACACGGCCGTAAAACTACCCATCGGATAAATCGGTTAGTTCTTCGGATTTAGAGAGCTTTTTAAAAACGATGGATTACGCCTAATCGGGACTCGGGTAGGACTTCTCGATAACAAATCCACGATCCTTTTTGGGGGCGTCGCATGCGACCTCGATGGGAAAGAGAAGGGTGTTCGTTCGCCTATGGAGCACATGTTAAGAAGGATATAAAGACGGGCCAAAGAAGGGTTTTCTGTGGATCGTTTTTGTAATATCTCCCTTGTTTCGGATGAGTGCATCAATATCCTGACGCTGAACCACGAATCCGAAAGTTGTAATTTATTTATGTTGATAAAAACGACGCGATCCTGAAAGCGGAAGGGAGACGACGTAACAAAGTTCATCATTGCTTTGTTTTGCCTTTATCAAGATAAAATAGAGGTTATAAAGAAAATAATAGCGACTAGTATTATATAATTCAGTAGATTAACCCTTACTTGGAATAATTCCAATGAAAGAAGAAATGGATAAAAAATATTTGTCCACTAAAATAACTATGATTGAATTAAGGAAAATATTATTATTAAAATTTTTCTTTCACTTTACTCTTTTAATCACTATTACTACTTAAGTTTTTCTGATAAGCATGGAAAACGTCACTGTAATAATCGATGTAAAAAACTGAACAACTCGATTACATCTCAAGTTCCTAAAAGAAATTTGTCAACAGAAACTTGAAATTGAAAATAGGCGCAAAACCTTTAAAGCTTTGACATTGCACCTCAATTTAAAAAATTTCCATTTACACTACATAAAATGATGTTTTCAATTCCAGGATGGCAAAAGATACACGTAACGAATCTGCACGCCATATATCTTTTATTTCTCTTCTGCGCGTGCGTATCAGTACAGTCCATACGGCACGCGTTAACAACGATGCAAAAAAAATTAAGTTTTCTCCTTCGAGTGTCAAAGAAGGCATTAATTGGGTCCCAGAACGCACGCCGACAGGCAACAAGTGAAAACATCTGCACGCACGTCTCGCGCCCAACGAAAGGAAAAACTCTTTGAGGGAAAAAGAATTCCAGGCGCGATCTCTGGCGGATAAGGTGAGCCGAACGAAAAGGAATTCTCGAGAAAGTAAATTGCCAACTCTCGTAATCAATATAACGCTCCTTTATTGATCCCTTGGAATTTTTTGCGTGTCAATTAAAGGGAAAATTTAACTCCCACGCGTCTTCAAATAGGACTATTAGGCGGAAAATCTTTAACCCATCGTTAAAGAAGTTTCCAGAGCACTGTATTTTGATTCATGACACGACAATATTTGCCGAGATAAGTGGTAAAGGAGATCCATTTCCTACTTATTAATTCACGTCAAACGTATTAATTTAAGAATAAATATAAAATATCGCATATTTAAGTCAAATATTCATGCTCGCCGGATTAAAAAAAACCCGTCTACGGATTTAACTACACACTTATCTACCCAACACGTATGAGATTTACTATACTCGGCCCTGAATTGGGCGCACACCGTATTTTACGAACGCATTTGACGTGGGAAACCAAAAACTAAAACGTGATTTTTTCCTAAATTATAAAATTTGCACAAGGCCGTTTTGCCTGACAGGGCTTTTTTCCAAGTACGTTAAATATTTATTTTGCAAGGCGCCTTTCAAAAATTACGAAAAACGTACACTAACGACGGATTACTGCTCGATTTTTAAAAAGAGCACATTCATAAATTGATAGAAAAACTAAAGATCTTCCGCAGTTTAGCGACGCAAAAGGCCCCGTTTCGCAACCGAAACCAACTCTTCCCTATCCACGCATAAAAACGCTTACTCCTATCTCTGGACAATTAGCGCGAGACTATTTATTTTTTGCTCTTCGGCGTCCACCGTAAATTTTCAAAAGTCGGGAGAAAAAACAAAGAAAACGCGCCAGTTTGATTCACGGGTCGCAAAAACCCTCGCGTTATCTTTAAACGCCGTTCCCCGCACCGAGATAGGAACAAAACCTTCTCTCCATTCTTTTCCGATCCGCGGCCGTAATATTAATTGAAGAGTTGGCACGAGTTTTGATATCGGGAGATACCCCTTGTCGGACAACACCCAAATGACTCACTATACTCCTTTCCAAAAAAAATAAAGAGAATTTCTCTTCCAATTTAACCCGACACAACTCTCGGCTCGCAACGAGACCGACTCCTCACTACTACAACAACAACAACAAACCAGTACGACGACAACAACATACGAAAGGGAATAAAAGTGAGGAGAGAGATAGATAGCACATTAGCATATCTGTCGCTATCGGCGCCAACTCTATAAAGGTAAGATGGTTTCTTATTCTTCCGCTCCTCCCATTTCAACCTCTCGAGTTATTACTTTTAATCAGCAGAGACCGGTAGAAGCGACTCCCCCCCCTTTCGCCGTCTAAGTTAATTCTCCTAATTGCCTCGAGGAATGGATGGCCGACGGAGGGAGACATCCGATCCGCCCTTTTATATCGATATTTTGCGAGGATAACGACGCGATCAAAAAGGATTTACAAGTACGGTCGCATAGCTACAACCGTCACCCCCTCACCCCCTCCCCCCCCGACCTCCCCCCCCCTTTTACTCCTTTCTCGCCTTTACTTTCCTTACGTCCCGTCTTTATCTCTCTCCCTCATTTCGCATTCTCCTCACTCACCTATTCTATTCTCTCCTCCCCCCTCCCCCCTCTCCCCTCCCCCTCCCCCCCCCCCACCGCCTCTATCTATCCCACTACTTCCCTTTCCGAACCGATCGACCAATCAATCTTAGGAGGAGAGACTTAAGGATCGGCGATCTCTGAAAGAGAAAAAATACACTCCTGTATCCACCTCTCCACGCCCCTTCGGTCTCGGTCGTAGGATAGGTTTTAGTTTCGGGAAGAGATTGAAGCGTCAAAACGAACGGAGATCGCTACACCCACTCCGGAACGCACAAAAAAAAACAAACGAATCAACACACGCAACACCCGCGCGCACGCGGCGACGGGTAACGAGGGAAAAAACGTTATTTTTCTTCTTTCAAATCGTAGCCGTCCGGCGCTCGACAGGAGGGCGGACTAATCAACGAAGGCATTCCCTCGCCCACGGCCAGGGCCGCGGGCGAACGCATTGTGCCCTCATTACGCCCCTGATGACATTAGCATGCAATTTCGACAGTCTCTTGTTATAATGAGGGAAGAAGAGACGGGATGGAGGAGAGGTTTCCGAAAGGGAAATGAAACGACATACCGTGAAACGAGAACGAGAAAAGTGAGGAGAGACGGATATAAGTGACGATAGAAGTGAAGGAAAGGAGATGAGAAGAGATAAAATGAAAGGGAGAGAGATAAAACGAAAGAGAGAGAGATAAAATGAGAGAGAGAGAGAATGAAAACCGCGAGGCTTAAGCATCCAGAGATAAATTCGTAACATCCGCGGCCTTATAAGGATGGAGACGTTTCCGAATGGAGAAAAAAAAGAATGACAACGGGAGAGAAGACGTCGGAAAGGAATATAAAAGGATGCGTTAAGAGATGAGAAGGGACTCGATTAAAAAGACAACAATGAAAAGGGCGGATGAAGAATAAAGGCCAAAGACAAAATGAGAAACTCTTTGACGTCTACATTATGGCAAAATAAATAGAACCGCCTGCCTTAACGGCGAGTAAATTGAGCCGTACGAGATGGAAAACGAGAGAATCGAAAGTATTTTAATGAAAACGGATACAAACCCGTACATTAAACCGTTCTCACGGAGCGAAAACGTTTCGATTCAATCGGAGACGTAATTAAGAGCCCACTAAATAAGAATTCCGTGAAACGAAACGAAAGACTTTTAGCGCGGCATCGTGAAAAAGGCCTTTTAAGAGGCAAAACCGGCCGAAGGGGGAAAACAAAAGAAACTTGTAAACGTAAAAAAGTGCGCCGTAATTTACATCAAAATCTCCTCGACTTGAGACAGAACATGTTTAATTTTTTCAAATGCAAAGACGTGGATGAATATCGATCGCACTTTATCCTCTGTAATAGAGGGCTTTTATGGTTGACCCGAGAAAAATAATCCACTGAACTAAATACGCGTTAAACAGATTAACTTGATCAATGCATCGTAAACAAATTTTCGACGAAATCGTCAAAGTCCACCCAAAAAAATATGTTAAACAACTGCCTAACATCCACCCAAAAAGCATTTAAAACAAATGCCGATGTAACCCTTGTAGGAACATCTCCATGATCGTAACATCCGACCCATACCGCGAAAAAAAAATCACAAAGAAAACGAGCAATCGGGTAACCTTCGACCATATGTGGATCAGACGCGAAACCAACCATTAACCATCATTTAAAAAACGCCTCCCCCTCTCCGGTCGTTTCTCGCCAAATCGCCCGCTCAGTTGGGAGCTGCGGGGAAAATCGTCGAAACGGTTTTGAAGATTACCCCGACCCGCTCACAATGCCATCCTCTCCAGTGTTGCGGAGAGGAGGAAGATGGCATGCGTAAAGGAGAAAGGAAGGGAGTGGAAGACAGAAGGGAACGGAAGATGGGAGGAAAGGAAATGAGAAGTGGTGGAATAAGGGGACGAGAAGCGATTTTCTCGGCGGGGGGCGACGACACATGGAATGAAAAATGAAAAGAGGCGGAGGAATGGCGAAAGCAGAGAAACAGAGAGAGGAGGAAGGGGGGAGATAATTTCTAATATCAAGTGTTGGATCTCTCCCGGCGACGACAGCGCCCCGAGTCCATCAACCCTTCGACTGAATAAAAGATCGGCAGCAGGATGGGCGAGGGAAAGGCCATTACTGAAATGGGTAGGAGGCAATGTTGAGAGAGTTGCTAAATATCCTTACAAAGTGAGCTCTGAGAATTCCACAAACTAATAACACACGACATGCAGAGAATATTCCAATGAATGAAATCTGTAAGGCTGTGATAAGTATTATTTTTTCGAGAACTTATCGATAATTCAACATGTTTTGCTCCACTGGTAAGTATAAGAACCAAAATAAATTGTTCTAGCCACGCTCTAAAGAAACTTAAACATCAAAATTCTTCCACGCTTTGAAATGTTAATGACATCGAATTTCTCTTAAACTAGATTTTTTGTAATGCTCGAGAAATAGATGGATCACATCTGATGAAATTTTACGTTGATATTTTTAGTAAAATACTATAAATGGAAAACATAAGGTTGGAACAACAACTTAAACAGCAAACATGTGACCAGTCTTCTAAAAGTTTGCTTGATAACACACTGACAAGCATCAGAAATCACAGAAATGAGCAAAAACCAAATGGTCTATATAGACTCACGCACCAAAAATAAATTACAAAGTTAAGAGTCAGCAAAGCTTAATGAAATGAAGACATCAAAAAGTCCTGTGCCACATATTAGATAAATTACTTTTTGAAATGTGGCTACAAAAGTGCTTACTAAGACAAACTTCACTTTAGCAGAAACTATTTCAAGTCTACAGTTCTGACAGAATTCAAACAATTTATGAGTAACAGGGCAAGTTAAAATGAAGACATCTGATGGATCAGATGTCATCTATGCAATCTAATCTGATAAAATGTTAAGCTTTCCAGAAGAAAAATCAATTAAAACTAGACCTAATTAAATACGATGCCATATACGAGTATTTTTTTGGTGGCTAATAACAAACTCATTTTATTTTAGCTTAATGTGAATACTCATGGAAGAAAATTCAAATGCAAGTCACATGACACAATGAACCTTAACTGCTACCAAGTGTTATTTTTTCACATACTAGTACATTTCTATTCATTTTAAATTATCAAAAATTATTTTTTTTGCTTGTTATGCATTATACTTAATCATTCACAAACAGGACACTAAAAATGTTTCATGTGGAATGTTAGGTTATTAAATACATATCTGAATTTCTTCTTCTCGTTACCTCCAAAGGTTAATTTTTATAGCAAAGCCTCCCCTTAATTCACTGGATAAATGTGGAATTGTGTTTAACATTAATAAAAATAACTATAATAAAGCAATGGGAACTGCTAGAAAACAAAACCTCTATAAATAAATATTTCGATGTAATAAATTCATATAAAAGTTTGTATACATTAAAATATTATCTAAAGCCAACATTGAAATTATATTTAACCCTCACAACTCAAGATCCTATCATCTAGCAACTTGTTTTTAACTATTTAGACGTAGTTAATACCATGACATGTAGGAGTCTTAGCTTTTAAAATAGAGTAAGATTTCAATGTCAGAGACTTTATATCATTTTCATTGAATTGCTTTTAAAGGTGCAACTCATACGTATCCATCTCACTAATTACACATGAACACAGCATTTGGAATATGGGATAAACATATAATTTGTAATTACTAAAAGAAACCATAACAATGACTGACAGTATCAATTATTCCGGCAGCATCAAAAAAATAAAAGGATGCTCAAGCGTAGGAGAATATTAACCGAGACCAATTACGCGGACGTGCAACTGATGCAATGATGGGAGCTAATTCCACAAAAAAAGGAGAATGACAGAGAAGATGGACAGACTAAAAACACAAGACGTATGGACTGGGAGACTCTCAAGCTGAGAAGAGCAGATGGAGGATAGATTAAAATGTGCTACTTTAACACTCACCATAACTCTCTGTCGGTGTTTTTCCTGTGAAATGTGCCTCTTCTCAAGCTCTTCCCTGCGACTTAGCAGATTCCTGATCTCTTCCTCATCATCGTCTGCATCAGCCCAATCAGTCTTTCTTCTCATCCCTGTCTCCTCCTCTCTCCTCTTCTCGACTTCCTCTTCATCATCATCTTCCTCTTCACTAAAGCTCTCCAAGACATCGGTGTCATTCTGCAATTAAAGAGGAACATTTGGTCGTAAATCCATCATTTAACTTTGATTAATAGTGCTATGATCACAGGGAAAAACATGACCGAATTGAAGAGAGCATAATAAATGAAACCTTGAGTTTTCTTCTGTAAAAAAGAACCTTTTAAACGCTACGCTGAAATTTGGCAAAAATATTTATTTGAACGTATGTCTCTCTTATTAAACTTAATTATATAATTGATTCAAATTATACAAGGTAGGTATAAAATGCTGCAGTTAAAAATTTAGGCTCACCTCCTTAAATCAAAATAATGTTCCAAAAATTAGAATCATGAACAATCCGCTGCAGAAGAGCCTTTGATATCTCTTAATAGAGTAAAGAGTTAAAATCTTCAAAAAAATGTAACATCCCACAATTACTTATAAATGACCACTTTATTTCAATGCTATTTTTTTACTTCATGAGAAATTATTAGAGTAAACGATGAAATAATAATCATTAGTCTTCTGATAAATCAATCTCATACATAAAAGAATTTGATACAAAGTTTCGCACAAGCCATATAAGAACTTACTTGACCAGATGCAGTATGAATTGGTGAAGGCGCAGAGGATGTTGGGCATGAAGAGACCACAGAAACATATTCCGACTCTCCTCTCTCCCCAACAACATGCAGCTTGAGCACTGGAGGGTCGAGGCCACAAAGGAATTCAGTCCCAAAGAACAACAATTTCTGGATACGCAAGCACACTTGAGCAAGCTCCTGTTTGCAAAAACAAGAATGGTGAAAATGAATCAGTTTTTAAAGCCAAGTTTTAAAAAGCGATTTCATAACCAACAAACAACAGGTCATAGCTGAATGGTCTGCCTATGATGTGCTAAAACCAAGATTAAAATTATCACAAAGTTACAAAAATTTCAAAAACTGAAACAAATATTAATATAATTTGTTAGTATGTGCTTTCAAGAGTGTCTGTGTAGCAAGCCCACTGCAACATGGGTGAAACATTGCTTTTAAAATGCTTACTAGGCAGCCTCTCTCAGAAGTGCCTTCTAACAACAGTGTTCACTGAGGAAAGCTACAATCCAAGATTAAAATAAGTTAATCATAGTTACACAAATACCGTATTTACTTGTGTAAGCCGCGCACCCTTTTCCCCAAAACGCCAGTGAAAAAAGAGGATGCGTGTCTTACACGAATTCTTTTATTTGCCTTGCACCTTTTTTCCTAAAATGTCGTGTCGGTAAACAAATATATGTTAAGCTAGCACCCATGCCGCATCTATTATTCTATTTCTAAATTTCAGTGCATTTAGTCATTTTCATTCATTGTATAAAAAATTTTAATGAGTTTTAAGTTTATTAATGGGTGCTCCCCAAACTCGACGAAGTCTTCTGCTGCAATCGTCATGGAAGCGCATGCGCGACCAGTTTGGGTTGGTGGGGGTTTTGTGCTCACAGCAGACGACGCCTACCATGTTCAGATACGGCATGCTTCCTTTATTCACTGATATGTCTATGAAAGTCATGGCCGCCGTGGTGATCATTGAATGATCACCGATCATAATTTTAGTTCGCCAATAAAATGACGACCGCTATGGTAGTGATCAGTGACCATATGGCTGGAAAATTAAGTACAGCAGAATGATCGGTGATCGCTCCCGGAGCGATTTCTGCCGAACATGACCATTATGACGACAAAAATAGTTAAGTGTTTAACAAAAGAGGACTATCGAGGAGATTTCTGCTAGTACCGATATAAAGAGATCACCCAATAAATTCATCACGTAGGAGTGTGAAGATGTTTAACTTGAGCGTAGCATTTTTGAGAAATAGGAATTGGTGGTTTAAAAAACCCTTTTTCGGCTCAAATAAATTTTTTCCCCTATAGCCGGCCCAAAAACCAGGGTGCGCAGGATACATGGGGGCGCGGCTTACAAAAGTAAATACAGTACCTGGAAAATACTTCCAAAGATGAGAAAGTAAACAATACAAAATAACCATTATTTAATTTTATTAATACCCTGGTTATAATCTAAATAAAATTGATGAAATATATTCTTAAAAGAAACTCTTACAGTATAACTACAGCTCAAATTACCAATTCTAAATTCTGAAGGCTTAAGATAAATTTGATTGCCTTGAAGACTTTTAATCCCACCAGGAAAAAACAATACCTAGCAATTCTATGCCTGACGCAACAAGTAAGTTTTGGGACTTTGAACATTTCAGTAAGTCATCAAGAAGAGAAGAGATGCAGTACTTATGTATCTGATATTAATTAAAATGCACATCAATTTTACTGTTCTATACTAACCTGGAGGCTATGTCAAGAATTTCATATTTTTATATCAATTAATATTGCTGAACAGAAATTAGGTAAAAATGGCTACCTTTCAATGGCAGCAATATTTCATAAGCACATATTCAACAAACCATAATGAAATATGTAAAAATGTTGATTTGATGCAAAGGAGGTTAAACTACAAGTTGTAGCACAATATCTTACCATGTCTGTCTCAGAGGGAGCATAGCCAGGCTCTTGAGCATTAGCCATGAGAGGAGTGAACCCTGATAATGTGGAATCTTCTGGCAACCGAACTGGCTCAAGACCTTCACCAGGAACCTCTGAAACCTCTGCACACCCATGCTGCAGGCGCCCAAGTAAGCTTACAAGCTCAGCAAGACGACTCCATGCATCACCAGGTGGTCTGGAGCAGATTGAATAAAAGAAAAACTTCATAAATCTATACGAAAAACATTACAAATATGTTTTTAAACATCAATACTGATACACAACTTGCAATTATATCTTAAATAATTCTCCTCCCATATCTTCATCGCTTACACTATACTGAATTCTTCAAAAGCAATTTATATTTGCAGATGCTACTCATTTTGTGCCTCTATTACTGTAACTATTATTCTTAGTGACATCCTCCCTACTATCAAGTCATTCCAGGCTTCCATTTCTCTTAGAATAAGAACTTCTAAAGTACATAATGAAATTTATGTTTTTCTGGCATTAAAATTGCATTAACAGAGCACACTGATTTTGACCACTTCAACTGCACTGGAATTCAAAATTCCCCTTTGGTTAATAATAAAAAAAGTGTCCCCTTTCAATCATGGGTTCACTATAATGGAGGAATTCCACTCACCCAATGGAATAATCTGCACAGGAAGGAGGTGGATTCCAAACGCCACTATGACAAAGCAGCCAATCACACCAAACCTGCAAAGCAGCCATAATCACGAAGTTAAGTAAAAGGAGCTATATCAATCTACACAATATTAAAACATACAGAAACACAAATTACAGCTTGCAAGTATATCAATACCACTGCTGTTCTTATGATTAAAATCTTCACTTGCCAGATGAATATATTTGAATTGTTACGTAACAGTGGACCATTGGATTAATATAAACAAAATACTTTCAATAACTAGGTGCAGAGAATTGGATAATACATGCTTCATAATAAACTTTAGCTAACTGCCACAGACTCACCAAAAAACCAGCTAAAAAGCAGCTTTAAAGTATACCTTGACAGCAGGGAGTAGAGTCTGAAGGTCCTCATTGCCACCGAGGAGTTGAAGAGCAGGAGTGGGCTGAGGAGAGGGGTCAGGGGTCGGCTCGACAGAAGATGACACTGAGGACGTTGAAGTGGCAAGTGATGCACCTCGGGCCGAGTCAGAGGGAGCAGAGGAGGAAGAAGTAGGCGAAGGAGGCTGGAGTGGAGTGGATTCCAGTTGAGAGGTATGGCAGAGATCTCGGAGCAATGCTACGCAGCGCTCCAAGAGAAGGTTGAACATCTGAAGGGACACGACCAGCGCGCTCTCCTGGACAGCTGACCTGTACACGCCTTCAGCTCCACCACCAACACCAGCTCCACATTCTGAGTCACGGTCTGTAAGAAGGGAATTTTTTGTAACTAATTACAAAGCTCAAACATTTCTGAGAGACCAAAACTATACACAAAATTTTATGAATTATGAATTTCAAGCTGAGGTTGCCTATACCTGTGAAGTTTTAACATCTGAAGCAAGGAAGAAATACAAAGTCTGAAAATTTTATGATGATAAAAAAAATCACTTTTGTGCAATACAAGAAAAATATAATACTTATAGCCAAATAAAGCATTACAATCCTACAATGTTTCTACAAGTTTATAATGAAATATCAACACTTGACTCCCCTTTTGGGACCCAGAGCAATCACCCTATTAACCCTTCCCTTGCCACGGCACTGGTGTCAGCCATTGATCAAGTTATGATTTAGCCTAGTAGAAACATAAGTGCATTTTACATGAGTAAGCACTAAATATATGCATAATGTTTCTGCTAAAATTTTTAGTAATTGGTGTTCTTATTTTTACTTTACAGTAATATTGTTTTAAGACACATGTATAATGTATATATTTTATTTATTTAAAAAAGTTTCACTGATACCAAGAATTTTCATACTCAGCAAATTCTAAAAGTGTCATTTAAAGGCCCTTCTTTATTTGGTGGCCAAGGTAGGGGGGCATTTAGCATGTATGTCTTCCAACACTAAGGTACTGGGTTCTCAGCCATGGGCATGGATTTCAGCACTTTTGTTTAAAAGCTATATGTAAAAGGCCAAGAATGTGCTACTTAAAAGCAATTAATGAAATGTTTAATACAAATTTTGGAGTATTTATTTATCGATTAATGAAAATATAGCCAAATAAAATTTATTCGTTCACTGCATGAATGATATAACAAAACAATGTCAAAAAAAGGACAAGACTTTGAATATTTTGGATTACGTGTATTATGCGTCCAAACACACAAAGAAAAAACATAAACAGTTTCCGGAAGTTAACGATATCTGCACACACAATAGACATGCCTTTTAAGGAGCTTTGGAACTCCAGAGACTTGACTGCCAAAAGATTCGGGCCTATAATTCCTACACACAACTGTTTCCACTTAATGATGTCCCATCAATCATAGTTGGAAGGCAGGATTCGTTTCGAACGCAAGAGAAAGAGAGATTGACATCGTAAGAGAGAGAGAGAAAAAAAAGATTCCTCGACAAACGTTCGCAAAACCACACTTTATTGGTATCATCGTCTGGAAGCGGACATGTTCGCGTTACGCCCGTCGACGCAACAAAAAAATCGACGTTTTATATATAATACCGTCGATTTTTTCCTCGCGCCGTTAAGACAGGCCAATTGCGTCGGATAAATCCCGCTGTTCAAAAAAATTTTTTTTTTCGCGAACGTTTCTATTCTTTTCTTTTTTTTTTCAACTTCTGTAGCTCGATATTATTTTATTCGCCGCGAAAACAAAAACAGGGCCCAGGGCTATATATACTGGAAACACTTCACGAACCGAGACATGTTTGCTTAAAAATTTACACGTATATCGAGAGGCTCGGGAGGAAGAAAAAAAGTGTGGAATTTTACGGGTTTTAATCTTTAGCATCATCTCGCCCAAAACGAGAGAATAACACACACACATACAAAAACACGCGCGCTAGAGAACAGCAACTCCCCATTAAAGCTCAGAACACGAAGTTTCTAATCGGAGCGATCGAAACGTGAAAACAAGGATACAGCATAAACGTTTGGAAAAATAATGTGCGAAGGAGAGAGACTAAGAGAAATGAGAGTAGAACATGGAGAATAAAGAACGCTTATAAAATCCTTATTTCATCTCGCTGAGCGTCGTAAGGGATGAAAAAAAGGAATGCCTCATAATTTCAATTCCAGGACGGAAGATTAGATTGTACTGATTCACGATTTCCAGAACTTCAACCGAACGGCTTTTTTTTTCTTCCGATATCGCTTTTTTTCCGCCGGTCACTGGTCGCGCGGCAACAAAGTCACAGGCGTAAAATATGCGGTCGTTTTTTCTCCTCCTCCCGGACGGAGGAATTTCCGCTTACGAGCATTTCCTCTCGTCTTGGACGACGAATGTGCCGCAACATGTTAAACGGAAAATTGAACAAACGCGTTCGTTTTTCGACAAAATGTTTCCGATTCCATTTCATGGAGACGATTACTTCCGCGTCGGTAATTTCTTAATGTTTCCAGAAACTATGTTGCGGTATTTACGACGTTGAAAGAAGTACGTCTCCCGTTATTTTTACGTCAAAGTGCTCGAATGCTATAGAAAGCCGTTTTTTAAATTAAATAAAGAGTAAGTTTTTTGGGCCAGCTCCCTTACAGTTCAGTTAAATAATGACATTAGAAGGATTAAACTTTACACAAAAGCTTAGTGAATTCAGCACTTCATTACTGAGATTACCTTATAGCTGAAATCAAAATTTAAAAAGATATACTTCCTCGATAGCCATAAAATTGCAGAAAAAATCAAATGTTTTTCCATCAAAATGCATACTTTATCAATGGTGATTCACCTAAGCTTTTTGATGGGTATTGAAGAATAAATTTTTTATTTTATATTCAGCATTAAGCACATTGAATTTTTAACAGTGACAAATACTACAACAAATACATTTTTCTCAAACTCTTGCTAAAGCTAGTGAGCGATTCCCGAAAAAAGCAAAATTTTGAATGACAAATACTGTCATCACTTTTGACAATAAAAATAAATAAATAATAAATTTGAACAAATTATGAATCATTCATTTGTCAGATGTTTCTCTTCCATTATGCCAACCGCTTTCGTACTGAATTCAAAGGTTAGAAATTTCGTTCCGTTAACATTTGGTAAACAAATTTACCCAACCCACAACGTCTTTAAGGAATTTAACCTAGCTTAAAAATCTCTACATGAATCTCTGGCACGAAATATATTCATGAACTTAACAAACAAAACATCTGAATGCATACATCGCGCAACTTTACGTGACTGCGATTCGACATCTGAATTTGCCTCCGAGAGGCCGATGATCGCCGCTTTATAAGCATCCCCGCCGATGATAACCTTGCCGTGTGAGAGAGAGAGACAGAGAGAGAGAGAGCAATTGTGAGGAGATGGTAAAAGGAAACGACCAAACAGAAGTCAACCTTCCGCCGTGAACACATTTCCCTCCGAGGAATCCCCCCTCCCCCTTCAAAATCTCAAACGTACAGCGGGGGTCCACGCAATCGGGTGGCGCTCGCATCGCGAATCGAATCGGAGAGTCCGCTGGGGATGTAGCCAAGCAAAGATGGAGTTTTTAGCCGTAGGGGCTAAGAGATGAAGAGAAGGATGAGGTCGAGAAGCTAACCGCCCGAGGGCCCCGCGGGGGCTCCGCTCCGCCGGATGGTCCGTGCCCTCGGGGGGTGGGGGGGGGGGGCGGAAGGGGTGAGGAGGGGAAGGTATAGAGAGAGAGAGAGAGAGAGGCGTCGGAATGTGTGGCGAAACCCACTCCGAAGGAGAGAGAGAGGACCAGCGCGCGTCCAAACGTATGGGGCGACGATGGCCGCTAGGGCGCGCGGAGTCGACGACCCGCTCACTCTCTTAGCACTCTCCGGCGCCGATGCGCAGCGCCTCCGGGGAGGTACGGTGGCGCCTCCCAGCGGCGGCGCCATTCCCGGCCGGCGACGGAGGGAATGTGGTGAGGAATGAAGGAAGAATGGGAACTCGCGAGACGGGAAGATGGTGTGGAGTGGGGTAGGAGGGAGAGGGAAAAAAACGAGCCGAATGGGAGAATTGTCTTTCTTTATTTCTCTCTGGCGGTCCTTAAATAAAGTTTTTCTAAGCTACGCAATCGCTGCCGAGTCGTTGGTTATGGATACCAACTTTTACAGCGCTTATAAAATCTCTCGCACGACTGAAGCCGGACAATTACCCCAGCGATGCGGATATTTTTTTTTCACACGACGCCGCGATGCATAGCGCTTTAGTTAAAGCTTCGAAAGGTAAATTTTTATACGGTCGTCGCGTTTAATTTTCACCAGCGGAAAATGTTGTGTCCGCGTATAGTTAACGCCTCTCGCCGAGGGCGCATTGTCGATTAACAACTACGATACTACATCATCCGATGACATATTAAAAGCCAGCGATGCACGACCGAAGTTTTCGCAAGTATCCAATTACAAATAAATGATAAGAGGTAACAAGGAAAAAAAGAAAACAAAGCGGAGGAGAGTTGAATTCCGAGTTTCAAAAATACAAATCACGATCCGGAGGTAGGAAGTGACAGCGCAGCGTCACGCATCGAGGTCTTTTAAGTACACAGTACGGTAAATCCAGATATATAGGGGGATGGGCAAAAGTTTTGAGTGGCGGATCGCATTATAAGGTTAAATGATATATTAAGATTCTGTATAGGCTTGGAAAACTACGTAAGTAGAAATCGGTACGGTAAAAACAGCGTAAAAACTTGAGCAAGATATTAACAACATTTTAATATATAGCTAAAAAGTTACGCATTGGTTTCTCGTTACAGCCTGGATGAAATGTTCACACTACACATCAACATCTCCTGCAATAAAACAATATAAGGCCTGAAAGGCACCTTGAAAACAAGAATTTTTTTAGAACCACAAAGAACAAGGTACAAAAATAATCTTTACTACAAATAACTGTATAAACTACTACATTTAAAATATAATTACGAGATAAACACTTGGACGAGTTGGCATCGAAGGAAATGAAGGTTACTACCACTTTCTTAATAACATAATCCGATCATTTTCTTAGATATGATTTTGCTAAAAACGAAATTCATCCAGAAAACGATGCCCCTTCAATCCGAAAGCATTTACGTAATAGGCAGGAGGAGCTATGAACTCGCTGTTTAGGACTTAAAAGACCCGAATTAACACCTCTAGATATTCCTAGAGAAGATCGCCTTTGCTCCGAATAGCTCGTAAAAGAGCAGAAGCCATTTCTTGCCTCTTCACACTTGCTTCCTCACCCCACCGATTCTAATGACATCACGTTCGGGAGAGCCTGCTTAATTGGATTTTAACAATGCCCTACCGTTCTCGGGCACAAGCTATTAATAACGCGGGGGGAGGAAAATAACCCGATCTAGACCGTACAAAGGCCATTATTTAACACCAAACTCGGACTAAGTGTAGGAGTATACCCGAGTGAGGCAAGAAACTCCACGAGGAATTACGAATTATTATCAACGTCCTGTTTTTATTGTATCCGACACGCGAAAAGTTTTTTTTTTCTTCTTTTTTTAAACGTTTATCTGCCCGTAACAGCGCGAATGGATTCCATTCCTTATAAAGGCACGACATCAAAAGCGTCAAACGTTAAGCTTCCTCCCACTTCTCTACCCCCTTTCGTGCGACTGCCGACGACACAGGAAAACGTAACGAAAAATTGAATTTTCTCCCGGCATCTTTAGGCCGCTCGATTTCACACCGAACACACCTGGTCACCAAGCGTCACTTTTTTTTGCGGGAATTGAGATTGTCTTTTTTTTTATATATATATCGAGTATAGCCGGTCGCCGAAATAAAAAGAAGAAGAAGAAAGTAAGAAAAAGAAGAGCGGGTGCACTTGAAAAGGACCGCCGCAAAAGAAGCTATAAAGTCACGATTACGCTATGAAATTCTGATTACGTTCCGGTGACCGTGCAAGCACTTGGAGGAATGATGGAGAGTCGGTCGGTTTGAAGGGGAACGTGCGATTTTTAATCCAGATGCGGCACGCGTCGTTTCGGAGATTCTCGAGAAAGAACGAACCGCTAGCTTCGACCGCAATACGCCCCACGGGAGACTTTCTGAACAAACCGAACTTCCAAGTACGACCTTTCAATAAAACATAACTTGCGGAGAACGCCGTGACCGAGGACGATATAAGAGAGACAAAAAAAGCTGAACGAGGCGTTTTATTTAAACTTAATAGGTCATGCTTTCTATTCGAACGATGAAATAGTAATTGACTAACGAGTGTCAGGGGAAATAAAAGCGTTTTCCTACTCGCAGGTGAAGACGTTGGTGAGAATTATATTCAGGCAGGCACATGTTGGAAACGATGACATTCTGAAAAAAGCTGCTTTTTCAGAATTTCTCACTATTTTCCAGGCTTACATACTAGAATCGAATAATAATGGAAGAAAAATAGAAAATTGAGGAAGCTTACACGATCAGTCCTTAAATGCAACACAGAATTACAACATCATATAGTGCCACGACAGCTGACTCTATTCATAGCTGATGACATACGTACGAGTATCACCGTGGTAACAAATTTGAAAACATACATTTAGCCAATTTCATATTGGTTAATAATGCACATCGTATTGCGCTATACCCTTGAATAAACGAGGGAAAGTCATAAAGTAAGGTTTCCTATTTTTTATCTTGAATGTAAACAAGTTACAATGCGGAACATATGGAACAGATATAGGCACATATTCAGTCTATTTTTCGACATAGTCGCCTTGTCTGTTGAGGCACTTATCATAGCGGTAGATCAAGGAATCGAAGCCTTGGTGGTAGAAAGATGCGTCCTGCAGACGTAGCCAACGTTTGACCTCTTCTTGGACGTCTTCATCAGACTGGAAGCGTAGGCCTCGAAGGTGCTTCTTCAGTTTGGAGAACAGGTGGAAGTCCGATGGTGCCAAATCAGGACTATAGGCAGGATGGGGCAGAATTTCCCAGTGCCAAGTGTTCAAGAGATTCACTGTGGCATGAGCAGTGTGCGGCCGGGCATTATGGTGCAACAGCAGCACTCCCTTTGACAACAAGCCGGACCTCTTGCAACGAACAGCCTCCTTAAGTTTCGTGAGGGTGGCCTGATAACCAGCTGCATTGATTGTCTGCAGGACGCATCTTTCTACCACCAAGGCTTCGATTCCTTGATCTACCGCTATGATAAGGGCCTCAACAGACAAGGCGACTATGTCGAAAAATAGACTGAATATGTGCCTATATCTGTTCCATGTGTTCCGCACTGTAACTTGTTTACATTCAAAATAAAAAAATAGGGAACCTTACTTTCTGACTTTCCCTCGTACATACTGTTGTCCCATTATAAAAGAACTTCGAAGAATTATATGTCGTGAATATTTACTATCAACCATATATTGACTGACTTTTAATTTTTCACTTTATAAAAGCGAATGTAGCCCTTTGCATTTGAACAACACAAACGATTCGAAAGAACCCATTCCAAAACTCATGAAACCCACGTCATGATAGCAATAGGGGGGAAAATTTGCTTTTTTTGCCATTTGCGTCCCGAGTGGCCGATTATCCTTTTAAGCTCGCTTTCACTGGACGTTGATCCCGAGCAAATAAGACCGAGAAACATCGAGAGAGGGAGAAAATAGAAAGGAGAGAACCCTCAACAAACCGAGACTTCAGAAAACCGCATTATCAATGATCAAAAGACATGCTGATACCCGCTAGGGTCAGTGAATCCCACGGAAACCATTGTCCAGACCCGAAAAAAGGCTCACTTTCATCTTACATTGTGACACGAGAATTAACTCCACCCTCTTCCATTCTTCTCCACCCTCAACACTCCGCCTCCTTCTACTCCTCTCTCTCTCTCTCTTTCTCTCTCCCTCCCCTCCTCGGAGGAGGTGGCGGGCGGGTGTCGACCCCTAGACAGGGATTCCCGATTTTCCTTGGTCCCGTGGGCGATGGGTTGGGGAGAAGTGGGGGTGAGAGGCTAGGGGAGGGGCTGTAGCGGAGGGAGGAAGAGAGAGGCTGGGTCCACCAAGGGACGGAGGCAGGCCGCCGATGGGAGATTTTTTTATCTTATCTCTTAAGTCCATCCCTTAAAGACACGACCGTCTGTTAGACATCTATAATCCTAAACATGAACGCTGAGGTAACGGTTTAATAGTCAACATAATCTTATTTTATTTAGGCGTCTTATCTCAGAACCAGGCCAATGGTTCGATCCCTTTCAACTTTTTCAGGTTTTGATTCATTCTGCATCCACCATTTACTCACACGCATTCCCCATCGTTCTCAAGAATTTCCGACCGCCTTTACGATCCAAAAGGAAACAATGGTTACAACACGAATTGATGTGCAATCGTGTTAAAATGGAAAAATAAATGTTAAAACTAAACCATACCTAGAGTGAAAAAATAAAAACTTTCGTGAATTTTATGGAAGATATTGCTCTGATTCCTTTACTTTATAAACATTAATAGAACCAAATGTTACCGTTTTTGCTTCAAAATATCTAACACATTTAAGTGCTAATTTGTACTTGAATCAAGTTCATACTGGGCTCTTCAAATAGTTATGTTTCCTTGTTAACAGATACCTATTTATTTTATTAAAGGCAGGTGAGGAGGGGGCTGTCGAAACATAAAACAGGTTTAAAGGGAAGGGCGTTTATGAAGTTTAGACAGGCGGGATACAGATCACTATACTAACTACCTACACTAACTACAAAATGATTAACAAAAAATTAACAAAATATTTTCAATCTGAACCGACCCTGAAGAGGCCTTCAACCTATAACAGGGTTTCTCGGCCAGGCCCATGTATAAAAACATAAACTATGTAATATTACAATATAAATAAAAGTTGTATAAAAATGAAATGTATGGGCCTGATGAGAAAAACCTTTTATACTGAAACTGAAGTTTAGAAGCCAATGACGACAAAACAACTTCCTCTCTTTTTTTCAGATACATAAGAGTATTTATGAAATATTTTCGAATTTTTCTTCGTGCGTCTCCTTCTCTCCTTTAAATACATCCTCTCACAAGCTGTTTCTCCCTTGTTTTTTTTTCTTTGAAGGATCCAATGCGGAGTCCTACAACCCTCTTTCTGAACATTTGCTTTATCTATCTCATTGTTTTTATTTTCTTCTCCTCGTAGACATTTTTCCTCCTGTTGTTCAGCACGTCCAAACATTTCCACTTGATATAAACGTTAACTGGGAACGCGAAAAGATAATCTCGCCACATAACAGTCCTTAAAGAGAATCTGACTTCACATGAAACGCTAAGAGAGTGCTGGGTTAACCGGTGGCTTTGATGACGAAATGATACTCCTAAAGAACACAGAACCTCAGTGTGTGTGTGAAAGAGTGAGCACGTGCCGTCTTCAAAACAGGCGCGGTCTTCAGCCTGCTTTTTTAAGTTCTGAGAAGGGTTATCAAAAGGCTAGATACGCAGCTGATAACTTGGGATAACGTAGAAAACAGCCCACAGTTAAAAAGGTTTTATCCCACTATATAAATGAACCTTGGATATCTCACGGAAATAACAAATATAACTTCTTTGCGATCATTTGCTTTTATATAATCTAAGCAAACGAATCTTTATGGTGGAGATTTAAAACTAAATGTAAAATACGGCATTTTGAGTCTTCGTTCTTTTGAATGACATATCGTTTGAGATATAATAAAACAATAACCGGTACGTAACAGAAATGATTCTTGATCGATCAAAAACGGTAGCGAATTTTCCTACAAAATGCTTTTCTTATTAATAAGAACAAAAAATGCCTCCAACAGCATTGAACATTGAACTCACGATTAAACCTTGTATTTTTAGGCGCGTTTCGCTTCCCACCTGAGCGCCTATTAGCTTCGGTCTGTCCGTCCGTCTGCCCGTCCGTTCGTCCGACAGCATGTTCGTTCTCTGCTTCTCGGACTTTCATGAAATTTGATATTAAGGACTTACAGTAAAAGAAAATAAGAAAATCACATAAATGAATCACGTAAGTCAATCAGAGGTACCACTTTACCGGTGACAAAAATGAACTTTCCGTCATATCTCGTAAAGTATTGGTCATATCAAAATAGTTTTCAAGTAAAACTTGTAATTAGAACTAGTAGAGTATTTATTTTCACATACATTTTTATCGTAGGAATAGCCGTTATCAATAAAATCAAACAAGAAAGTATTAATTCGAGTTGAACTTAGAAAATATCTTGCATGGTTACTTCATCATTGTTGCTAACATAAACGTTTATATAATAATTTCTTGCATATACTCCATTGCACGAAACGTTCCCATTTGTGATATGCTGTACACTTTCCTAACTTGTTTAATATTCGTCGAATTCTGTGCGTAAAAGTTAATAATCAGGTAAAATATAATCCTAGATAACAAACCATCAATTTGTAAAATTTAACACACCACATTTATGTACCACAGCTAAAGCTACAGTATGTTTTCGCTGCATTAACAATTAATCAAATGTATTTTTTATTTCTCGCTTGTGTTTTCTCTTCAAATAACGTAAAAGATTTAATATTTTCATCTCGTGACTTTTCCTTTAATGGCTGTTTCTTTCGACCGAACAAGATGATAAATGGGCGTTTATGATCGATTTAAGACGCTTTCACACCACGTTCTTTCCCGAGGCGGGGTTTGAACCCGCGACCTCAAAGGAATCTCGCCTTGCAGCAAGTTCACGCAGCCAACTACGACGAGGTTTCGGAGCTTGCAGGTTTTTCTTTAATGTACCAAGATTAATACGGGGAAGAATGCCAGTAAACAAACGCCGCTTTCTGCCTCAAAGGGAATCGGATACCGGATGAGACATTGCTTACAACGAGTCAAGTTTCCAACTAACGTCGATGAATAATTAAATAAAATAAACGTAATCTAACCTGACTGATATACATAGGCGTTATTAATTTATGAATATTATAGAGATCAGTAAAAGAAAATAGTCAATCACACAACAATAGGCCGAAAACTAGCCTCAATAAATTTAAATCTATATATGTATACCTAAATACACAAACCGCACGTCTTCTCCAAGTTGTAAGAAAAAGGCCACATTTAAAATAATATGAGAAAATGTTTGTCCAGGACATAAAAGAGTTACTAGATATTTATTTACGCTTCTGAGAACATATTTGTGCATAAGAACATACATGCACACACATTCACGTTATGAATGCAAAGACTATTAAAACAGGATAATGCCAGCCTTATAAAATTTTAATTACATTCCTATTCACCCAACGATTATCAGATTATTACGCTTTACGTTGACCGCAAACTTCAAATGGATACTTAAAAACCATAAAACGAACAGCGATTGCGTTCGAAACGCGATTCCGTGGAAACAAAAAAATCTCACACTGCATAAATATACGCAGAGAGCGTACAAAACACATATTTCACGGAAATATTCCACTATCGCGTTCGAAAATCAAAGCTCTGGCGTACGAGCGAAATTCCTTTTGGCAGGCTGCATTATAAAATAACGACGTGGAGAATTTAACTCTTTCTTTTTCTTTTTCTCTCTCTCTCTCCCTCCTCCTACATACCGAAGTCTCACGAGTTTTTAAATTCGCCCTCGAGGGACGGAAGACGACGAGAGAGAGAGAGGAAGAGAGGCAGAGAGACGGAGGCGCCATGAAGGAACGCAACCCGCAACGCACCGATGCCGTGGTGGGAGGAAGGGAGTCCAAGGGGCAGAAAGGTGAGGCGGGGAGAGAGAGAGAGAGGCGTGATTACATTGGTCGGGCTTGATCGGGGCGGCGTAGAAATTACGTGGAATTTGATGGATAATGAATAGGGGTGGTTCTAATCGAAGCGATCTAACCCGCCATCTCTCCAATCAGATGAGCGTGTACGAACATCTGAATGCATCCCACAAGGCCCTCATCAAATACACACTTTGGGGACGGTAATCGACGCCGAGATTGCAGACCTCCGCAAAACGGACTGCAAAGTCGCACAATGAAATCACCCCGCGCGCGCGCACATACACACACGCACGCACGCACACAAGGCAGCCATCGCACGCACGCTACCTGACCACTTCAAAGCGGCTTCGACGCGAACTTAAGAACTCGGGACGCAGATCTCGGGTGTTTTATTTTGCGCTTAAGGTTCGAAACGGGAATGAAAACTTTTTTTACTTTTTATTTCATACCGGAAGAGCAAGCAAGCTTCGTCGAGGTTAATTCATTACCGAAACTGTCTAGGTGGATCGATTCATCAGCCATTTGCTTACGGTTAAAATTAATGCATCTCAATTTGGTAGATTTTACGACAGACATGGGATGACGCCATTGAGGAGTTTATGATTCATCCACAATAACACATTCCTGCTTGAGCTATAAAATACCAATTTGATAAAGAGTTCAATAAATACTTCTACAAATAAATAGCAAAACTATTCTACCTTACACAAAACAGAAGGAACTCTGTAAATATGGCATCATAATATTATATACGCTATTCTTAATTACACTCATTCAATTGTAATTTATTTATATTTGCATCAGTTGTCAGATAATTATGTTGACTATGTTATCATCGAGGACATCTGACATAAACAACCGTTGTGTTGATCGAAAATTGAAAACTAGTGGAATCCCTTTCGCTCAATTATCTATTAAGTGTTGATACCACAATTTCCAGGACATAATTATCATTAAACGTGTAATATTATAAATATAACAATTCAGTGATTAAGCATTTTTTTATTTACATCACGAAAACATACATTTAAAAAGAAATTTACACGACATATATTTTGTCGAGGGCTCTGAAAACTTTCATCATAGCAATAAGAGTATGCTTTTAGAATATCTTACCGCAAGCATGAGAACCGCAAAGTTTACACCGACAAAAGAACACTTAACAATCATAATATTTATTGTAATACACACCCAACAATCTACGCGGGTTATGCTAACCAAATGGATAATATTTTGCGCCCATTAGTCTACGAAATTCAACCTCCTCGACAACTCCAACTCCTTGATAGACTTCCATCTAAGATTTAAAAAAGCGAAACTTGGAAGCCATAGATAAACACGACAGCGAGTCAAGTGTACACAAACCTATTAGTCTCGACAATTCAACGACCTCTTTAACAAAAGTACTAGCGAGCGAGCATGCCTTTGGCAATCCTCTTAAAAACCAAAAGAGATAAAAAAAACCTTCGAGAGATGTTCATAAATACCACAAACTCTCTCGCTCTCTTTGCCTACACTCCAGTCGCTTTACCGAGAACGCAAGAGGCAAGTGAGATAGAGAGAGAGAGAGAAAGATAGCGAGAGAGAAATAGAAGCGCCGCTCTCTCTCTCTCTCTCTAGCTGGAAGGAAAAAGCAGCGTCGAAAGACAGGTGACGTTGAACTCCTCTCCGATGATGCGGAACGGAGTGAGGAAGAGAGAGAGAGAAGAGGGCACATCTCGGCGTGGGACCGGAGCGTAAAAGAGGAAAGAAAAGAGGCAGAGAGATAGAGAGAGATGGTGATGGCAGGGAGTGAAGAGAGAAAGAGAGGAGATTGGGGCAGAGAGTGAAAGAGAAAAGAGGTGAGACGATGGCCGGATGGAACGCGGGAATGTATAAACACAAAAAAAAACAAAACAACAACGAAAAATAGCGAGAAGAGACCGGAGGTGGATGATGATGAAGAGGGACTTATAAGACCAAGACGCCGTAGAGAGAGAAAGAGAGAGGCTGTAAGAGGGGGAAAAGAGCGTATGAGGGAGGCGTACGACCTTGAAACAGCCTTGCAGAGGGTCATTTGCCGTTGAAGGGGGGGTGGGGTGGGGGGGAGGGATGGAGGCGGAGACCTGGAGAATGGATGGGTGGGTGGGGAGGTAAGGGAGTGAACCAAGGTGGTGTGAGACGAGAACGGCCGAGGGAACCAGGGGGATGGGAAGATAGCGCGCTGAAGGGGTAGAGTGGAGAGAGGGAGAGGAAAGAGATGAGATGAGGCAGCAGCAAGAGCGTGGAGGGAGGGCGATGGAGGGAAGACGCGACTAGTAGGAGCCACAGGATGAGTGTATGTGCGCGTCTGTGTGTGTGTGTGTGAAGGAAAAGAAGAGGAATCGCCTGCAAATTGCACCGACGGCGCCACACTCTCGCGCTCTGGGGTACACAAAAGTGGGAATGTGTATCATGCGAAAAGTGGCGCAATCAGAACTACTATATAGGGGTCCGTGGAAAAATTTTTGCGGGATGAGAGAGAGAGAGTGGAAGGGCGAAGAGAGGGAGGGATGGAGAGGGAGAGAGAATGGAACGCATGTTCGAAAGAGAACATGATGGAAGCCTTTTGAGGAATGGTTGGGAAAAAATTAAGACGGAAGTGGGCAGGACAAAATAAAGAAAAGGAAGCGACGGAGGGAAAATGTGATCGAGGCGTTAATGGGGTCGGAGATTGAAAAAAAAGAGGGATTTTTGAGTCGTAAAGGATTCTGAAACGTATAAAGGACCCTGGATAACGGAAAACGCATCGGGTCGAGCGATTTGGAACGAAAAGCGGTCGATTTTCACGTTTCCGATTACGAAACTACGTCCAGTTCGATTTGTCTCGTACTCAAGCGACATTTCGTGTTCCTTTAATTTATTTCCCGAAAATATGCCTCTCGATACGTTAGTAATATTTCATGCCAATTCCTTTCAACGTAAAATCATTAAATTCCGGATCGTGTAAATCACAGGAAAACACACCAGAGTTCAATATATTTCTTCGGAATTTCCCGCACGAAATACAGAAATACTTATTATTCCATTAGCTAAACGACAAAGATCAGTTGAAGATTCAGAGTAATAACTCAAAAAAATGGTTGGCAATTCATCTCACTTTTCCTTACCTGCTATGGATTTAAGCCAGCAAATAAACATTATGCCTCATAAACGAGCGGCAGTATTACCTATTACCATTCCTCTAAACAAATGCACTATACAAGACCGCTTAACTGGCTCTATTTATTTTACTGGTGCCTGGAAATAACTATATAATAAAAGTAAACCGTAAATAGCTAATACTACAATAAAAGGGCGTAATATAATGCACAACTTCCACAACTTGGACAAGATCCCGACTATCGCGTGTCAAGCTAATGAAGTGCGAATCGTTACCAATACCTCATTTAGCGCGAGGAATAAGAAGGAAAGCATTTATAGAGAAAGTTAGTTGCTCGATTTTTCAAAAATGCGCGACCGCGCATCTATTTATGCAGCGACTTCCAGCCGAGCGCAATTGCGATCCGAACAAACGTACGCAGTCGGACATTAATAACGACTCAAATGCATTTCGCGAGAAAAAGATTACCCGAAGGAGTGCTCTTAAATTCTCATCTACCGCGCACGGCGCACGCATTTAAATAATATCCCGCGACTCGGAGTAGTACAGCTCTTCGCAAAAAAAAAAAAGAAAAAAAGGCGCATTTATTCCGCTCGCAGAAGCGCAGCGCGAATGTCTTTTTTTTCATATTTATGGGCATGTTACGTGCTTCCGACGGAAAACTTAATTTGAAACACTCAATTTCCAAACAGATTAAGGGAAACGGCGAAATTTATTTTTTTACCGCTAAAATGACGAAATGAAGGCACTTTAAGGCTCTTGGTACGCTATATTCGGCGCGCTTATTTTAAATCAGCAAGATTTATCAAAATGACAAAATATGTCCTTGCTCAAGTACCTCCAATGGCCGTAAAAAGATGTGACAAACAATGTGTGCATTTCGCCTGCGAGGCAGCCTTCATCAGTGGTATTCAATGATTGTAGATTTCAAAAGAATTTCAGTTCCTTAAAAGAATTATATCGTCTATATAATCTTAGTCTAAAGACGAGTTCGATCGACTGAGGCGTGTTCTATAGACAAAATCTTAATATCTGTAAGAAAAATCAACGATGTTTGATGATGCATTCCCGGAATCCGAATTAATAAACCTTTATGCATCATTAAAGTTAAAATAAAGCCATTTTTTCACGCGTAGATATTCGAACATGACGATTGCCATAAATAACTTTAACAATAAAGAGAAAAGGAAACGTTGCTTGATGGATAAGAGAGATGAAATAGCACCTCAACGCAGATCGCACGGACTCTGCCTTGAGGCGAGAGATCGGAATTTCTTTTTCAGAAAAACTAATAAAGCGTGGGTAATAAATCACTGTCTGAAACCGGAGAGAGGAAGTGGAAAACCAATAGATGCTGGGAGTAGAGGATAAGGTGAGCGGATATATACGTTTGTGAGAATGACTGCGCGTATTTATCCATGCACGACTGCATACACTTGTGTGTGCGTATGACGTGCGTACACACATAAGCCGAGTATGATGAATAGTACTATATATATATATATATATATATATATATATATATATATATAGGATCTTTTAAAAGGCGAGATAGCATGGAGCATCGGAATGAGACTAACGCCTTACTACTTCCAGTCTACTATAGCCAATACGAAGAGAGAGAGAGAGATCAATGCCCGCTTACAAATACACCCTATCTCACCCTTTCTCTCTCTCTCTTTTCACAACCATCCTACCCACAACAAATGACAGCCACCCTCTCAAACCCCCACCTATCGACCTCCACAAAGAAACGAGAGTTGGAATCCACTCAGCATACGACATTTCAGTTTGTCATTTCGTTATGGTCTTTTTCCTTTCCCTCCATTTCTTTGCTCGTACATATATATACTAGTGCATTCTGCAAGCATTTTCTCTCACCCTAAAGTATAGGGTTTGACCAGACAAATAATTTTTAAACGCAACAGTTTGCACCTTCTTGCCGATTTACGTGTTTTTCCTTATGGTCAATATTGGGGTAAAAACAACCCCTAAAATTTATAATTATAAAACGTTTATAGGTGTTTAGCATTTGCTACGAATCCCTCAAATTTATGTAAAATTTCATCGATATAGCACCTCTAGAAGTGCATTTACATGAATTTCATTGTTTAAAATTTTTGAATTTTTAACAGCCACAATATAAAACATTTATGAAATTTTCAATGTAATTTTCCACCCGAACATTATTTCCTAACTTTTTAAAAATTTTCAGCTTCCCGGCTCCTCAGAAAATACATAAACATAAGTCAAATTGTTTAACATTTATGAATTTATTACGGCCGAACGAATAAATATTTTCGTATTTCTATAATCCCGTTTTCATTATTTGGCAAATTCGACCAATAGAAAAAATTTCAGCTTCATGGCATATTTAGAAGTACCTAAAACATGAAATGTTAGTGAAATTGTTTATAATTTTTAACGGCCAAGAAAATAAATTGTTGCAATTTTTCAGTTTTTCTCCGATTATTTTTTTCGATTCACGTATATATTAAATTTCAGCTCTCCAACTATTGCAGTTTGGGCCAGACATTAGTATCCTCCTATATCCTATATTCTCCTCCTCTGTAAGAAGAGTGCTTATAGAATGATTATATATTATATATATATATATATATAAACGCATTCAACATTCAAAGCGAATTCCTAAAGTGTAGATCTTACATGCAGTAAGGCAAGTATGTTATTTTCCCTTAATCCGTTGTTACACAATACATAAAATCTAGGTTTATATATATATATATATATAATATATATATAATATATATATATATATATATATATAAAAGTGCTTATAGAATGATAGAAAGTGAGAGAGAAAGTTCAAACTCTCTCTCTCTCACCCTTCCTTTCTTTCTTCAGCCTTCCTTTTGCTTTCCCCGGAGAAAAGGAAAGAAAGCACTATCTTTTCCCGCCTCGCCTTCCTCACAAACACACCTCTCCCTCTCTCTTCACTCAACACCGTGCAATAACAGTTTTCCTCATCCTCCCACAAACACAGCTGCGGTCTGGATAGCGAAGGCGATAGATAAAAGAGAGTACGGGAGGTGTGGGAGGAAAGGAGTTAAGGTGTGTGTGTGTGCGCACGTTTGGGAGAGTTGGGAGGGGAGAGTAGGAGGAGGAGTGGAGTGGAGACGACGGGGCGGTGGGCGGAATTGGGTGCGGAGGTTTTAAGCTCCAGATGGAGGAATAGGAGGAGGATAAGAAGGGGAGAAATACGGAATTAAAGTAGAGAAAGGCGTATTCCCAGCCCCAAATACAAAAGCTTAAGAGGAGATATTTTTTCCCGAAACGAAAGGAGCGAGGGAAAATTCTGAGAAAAGAAAAGGCCTTCGAAAAAAAACAAAACAAGGGTTCTCAAAATAAAAATTGAATGTGTGAGAAATAAATAATTTCGAAGTAAAGCTGTACCTCACACAAAGCAGAAGTTTGCGTTCTTGGAAAAAGGCGGCGTGGGGAAAAACCACGCTGAGCAAATTTAATGGCTTATGGAAAGAAAGATCACGGGTTCGTAAAAGATAAGAGGTTTCCCACGCCAAATACGTTGGTAAATGAGTTTCGGGCGCAATTCAGGACCGCGTATGACTATTTTTTTTTTATTTGTCGGGTAAATAAGAGTATGATTTATTTAGTCGCGTATATTCAAACGCAAGTTGGGGAAACCCGAGTTGGACAAGGGTTCACAGTACACGGCGGGACGCGCACGTCACAGCGATGAGCTAATAAATTAATAAATTTTACTGAATTTTTAAACAATTCTAATAAAAATATTTTTAATTTTTTTTAATTTCGTATTATTTCAGAATATTAAACAACTTTTAACTTTTCAAAATCATTAGGTATGTCAGCTTATGGCCGTTTCGCCTATGCAACGTTTTCCAACTTGCTTGCAGTGAGATCAAACATTCTTTTGACCGGGGAGCTGCAAACGGCCCATGTGTTTTAACCCCTGAATTGAAGTCCAGTGATTTGTTTGTGAACAGTACAGAAGGTGCGGTAAAACGCCTAACTCGTGAGAAACTTTGGAGAAATTCTTCAGATTAATATCGGATAGAGAGTGAGAGAGGGCAAACAAGATGAAACGAAGGTGATGGAAGAAAGAGGATTTTCTGCGAAACTTAAGAGGAAAGATTCAACGCAACCTTCAGAAACGAAAATGGATTTTTCGTGGAAAGTAATGGGATAGGATATAAAGTTGTTTACGGGTTCCAGTTTTTTTTTTTGTTTTACGATGCGACCTATGGAGCATCAAAAAGGCGCCAGGACGAGGAAAACTCACGAGCTTCGTCAGACGTTCAAACGGAAAAAAATGTTTAAAAAGCAACTAACGGATTTTTTTTTGCGGTAACATCGGTCTCGCTTAAGCGCCGCTTCCTTAGCTACCTAAGCATTCTTCAGCAAAGAGGTAGACAATCTTAAGGCCCGCAGGCCGTATGTGGCCCCCGTAAGCGTTTTACGCAGCTCCCGAAGCTGTGACGAAAGAAAGATCCGAAAAGTTACGCACAAATTCATGTTAGAATAATCATAAAATATAAATATTACAATAATTAAATATAACGATGAAATATAAATATAACAATAATAAAATGTTGTAATGTTAACCCTTAAAACCTCATTTAGATTTGACCGCAACCACCAATCCGGCTCGCCATGTAGAAGATTCTTCCCATTATTACTCACGCGCCTTAATTAGATTTGGATTAACTTAACGAGCCCCATTAGCCTACCGCGAGACAGGAATATGGAAATACCGAAAATGAAGTCACTCTTCCTCAGAGATTATACCATTAAAAAGTCGCGTAAACCTATATAATGAGACAGGCTTTTACCGACGCGCTCATTAAATAAATTTATTGAAAGTCATACCATGCTATACTCTCCCTACGACTTAATCATGGAGATGAACACCAGCGGAAGAATTCAGCCGCGTCTCGCAACGCGCTTTCTCTCGAAATTTTTCTTTTTTTTTATTCAAACCTTAGGTATTACTTTCACGGAGTGCACAAAACTAAGGAATTGCATACGATATCGCCAACCTTTACCCTTTAGATTCTGCACGCGCGTGGGCCATAAAACCACGGCTCCCCGTCATGACTAATGACGCTTCGAGGGATTAATCCTAGAAGACTTTGAAGACGTATAAGCCTAATAATCCATTTTAAAATAGTGTCCCGAGACCGCGTGACATATGAGTGAAAAACACACATCGTGGATGAGCCACCATTAAAAAGTGATTCTTTTCCCTAGATGTAGTTTTTTCTTAGTCCCGCGTGGTACTTAGGAGGACAAGGTAATTCTAGATATTTATCAAAACGAACATTACACGCGAGTAAATTCATTCGGTATGATACCGAAGCGATTCGAGGCACATCTACGAGTTTTTTTCTTCGAGTCCTCCGCATTGCATTACAGCGATGTGGTGCTCTTCGAGAGGAATTTAAGAGGGGGACTTTTTTTAGACTCGCAAGCATTTGTTGCATTATCATTTCTATGAGTTGTTCACGCGCAGCGCGCGGAGCGAAAGCAAGCAGTAAGGGCCGCGTCTTCTCTTCCTTCCTTCAACAGCACTTATCGCATGGACCACTCGATTTATTTTTTATGAGATATTTAATTAAAGTAGTCGAGGGAATTTTATATTTTTTCAAATAAGGCCTAAATGAACATTTTGTTAAAGATACGTTCAAGACATTTCCATTGTCTCGGCCTTTCTAATACGTGAGAATTGCAGTTTTGTCTCGTAAATTTTAATAATAATTAATAACATACATATATGGTTTAAATATGACAAGACTTCATTATTGTGATTATAGATCCGATGACTTTTATTGATTCTTTTGGTAACCGCAAACAGTGTATTCGGAAAAGGCGTGCACCGACACGGAGTAAACCCACCCACACCACTAGGACTATGAAATGGGAAATTTTCATTTTTCGAAACTACCTTACGAATTATGTTAAAAAGGAAGAAAACGAATACTTTTAAAAATTATTATAATATTATAGACATAGAAATTCACATATGACAAATATTGTTCGAAAAAACGTAGTTTGCACAAAAGAATCAAAGCTAGGGGAACATTTACTCCATTAATCGGCGGATGTGCTTTAATTGAGAGAATAGTATTTCCTTTTTTAGGCTGCCCATAAACAACTATTTTCTACCTTTTTACAAAGATCGTACCAAGGTTAATAAAGACGTGCGCACAAATTACGCCCGCAGCAGAATTAGAACACTCATTTGGAGAAACTATGGCCACCTCCTTTACTAAGGCAGGTAAACGATCCCAGAGGGCGTAAGTAACATCTCCATAATGCTTTTCTGAATGCTTTTCCCGCTTCTTTCTAACGCGAGCCGTTCGAAAACGGCGCAGATGCTTAAAGAAATAACCAGCAGACACAAGAGTCCCCTAAAAGTCTTCTCCCCGACACTCTACAAAACGAATTTCTCATCACTGGCTGTCGAAATTTAAATAAAAAACAGACGCCCGTTTCGCAGAAGGATGGCCAAACCACCATTAATTAAGCGACGTTTAAGTTCCAAATCGAGCAATTGGCAAGCACAAACGAAAGCGCCCACTGATTCAACCATCCGTCGATTGATCCACGACACGAAAAACCTATTTTGAAAAAGAAAGGATTCCATTTTTATGATCAAAAAGACGATTTTCGTATCGGGGTCTTCGAACTTCCAACACCGCATGGTAGGCATATTACCCCTCAAATTGATATCTAACAGGTGGATGTTTCATTCGAGGGATGAAGCCCTTTTCTGGAAGCGCGCAGGAATGGTGGGATGCGACGGGGAGAGGGGAGGGGCGAGGGGGGAGAGGGGGGGGAGAAAGAGCGGGGGAGGAAGAGAGGGGAATGGGGGAGGAAGCATGGGAAGGACTGACTGATGATTATATGGTCCCGAAGCGCAGCGGATATCGCCTCTCTCCAGATGAATTCCTCTGCTGCCAAGGATAGTCGGGAATCCTCTCTCTATCTCTGCTCCGCGCGCGCACACACACAACTGCACGCACGCATGCTATCACAATGCGCCCCATACGTCTCGGAGTTAGATACGCGACGGGGTAGTAATGGAGGTGGCCGCAAAGAAATGGATGAGAAAGATGGTTTTAATCCTACCGGTGCTCGAAATCTGCCCCTTTTTCTCCCCGGATTAGTCATCCCTCGCATAACGACGCTTCGCTTAACGACGATTCATGGTTACGACACCTAACATTGTTGTCCATTTACGCTCGAAAACGGCCATAATTCGCGGTGACGATGCTTAACCCTCGCGATACTCCGCTTCATTTTCATATAATGACGCTTTTTCGTGGAACAAATTAACGTCGTTATGCGAGGGATGCCTGTATAAAATTAATGAGTGGCCTTTTCGAACGTAGACCTTCCTTCGTCCGTTTTCTAATACCGACGGATAGTATAAACTATAATATAGTTTAGGTTCGCCGCGCGATACCACCACCAATCAAAAATGGACGATTCAAGTACGTTTACCCGAAATGTGGAAAAACTTTGCGTTTAAAAGATGGAACTGTCGGGATCGAGTAAGCACACACTCGAGCTGATAAAACAATTCGTTCGAGAAATTGGCGATGGGAACGAGAGATTGCCAGTCTGGCTTGATTTACTAACGTGTCGATGCAGATAAAAGAAATCTCGGTGGGATGAATGTATCTTCTTCCTCCATTAACGCTACGGCTGACTCGATTACCCCGTACGAACATATTTCCCTGTAAGCCTGAGTTTGATCACTGAGCCACGATGAAAGTAAGATGAAATTTGCTATACGTTTTGCAGCTTGTACGACACTCATTAAATCGGGAATAGCGGTCGTGCAAAATTAAAAAAGGTAAAGAAATAGACGGAAGATATAATAAATTATTTTTGTGATTTCTGAAATTATTAAAGCAATACAAGTAAGATAGGCAAAGGAGCACCAAAGATGAAAATAAATATCCGAATTCTATATATGGCTCCTCCGATTCTATAATTTTTTACGCGTCAACCTGAAAAAATTACCGCAAAATAAAACATTTCTATAGCGAATTTTGAATAACCGTCCCTGATAATTCGCGACTACTCGAGTTTTTAATTGCGCACAAAACTGATTACGCGTGATTAGGTTGCAACGCGCGCATAGTCTATAATTCTACAATTGAGCAGAGGTGCACTTAAGGGGTGGAGTCTTACATCGATCCGTTCCTTCGCAAGTCCACGCTAAAACGAAAATGAAAGTGCACTTAGCGCCTGGAACGAGATCCCCCGACCTTCCCTATAATAAAGATATTCTCAAATATCTCCCTCCCCTCGTTTGTTGTAGATTGCCTCACATGATTGCATGAATGAAAGCGAGTGAGGTGTAAGGGACCATGGAATACACGAAGTGTAACGAACTTTAAAAAAAAAAAACACTACCGCCAGGGGCTGGTTTTTAGACCAAACGATCAAGTCACGGATCACTTTCGCCTCCATCACGGCTTAGTCAGCGAGTTATAAAAGCGACTACGGGATTTTATAATCTAATTTCTTCACTACCATCCTCCCCCTCAAGAACGTAGCCCCAAAGGCATTTATATTGGACCGTATCCGCGCCATATCTTCCGGGGGCGATATAAAACCGCACATCCGCAAACACTAAAACCGGCAGAAATGGTCACTTTCATTTATTCGCCCCGGACAATCGATTCCCATTAATTCGGTCTATAATCTTATAACCGCGCTCTATAATGATACGAAAAAAAATCGATATTTCTTTTCCCACGGATCGCGGGGATATATTTCCGTTACGATTATAATATACGCTCTATTTAATAAAATCGACAACCCTAGGACGACTTTATTACATCATTTTTCTCCGGCGACCTCGAGAACTCGAGACCACCGACGGCTTTTCTAACCACCAAACCCTCATATTAATACCATCGCAAGGAGCAGAAAATTTGAAACCATATGCTCAATCCAGCAAATTGATGCTATCGCTAAACTTGAATCGGCCGGAAAACTCACTCTCTTTCTCCATAGCGCTAAAATAAATAAAATCTCTCGTGACTTGACGTAGTCATTTCTCCGGAGATCTATCTTGAACCCAATAAGGCCTTATGACCACATAAAAAGCGGAGGAAGAGAAACGTAAAAAGTGACAAAGAAACAGAAGAGGGAAGTGGAGAAAGAGAGAGAGAGAAAAAGAGAGAGAGAGAGAGAGAAAGAGAGAGAGAGAGAGAGAGAGAGAGAGAGAGAGAAAGAGAGAGAGAGAGAAAGAGAGAGAGAGAGAGAGAGAGAGAGAGAGAGAGAGAGAAAGAGAGAGGGAGGGAGGGAGGGAGGGAGGGGGAGGGAGGGAGGGAGGGGGAGGGAGGGAGGGAGGGGGAGGGAGGGCGGGCGGGGGAGGGAGGGAGGGGGAGGGAGGGAGGGCGGGGGAGGGAGGGAGGGGGAGGGAGGGCGGGGGAGGGAGGGAGGGGGAGGGAGGGAGGGGGAGGGAGGAAGGAGGGAGGGAGGAGGAGAGGGAGGGAGAGAGAGAGAGGGAGAGAGAGAGAGAGAGAGAGAGAGAGAG
This sequence comes from Uropetala carovei, assembly GCA_036926305.1. Classification (NCBI taxonomy): domain Eukaryota; kingdom Metazoa; phylum Arthropoda; class Insecta; order Odonata; family Petaluridae; genus Uropetala; species Uropetala carovei. The sequence continues at coordinate 1,845,710 of JAXCHB010000089.1, read as the reverse complement.
GGAGAGAGAGAGAGGGAGAGAGAGAGAGGGAGAGAGAGAGAGAGAGAGAGGGAGAGAGAGAGATGGGAGAGGGGGGAGAGAGAAAGACTGGAGATGGAGAGAGAAAGACTGGAGAGAGAGAAAGACTGGAGAGAGAAAGAGAGAAAGACTGGGAGAGAGAGAGAAAGAGACTGGGAGAGAGAGAGAAAGAGACTGGGAGAGAGACAGAAAGAGACTGGGAGAGAGACAGAAAGAGACTGGGAGAGAGACAGAAAGAGACTGGGAGAGAGACAGAAAGAGACTGGGAGAGAGACAGAAAGACTGGGAGAGAGAAAGACTGGGAGAGAGAGAGAAAGACTGGGAGAGAGAGAGAGAGACTGGGAGAGGAAGAAATATGGAGAGTAATCGAGAGAGTAAGAGAAAAGGAAAGGGGGAGGGAATGGGGGAGGGGAGGATAGACTGTCTCGCAAAGGGTCATAAACCCTTCCCACCACTCTCCCTCGTTTCTCATTGGCTGAAGATGGGAAAAGACGATTCCTTCGGCTCAATTGTTTGCCTACCAACGTGCACAGCCGCTCCGAGCATATTCACCCGAAGCGCGTTTTACACTCGCGAGAACGTAACACACGCACGCACCCGGCTTCCCCCTACCCACAATCGGAGAGAAAAAACAAGAGAGGGCGACCGCGCAAACACGAGAACCTTTTTTTTTAGCAACCGTCCCGAGCAGAGCCAAGAGAAAAGGCAAAAGTCAAAACCTGCGAGGGAGTAAGTAATGGGGTGTTTAACGTGCGTTACTTTTTTAAACGATATATTAACCTGGACGAGATGTTCAATTTAAGCCTAGAGAGATTGTGCGAGGCAAAAAAAAGAAAGAAAACCACTAACAATGGTTAAGGAGCAGGCGGCGGTCGGCAGGCGGCGGTCGTGTTTTGTTTATTGTACATTGGATCTTTAACACATGCCGGCTGTTCTTCTGATTACGAGATCTTGTTGGGTTCGAGAACAACGTCAAAAATTTATCGGCCGCTAAATGCTCGTTTGGATTCGGTTCGTAGCGGGGGGAAGGGGGAAAATAGGGGGGAGAAAAAGGGGGAGGGGAAAAGTAGGGGAAGGAGAAGGTAGGGGGAGGGGAAAGTAGGGGGAAGGGAAAAGTAGGGGGAAGGAGAAAGTAGGGGGAGTGGGAATGAGGGGAAGGGGGAAGGAGAAAACAAAAATGGGAGAAGAGGAAAATGGGGAAGGGTAAAAGGGGAATACTCCTGTTCAAAACCTTACCAGAGATAAAACCCAACGAAATTCTCCATCGAGGCCGGAGACTCACCTCCCGCTAGATGGCGACAGGAAGATTGTTGGGGTAGGGGGACGTTTGGGAAGAGGGGAGCATAGGGGAAGGCGACAGAATAGAGAAAAGGGGGAAGAAACCTGACAAACGAGACTGTTTTACGAGACCGTTCCCGAACCAGACGATGGTTGCTTTCGATAAATCGACGATGAAATTGGAAATATACGACGTTTTACGCCTCCCGATGCCATCCGTCCCAACCGCCACACCTTTGCCCCGTTCTTTTCACGTAATGGATTAGCACGCCAAGAAAGAGAGAGAGAAAGAGATGCGAGGTAGAGTTAAGAAGGCGAGAAAGCTACCGGCCAACGCTTTTTTCTAACCGTGTCAAATTTGTTAACACCGACTCCGCCATTAAATACGAGGAAGCGATACGCCACCAATAGTCTAAGAGAACCATTAAGCATCTCTTCGAGGAGGGAAATGAGTTTTTAAGGACCACCCTCTGCATGGCAGTTGATCAAAAAAGGTTAGAATTTACGGCGAGACGATATACATACGACCAAACGCGACTTGCTCGGAGAAGGCTCTAATTAATGTCGCAAGGAAATTTAAAATCTAATAATTTACATATTATCCTTATTGGAGATTCAAACGACTGTCATAAATCAAATCAAATCTTAAACTCGCTAAGGAGACCGTTCATCAGCGAACTAAATGTCCCCCTCGGCTGTCTAAAATAAAAAATATGATCAGGAGTCGCCCATTTTCCGACCCGATAAAGATAAATTCCAGTAGGTGAACTGACTGGGAGGGACTTAAGATTCAAAAGATGCCATAATTGTCCAACACTGAAGCGGCCGAGATAATTACTTTCCCTATAAGGAGGATTTACACTTAAAATATTCTTTGTATGAATCTCTAGAGTAATAAGCAACAAACACACAAGTATTATAACTGGTCTCCAGTTATTATTGATTAAATCAACTCATGTGGCGAGCATCACAAGTCCCGTGGGAGAGTTGATAATGCTCCATGAAGATACAGTAAAACCATCCAAAACATCTACTGTATGAAACGGTTTTCTCCGCAAAAAACAATTTCCATCACGAGGTATGGAAAAAACGTTGATCATATTTAATGAAACGTACAATCATTTATTTTTAATAAATTGTCACAATATATTGCATTCTAAATTACTGCAGAAGAGTACGTACATAGTCAACAACACAATAGAATGATATACACAAATATAATTTATTTTCCGATTCCATCGTCGTTCGGCCATTCAAAGAAAGCGATAATTCGAACTGTATCCTCCAAAAATTATTATTAATCAACGCACCACTTTATTGATGCTCAAGTAAAGAAACTAACTGAAGTTTGACAAATTATTTCCTTCTGAAGTTAGACGGAAATGACGTCATGAAATTTCAAGAATTATTTCAATATAAACAAATTTTCGATCGCAAAATTATGTCGTTAAATAATACATTTTATTATAATTATGCCATTCAGCTTTCCAGCATATCGATCCATGTCTAAATTTTCCAACTGTATATTTTGTTATAATCTCAGGGAAATATTTATCTCGCCCTTAACGTCCTAATGTTATAGCCGATAAATGAACACCAATCATCCTTAATGAACACGGCACGACGCAAACCATATGCAAACGGGCGTGTCGTACGTTAACCCTTCTCTCCAACGCTAACAGGATACGAAGGAATGACGTATTTTTTAATGATTTTTTTTAAAGCGCACAACCTTGGCAAGGACACGACGTCGACGTCAAATGCAAATGAAGACGAAGATGGCTGTCAGCTGGGGGAAACCCAGCCCAGTCATCGCCCACTCCACCCATTTCTTTTTCTCCTCCACCTCCTCTTCCTTCAAGACGAAGGCGGGTAAAGGGGGGAGAGAGAGAGAGAGAGAGAGAGAGAGAGAGAGAGAGAGAGAGAGAGAGAGAGAGAGAGAGAGAGAGAGAGAGAGAGAGCGCCCTTGCATTCCAGCCAACGTTCCCGTCCTTGCCCGGTATGCGGCCATTTCCGGAGGCCGCGTCACCGTTTGGCGAACGTTCGTCCCGACCCGGCTTCCCCCATTCCTCTTCCTCCACGGCGTTCCCTTGTGAAACAGCCGCGTCCATTTAAGAGTGGGGGGGGGTTAGGTCTTTGGGATGAGGTGGGTGGGTTGGGTTGGGAGGAAAAAGAGAAAAATGACGCATCGCCACCTACGTGCGACGCGGCGCGCCCCCGCTCCGTGTTTTGTTTACGCTTGGATCCTTTCCTCTGCCGTTTGTTTTTCCACGAACTGTTTCGGTAAAAAAAAACAGTTCGAGAGTTCACCTCCTCGGCGCCTCATTTTTTTGCGAACGTATGGTTCCCGTCATCGATTCAAGGACGTCTCGTTTAAACACATACGGGTAGTGGGAATAAAAGAAGGCGGGTATTGATCTCGTTCTGCGAAGCTTATTATCGATAATTTTGAATGATCGATTGTTGTATAGCACATTTATCGACTTTATCGCCAAGGTTATTTTTGTAAAAGTATGACCGCCGATGGCGGCAATTTTGCAACAGAAATCCCCATCAGGTTCACGGTCTACGGGGGTTGCCTTGATAATCCATTTAATTGAAACCATATAGCAAGTTCGATTATTCGTTTTTGAAGATTCATCGAATAAATTATATAATTCCTGACGCCGTGAAACTGTTAATAGGACCTTATGTGCGAAAGTCGATTCTGAATATTTAATTCTAATAACTATTATCAGTAGTCGCTGATTTAACATTTACTTTGATAATCAAGTCAAAAGAGAGAAAATATTTACTCAGCCGTTTCACAGCTATGGGAGAATTCCTTCACTTCGCTAACTTTAAACAAACATCATCCAAGTTCGTCGATTCAACTGTAAATATATTTATCAAGATTAAAAATAAAGTTTTTTTTTAATGCCCAGTATAATTTATAATAAAATACTTATCTGATAAAACGAAGCAACGAAATATCACTTATTGACACAGATGATTATTTCTAAATAACTTGCTTTGCTAAACTGTTATTTAAATTAAATGATGCCACGTAATTTCGAGAGGCCAAGAAACATTTCGAAAAGAATAATCATTTGTTTACAGTGTAAAAATGTTTAAAATACTGGTTACGCTAATAAAATTCGATTATCATCACACGTACGGCGTCATTACTTATGCGGATGAGCATTATTAATTTTGAATCGTAGCAAACCTCCTAATTAGACTTGTTAAACGCTGGTTACTAAATTTGAGCACCAAAACTATTTTGGAGGAGACAAATCTTCTTCGTAAAAACTAAACCAATTGTTATTTCATGTAAATAAAGTAAGCACAGGCGTTCAATCATAACATTGATCATTCCCTGAAATCGCGCAAGCCGGGAGAGGTGGATTTAGATATGTGCTTCAAGATGAAACCTCTAGGATTTTCTTTCTGGAAAAAAAACATTCGCAAGTGCCGCTTTTTTAAAGAGAAAATCAATCACAAGCAAAACAAATAATTACTTTCGAAGTTTGTTCGCCAAAAAAGCAACATCGTTACCCGTTTCGGAATATTTTATTTCGATCCATTACGTGTGTGTGGAGGGTCGCGGTGAGCTTTAGGGAAAGAATTTTCTCACCTATGATACGCCCTTTTAAAAACTCCAAAGGAGGTCAAACCAAGTCATACGTAAATAAATGCCAACGTAGGCTCTGCAAGAATTTAACCGTAAACATTGTAATCTAAAATAAGTGACTCGGAACAGGTATTCCAACACTTCTCAGTTACATCATTTTGAAAAATTAACTTCGCCTTAAACGACGAATGATTGCCTCAACTTCGGTGGCGTCACCTACCTCCGCAAATTTATATTTACGGCATTCCAAAGTAATTGAGTAACGCAGAAATTCTTGTCCCACAACTTTCGCAAGAGTGACATCAGAATTAAAATCAAGCGTCGAATAGCGCGTAAAATTTTAAAATCGGAATTTTATTTCGATAATTGAAAGAAAAACAATAGTTTAGGAGTGGTAAGCACTGAATTCGGCGCATAACACTTCATTTTACTGAAGCTCCGTCATAATTAGTAGGTTCAAAAGATGTCGAATGCCACACGATTTTTGTAGCATCGCCTCTATCTCGTATTTATTCCGCTTAGAAGGAGATACAACTCACACCTACCGTTAAAAATAACGTAACATTTGATAAATTAATGATGAGAATGGTGTCTCTAAAATAATTCCAACAACAGTATAACATAAGACCGATCACTTAAAGGCAAAATAGGAAATAATGATAAAATGGTAAAATATTTCAACCAGTTGAAAGTGCAATGTTTAGGAGAGCGTAGTAAATATTAAGGGCAATAAAATGTATTCCTTACTCTGGAAAAGGCGTTTTCAATTACGGACTATTATGCCACCGAGTTAGCCTGCTTTCCACGATAAATGATTACAAGTGGGTTAGGTTTTTCGGTAAGATAACCGTTAACTCAGATCAAGTACTAAATATCTGTGTATCCCTTCCGTGAAAAGACTGCACCTTCAATTTTCCTGGAATTTTTTTTAAAGATAAGAGTCGATAACGATAATATATTTTTTCAAAAACATTATCATGAGACATTTTTATTTGGAGTCTCGGTTTAATCTAATGCCACCGAAAACATTTTTTTTCATTGGGAACTGGATGATTTGAGCAATGACGTCCAAATGAAGTGCGCATTTCTCAGAAATTCGATCGGGCTGATCGGCAATTCATGCACGATTCTCGGATCGCCTCTATGCGCTGTATACAAATGACCACCTAGCCCCTTCTACGCTGACACACGTCTTTCCTAGAGTTAGTCACACCAAGAGGACAGTTGGCAAAGACGGCGTGAAATCAGTCTACGCGCATGACGCCCCAAAAGATCTTAACCTTCCGATGCACGTACCAACGAGGCATACGCCAAATAATCTTAATATTTTATGCTGCAAAAACAAAAACGCAACTCCATGTACAATCGACGGTCTTTTTTTTATGCGACTAAGAATACCCCGCGTACTCCTGAAAACATAATTCACGTCATCGACAAAAATCTATCGATTTTCTCGTGCCACTCGAGGCAAACAACGCCATCTAGTAAGATATGTCACGAAGCTGCACATTTTACCCGTGCATACATCATTTCCAATCATTTGAATTATTATCCCAAAAGGAACCCGAAAATAACTATAAGTTTCCAAAATAGAAAATTAATTGTCATTTTGCGACAAATTATTGCTGCGTTTTCTTTTAAAAGTCGTATTTTTTTATATTTACGCTACTCCGTACAAGTCTGTCATTTTATTTGTAATCAAATCGACAGAAAAAGAAACCAATGGATTAAGAAATGATTTTTGGGAACTGCCAAAAACTTTAGAGGGTATTCGACAAATTTCTGGAAATTTACTTAAATGTATTTATCCCAAGGAATATTCGAGAAAATTTGGGAGCAGGGTTTCGCAACCGTTTCTAATTCGCGGGCCATTCACTGTTCTACCTTTACCAAAATAACTTATAACACTTAACTGCTAATTAAATAGATAAAGTGGATTCGCCTACAACGATCGCCGGCCCGCGGATCACAGATTCAAAATCTGTTTCTCGGAGCTTCTAGTAATTCTAGATTGTTCCATTAAATATTTGAGAATAATCTGGAACTTTCAGGTCCTTGCACGAAACATTCGAAAGGGGATTATATATTTTATTTAACTCCTGAACACAAGTTAAAAATGAAGATTCAAAACTTCCATGCCCACGGCATGGATTCAAACCCGCAACCGTGAAGCTTCTCCGACCAAGGTCGACAACTTCGACATTGTTCTCCGGAAAAACTCCAAAATTTCTGGATAATTTTCAAATAATGAAAATATAAATTCGATAAAATATTCCTGATAATTTTGGAATTTTAATGCCTCTTAACGTCCCCCTTTTTGGTCAGGTGTGCCGAATTCGGTACATAAGTATTTTAAAATGAACGAGGGCCTCTTATTATAGCACATTAACTTGGTGATACAATTATTTAATGCTCTGATTAAAGTATTTGCAACTTTAGCATAGAATACTGGTAAACTTTTAGACAAAAATTGTGTGTTAAACAATAACTAAAGTTATTTTTGCAGAAAAATGCGGTCCAGAAAAAGTTAAAACTTTCAACGCTTCCACAATCCGCCAAATGAAATAAAAAATGAAGACATTTTCATTCGAGTTGCGAGGTAACCCAATGACAACGGTTTTAAAACCAAAACTGGTTACTACTGTTGTAAACGCTTGTACGTACGTACTTCAGTTTTATTTTGCAGTCAATACGATCGAGCAATAAACACGTGCTCGGAGATATGTTTCGACTAAGAAATCCGCGACTACTTAAGATTCTCCTGGCTAACACGATACAACAGCAAAGCGGGAGGGGGGGGGGGGGCGTTCCTATTGTTTGTTTTTTTTTTAACGGTTAAGGCGACTGGATGGCTCCTTATGGAGGAAAGAATAGGAAAATAGGACCCAAAAAAAAGAACATGGCAGGATAATTTGAGAGGTTGGATGATATCATGGAGGAGAAGGAAGAGCGCTGGACAACCGAAACGAAACAAAAAAAAAACAAACTCGGGAAAACTAATGGTGAAAATGCGTTGGAACACGGAAGCATCTGTTTGCGTTGGGAGAACGGGAAGCAATCATTTCGGGTGATACGTTTGGATCACGGTTCGTCCCCTTCCCCCGGATTTTTTTTATACTCTTCCCACGACTTTTTTCCCTTTTTCGCTATCTTATCGACAATTAATATGTATAGATGTCGTGCGCAATTTCATGAACAATAAAGTTAAATAAAAATCAATTGCGTGAATTGAGTCCAACATCAGGAGTTCGTAATCAAAGGCTGTTTGTTCAGACGTTCAGCTAATGGTTATATCGCGATTTAAAAATCCTTTTTCCGGTATTTCGATTTGCGAAGGGCATTCTGGCTCACTAAATACGCACAGCCAACCTCTGCAACTCGAAAATCGCGCGATATTTTTTCTCCTCTGGATTGTATGCCGACTTGCAATTTTTGAATGAATTTTCTATCATTTGTTTATGCTATCTTCATCAGTTTGGACTGTATATATAATTGTCATGCAGATTCAAACCTTTATTTCTATCATCCATACATAAATCGATTGACGAACGGTACTCAAGTGAAACTTGAGACCGAATTCGTAAACTAAACACTTCATCAGCTATTTCTGGTAATGTTTAACATACGTCTTTCTTCGTGCGCATTAACCCGAAACCCACGTAATCGTGACAATAGTAACAGCTGTAAACAGTTGTGTTGCTCTTTTTCAAATCTTTTCCTACAACCAATTCAAACAGATCCGAAGATCCAGTAAGAAGATTATACAGATTTTTAAAATATCTCACTTGTCACCGTCTTCTTCAAAGGATAAGATAAAACATAGTACTACAACTTTTTTCTAATGGATTTGGACCTTAAATCGCACTATATCGTATCTGCGTCATCTCGTATTTATATCGTGGAACGACATAAGAATTGCATCGGTGGCCAGAGTAAAACATTTCTCAATCGTTACATAATGTCATTTGTTTAAAAAAAAATAAATTGCTACTGCCTGAATATTTGGATTGCAATCGTTGAAATTATGACAGTAACGGTGAAGGGAGATTTTCAGAAAATTAACAGCCATGGGCGCAAATTCCAAATTCCACGAAACCAACTATAAAGGACGACTATGAAAACCGGCAAGTAGGAACAAAAATCCCCGGCCTTGACCATGGCCGAGAGTTCGCCCTCTAGCGTTCGAACGGGGATTCTTGATGAGTTGCGCGCAAAAGGGGTCGTGTAGTTTTTGCTCTAGCCGAATAAAAAAATGCTTTTTAAGGCTTTTGTATAGACCAAAACCGCGTCGATTAAAACAAACGGACGCGAGTCGTAACCGCACACACGTGATTCCGTTTTTTGTTTTTTTTACGACAGAATCAAAGACTTACCCCGGACAAAAACGAAAAGAGGTCGCGTCGACCACGAAACGTTTCGCCATCTTCACGATCACGACGCACGTCTCGACCTGAATACGGTGTTTACGACGAAGTTTTTGTCTCCGAACAGTGGCGCATTTTAACATTTTGGGACCCTGGACTATAACGATAAATATACTATGAATTATGTTCGATATTTTCTGTTCCCATGCCAAACCCTATGATTGTTCCGATAATTGGAATTGGATAACGCAAATTGCGCAAGTTTCTACGCGAAATTAACATTTTAAAATTTTTTAATAATTTCCCATAAAATTTTGTTCTTTTTGTCCCCCTTACAGCGGCCGCTTGGAGCGCACTCCAGTACATCCACCCGTGGCCCAGGGGTCTTGACGTACCTTTAGATCCAATCGCATCCGACCAAGATTTCTCGAGTTACGTGAGGAACGACGGAAGTTTTCCACAAAAATCAAATACGTCATGTCGACCTGGCGAGTCTATAGATCACATTACGGGCAGAAAAATACGACCACATCCTTCACTTATAAAGAAAATGACGACGCGAGTTCAAACACATATAATTCCAGCGCTCAAATCCAACTCATCGAAAACGTCAATCTTCTTTCCATGATTTTCCTAGAAAGAAAACAATCGCCATTGGACGATAATTCATCGTGTCAGGCTGAGTGCGCGGTGTAATGGATGGCGCTATCCCTTTTAAAGGAAGAACGTGCGCTTTGGAAAAACTATATACTCGGAATAAACGGTTTCCAGAAGACGACCGGAAATAGGAGCGTGTAAAAAGTGAAATAATGAGGGATATGACATGAGTGCCGTTCTTTTAGGATCGGCGAATCAATCAAGATGATTCCACGGCGTGACAAACAAAGACGGACGTCGGATTTTATACTTAGGCGTCTTTTAAAGGGGAACGGCACCACGATCATTTCAAGCGGAAAGAATAAAAATCGAAGCCGATAACCAGAAACGGCCTTTCAAGACACGCCATTCAATTAGGACGCGGGAAATCCTAAACGACAACGGTAATACATATTGTAAAAATACAAATAAGAAAAAAATTGCGTTATGATACCGTTTTGGTTTCTCCAGAATTAAAATTTCGGTTGGACTATGAGTAAAGGATATGTTAACAGAAGAGTGGCTTTTGAGATGTGAGTATGGCGTAATTTTAATTTTAGGAAATACGGTGTTATAAAAATTATTAATAGTTATATAAAATGAACCAATTTGTTTTATATTGTATAATCTTTTTTACTGCCATTTTCATTTAAAAGGGGGACGCGACAATAGAAAGTCTGATAAAATTTAATTAATCGTGAAAACGTTATTTCAATTTCATTATTCATCCAAAACAATATGGCGCCCCTCTGGTGGGCCACGGCCCATAGTTCGAGAAACACTAGCGTAGACGTAGAAGTTATATGAACTGAGAGGAAAACGAAAGAAATTTCAAATACATTAAGTACAGAAAGGGAGGTTAATTAAGAGTAATAAGGGAAAGGCAGAAGAAGTGGGTGGCTCAAATTTTAAGAGGCGAAGGACTGTTGAAGGAAGCAATAGGAAAGAAGTAGGAAGAGAAAAAAAAAGAACAATGGATCAATTAAAAAAAAGAGGACGGGTATGAGAAGACGGAGATGGGACAGATTGGGTAGGGTAAGCCGGAAACAAACCGAAAGGTAGAAATCCGTTCGGGTGATATAAATACAGACAGCCGATACTAAATGTAACCGTAAAATATATGTTTCATTCGATTAAACTCTAATAAACGCCCACATCTGAAGAAAATATATCGTAAACTAATACTCGGCGCTATAATAATAATAGATTTGCGAAAAGAATCTGATAGGGAAAATCAACGAGCCATTCCGGACCTCGATTTACAACCCCACCCCAACCCCCTTCCTCCTGGAGGAAGGGGATAGAGAGAATTCCACCGACCCCCAATCAAAAACCGGAGAAGTACGACTCGGAAGAGTTAACTACCGCATAAAAATTCTCCGCCGTTTCCTCCCGAAGCCTCCGCATTTCACGATTTGCAACAGAGACAAGTGAGCATATGGAATGGTCGCCTTGAACTCTTGAAGAATGAATTCGTAAACACGACCGTTCGTTAGCGAGGAAGAAGAATTTCCCGACCGACCGCGCAACAGATTATAATGGCATCAAAGGCAGAAGGCTTTATTACATGTAAGATCCTTCGGGAGCTCTCGCGGGCTCTGAATACTTCCGAGGTACAAATGAGACTTTTTCGATATTTCCTCGCCGCGAGCCCTTGTAAATGTCGCGGATACGCGGAATTCCTAAACGTCGACTACAGCAAAAATAAATTAATTTAAAAAAGGTTTTTTAAAAAATAACTTTTATATTACGCACTGAAAAGGAAAAAATAAATTTTTATTTATTTATCGATCGTGAGTTCGGCTGGTAAGGAAGAACAAAATTTACAACAATTTCGGTGGAATAAATTCCATCTTGCTCAACAATGTTGATTTACTAAACTTTATTTAGAACTTTTGTAAAAGTTATATGGCGCCTTACAGGTTTTATTATCTTGCGCCATATAACTTTTACAAAAGTTATAAATAAAGTTTAGCAAATCAACGTTGAGCAAGAAGGAATTTATTCCACTGAAATTGTTGTAAATTTTGTTCCTCCTTATCAGCCGGACTCACGATCGATAGATAAATAAAAATTAATTTTTCCTTTTTAGTGCATAATATAAAAGTTATTTTTTAATAAACCTTTTTTTAATTAATTTTTTTCTTTTTAGTCTCAAGCAATGAAATTTCACATTCTTCCATGGTTTCTATAGATAAGGGTGTTAAATTACAAATTTTATCTCTAACTAATTGTTGATGTAACTAAAAATGTTAACACCGACCATTCAAGCCCTCTAAACCAGTATGACTTAGCATAATTAAAAGTGTAAGTAAGTTAAAAGCTCTATAATAACCCGAAACAAACGAATGAAGACAACCGAGTAACTACAGTTACGAGTGTCGGTATACTTAATTATACGTAAGAAATCGTTGCTCTATCCCTTACTGGTTCTCAGTTATTATATTAAAAAAGTGTCAAACTACGAAATAGTTTACTTTGTAGAAATATACGATGTAATAAACAAACATTTCCTCAATGTTTTCATAGCTGAACTACGCTGTGCACCTCGCCATCCATCGCCCATCTGAGCAAGCTCAGATTTTTCGATTATCTGCTAGATGCCAGACAAAGAGGAAAAGTAAAAATTACAAGCAATTGTCATTTTAATAGGATATATTGCTGATTCTGAGTTATTAAAATAATAAATAATTAATCCCTATCACATTTGTCGCGTCGGAAGCGTCACCGGATGTATTTGCACCGTTCCCGTGGGCTGCTACCAATCTTGATAGGGTGATACAAGCCTTCATGAAGTGGACACAAACCGCTATATATACCAATATACAAACTGCTATATATACCTCTATATATATATATAGGTATATATATATATATGTATGTATATATAGATCGAGTGAGGTTAATATAAAAGTTATTTAAAAAGAAGCGATCCGAGTATTTTTCCTCCGGAACTTGAAGCGAGACTAGGATGGATAAGAGAAGAGATATATTTTTTAATAAAGTATTATATTCCACTGTGTGACTATCGCAGGAGCGGATGGACTTCGCTACAATTTTTCGAACATTTCATGTTTGCGCGAAGGAATAATAAGTTTTAAAATTTTAGTTTGTTTAATACGTCAAACTGACATCCCGTAAAAAAAAACCACAGAAAGAGAGAAATAGAGAGATCGCTCTTAAGACGAAAAAAATTAAAATTGTTTGAATTTCAAGCTAACCAGGCTCTTGGACTATTATATAGCCATAACTCTTTCACACCGGGCACACGGATAAGGGAGGAGGCACCCGGTGCCGGCATTATCCTACTCTAAGAAAAGCATCATGAGGGCCAACTGCTTAACGTCCCTTCCCCCTGCCATCCACCATTATGTAGATGCCAAGGACAGAGCGCTGACTCTCACATTCTCCTAAAACCACACAAGTAGGGGACTATCCCAAGATAAACTATCCTACCTCCACCGGAGTTGAACCCGGGATCGCTGCGTGAAATGCCAACGCTCTATCCACCCCACCATCGCAACCTTGCCTCTTATGACGAAGAATTTCAGACGGCGATCTCAACGGTGGAACAAGCGAGACATCCCCAATCGGCCAACGTAGGCTCCACAACACCAACTTCCCTCCGACCTAAAAGCAATCCCATCGAACGAATCAAGCGATAATAAAAGCGCGTTACCAGCCATTCAATAATATCCATCGGTTCGGCTAATCTACGAAACTATGCACGTACTCATCCATTTCCTCGTCGAAGATGGAAAAGCGGTGCCCTTTCAAGAAACCCCATTTGCAGGGAACGGAGGGAAAAAAGAGGGCGAGTAAAATGGAAATGGAAGACTCGGAGCACGCACGCGATCTTCGAGAGCAACTCTATCACCATCCCACCCTCCTCGAAATGGACGAAAGGGATAAGAATATGGCTTGGAGAGGTTAGGTTGGGCGCGGGAGAGAGGGGGGGGGTGAGTCAGCTCAAGTACCCGGGTCTCCCCTTAATGAGACACGCGACCTTTTACTGCAGCATCCCTCCCAACCTCCCTCACTCAGCGGGGATGATGAGAAGAGAGAAAGAGGGTGTGCCTTTAGGCGACATCTTTGGGTGGGTACTTAAAAAGCTGACAGAGAGAGAAATGAAGATAATTTTGCCGAGTGGCAGGGAGAGGTAGAGGGGGATGAAAATTGGTAAGAGGGTGGTGGAAATCCGTGCACTGGCACTAACGTGAATAGCAACGAGACGCTTTCGGGGCAGGGAGGGGAGTAAACAAACTGTATGTGCGCGTCTCCCAACGGGAGAGCTCCATCCTGCGACTATGAGACCCCTTCCTCGCGCATCCGATCTTGGAATGACTCTACAACGTGAGTCAAGCAAATATATTATCGTTCCGCAGCTAGGTATCCGATCTGCAGCAAAAGCTCGAGTCATATCACGCTCCTTATGCCTATGCCGTATCTTGAGGAATGCTGCTCTATCGCTCTCCTCTGTATGGTATTACATTACGTCAAATGATAGGCGTCAGAAGATGAGAGGATAGAAAATATTCGTTCAACTGTCTGAGTAACTTGCTGATAACAGAAGAGAAATTTCCTTTATTATGGTATATCTGATGGGTCACACAATCTATCAAACGAATCGATTTTTCGGTGATAATTTACATCAGTGCGGGTACAAGTAGTGTTCGTTCGCATGGTTGCGCGGTTTATGGTTTTTCACGAGAAAGCGATGAATAGATGAATACTATATATATAATTTACGTTATTAATAATACTTTTAAAACAGCTCCACGAAAAATTAATAGGTATAACATGCTGGACTCATTATAGTGCTAGATCAATATTTGTCGGAAATTTTTAACAGTTTGAAAAGAAAAATTAACCGACCGGTCAGTTTTAGCCGACAAATTCATTAATAATTAGTTCTTTAAAACTACCACGGCGATAAATAGAGATCTGCATTTTACACCTATTTTTTGAAAGTCGTCATTCCATTATAATTTTTAACCATACCTTCATGGGTGAAAAATTTGTTGGCATATGCATCCCCCATAGTATAAGTTCCCATCGAAAATGATTAACGAGATCACCAAGCAGGAAATTCTCGTCCCGAGGCACGAGTCAGTTAACATTTGGCTTGCATCACCCAAACAACACTGGACTCCATAAATTCTAAACCAGCATCGATCCATCTCGTTTAAATCCCATCACTTCACATTTTTATCACATCACCTTAGGGAACTACAGAAAAAAATATTACTCTCGCCTCTCGAAATTTTGTAACCAGTAACGTCGAATCGATTTCCGAAAATAAAAAAATAAATCCCCCTAAAACTAACAGCCGCCTGGTACCGAATTTGACTTCGCAACCGTTCGGAACCAAGAAGCCGTCGAATTCACCTTGGGGGAAAAAATACGCCGTTTCCGCTCGTTAAACAGCGAACGTTCTTCCTTTGTTACAGTCTCCGCGAGACGAGAGGAACGGAACAAAAAAAAGACATATAACCATCGGAACAAAGTCCCCTCTGTTTTCGTCCGTGGCGTCAGAACGCGTTCCGCGAGTCGCTGGGGAAGGACGAGTGATTTCAACGAGCGAGAGACGCGTAAAAGAGGACCAAGTGGAACAGAAGGAAGAAAGAGGAGCGGCTTAAAAGAGAAGCGTTGATTACACCCCGTTATGCTCGGAGATTCCTGCGTTTCGGACGGCAATTCGCCCGTGAGATCGGGAAACGTAATGGCCGCGAAGGGTCCGAAAGAGAGAGAGGGAGAGAGAGAAAGAAAGATCGGTCGAACTACGGGGCCAACACCCAAGAAATTGTATACGGAATTTTTTGTCGGTGTTGCTGCTTCTTCCTCGTCCGAGAAGGAGTTGAACGGTATAATAAATGACGGAACAGGTTGCTCCCTTTCGTTTCGGAATCCATCACACGAGAGACGTGTATTTTTAGATTAAGAAAAATCCCGCTTCACGAGGCGTTTTCTCTTCGAAAATAAATAAGGATTGTGGGCCAAATAATTCGAAAGGATTATGATAAACGGAAAAAGAAACGGATCGAATTGGGAGGGAAATGATGAATAAACATGAGGAGCCGATGAGAAAGCTCTCTCGAGAATGACCTCGCGTCAAAATAACTATCAAAACACTCCGCAGAAGATCTTACGCAATTCTTCGCGTTTGACAAAAGGCGTAAGAAATCGGATACGCTTACGGAAACGTAAAAAAAAACATTTAACAGCCGCGTATTTGTAAACATTCACGCATCGCAAGTGCGTTAAGTGACCAGACCAACTAATATAATTTAGAAGCTCATCTAAGGGGTAGTTAATTCTTTGGTAATTCATTATCGCTGCACTGAAAATAAGTATGAATACCGACATAACTACATTGTTTCTATGGTCTATGAGTAAGGAATCATACCAAACCATTTGTTTAAAAACAGTAATGAAAAATACACCTCGTATGAACTCACAGTACAAAGAGGCAAAAAATTGAGAATTTTACACAGATTTTAAGTATGTAAATTCAGTCAACAAACCACAAATACAATAATTATTTAACTAACAGACATTTCGTACGGCCTTTGTGATTTATTACATTTTCTATTAGATCTTTGGCGATCATACGCAAATCTGGCATCCAAAAAATACTTAAAGTGGTGACAAGCAATATTTTAAAGTTGTTTTAATTAAACGAATTGCATCGTGGAAACGAAGTCTAATTATAAGCGATTCGATATATCGCTCATGCACAAGAAAAACTGACACAAGTCAAAAATGTCAAATTTTAAGTTTTATAGAACAATTTACTGCAAAACGTATCTTTTGTTTGACAAAGTTTCACAAGTGAAACTTCAATAATAAGCGGCAGAGGACAGTAGTGTCACTTTTCTCTCAAGCTGCATTTGATATAATTTGTCTAGAACAATGCCACTTCTCAGTTGCGTTTCGTAAGTGAAGGTGAAAGTAGTATCTTTCTCAAGAAAAGCGTCTCACTTCGGTTTGTTCCACTTCAAGTAGTGTTTCTTTCCAGAAAAACGCCTTATTTGGACAAGAAAAGTGTCACAAGTCAAAATGCGGTTAAATATTTCGGTTTGCAAAAGTTTAATCAAGTTTATATTAAAGGGGAGTTATATATTATAAGTTATGATTCTCACTTAATTTAATAGATAATTTACTTACTACGATAATTTTAATTTTAGTGAGTCACAATTTTCTAAAGCCTTCTCCTGAAAAACTGAAATTTTTCACTTGTCACTTTTCTTGTGCACGAGCGATATATTCAAATTAAAACGCGTTCGTTGACCGATTGGACGAGATTAGTCGCAGACACCGAATCATAAGTCCGATAAAACATTTCCCAAAAACAAAACCAAACGAGCAGCCGAAAAAAACCTTGTGAGGGGGGAAAAAAGACAGGCGCCATCACCGACACCCGGAAGACGCAAAGCGCGAACGGAGGGGTGTGCGTGTGGGGGGGAGGGGAGAGAAGAAACACCTCCTCCTGTTGAGGATACTCGGGCGTCAACGCCGCGGGGTCACCCGCATCACGCACCACACGCGCCATCAATCACACACACCTCGCACGCCTCCCGTGTACCGATTCCTCCCTCGCCCTCCTCCCTGCCCATCATCACCCTCCTCTATACGCTTCTCCCTACGCATCCGTACAAAGTTACGGTTTCGGACGAGTCCGAGGAATGACACGAAAAAAATCGTTGGGGCGTCGCAGAAAAAAAAAGAAAATTGGAACCGGTGTTATTACTGCAGCAGCTCGCATCAAGAGCTCCATTTGTCAGCGTATAAAAGGAAATTAGAGGGCGGTCTCCGACTGGGCGAGAGGCGAAGGTCGTCTCAAGGTGTGAAGGATACATTTTTGGTCGAGGTGATGAGGAGGAGGCGTGGAGATGTAGGGATTTTAAGAGGCGGGAGGCTGAGATAGTAGGCGTGTGTGTGTGTGAGAGAGAAAGAGAGAAACATGCGTCTCCCCCGGGTCGTTGATTCGATGTTGTACCGGAGGATTCGTTTTTTTCCGGTGTAATAAAGATTTCAAAAAAAAGAAGAGATAACGACATTGGGGAGAGGAGGAAAACTCGATTCGAAGGAATTCCGAACTCGGCCGGATAAGATTCCGGGAAAGGAAAAAGGCGTAGGTGGCGTGACGGCCTTGCACGCCATTGGCTGGACGACGAGGGTGACTAATTGTTTCGCCCGCACTGCGAGGCGAAACGGACTTCGCTCACGCTTAATTGTTTTAACGGCTGCTTCGCCCTCTCTCCCTTTCTTGCGCCACAACGACCTTCGGCGCCAGCTTGACCGGAGGAATTCGGTCTCGTACCCGAGAATTTGGTCCGATAAAAAAGCCCAATTAAACTAAACTCGACGGAAAGAAAACTAAGATTACGGGAATTAAGGAAAAATTGCAAAAGGGAAACGGGTTAATGTACCGGTTACTCTATTCTCCCATGGTCGTCAATGGCGATTCTCCTGTCGAGTCCTCTCGACTCGGACGCTATCGCTCGCTGCGAAAACGTATGTCTCCTTCGCACATCGACCTCGACTTTTCTCTAAATTACGGCCAAACGACGACAGCACAGGCCTCGAAGGAAAACAAAAATTTTGACTCACTGAACTTCATTTAAGTGTACAAGAATACAGACTGGAGAAATGCATTCATTTGTCGGTCCTAAAAACGGGAAGTTAGCGTACATAACGCCCAACCATAAAAGAGAACTCTGAAAATTACAGGCCGATTTCCTTAACGTCACATTCGAGCAAGATTCATAAGCATATAATCATTATTTCTGTTATACGCAATTTATATAGTCGTCCTTCGCTAAATGAATGTAAGCGTGGCAGAATATGTGAAGCGCATCTCGGCTTTCTGTGAACGATTTATCGCGATGCGGAGTTAAAAATACGCAGGTTGATGTTTTTGTTGACTCTTGGAAAACGTTTAATAAAGTTAATTATCAGAAACTGATAGTGAGGCTAGGAAAATCAATCCGAAAGTTGTGAGCTCGGTGAGAGACGTCCTCTCATATAGAGAATACATAGTAGGTAGTTATAGGCATTAAGTCCTCATAGTCCGTTAAGTTGCGGCAGAGGTCCCACAAGGAAGTGTCTTAGCCCCTCTGCTACTCTTAATATATGTAAACGATGTCTGCTCGGTAGTTCGTAGTAAAATCAAATTTTTCGTAGATGACAGTGTCATATAGAGTGCTAAACAACCTGGATGACCATCAGTCATTGCATGTAGGTTTAAAAGCTATTTCCGCGTGGTGCATAGAATGGAAATTTGAAATTAATTACCGTAAATCTTCCATATTAACTTTCTGTAAAGACAAGAACACTGATATTTCAAATATACTATCTATGAACTGAAAATCGAAGTAGCTGAGTATGATAATTATTTAAGAGCCGCCATTTCTCGCGATGCTTCGTGGGGCATGCATATTCCTCGGGTTGTAGGCGCAAGGAGCCAAGGAGAAATTGGTTCTATAGGCAGAATAGAACGGGATTATACAGAAAAGCTACGAGAAAATTGTTATTTATCATTTGTTAGACAGGTCGAATACGCCTCAGGTATATGGGGTCCGTATGATAAAGGCCACATGCCTGAGTTAGGGAGTACAGCGCAGTGCAGTCAGATTCGTAAAACAAATTTACGATTGTAAGCAAAGCGTACTATCACTATTAAAGGATTTGAGCTGGGTATCTCTGAAAGGATCGCAGGTTGAACGCTAGGTTAGGGCTTCTGGCGAAATGTAGGTCGGAAGAAGTAGCAGAGGAGGTTTTGGGAATAATTGAACCACCGAATTATATACATGGACACGATCATGACGACAAAATACTTTAGGACAGAGCGTTATCGAGGCTCGTTTTTTTCCTAGAGAAATACGAGATCATAACAAAAGAGTCAAACCTGCGAGAGAAAAACTGTTAGATACGTTTTGTTGCATTGCACCTCCGGCTATCCACCTCGGTGAATTGCAGAGTAACATGCATTTACATAAAATAAATTAAATAAGCAACTCCAACGGATACTACACATGCCTTGCTAACACCTTTTTCCGACTGTACGAATAACATAACCAATTCATTCTATACTTAAAATTAAACGCCAACTTGAACGTACAGATTTCTGAGCTCGAATATTATTCATACGAGATACACAAACCGCATTATTTTCAAGTCGAGAATGTTCGCGGAAACGCGAATTAATCTGCTGAATTCGATTGAAATTACGCAGCATGTGTTATCAAATAAGAATGCCCCCTTACTCCCCCTCCCTCCCCCCTACCAACGCCCTCCACTTCAACAAAACGCTCTTTCCCTCACACACAAACACGCGGCAGAGAAAGAGAGAGAAAGCATTTTAGGAGTATCCCGGAGAGTGGCGATGTGCCGAGAGATATATAAAAAACAAAGCGAATCGGAAAAGGGAAATATCAATGTACCAACTAACTCTCGCAACCCTCCTTCCGTCATGGCGTCATTTCGAATTAGTTCCCGATTCGCATTCAAGAGTTAATGGAAGACCCCGGAGTGGATTCCCGGAGGCCAACGACCCAGGCGCAGAGCGGCCCGCTTCGAAAATAAACACAAATGAAAACAAAAGAGAAGAGAGGGCGCGTATTCACAGCGCTTTTCGGATCCTACGAGTTGTTAAGCATCCTCTGAAGTATCCAAAAGCCACTGCTGAGGCCATCTATGTAGAAACTCGACAACTATGAGCGAAAAAAATTAACGCGACGCTAAAAATTTTAACCGCTTGATGTACATTGGCGACTTTTTAGGTTTCAATTTCTTCGAAAATTAAAACTCACGAAAATGATAAAGTTCGTTTGTCGTACTGAATGATCAATTCAAATACCATCTCTGGAAATATCTCAATAGAAAATGAGTCGGCGTTTCCAAAACGATACTCTCCTTGAAAAAATTCAACTTTTAGTCCTAGGAATCTTTTTCTGTGTGGGAAAAATCCCTTATCTCTTTATAGACGAAGTTCAGTATTAATAATATTTGTTTGTATGTACTGTAATTTTATTTGAAAAAATTATGATTAAAATATTTATCTTATAACACTGCGATTGATGTATTTTTTTATTTTCGTCAGAAAATCAATAGGAGACAATGCTTCCCTTTGCCTCTTCCTACATATGCCCATCTCAACACCCTTGGGGACAAATTAAGTTTCTTAAATACCTCAACTCATTAATTTTTTCATCTACTAACAACTGGAACTATTCCTAAATAAACGTTTACGTATGCTTATTGCACAACAATTACATTTTCAGTCATTTAAACGCTTTTCTTTAATATATTCTTATAAGAAAGTTCTCTAAATTACGACTGCAGCACACGTATATAAACCAAATGCAGGGTGCCTAAGAGCAGGGGACCTAAGGAAGTAACAAGGCAATAAAGTCGCAACAACACTTTTACATCGAGTGCTCACCCATCAAGGCAGTCGAAAATATCCTAAGAGAAGTAACCACATAATTTATTACGACAGAACCCGCACGATACTTTTCTTCCCAACGGATTTTATTCACCGCTTAAATCGCTACTTCGACTTTCAACTAAACTGAACAACACTTCCTCGTCATTTTTATGGTTTTCGCAACAACCCGAGCCCCGTGACTCACCCTTTAACGAGGAGAAACGCCACCATACGTCGCCATATGGACATTTATCGAACCTTGAAATAAAAAAAACAGTTCGGTTGTCGGTGCGTTGCTCCTTGAGCAAAAAAAAACCTTAAAACTTCCTCATTTCATCCTTTCTCCGACGTCCTCCACCCCCGAAAAACGCCTCCCCGCCCTCATCCCCCTCCGGACCCGGCCGAATGCTTCCCCGTAGTCCGGAGCGGCCGCGGGACGCTCGACCGCACCTCTCGAGATCGCTCCCAACGACCAAAGCACGTGATCGCCTAAGCACCAGAGCACGCCCGAACGGGGAGTCATCGAGGGAGGGGAGGAAAAGGGGGAGGAGGTTGCGAGGGGTGGGGCACACACAAGTCCATTGTCTCCACATCAACCTAAACCTCCCTCTCTCACTCCACACACAAACATCACCCACCCACCATTAACCGATCCCTGCGCTATTGCCGGAGTGACCTTGAGAAGGTCGTCTAGAGGGTGAACATCCTGGAGGGCACCGCCCTCCGCGCGCTACTCACTCCCCCATCCTCCTCCTCCCTCACCGTCTCCCTCTATCTTTCCGGGCGAACATCCTAAGAGGATGAGGGAAGAGGATGGTTTCATCCACACATCCACTATCCACCCTCCCCCCTTCAAGCTGCACGCAGTTTATCCCCTTCGCGTACTTTTGAGGGAAGGGGTTGAGGATGAGGACCGAGAGAAGGACGCGAAGAGGTACGATGAGGAGGAAGAGTAGGAGGACCTTGAGTTACTACCGCTGGGATTGAAAAGCCGGCGTACGGGAGAGATAAAATCCGACGCGCCCTGCCTGCAGATCCGCGTCCGAGAACTCTCGTTTAACCGGCGAACCTTGCTGAGGCGAAAAGTTTACATACATAATGGGTTTTTCCGGGGCGCCGTTCCAGAACAATATATATATATATGCGAGTTAAATTCGTGTTTGTGTATACATATACACACACACACACGACTTTAACTCGCATTTATGATAACAGGAGCAGCGACCTCTGCTCACTTTCTTCGCGATAGATCAAAGTTGATAAGGCGAAAAAACAAATAAAATAAATAGTTTCTTTTGCAACCTGTAATTAAAAACGGCTATCTTGAATCAAAACGCGGCGGTTTTTTGTCCCGACCCTTGAAACGTAACCGAATCGAACGATTTATTCTGTGTATTTTTATACCGACGCAAATTAAACAAAGAGAATTGATAAGAAATTATTTTTTAAATGAAGACGGGATACGTTGGTCCAATATGATGCAAAGAAGTGATGTGATGCATTTGATAAAAGAAGAGGAATTGCCGCTTGAAAATAAGTCAAAAAAGCAGTTTGCAATTAAAATGTTATTAAAAGATAAGGGGTTAATCTCCAGACAGTTCCTCTGCTCCAGTCAAGATTTTAAACTCCAACTTTTTTTTACAAATAAACTGTAAAAACACATTCTTTCGTCATGTACCTGCTTTATCTAAAATAAAACAAATGCTAGATTCGAATCACATATACAAGTGTTTTACGTCAAAACAATCAAGCAGCCACGCGACCGATCCTATAACGAGAAAGTTTCATAATTACATTTTCTGATTCTGAGGAAAATGTGCGGTAAGAAGGCCAGTATTCTTTGAACGGCGATTATTTTTTAAAATATCGTCTACCATTTCCTCCCCCGACCTCGAGTGAGATTTGAAGAACACCGGCATTTTCCATTCCGTGGTGTCTGCGGCGAGTACAAATACATCACAAACGGCGTTGCAAAAACCTAAAAAATCTTACGTGATACGACGTATAATGAATTCAAACGCGAAGATAATTCTAACCCCTCGGCGTAACAGGGAGCCGAAAGTACGAAACTCCGTTCTAAAAATGAATTACCAAGCCAACCTTCTGGCCGGAATCCAGTTTTAAAAAAAGCCCAAAAAAAATCTCCAATAGCCATAAAACGGTCGATAAAACAAGATGCGCGTTTCAGCCAACGGGCAGCCGACCTCAGTGGCAATTCATCCACCGTAGGTTCTCGACTTAGGGCTATACTTTAGAGTTTTCTGGATTTTCAACGAACCGCTACGAAGATTTTCGACCGGTCTTTCCCTAACCCCTTGCAGAACGCTTCTGGCGGCTTGCAGGGTATTCATATAAATGTAAATGTATCCTCCATTTCCTCTTGACATTCGAGTCAAACGAGCGAAAAATAGTCCAACCCTACGTACCGGACCTTACCGGTGTAAAAAAAAACGATTCTTTTTGACCGACGAATGCGTGATAAAGATAAATTTTTTCAGACGTACATTTTTTTTAGAAACTTTCTCCATCTCAGTTGACACCCACTTCCTGAGGCAAGGCATTTCAAAAAGATCGCATAACAATGCCTCGACGAGAGATAAGAGATCCCAGAGTCGAATTATTTCAATCAGATGCCGAGAGACAGAAGAGAACGAGAGAGAGATAGAGAATGGCAAAAAAAGGCGTTCCCTTCGTGAAGAAAGTTTAACAAAAAAGAAAGGGAGAGAGCGAGTGAGATGGAGGGGGGAGAGAGAGAGCGGGGGTGGGTCTACGACCTTGAGGGACTCGCCTCGGCCACAAGAAGATTGCAGCGGTGGTGAAAGTGAAAATGAAGATGGCGCGACGGTCGGCGAAAAATTTTAACGAGAAATAAGATGGCGACCCCCATTTAATCCCATTTTTTTTGGAACGTGACAAATGGTAAAGAAACGTGGGCTTTCATTTATTATTATATAATTTTTTTATATGGGAATGGTTATAAAGGGGTTGCCTATGCGTCATCCACGAGTTCCACCAAGGTTACTAAGGTGACACAGAACCGCCGACGCCGCCGACACCAGGCGATGAAAAACCGGACCCGCAATCTGATTCGGAAAATAAGAAGATGTGGACGGAGGGAGAGGCGGGGCAACATCCAGAGGGTGGTAGAACGTACGTGGAATTTAAAAGCGGGAATGAAGAGGAGCTAGATCTCTCTCTCTCTCTCTTTCCACCCTTCCACCTTTCTTTCTTACTCCCTGCGTTTCAAAGTCGCAACAGATAGACCTTACCGGCTAGAGAGAGTGAGATTAGAATGCCTGAATCTCAGGCGAGAATCCACAGATCGAACACCGCTGTGCGCATTTGACATGACTGTAACCCTTCTTAAAAACATAGATCCATCACCTAGAATGGACCTAAATGATGAAAAGGTTGGGAGCTTATAACATTAGCCATTAAAAGTACGAGAAGTTGCTGGAAGCATAGTTCTTTCACTTATATTATGGATGAAACGTATTTAACATAAATAGAATAATTTTTACTTTTACTTTTTTACTTTCACTGTTGTTATTATATATCAGACCCAGTCAATTCATTTATCATAAATTTTGCAAATTTCTCTCATTAAATTTGTTAAGCATTGTCAAAATTGTGTCTGGTTTTAAATTCAACTAATTTCGACTTTCAAGACAAAACATTTAAATATGCTCTAGCCTTTAAGAAAATATTAGTAATGAGGCTAAACATGTTGCAATTTTTTATTGAAGTTAAATGTAAAATGATGGTTAGATAAATTTCACAAGATACCAAACGTTAAAATTACAACAAATATTAGATGCAGGATTTCTGAATATTATTACTAAGCTTGTTAACTCAGGCATTTTTGATAGGGATTTATGGCCTCTGTGTACCACACCAAGATAAACAGTTTGATGCTGTGATGGCAAGACGTAATAAATGATTTTACACAATAAACATCCCTCTCCATTTCTTGTCTCAAATCCTCAACAAGCGGTCCAACAAGGTCGAAAAATAAAGTACAAAGGCACCAGAGGAAATTACAAGCAAATTGGACAATAAAAATGACCAAAGATAAAGGAGAAGAGCACGATAAAGGCTTAAAAAGCCATACATCTTCAACAGCAAAGGTCACAGAGTTATATTCCTCACAAGTCACTCGGGACATGGAGAATCCTTTTTATAAAACAGACATGTACTACAGTTCTGAGGAAAAATATGACTTTTGCACTTGGACGTCAGGAAGAAATCTAAAAAGACATTCCTTCTGACTTGATTCACTTCAAGAAAACAAATCAGAGCCAAGAATAAAAAAAATTTGGTACAATATGTTGAAGTTAAAATAATACTTTATAACATCAAATGATATATAATAAAAGTTCAGTGGAGTCGCTATTAAAAATCTTTTACCCAGTCATTCATTTGGCACTGTAGTACTTAACTGTAACTTATTCTCAGGAACAAAATCAAATTAATCGAAGATCAACCTAAAATGACAATAGCAAATACTTCCATTTAATCCCTCAAGCATGATTTAAAAATTGCTCCCTCGGATATTTAAATGCTAAAGAATGTAATGTGTTATTTTAATTTAATTCTTGGAAAATATTCAAAATAAAAATCTGAAAAAATAAGTAATATTAATCATGAATGTTCGCTATTTATAAATTTTTTTAGGCTTCTACTTTATAATTTCATGCATTGTATGTACTTTCAACTTTATTCTGCAATATTTGATACTGTGTGGTACATTTCAAAACATGGTACAACACACAGAGAATGGTAGTTTTTACATTGGTAGGCTGTCTCCTTCCTTATTCCCTTTTTTGTGAAAACAACGCATTGTCCAAAACTTCTCTTGTCTGAAAAGGGATTCTCTTCTGGGAAGTGATGCCCTGTTAGCCGTGTTCCTGCTCTCCTTTCTTTAGTTTTGTGGGAATCCCTTCCCGGTTCAACTTTACTGTGCTAACAGCATCGGTATGCATATCAACTAACCTTTGGGATAACTACAGATCAAGTCCTTGTCATTATTATATACAAAATGCAGAAATCATGATAGAAGAGATATTTTGGCTATTCTTTTGTTATGTGTGAAGGAAAATTGGCAGCTAAAGTGCAATATATCCTCCCCCGACTGTGGTGCCGCAAATGGAGCCTATTTAGCTTGCAAACCAGGTCTCAAGGTTAGTTTCCATTTCAAGCACCCATAATAACTTTCACGCAAAAAACATAATTGTTACAGTGCTATTGTTGCACATCATGCAAATCGTCAAAATGTCCATCATGAACTTGAAGATGCACCAATGGCAGTATAAACCACGTATTTAAACCCTAAATGTTTGCTTGGTCGTACAGATAGTGTATACTTCATAGAATTCTTCATTTTCTACAAGTATAAATGTAGATGCATATTGCAGTAAATTTACTACTGAAACTCACAATTTATATAACCTGATCAGAAATCTTCATGCATGACGCGCAGTGCTTTTTTACAGACATTTTGGGGGGAAAAAGTATGTGGTGTACACAAGTAAATATTGTATCTAAGTTTTTAGAGAACAATCATGCATTTATATATAATTTATTCTTGAATAAGTACATTAATTTCCATGTGCCTAGAATGCATCCACATTTTTCCCATAAGCTCTTGGTATCAGTTTCCTCAGTTTCACCAATGGCAATGGCAACAGTTTACTATACTGTGAATACCTATTTCAGTAACATCTAGTGATGTGTTTATAATATGAGAAAGGCATAATGGCAGATACAGCAGATAACACATGGGTTAGTTATTACAGTAAAACCTCATTATAACGAAATTAAAGGGACCCAATTTTTGGCACATTATTGTAAGGAGGTTCTTTGTATGGAGGGTTTTTCAGATTCATCATATATGCATATTAACGTATTATTGTTAGTTATAATTAATTCCAACACTAACATTTTAGTTAAAGAATGTTTCCAAAAAATTCATTTTATGATAAAAACAATATACAGTAAAACTCGTTTATAACTATCACGCCTAAAACAAAATCTCCACTATAATGAAGAAATGTCTCGGTCCCTTGTACTTTTCCATAAGGGCATTGGTTAAATTTCTCAGTTGTAACGAACATACATTTTATGATTTCTCAGCTGTAACGAACAAATGTTTGGTCCCTTGACAAAAAATGCCCC
This sequence comes from Uropetala carovei, assembly GCA_036926305.1. NCBI lineage: Eukaryota > Metazoa > Arthropoda > Insecta > Odonata > Petaluridae > Uropetala > Uropetala carovei. Next base: position 1,818,196 of record JAXCHB010000089.1, on the reverse strand, counting down.
ATATATAACGAATGTTGGTGAGTGGAGCAATAAGTAATGAATAGTTTCCGCCCCTGTTTACCGCGCACTCGTTGGTAGAGAGGTCCGAAAACCATGCCGACCTCCTCCCCTTCCTCCCTCTAACCCTTCCATACCAATTTCCACGCTCCCTTTGTTTTGAAATTGATATTAAAAATGTGAAAATTGTATGTAAATTAATAACCATAATAATAATAATAATATTAATTGGTAATTAAAATAAATTTATTATAACAAAACTTATATACTGGTACTCGTTCTACACATACAAAAACAATGTTGTAACCTTATATTGAAAAGCAATGGCAGGAGGGTCATGAACTTTAAGTATTGATATGAGTGGAATGCGGATAAAAACCTTGCCGATCCCTGTTCTATACTTTCTTGAAAAAAGAATCAATGGTCGTTTGACGTGCGGCCCTGTTGGATGCTGCATAGGTCGTGTTTTCAAGACGATGAATTATCCTAAAAATATCATCATGTACGCCACTGGTGCCCAACCTATGGCCCACGGGTTTTTATGCGGGCCTCAAGGCCATGATGGAAAATCAATCCAAAAAATTTAACACACAAATTCATGCATTATTTTTAAATTTTTTATAATAAAACTTATAACATTAGAATTTTTACTATAAAAATCTCATTTAGACTTGATTTTCACTAAAATGGCACCTTAGACCATCCGATTTAGACTCTAATCTGGCCTGCCGAATAATTGGCAAATTCCAATGTGGCCTGCCGAAGGATTCACAACCACTGATGTGTCCCGCCACGTAGAAAAGGTTGGGCACCACTGATCTATGCTCAGCTGACTCATACACTGCCAGAAAACTTCCAAAGCTTCCATCCCGTCACCTCGAGTCACATGCAGACACTCCTCGCCGTGGTAATCCTCTCCTTCGTCATCGGGTTCTCCTTCCAAGTCGTTCCCGCCATGGGCATTGAGCATCTCCCCAACAGTCTTCATGGTTATGACGGGAGTTGAGTCATCCGCCGACACAAACTCATTGAAGTTCACAGATGACTATGATATGAGATGTATAGGTCAAAAACCATGTTTTTCATATATAATGAAGTCACGCTTATATTGAAGCGGTGAGTCGATCCCCTCAAATATGTAATAAACGAGTTTTACTGTATTATTTGTTCATTCCTGTAACATTGATCAATTTTCATAGTAAAAACAATACTCTATATGATGTGGCAATTTATGATGTAGGGCATCTCTGGGCTACTGAGCTATATCATTATTATTGATGAAAACTTGGATTATTTTATACTAAATTTACTTTTACAGTATTAAAAATATTTAAATGGCAAATTTTGCTATTTTTAATACTATGTACATCAGAGATGACAGTATATCAATAAATAGCCAAATAAAAGTAAATGAAAATATAACACAAAACATATTAATGAAAAAATATTTGTCCTCTATTTAAATAAAAGTTATGTATTCAGTTGGTCTTCAACGTTTACCACAAAGAGCTACTAACAAGAAATTATCTATAGAAAATTTATTTATAAAAATGAAATTTTATTTTACTACATCAAAAAGAAAAAGCTCCTGAAAGCTTATATTTTACAACATCCCACATGTGAAGGGACACAAAAGTGTAAGAGGACTGCATCCTAAAAATATTTAAAAGTATATATAAGACACATGTATCTAATTTTTTTAATTACGCATATATATTACATTAATGCACTTACATAAATATTTTAACATATTAGAATAACGCAACAATATTTTTTCAGGCCTGACTAGGAGAGAAAACGTGAGGAAAAAGCGATTCATTCTACATAAAAAATTTTCTGTAGGCTTTTCCATGATTTTTCTCCGCAAAAGAGCGAAACATAAGACCGCGAAAGACAAAATTGGTCATAAATGCGGAACCGCAAAAGATCAAAATATGCTAAAGATAATGCCGTGAAATACGAGGTCTACCTAATCACTCAAAATGCTTGAAATTACAACAAATACTACGCTTCGAATCATTCAGGCGAGGTCGTAATAACAGCACTAACACCCGCATAGATAGCATTGATTTCTGCTTTACAACAGCGTGTACAATATTCTTTTTTTTAATTTTGCTATACAGGCAACACCCTACTTTCATACACATACGTTCCTGAAAACGTGTACGAAAGTCGAATGTATGAAAGTCGAACATAGATTTACATGTTATAGGGGGGTTCCATTCCCAGAGAGCCAAAAAATATTATAAAACTCTAATTATTGTATAAATGTTTAGTTTTTTGAGCAGGGGCCTTTTAGACACAATCATCGATTTTATAATAAAGAGAGATAGGTCAAAATGCAATAAAATATTTAAATAATTGCACAAATACACACTGCTGTACAGGCAAAGATGTCGACATGGCGGAAACTGATGGCCTGGTGGCTGGCAACCAGCAGCACTTGCAACATTCATTCATTCATTATTTCGCTGACACACGAAAGTCCAAATTCGGCATATGGAAGGCGGTTTAGGTGTGTCAATGTATAATGAACAAAAGTGCGAGTTTTTTCCATTAAAGCATTTTGCTATTTTCATAGTTTTTCGTAATATTGCCTAAACATGGCCCCAAAGAGAGTGATGACTGAAATGAAAGAAAAGTCGGTAAAAAGGGGCAGAAAAAGTGATGAGTTTGGAGAAGAAAATTGAAGTTTTAGACAGGCTTCATCAGTTGGTAAATTACTTGGTGTAACCGGGTTCACAATAAAATCGATAAGGAAAGTGAAGAAGTGATTAGAGCTAGTGTTGCAAGTGATACTTCAACGAGTACAAAAGTCTTTTGTACCTCGGAATCCGTATGTAGAGAAGACAGAGAAGGCTTTAAACCTGTGAATCAAGACCCAAACTCGCAAGAAAATCTCGAGGAGTTCACTTGTCATTCACGAGAAAACCAAGCAACTGCACAATCGTTATGTCTCAAATTGTTTCGCGGTCTTCTAATGGGATATCGCCAATGTCATCGAAGCGTGTGTAGATCGATTCCCTGCTCTTTAAAAAAATGTGGCATTTATTCAGAACGCCACAGACAGTATTGTATTACTATATTTGTTCTTCTCCTTCACAATTGAGCACACACTCAACCGGCTTAAGTCCAATGAGCATCTGATTGAAGATAAAGATTCGCCGCTTTATGCACGCCTAATTATTTCCATCTTTGTCTCAATCATGTTCACTTTATGAGCCCTACGTTTCTTTTCACTTGTATTAGCACTTTCAGTTTTCCGTTTCTCACTCATGTTTATAAAATAATAGGTGTAAAATGCACAAACAAAGAAACACTGCTGTACGTACTACAAACAAAGATGGTAACGTTGCCGAGACTGAATAATAATAATAATTTATTGATTATTAACCGACTTTACAGTGGTATTAATCTTGTCAAATTTCAGTACAATATTAAAAAACATTACACACATCTTACATTACATATATTATTACACAGCATACTTTAAGGTTAGTTTTGTCTTCAGAAATTTAAATCTGCTAGGTCGCTTTCTAGAAACTCATCAATTGAGTAGAATGATTTAGATTTCAGCCATGAAGCCATTACTCTTTTGAATTTTATTATATTTACACATTTTGCTTCATTTGGTAATTTTAAAAAAGTGTTAGCTTGGCTGACAGACAGCACCACTATGAGATAGCTCGAAATGTTTGATCATCAGCTGACATACGACAGTCCGAATCTGGCGTATGAAAGGTGGTTTAGGCATGAGAATGTATAATGTACGAAAGAGCGAGTTGTACGAAAGTAGGGGGTTGCCTGTATGGAGGTTTGTTTTTAGTGGAACAGGGGCAATTTTTATTTCGTAATTGGGAGGCTCTGTAATTATCGGAGGTTCGTAATATAGAGGTTTTCTATATAGTTTTATTATTGAATTTTTCGGAACCAGCAATAATTTTCATTATATGGAGGTCTTCGTTGTAAGGGAGTTTGTATGGTAGAGGTTTTACTGTATATGAGAAGAGCATATGGGTAGAATCAGTGTTACATGGATCAGCATAACACTGGGAGTGCCTATATTTTTTAAAAAAATCGTGTGTACAGCACGATTTTCTAAATACAGAGTAATGAATATGATTGCTCTTGACACCATCCTAAGAATAATTAGGTAGTGTGAAAATTTTTAAACACTAAATAAATTTCACAGTAAAATTACTTTTCACGTTGAAAAAACAAAAAGTAAAAAAATTTGTTGGCTGTTGCTATCAATAATGAAATACCAGAAGTAAAATTACACCTGGAAATGTAGGTATCACTAACAACAATCATAAAATTTAATCATAGCAATGGAAACTTAGGTAACACTTAGTGACATACATAATATAAATTCAGATAAAAAATCAAAATATCTCATCTATTTTATGAAATTAAACTTGGAGAAAATTTCACTGCCTACAGCTTGGATAACAACAAATATTTACATAAATTAAGTCCAACAGAAGATATCTGGAAAAAACAAAAATTACAAGAATAAACTACCACTTCTTGCTGACCTGTCTTAACAAAAACCTTTCCAGACCTTGATTTACCAATAAAAAATCTTAAGTATAACATTTTGTGCTGATCTATTGTTTTTTGAGCTAGCTCACACATAAAATTCCTATCACATAGATATTGTCAGGAAAAGAGTGAAACTGTTCTCGAGAGATCTCAAAATGTGTTTTTCTGCTGAAATATCAAATTCAATTTTTTTCATGAATATAATACATTCTCTTAATACTATGCATAGGGAAAGTAAAAACAGAGCAATTGTACTCACCTCTTAGCTGAGTGTTTTCTATTGCAAACATGTTGAGGGCAAGAAGTTGCAAAAGCCTGTTTGAGTTGAGCGGGAGAGGGGAGTGAAGCAGGAGTGTGCGAAATTCACGAAGCATTTGAAGTCCAGCTTCTTGAAATGTTTCCATCCTATCATAATCACAAATGAAACAATTTGCATTAACTTTCTCCAAGAAACATTTAATTTGATAAAGTGATCTCAAACATTTCCAATTTATCATAAATTTACCTCACAAGATCTGAAATATTTTACAACATACATTCTAACAGTTAATAAGACTGCACTTGCAAGAATCAAAGTAAATAAGTTAAATAATTTTGAACATACCCAATTTTAGTAAATAGTTTTCCTTGGACATGAAGATAACTTGTCACAAATCTCTTGTTAACCTAGAAGGAGACAAAATTCATTCATTCATAAAATGAGATTTTCAAATAATCTTCCTGAATGAATTACGAAAATCTACATATGAATAATTAGCCAGAATATTGCAAATTGCTACGGCTATAAATAAGATAAAATCTCAGCACTGGGACAAGTACAAACAAAATTAATGAACTTTCCTTTGTCTGGTGTAATTTGAGTACATTTTCTCTACCAGATCAATTTTCAATGCAACTCGTACAATTTTATGCATTTCACACTTTCAGCAAAATTTCACTCTGTTGACCATTATTGCACCATAAGAGCAAAATAAATTAGCAAATTATCTTTTAAACTAGCGTAATTACCTGCCAAATGTGACAGGGATGTACGTATTAAGTATTACGTTGATATAAAATTAAAATTACAGAATCCAACTTTTAAATGCACTAAGAAGCAATCAGTAAATGCAAAATCCACATAACCTAATGTTCCAGAAAGTAAAAATAGTCAATGGCGTATAAAAGTTGCGTAATTTTAACATGCAAATGATTAATGCACTACAATTATCTATGCGTTAATCAAATTGAGAAAATAACAGTCCTAGAATAGAACCCATGACTTCAATATGGACGGTGAGCAGCTAAAAATTTAAGATGTGCAAGGCCAAATAAATCCTGAAAGTATGAGTCAAATGGGATTTAACACAATGCCTCTGGATCTTATGCCACCAGTCATGCTCTGAGCATCTTAAAACATCAAGATGTCACCAAGCAAATTACATATGAGGATTACCGTATGTGTAAGCCACGCACCTTTTTTCCCAAAACGCCGGTGAAAAAAGGGGGTGCGCGTCTTACACAAATTCTTTTATTTGCCGTGCACCTTTTTTCCTAAAATGTCGTGTCGGTAAACAAATATATGTTAAGCTAGCACCCATGCCGCATCTATTATTCTATTTCTAAATTTCTGTGTATTCAGTCATTTTCATTCATTGTATAAAAGTTTTTAATGAGTTTTAAGTTTATAAACGGGTGCTCCCCAAACTCGACGAAGTCTTCTGCTGCAATCGTCACGGAGGCCACGGTGCATGCGCGACCAGTTTGGGTTGGTGGGGGTTTTGTGCTCACAGCAGACGACGCATACCATGTTCAGATACGGCCTGCTTCCTTTATTCACTGATACATCTATGAAAGTCATGGCCGCCGTGGTAATCATTGAATGATCACTGATCATAATTTTAGTTCGCCAAAAAAATGATGACCGCTATGGTAGCGAACAGTGACCATATGGCTGGAAAATTACATACAGCAGAATGATCGGTGATCGCTCCCGGAGCAATTTCTGCCGAACGTGACCAATATGACGACAAAAATAGTTAAGTGTTTAACAAAAGAGGACTATCGAGGAGATTTCTGCTAGTACCGATATAAAGAGATCATCCAATAAATTCATCACGTAGGAGTGCGAAGATGCTTAACTTGAGTGTAGCATTTTTGAGAAATAGGAATTGGTGATTTAAAAAACTCTTTTTCGGCTCAAATAAATTTTTTCCCCTATAGCCGGCCCAAAAACCGAGGTGCACATGATACACGGGGGCGTGGCTTACACAAGTAAATACGGTAAATTATTACAAATGAACCTTTCAGAAAAATTATATTCTCAACTCCTACGAATATTCTGGAAGTTTCTAGAAAATTCTGGACATTTCTGGAACAGCTTATCTGCTCAAGGAACTCATTAAAAATACTGTGTCCAAATCATTTTCAAATATAACACCATACATAAGAACATGTCATCCATAATTACTAATATTTCTTGAATGGGCAGTTAAAACAGGTTTTGTATTACCGTATCTGCCCGAATAGAAGCCGACCCCGGATTTAAGACGACCCTCCAAAAATTTCCACAATTTTTTGGCTAAAATGTAAATTTCGTGGATTTTATGCTGAAGTGTGCCGGACATTCATGCACATCTTAGAATATATTATTCGAGTTCGAAGAAATGTGTGGGAAATTGTTTAGTTGTTGGCATTTTGAAATATTACTCCAATTAATAATTTTGCGTAGTTGAATAATGTTCCACATTCAGTGACAATAATTTCATTCATCTTCATTTTCACAAAAGGTCAAATATAGTAACAACGATCTCGTCAAGAAATTTTTCATCCAAGTCTATTTCCAATGAAATTAGCATTTACATTGCCTTAAGAAATTGCATTTTTATAATTATACTCGTTCCATGTAAAGTTTTACGGAAATTCAAACAGTTGAGCATTCAAAGTCGTCAACGCATTTTGCGTAATCATCAATTTACGCATGCGATCTCGCCAAGATATTTTTTCTTCCAAGTCTATTTCCAATGAAATTAGCATATATATTGCCTTGAGGAACTGCATTTTTATAATTATACACGTTCCATGTAAAGTTTTACGGAAATTCAAACAGTTGAGCGTTCAAAGCCGTCAACGCATTTTGCGTAACCGTCAATTTACGCAAGCGATCTCGCCAAGATATTTTTTCTTCCAAGTCTATTTCCAATGAAATTAGCATATATATTGCCTTGAGAAACTGCATTTTTATAATTGTACACGTTCCATGTAAAGTTTTACCGAAATTCAAACAGTTGAGCGTTCAAAGCCGTCAACGCATTTTGAGTAACTGTCAATTTACGCAAGCAATCTCGCCAACATCTTTCTTCATCCATGTCTATTTCCAATGAAATTAGCATATATATTGCCTTGAGAAACTGCATTTTTATAATTGTACACGTTCCACGTAAAGTTTTACCGAAATTCAAACAGTTGAGCGTTCAAAGCCGTCAACACATTTTGCGTAACTGTCAATTTACGCAAGCGATCTCGCCAACATCTTTCTTCATCCATGTCTATTTCCAATGAAATTAGCATATACATTGCCATAAGAAATTCCATTTTTATAATTATACACGTTCCATGTAAAGTTTTACCGAAATTCAAACAGTTGAGCGTTCAAAGCCGTCAACGCATTTTGCGTAACCGTCAATTTACGCAAGCGATCTCACTAAGATATTTATATATATATTCATCGTAGGTCAAATATTTACTTTACGAAAAATATAGTACTAACATTTGAATGCGGAGGCAATGAGAGACTTCGAGATTTAACCATAACCCAAATTTTCCTCGGACTCGCATTTAAGCCGATGGGTGATTTTTTCATGATAGACTTTGACTAAAAACATCGGCTTGTATTCGGGCAGATACAGTATTTCATGTAAAACTAGCCATACAGAAGTGATTAATGGATTATCATTCATTTATTACTTCATTCATTCATATAATCATGTTTACAATATTTGTATATATTCCAAACCAATCAAACCAATCTAAGAATGAATTACTGAGAAAACATTAAAAGAAGTGTCTTAATCTGCTTTCCACTCGGAGAAAGAAACCTGATTTAAAAGACGGGATACGTTGTTAGCAATTATGTGCCACAGATATATCCACTTACTCCAGTTAATAGGGAAATATTAAATAGGGAAACCTCAAATGCAGATTTCACTCGAGTACAAGATAAAATTCATCCCATCAGTTGACGGGAGAAATTAGGGATAAAGTAGACAATAAATCACAAAAATATCGCAATTAGTCATATGGGATTGCAGTTTCCATAATCAGACATACCCAGGGCCGGATTTAAGTTTTTGGCGCCGATAGGCATTATTTTTCAACACACCTTTTCTCAATAAATTAAATTAATTATTGATGGGCATTACGCTAGTGCATTACTTAATGAGGATATATAATTCAAAATTTGTTTATTATTTAAAGAAAACTTCGATATTTTGCACCTTTCATATTTGGTACCCTTCATAAATTGGTGCCTTTCATAATCTGGTTGCCTTTCGTAATTGGTGCCGTAGGCAGTTGCCTACGTTGCCTGTGCATAAATACGGTACTGATCATACCTCAACGCTGGAGAGATGTCCCAGTTCTCTCTCTCCATCCTCCACCTCTGCAGACACATTACTCTCGCCACGGTGCATAGAGGAGAGGTGTACCCTGCATCGGCCACCTGCATCAGGCCGAACCCATACCTCCCTCCTAAGGCCCCAACGATTGCCAGCTCCCTCCAATGACTCATCTGCTGTATCCCCAGCCTCCCTTGAGGCCCTCCTCTCCTTCTCCCTAGCTGCTTGCTCTTCCCTTCGCTTACGTTCCGTCTGCTCAAACTGAAAAAAAATAAACAAACTTCGTCACTATGGTGATAAAAAAACACCATAATGAATAAAGTTGACTAAGCTTTGAAAAATCAACACATGCTTGCAACACAGAAAAGATAAACTTTGATGAAACTTTTGACAAAACTTATAAAAAAGGACTTTGGCATTGTTGTAGTTCAATGAAAAACATACTGTGAAACCTCGACATTGTAAGAATTTAGAAAAGTCATAAAAATGCTCTTTCTAACAAGTACTCGTATTACCTTACTAACTCAATAGGAAGACAAGGTTTTACTCCAAAAATTTTGGAAAAAAATAAGGTTACGTCTTAAAATCAAGTACAAAGTTTTAACAGGTTGACTGCTAAAGGTAATTTTCAAAGTTTTGCTTTGAGGCGAATAAGTGATTACTTACAATATATGGAAATATATTTAAGTTTGTGAAGTTTTGTTAGTTATTCTAGGTAATGCATATTTTATAGAGCGGAAAGTGGTGTCTGCTGCAGCTCTGAACTAACGTGGTAGCTTTGGATAATTTTCAAATTTTTGCTTTTAGGACGACACCTGATTTGGATGCATATGTACTCATAATATAAGAAATGATATTTCATTTTGCAAAGATTTATTATTTATAATAAATAACACATTTTATAGAGCAAAAAGTGATGTCCACTGGGGCCCTGGGCTATCAAGGCTGCTTAGGATGAGCAATCATGTACTGAGCCAAAGCTAACTTGCTCAGGCCTTTTGAACTAAGAACATCTGCATTGCTTTTCAAATCTTTTCCCAAAACAAATGTTTTCTTTCTTTTAATTTGTTCCATTTCGTTACTTGATCAGGTTTTACATTCCCAAATGCTTCTTTCACAATATCAAGCATTTCGAGAAAACCAGTGATGCAAAACGAAGGTGGGTTGCTGATTGATGACTCGACCTCCTTAGACTATAAAACTAAAGTTATTGATCTATAATCAAGGCCTCGATTAGCGTTTTGCTGATTGGTCTTCAACTATGAAAAGCCTGCAACCCAGTGATGATATGTATTATACTCCATCTTTGTAATTGTATGCATTGCTTTTAATTAATATCTGAAATTTTGTTTGTAATGTTCCACGTTGACAAATTCCTTATTTGTTTAAATATTAATTTCATACTTTGTGAAGATTCATTGATGCATCATTTATAAACAAAACTTTCCAAAATCGTGCGTAAAATGATGGTAAATTGGTATTACAAAGTTTTTTCCTATCTTGATTTTTATTGTGGTCGTCATAAATTTGAGGTCGACTTCCTTTCTGGTTGATATGGTATTCAAAAATTAAATTTTATATACATAATGTTAAGAAACTGACAGTGACAATGTTTACACTCACTATAACGAAGTTCTCTTTACAGTCAAACCCCTTAATAGTGTATCATCTAACGTTTACCTGCATTTAGTATTAATTTTCCAGAGTCCCATCAAACATTACAGTAATAGTATATAATCCCTATTTAATGTTTACACTGATTTAGTTTAAGAACATTAAATCCTCCAGAGAAACGTTAGATAGGGGTTTTACTCTATATGCCGTACTTGTTCTGTCACAGTACACTGTACTTTTTGGAAATTTTCTATCACACAAACATCAGTCAATTTCAAAATGTTGATGCTTTACTCGTTACAATTAAAACAGTATGTTCTCAGCAGTATTCAAATCAACAAAAACAGCTTATTAGGAGTACAGAATTTTTACATTTTACTTTAGTTGTATTCTAAGCATATACACAAGACTGGAATTGAATAATTTTCAGTTCCAATCACTGAAGAGGACAAACTCATTCAGAATTCAATGAATTGATATACATACATATCTCAGACCACCAAATGCACTAATACAATTTAATATAATACCATTAGAATAATGTTAAATAAAATCTTTGCTATAGCATGTATAATTGAAGATTAGATAGCATTAATATGTTACAACAAAGGCTTTAATTGATGCATGTCAACACCAAATAATAATATTTACAACTTAATTACAAATAATTCCCTCCCTAGCAAGATACACCAATACAGAAAAAATGAGACTCATCAATCAAACTTTTAAGCAGATATTTATAAATATTATTCCAAACAATTCTCAGAACTCCATTGGGCACAACTCAAATATTCTGTCAGGAAAGAATTATAGGTCATTATAATGATCTACTTAAAGCAGTTTTGTTACTTAAAAAGGAATTGTTACTAAGTCAAATCATATATCACTGTATGTAGATAAATACAAGTACAAGAATATAGAAAATAATGTTTTTCTTGATGCACTTTATAGATTTATAGACATCTTGATGCAATGTATTTAATTTTTTTAGTACTTAAATCAACAAGGTAAGACTTTTCATTCAAAAGAAAAAAGGTTGCAAAAACAAATGAAACCATTATGACCAGCCAGATCAACTAGACAAACTAGCAAGAAGTAATATTTTACAACTATACTTTAATATAATCGAGTTAATGGTCATTAATGCCAATATGTAAGTTACAATATAAAAATACATATACAGGTTAAAAATATGAAACAATGGAAAACCACACCTTTTTCCTAATTTCATCAAACAGTGCCAAGAGACTTTCACGAGCAGAATGGAAGGGATTAGATGCCATTAGACTCCTCATATAATAATAAACAGCATCAAGTTTCCTCCTCTGAAAAATAAAAGAAATATGCAAATATATGAAATAATATTTAGTATTACATTATACAAATGAATATCTTCTTGGAAGACAGAATCGAATGATTTTTAGTAAAATCAAATCAAAAAACAAGGGCATGTCAACACAGCAATTGGATCAAACTAAAAACAAAAGAGTACAACTCTTGAGTGACAGAAAAATACTAAATTATTTAATATTTTGGTTAATAAAATATGTTTAATATAAATACAACTACATTTACTAGGAAAAATCACAAAAATTATAATTGTTGTGCAAAATTTATCTAATCAGAATATTATAATTAATGCTAGAAAATTCTTTTACTATAATAAAATTTAGCTTCAACACATTTTACATAATAAAATTCATATTTTCTGAAAATAAGTCAAGGCACAAAATACTGCACATCATAAATAACCATGATGAGAATACCATAAATAATACAGTGAAACCCCCTTAAGATGTTTTACAAGGGACCAAGTGATTCAAATTTCATAAGCAGGAAAACATCTTAAAGGGATAGACCCAAAATTAACTTCCAAGCAAAGCGATAGGAGGAATATGGTAGAACTAGCATAATTACCCATCACATATGACAGACGCATTAAATTACATTAAAATAAAATACAAATTAATGAAACCAACTTTTATGTAAAAATAAGTATAGAATCTGCATGATTGAATGTTCCAGAAAGTTAACAAGTTAGGAAAGTGTACAACGTATCACAAAAGGGTACATTTTGTGCAATGGAGTATTAGAAAGAAATTATATACCTGTACATAAGGGAAATGGCGTTTTAAAGTTCTTTTCTTCATCATAAATAATCCATTTTCTTCCTATTTAAAAATATTGCATGCACACATAAGGAAATTAAACATTTGTTTGTGAGATTGTTTATGTTAGCAACAATGAAGAAGTAACCATGCAAGAAATTTTCTAAGTTCAACTCGAATTAAGACATTTTTGTTTGATTTTCTCAATAATGGCTACTCCTACGATAAAAATGTATAGGAAAGGAAATACTCCACTTTATTAGTTCTACAACTTTTATTTGAAAAATATTTTGATATGAACAATACTTTACGAGATATGACGAAAATTTCATTTTTTGTCACCAGTAAAGTGGTACCCCTGATTGGCATACGTGATTCATTTTTGCAATTTTCTATTATATTTTATAGTGTCTTTAATATCAAATCTCATGAAAATCCATTTGGTAGAGGCCGAGAACGAACATGCAGATGGACGGACAAACGGACGGACAGACACGATAATAGGTGCACAAATTGGAAGTGCCTAAACGCACCTAAAAATGATCATGGGCATAAAAAAGTTGTTTGGCAAAGATATATATTAATGAAGATTTATTCATTAAACATACTAAATCCTCGCAAATTTCTCCCAAACTTTAAGAGACATCGAAACCAGCGTCATAACATGAAATGTCCTGCTTAACATGTCAATCAAATTTAATTGCAAACAACTTTTTATTTGAATTAAACAAGCTCAAATAAAGTTTTACTGGATTTTTTGTTCTGTACAAGAGAAAAGGTTCCTCCAAAACCCAGGTTAACAGAGGAATCCGAAGAATTTACGACATGAATTTTAAAATACTAGTGGCTCAAGAAGCAGAAAAAACGAACAATATTCAAGCTTTGAAGAAGTATGATGTATCAGAAGTAAATATACGTTTATGGTGGAAACATTTAGAAAAATATAACAGGATGCATCGAGAAATTTATTTTCATTTTATGAGTTTTCATCATACAAACAGTTTTCGAGGAATAAATTAAGCTCATAAACTGAGGGATTACTGTAATGTGTTTTACAATGTTTTTGGAAGATAGAAAATTCCCAATTATTAGCGCATTATTAATGTTTATAAATATGTAGTGAAATGCTTAATACAACTTAATATATTTACAAATTCTAGATGTCTAGTACAGAGAAATCAAAAGTTTTCATTTTCTTTTTTTCAAAATATTTATGGTCGCATAATATTCGAGGTCGCATAATATTCGGGCCAATATGGTGAATAAAATTTTGTTTATTAAGGTTCACAATGACCATGTTAAGCGAGAAAACCTTTTAAAGCGAGAACATCTTAAGCAGGTAAAAAATACATTATTCTTATGGGAAAATTTTTGGAACCAAATGATTTGAACATCTTAGGTGGGAAAACATCTTAAACAATAGCGTATTAAATGCGTTTCACTGTAATTACATCACTCATTTATTTCACAAATTTTAGTGTCCTCTTAAACAACTACTGATAAGACTAAACAGTACAAATTGTGGTGAATAATGTGTTAAATACTCACAGCATAAATGGCCAATATTGCTAACTGGTTATAAGGCCGTCCATTTTTAGGGTTAACAAGCTGAGCCTTCAAATACCACCTGAAAATAAAAATTAGTCAAAATAAGATATTATTCTTCTTTCAAAACCTAAAATAGGCATTCAGTATACAATTGATATGGAATAATATGAGGATGAGAATTAATTTCTACCAGAAGCAATGCAAATGAACATGTTAACTTTAAAAGTTATGTATTTTAAACCCTCGCCAATAATTCCAGCAAGTTGACTTTACTCAGAGTGATCAGTTACTTATATTATGCATACAAAAATACACAGACATTGAATATAAATAGAAAAGCATTTTAAATAAATTATGTTCATTCACTATATTTTTATACAAATAAAAAATTATGGCTGCTGTGGGCACCAATCTTAAATTAGAAACAGGGGTTAAGCATGTTACAATAACAACAACAAGATTAAATTGGAGATAAATGCCCTCTCATGTTGCACTAGTGAAACCATTGATACAATGAAAGTGCACCCAAGAGTAATATTGGTAAAAGACCAAATATAGGCATAATCCAAATTTGGATTTTGACAAATAAGGAAATGAAAAACTTTTTCCCTAGATATACCAAAACCATTAATGTATATGTCTCTCCATAACCTCATAAATAACAGAAACATTAAGTCAAAAGAGGACCCAAATATCCAGAACCATAATAGATATGAGGAAATAAGCATTGGAAGGTCAGTTACTTTTACAAAGGAAGGTGAGTTTCTATCCTTTTTGTTTTCTTTTCTCCTTAACACGGCAGTACTAGTACTCGTGCGGGATGTTGTGGACATCCCAGCCATATGTTTTATGACAGGGTTCCTTTCCTTTGGCTGTTATGACCCCCTATCCTTCAGTAGTTGGAATGGCACGTTTTGAACCTTTTTTGTAAAAATTCTCTGTTTCTTGCATTTATTT
Source organism: Uropetala carovei (assembly GCA_036926305.1). Taxonomy (NCBI): domain Eukaryota; kingdom Metazoa; phylum Arthropoda; class Insecta; order Odonata; family Petaluridae; genus Uropetala; species Uropetala carovei. Next base: position 1,802,832 of record JAXCHB010000089.1, on the reverse strand, counting down.
CTTGAGTTCAAACGTTTTTTCTGTGATGGTGCACCAGTTCACATTGCGAATATCAGTGTTTTTTCTTTCATTCGGACATTATTCACGTTTAATTGGGACCTTATTATTACTATTTGTGGCCCTGGTGTTGTTTTTCATAATTTTTATCGTCATTGAAATAAAAGAATTTTTTAAATTTTTTGTTGTAATTTCCATTTATAGTATATAAATGTACTTCTTTTTCAAAAAAATTATTTTTACAAATATGTGTTACCGGTAAAATAGAATGAACACATTATAATGAGAAAGAAATAAAACAAAACTGAATGAAAATAGAATCAAAAATATCTTTGAGGGGACAAAAGCACAAGTGAAAGTAAAGTTTGCCGGGGCGTGTTGCAGAAAACGGCAATTTCTCATTTGTGCAGAAGTCTTTTGGGGGATTCCTGGTTTTATTTACAGCGCTGACATTATGAATATATCCTGAACATTTATCAACCATTACTTTACCTACTGACATCTGAAAAGTTTCACAAGAATATTCTCAAAATCTTTTTCTTACAGAAATATATTTATAATTCTAAATCATCTTGTATTTTGCTAAAGTTAACTTATAAATAATCACAAACCGTAAAAAAATATACCTAATAAAAATTTATCAAGTACTGATGATAAATTTTTTTTTAACAAAAATACATGTGGGGTGTCAGGAACACCCTGTGCGAGTACTGACGTTTGAATAATTCACACGAATACTGCAGGGTTAAAAAGCCATCATTAACTAGTTTGGGCTATAACAAGGAGCTTGTTTTAGTAAATGTTTTTATGACACAATCAATTTTCCAATGTTAAAAAATGTAACCAGAAACAAGAAGTTTCACAAGAATATTTTCTCATTAAATTACTATTATTTTAGCATTACTTTATGGAATTATTCCATAATGAAACCAGGAAAAATAAAGCATTGATCCACAAACACAATTTTTATTAAAACCATTTTTGTTACAAGGTAAGGTCACTATGTATGACGTTACCTTGTAACGAAACCTGCCAGAATAAAAATTATATATGTGGATCAATACACTGTTTCTTTTTCCTGGTTTAACATTTTCTCACTTATTAAATTTCATTATAATAGGCTTACATGTTTCTACTTTTCTAGATATTTAGCAAAGAATTATAAATTCATTAAATGGACCTCACCATTAGAGAAATGTATAATGCTGTGCCTGTGATTTCTTTGTGATTGCTTACATGCTAATGAACAAATGCACTAGTTACAAAGGTGGATTTACAAAATTCTCAAAAAGGAGCTTATTAGAAAAATTATTTATCAAAGTAAGATTAAATGATAAACCTCATCAGCCCTGTGCCACAATTCTCAGCAATGCTACTAGAAAAAATATTTGGTTGATCTAATCAAAGCTATATGGCAATAACAGAACAAAAACATGACTGAAAAAATCTGATGTGGCCAACACATGACTTGCTCCATATTTGGGGTATAGATATTTAAATTATTATGAATAGCATTATAAGGCAAAGTTATTATTTTGTATTGTAAAAGAATACAGTCATCCTTATTGCCATAAATTACGTATATTTTGAATGTTTACAGAATTCACCACTACATGGTGGTGGCGCTGTATACTGGAAAATACGAAAAAAGTAGAATATCTCCGAAATCGATGGTTCTACGAAAATTTATTTCAAACAAAACTTGGAAGAAATATTATTCTCTACAACTTTGATCCTCACGAAGATGACCAACTGCAATGTTTTTAAGGAGAGATTTGATGGAAACCGAAAAAGCCGATTATTTATAAATAATTCCTAAACAATAACTGCTATGGAAAATTGTTTCAAATGAAAGTTGTAGGAAATTACATTCTCTATAACCTTTGTATAGAATTGTATATACAATAATGATGTTTTAACAGAGAAATATAGCAAAAACCGAATCGGGTTTCGAATAAACCTCGACTTCTGGTTAACCGTTACTGTCCAAAAACTAATCAGTTCTTTGTGCCCATACCAAAGTGTTATATATGAAATTTGGTAATGATATGGCAAGCACTTTTTGAGTTAGAGCGCCCACAATGACATGCACACACACAGACATCATTCCGAAAATAGCCTAACGTATTCTAGGGACCTCAAAACGTGTATTTCTGTTGAAATCTCAAAGTCGATTTATTTCATGATCACAATACTTTCTCATACTACGTATGGAGAAAGTGAAAACAAGGATTAATTGTAAAACTATTACACACCCATAGAAACTGGATCCATTGTTCTTGCACAAAAATTCATTCTAACATAACATCGCTATTGAAAGAGGTTGTGCCAATAAATAACGATGTCCTCTTTTGACGTACATAATCAATGACAAAGTTGATAAAAATTTCTAAACTTCACAGTAACCCTAACCTGCCAATTCTGATTACAACCATAAATATAAAAGTGAGAAAAGAACCACATAAAATCTATACTTAAACACATATTTGAAAAAGCAATGTGTAGTTAGAGGAACTTACTGTCTAGCCTTCCCATAATTGGTGGTCTCATTGGTCTGCTCCTTATAGCGTGCAAGGTCACCCAAAAATATAAGAATTTTTTGAGTTGATATAAGAGCAAGGCCAAAGAAACCAAGCCCTTTTGGTGGAGGATGGCCACTTGATGGATCAAGCCATGACTCTAGAGAGAATTTGTGGGTGCTTTGAAAAAATGCTAACAGGTTCTCCAAGTATGCAGTCCACTATAAAGCAAAAAAAAACACTGGCTTAGGCCATGTAACCATAAACCACTATGGCTATACTCATTGATACAGAGGGTTTCAGTTACATTATCTGCTGATTAGGGGACTTGCTTGCATCATTGAAACAAAATGAGAAAACAAAATGGAAAAACAAGTGTATCACTATCATAATAGCCCTTTAGATGACTCCCTTTAGAATTAATAAGCATTCTATTCAATTTATTTTGAAACTTGTTACCTTAGAAATATTAAAAACCCAAAAAGATGTTTGTCAAAGCCAATGTGTGAAGTAATACGACTAACATACCATAAAAATTAACCATTTTGAGGGAACTTTCAGCAGTGTCTAAAACTGAAGGTAAGATATTAATGAAACAGTGAAAAATATTATCCCATGTCACAACACTCTATGCAGTTTGGTAGGATGGTAAGATTTGTAAGGCAGGAAGGACACTAGGAAACTGAAAGATGTCATTTATCATTTTCTGGATTAATTCATGACAGAACCATTTCCCAGTAAACTTCAAATAATGCAACGTTGAAAAAATTATTGATTTTACTTTCTATAACATTAATTTTGTTGTCGATTTATTGATGGTCTGCCAAAATTTTTCCAAAAAAGGGAGGAGTTTATTTGAGAAGTATGAAACTGAGATGTTCTCCCATAGGCTACTACCAAGCACAAAATGCCAAAGTAAAACACATACCATATATTTTGAGTCTTTCATACAAACAATGCTAAATTAATATAAGTCCTCTTTAGGAACAATAAATATATGAGGCTCTCATGATCTCCAAAAAATAAAATCAAAATGATTCTTTTAAGTAAAACCAACTACATAATGAGCAATAACGATGAAGAAAAAAGCTAACAGATTAATAAAAGTGTTTACATTAAAATAAACACAACAATGAATGATATTAATAACACTTCATGAAGCGATGTCTATTATCACACTAGCATACAAATGAGGAATTATATGAGTTTGTTTATACTGAAATTTGTGTATTGTCAGCAAAACACATTTATGCCATAAGTTCATTCATAGATATTGGAAGAATATGGATTGCCAAGAAAGGCAGGGTTATGACATGGTCAAAGAAGTAGCTAATGCTTATTATTGATATTTTTAATTACAATTATAAAATATATATGAAAAATGTTTAATTGTACTTCTACCATCATTGCTGAACTGTTATCAATCAAGATAGCACCTCGGATGCAAGAACATCCTGCTTATAAAACATACAATAAAAGCAGAAATTGCTAGCCTTTAAAATTCATAAATCTACAGAGACACAATTACCTCCTCAATAACAGCTAACACAGTTTTCCGAAGGAATTCTTTATTTCTTGCTGCTCTGTCTCTTCTCTCCCTCTGCCCATCTTCAGACGCATCTGATGGTGTAGGATCACTAGGCGATGGCACAGGAGCTGAGAGTTCTTTCCTAAGGGGTTCTACGATGTTGTAGAAGGCCACCTTCCATACATGACTTTCAACATTCTCAGCCTCACAGAATTTAAGATCATGGGCCAGTAGAGTTTGTAAGCACCACTGTAAATGCCGCCTGCATGCATAAAACATAGTATCAATAATAATGATAATATACACTTATTTTCTAAATTAAGAGAATAGATTGAAAAACCTGAAAAGAAATGAACTTCTTTAACACATTCACTGCCACAAACTCACATGTGCATTTTGGCGGTTAGCTCCAATGTTCCTTTACCGAAAGAAGGATGGGCATGGAAGATAGGGTCTAGGACTTAAGAGGGGCATACAGTGAAGGTTAAAACTTCTTCTTAGAAACATCTTTTTCTTCTTTGCTCTATTTGAGTGCAAATTTTGTATTTTTTTATTCGAGTGAATGGTTTTCAAGACAAGGTAAATTATTTTTGGTTTATCTCTATTTCATTTTTCATCAATTTTTTATTCAGTTCTTCCCTGATATACGCATACAGATGGACAATGAAACTAATAAGTGCTTTTCAGCACTGACAAAAAGCACTACAAAGTAACCGGCACATGGGAGAAGACATAAATATCAGAGCGGCAGTGAATGTGTTAAACAATCATATTTATAATTAATATAATTTACAGCTGGCTCACTGTAAAATACAGCCATTACTTCTGCATCTCATGCCAATGTGAACAATCCAAACATCAAAACAGTTCAATAACTTTAAATTTACAAATTGACAGAAAAAATAAATTTTACAAACGAGTATTATAAAGGCTTTGATCCACTAAAATAATTGATCCATGTAAGAAATTTGTAATACTAAATATTTGGAGAATTTATCTAATTTCAGATGACTGCCAATTGTACAGGTTAGCTTGGAAAGGCTAAGAAATTTTTCTTAATTAGCATATAACTTAAAGTTGAATTGAACAATATTAAACAGGGAAATTTGAATACATGAAACATTAAATATATTTATCATTTACTCTACTTAACAAATTAAAACCTTTTTTTCTTTCCTGAATTGAAAAGAATTGGAGATGATAGTGAGATGGGTTGTCTGGAGTGGTAGAGATGGATGAATAAAGGATTGTTTTTACAGTAGGTGGCTACAATTAGATGGCAGGTTTTTGGACCTTTCTTTAAAAATAGTCATGTATCAGGAAGAGCAGGTTTTTCTAAATTTGAGATGACATGCTGTAGTAAGTATCACAGAAGATCATAAGAAATGACAAATGCAGTAGCAAAAATAACACATAAGCTCAAGTAAATCAATAAATAAAATTTTAAATGACACTTTCAAAACTGCAAAAAAATTCAATCACCACTAATAAACTATAAAATACAGATTCCACAAATATTGTATGCAACTTTGCAGAATATAATGAATGAATCATATTACTTTGAAAGTAAAATCTCATTTTATTAACGACTTATTTCCCAAAACATGAAATTTTAGTACATAAAGGGGTATGAAAATACTGAATAAATTACATTGTTATTCTTATGGACACGTTTTTACTCAGACCAGTATCTACAAATATGCATTAGCACGTCACAGGATATAGTGATGATAGAAAATGAGGAATCAATACCTGGTCACATTATAAAAATTACAAAAGTTACTTACCGTATTTAGGTACTCGAGTAATACCTGCATGCGTGTAATTTTTAGAGCTAAATATTCTGAAAAAAATGAAATTCGTGTAATGCCCGCACTTCCAAAGTTTCGATTTTGATATTTTATGGCAACATCAGTTGAATAATCTAGCTGAAGCCGAATTTGATGATACAAAATGGAAACAAGCAAATATTTAAGAAGTGACTTCAAAAAATTACTTTAAATACATTTTTCAACATAGGTAATCATAAAAACTTGACATCCAATGTCATTATATGTATTACACGGAGACTACTCAAAAACCTATTTTAGAGTCCAGCTCCTTAGTCTCCCAGAAAGGTTTCATTCTCATTCTCAACTTATTTAATTTAAACTATGTTATTTTCACTAATTTTGCAAAATCTGCCATTTTTTATTTACAAAAAGAGTGGAATTTTAGATAAATAGCATAAAGTTTCATGCTAAAAATAAATCCCTGTGCAAATCAAACAATTTAAAATTTTGCTTATCGTCAATCGTAAAAATAGATTTAGTTCTTTTAGCTGCTCTTCAATGTCTTTCGATTTTAAAGTAATCTTTAAATACCAACCCAAATTGCGCATCTTATCTGCTCTATAACACATACTTAAAACTATACTGACAGAGCAAAAACTGACGTTTAGAAAATCAGAGGTCACACAATATCAAAAATAAACCAGTCACTAGATGCACTGCGACTCGGTTACATAGAAGTGTTTATCACATTTCTGTGGATAAAATGTATCACTTACAGTTTCAGAAAGCACAAATGAACAACTCCAACAGCTACTTAGTGACACCATTCCAACGCTAGATTGTGTTCTTTGCTTTCATACAGCGTATTAAAAGTTAATTCTTTTAGGATTGCTTAACATAAAAGGAACCCAAAGAAATGCAGTTACGGTAAAATGTGATTTGAGCATGTCACAAATTAAAAGGTAATCTTATAGACTTAATTTGTATTTAATGAGAAATATACGCAACGCAGTTGTTTATTTCTCTTTCATCACCTTTTCTATGACAATGGACTCTGCCTGACACTCTGCAATTTACAAAGAATATTTACGTGAATTAGGTTCCCTACTGACAGCTGCCAAGGAATTTTTAAAAATTCCCGATAAATAACGTGCTTATTATATTATTCCGTGCATTTTTAAAAAAAATACCTTGGCTAAAAATTGTGGAGATAAAATGCACCGTATACTGCACCTACCGAAAAATGCCAACTCAATACCTCATGCCAGGTGTTAAGTATTGATTAGGCGTTTCGCGGGTGGCCTATCCTCAAAAGATGAATGGGCAAATCTCATGTAATGTCTGCACCCCAGAGGTGTAACTATGGCAAGGCATTGCCTTGGGGCCTCGGCCCTTGGAGCCTCAAGGCAAAAAAATTATTGTAATATGAAATAAATCAAAAATGTTATATTTTTTTAATTTCTAAAATATAAAATAAAAATTTAAACCATATGTATAAATATTTAATTCTGTTATGAAGGCCTCATTTTAATTATTTGCCTTGGGGCCTCAAAACTGAAGTTACGCCTCTGCTGCACCCTCCCTTATGATGGAAACTTTTGGAGAAAAAAGTGGGTATTACACAGGTAAATGTGGCAATTACTTTTTTCAATGAAAAAATGCAATGATTTACACAAACTGAAATCTGAATGTAATATTATTTAAACTGCATGTTAATACAGAACAAATAAAAACAGATGCTTTATCTGCCTAAATTTTAATCAGAATTAAGTACAAATGTTTTTGTGAGTTACCAAACATATCTATAAAAAGTACACTTCATATTTTTAATTTTAGAGATACTGATTTTATAACCCTAAAATTTGTAGCTACAATCAATTTAAAATTACAATTAGCAAGGCATGTAAACTAAACTATTATAATTTTTAAAATAGCATGAACATCCTAAAATATACTGGCAGAAAGAATGATTTATTATGCAAAAATTCCAACTCCAACAAATACCTATCAGTAAAAACATTAAAGGACTTGCTACATAAGCATTCTACACATATGTAAACAGTAAAAACACAGAAACATTGGAAAATTTAATTTCATGCCTTTCACCTGCTAAGATACAAAAATTGTGAAAATACTTTATTGTAGGTGATGCAAAAAAGATAACTCACCTTAAGCTGGTCACCTGTTCCCACTGCTCCATTATGCGCCCTCTTGATAAAATCCAGCGAAGCTCCATATCTGCCCTTTCAATATCCATCAGTATAAGAGGGCAATGAGATAATCGAGAACTGCGTACAGGAAAAGAATATAAGGTCCTTCTAACAGTTATTGAGCCATCTATTATAAACATACCAAAATAGCAATATAAAGATTTACATAAATTAAAAGAATTCATTAATAATTTTCTCTTCCTATTAAAGAAATATGAAAAGAAATATTTTTCTACAATAACTATGGTATGATTAACTCAAGTAATTACATTTCATTTCAGTAGTCTTAACATTTAACTCTATACTTGACAAAAATTCAATAAACCAGTCAAGAAGATACAACTAAAGAAGAACAAACAATAACTGCTGAATAACAGAAACTTTAATAATAAATACCCAAGGACTACTATCTTATTACACCTTTATCTTCACTCAAAATTACTTTTAGAAACCAAATTATTAAGTGTTAGAAAAAAAATAAATGCAAAAGCTATTATTAATTTCATCTAAGCTGTCAACAGAAAATTTCAAATAACAGTATCCAGTAAAAACGACTACCACTGAATCCACATGTTCAAGGCCATTAATTGGCAATTCACATATAACCCTTTGAATTGATATCAATGCTTCCATCTTTTACCACTCACCTATCTGAATAAGGATCGTACCAACTAGGCCGATCACTTCCGTGTTGCTGCTCCATCGAAGAAGCCATATATTCACCCGAATAACCCATTCCAACAGGATTAACCATGCCCATCGGAGACGACATTGGAACCATAGGAGCATTACGGAGAGCAGGATGTATCCCAATGGAACCGCCTACTCTTCTAGCACCACTGGGAACTAAGATAGGATGACCTGGATCATTGGGGTCATAAAGGACTCTCTGCGAAAAGTGTAACCTCGAGTCACTTGGAGCATGAGGATCTTGATGAATGGGAGGACGAGGCGGAACGTGTTGAGGGTGACGAGAGGAGTAGTGCAAAGGAGGTGGCCGAGGAGAAGGAGTCGGAGAGATTGAGGCAGGAGGAAGGATGAGGATTCCTCCACGTTGGGGCACGTGGCCAACTTCCCAGTTCTCTTCTCTCGAATGAGTTCCACCTTCTCCACTCTCGCTGTTGACCCTTTCTCGTTCCCTCTCCCATTCCCTCTCCCTTTCTCTTTCCCTCTCTCGTTCCCTCTCCCTTTCTCTCTCCTGTTCCCTCTCGTGTTCCAACTCCCTTTCACGTTGTCTGTCTTTATCCCTGTCCTTATCATTCCTTCCCCTCTCGACTCTACCTCTGTCTCCTCCTCCACCTCCTCCTCTCTCCAGCTTGTTGTCCTTTGGAGGATCCGTCCGATCCACTTCCCTCCAATTCAGTTCCCTCCCTCCTCTCTCCTTCTCCCTTTCTTTTAATCTTTCCCTCTCCTTCTCCCTTTGCTTCTCCCTTACTCTGGCCTTCTCCCTCTCACGGTTCCTGTCTTTTTCCCTTGCCCTGTCCCTTTCTCTTTCCCTCTCTCTATCCCTCTCCCTTTCGCGTTCTCTTTCCCTGTCCCGTTCTCTATCCTTGGATTTTTGCCTCATTCCCTTATCCCTGTCTTGGTCCCTTCTGCCTTGATCTCTGCTCAAGCTTCTACGTGGATTCTCTCCATCATCACCCCTCCCTTCAGGTTTCCTGTAATTCCAAGGATGAGTAAATATTAATAATAATAGTATCCCTTCAAACATTTTTTAAAAATACCTTCAAACTTGGCATTTCTTCTCATCCAATGCCATTAATTCAAATAATATTCTCTTTCCCTATCATGAACCAGTCATTAATAACCTCCAGCCAAGAGGACTTCCCCAATGAATGTTGTTCCTTCTAATATGCCACCAAGGGTATAAGTGCAACAAAGGATATTGGCACAATGAAAGGAAATCAGTACAGTCATGCCTCGTTTAGCGCAAAGGATACGTTCTGAACGGTCTTTGCGTTAACCAAATTTGCACAAAACAAACCGATTATAACATGTATTTAGTAGTTATCAGTTCGCAAAATTGCAGGGTTCACTAATGTTACTTTTTTATTTATTTAATATTAATTATCATTAAAAATCAATATTAATACAATTTTAAATTTTTTGCAGCGGTGCTCGCATTTATGCATAGATCGCTACGTTCTGCGAGTTATCATTTTTGTCACTGCAGCGCTCAAATCTACGCGTAAATTACTTATTGTATGTGTGGGGGTATTCACCATTTCCAATAATTGCTTGAAATTTGTCAGGAAACTTTATAGCTGCATCTTTATCAGCGCTTGCTGATTCACCCGTAAAATGAACGCTATGTATATTTGTGCGGCGTTTAAAATTTTGAAACCAACCGGAACTGGCATGAAAAGTTTCTGAAGAATCTCTACTCTTTTCTTGCTTTAGAAATTCAAACAGGGAAAGTGCTTGACTAAGGGGCATGTGTTCATTAGAACGGTTAGAATCAATCCACAACATTAGCAGTTTCTCCATTTTTTCAAGCATATTACTAACAATAAGTGATTGTGTGAGTTTCTTTGCAGTTACTGCACTGGCTGCTTCAATGGAACTTTTTATTTTGTCTTTATTTAACAAAATTGTATGAATTGTAGAAGTTGTAAAGTTAAACTTACGTGCAATATTGCTCTGATGCTCACATTGTTCAAAACACTGAATCACTAAGTTTTTCCTCAAGATTTATGCTTTTCCTTGATAATTTAGGATTATTTTCTAAACTTTGACTGCCTTTACTCAATTTTCTCCTCTCTGCCATGATCGCCATGATCTATCAAAATTATTTCCTCCTATTTACTGTTAAAATGTTATTTTGCCATAGATACCATATTTACTCGTGTACCCCAGGCACATTTTTCCCAAAACGCCGGGGGGAAAAGGGGGTGCGCATCTTACATGAGTATTTCTCAACAGGTTATATAAATTGTGAGTATTGATAGTAAATGCTCTGCAATATGCTTGCATCTACGTTTATATTCATAAAAGACATCGAATTCTACGAAGTATATGCAAATTTATGCGACCAAGCAAGCACTGCAGGCAAAAACTCGAAAAATTAGGCAGAAATAATACGCCGACTAACTGATAACTATAGCTCAATGACTACTGACGGTTTACCGGCTTGAAAATAGATAGGTTCAAGTTTAGTCCTTTTCCCTCATCCACCTCAAGGAATTCAGAGCAGTGAAATTTTGTTGTGAATGAAAGATTTCATCGTTCAAAAGGAAGACGGAAATCCACATCTCAAGTGTTTGGACTTGTTTGTTCTTAACCTTCCAATATTTACTCAAGAGACGATATGCGAAAAAACTCCCCATCCACCTAAGGATGATGAACAAATAATTCGTGAAGCTCCACATCTGTTAATAATATTACTTCAAAAACAGTAGTGGGGACGAAGTTGCATAATAATACAACAAAAACAGTTAAGGGGTTAACAAAAGAGGACTATCAGTGAGGATGTTTCTGTTATTATCATCATAAAAGGATCATCCAATAAATTGCATCACGTAGGAGGGAGAAGATGCTTAACTTGAGCAGAACTTGTTTCAGGGAGTGGGAATCGGTGACTTAAAAAAAAACTTACTCTGGCTCAAATTAATTTTTTCCCTCTGAACCAGCCCAAAAATAGGAGTGTGCAGGTTACATGAATAAATACAGTATTAAACAAAACACCTCAAATATGTCATTGGAACTGATTACGTGAAAATAGCTTTCCTTTATTTTTTTAAGCAAACAAAAGCCAGCAATAATGTGCACCGTGAACAGTATTTTCATTATGCAGTACGTACCATGCATACAGTATGTATTTTATTAAAAAATTAAAAAAAATGTATATCATGGGATTTCAACTGCGCTATATCGAAATTGAGCTAAACAAACATGCGCTAAACGAGGCATGACTGTAGTTACAGGTAAAAAAAATACCATACATTTTCTCTTTTTCTTTGATTTTGCACTTTTAGTCCATTTACTTACATTATATCATAAACATGAAAATTTTTACTCAGGACAAGCAATCAAAAAAGGTTACTTGTTGCAAATTATTTTTAAAAATATCTGAAAGACATTCACAAATAAAAAATTATAATTGTCTCTGCTACACCAGTATAATCACTTAAGTTTCAAACATTGAAAAATTAAATACTTCTCTTAGATATCCACAACAGCCATAACAAGGTTATAAAAAAATCAAATGCACATTTCAACTACAAAGCACCAGTCTTTAGTGGTGATTCACAAAAAGTAGATTACTATCAATCACAGCATTTAAGTCAACCTGTTGCTTAGCCCTTTGATGCTCAAGCGGCCAATACTTCTCTTAGATATCTACAACAGCCATAACACGGTTATAAAAAAATCAAATGCACATTTCAACTACAAAGCACCAGTCTTTAGCGGTGATTCACAAAAAGTAGATTACCATTAATCACAGCATTTAAGCCGACCTGCTGCTTAACCCTTGGATGCCCAAGCAGCCGATATATCGGCTGGGCATCATCATCTCAAAAAGCTCACGTGGCCGATATATCAGCCGCAAAGTTAAACTAACATAATTAACAAATGGAAACACATTTTGCATTACAAATGTTATGAAATGGAATCTTATATATTACTTATAATTCGTGTAAAATATTTTTATTTTGTTTAACATTTTTTTCTATACGATAATATTTCAGTCTTCTTTTCACGATTATTCTTGCCACCAAATCATCGGCAAAGCTTCATAACTTAAATAATGGAAAATTATTGAAACTATTATTCTAAGAATGATAGATATAATGCTCATACTTTTTCATATATCTTGCAGAAACTTTCTGCGGTATTCATTTCAGTCTTGGTATATTTTTTCCCCGATAATGTTTCAGTTTCCTGTTCATATGAAACACAATGTTGATTCAACAGAGTCAACTAAGTAAGGAAAGGCTTACGATAAGTACATTGTCATCAGAATTATACATAGTGAATGCTGAGGCATGTTTTTCTCTTGTGTTGCTTGTGATACGCTCTGAACAAAGCAGTTTTTTATATGAAGGCTACTCAGTTGGTCGTGCAGACATTGAATTGTAATTGTAATAAAAAACATAGATAAACAAATTTTCACCTATTTATAAAATAGTAAGTTCTCTATCAAAAAAAATATTATAACCTAATAACAAGAAAATATTGTTAAGCTACTTTATGTGACAATTCATTTTTTTATAAAAATAAAAAATTATACTTTGGTTTTAAATTTTTTAAATGTTAACCACAGAATTTGTACAAAAACTGAAATTTTTGTAATAAATTATGTCTTCCATTCATAAGAATATTTTCAATACCCTTTTAAAAAAATACAGCTACAGTGATTTTTAGAAAAATATACAAAAAATGTCAAAATTTGCTTGAGGTTTTTGGGATGAATACCAAAAATGGATTGAGAGCGAAAGGGTTAAGTCAACCTGGATTATTCAGCTTGAAAATGGGCATTTAGGCTTAAATCCCCTATATAAGTTGACCTTTTGCTTCACACGTATTTTAAGAAAATACTTTTCAGACAAATCAAGGTCCCATGCAATCAAAACTTTGAATAAACATCTCAATGATTTGTTGATTGAGAAATACACAGGAGTTCAAGTGGCATGTATTACATTGCACCATATTACTGACAATAAATAGGCACCCTCATCATGGCTCCTCTTGCGAAAAGGATGAAATATGAAGCTGGTTTTAATTTAACAAAGAATACACTAAAATATCCATTGACTATAAATCCACCATTAATTACATCATACATCATTTATGCATTTAAAAAATTACTTCATCCATCCTCTGACATGCTCAAGTTAACCTGGGTGCAGAAAAATCTGACAAGATAGAGTATACTCGGGTTAGGCTAAGTTCGTGGCATAGCAGAGTTTTCTCAATCTAGTTATGCTTTTCAAAAACCAAGCATAATGCAATTGCACAGTCAATAACACTGAAAGCATAAGAAATGTAGTAGGGTCACCGCAAGACAGATTTGTGCAAAGCGAATACCTCCTGTCTTTTGAAGACAATCACCAATTAATTTTTATGTTAATCCAGATGGGAAATTATTACAATTTTTTAAAACTATTTTTTGATGAGGAAGTTATTTTGTTAATTGTTAATGAAACAAACTGATATGAAAGTCAATCTCTAGGTGCAAAACCATTCACCTCAAACTGCATGAAAATAGACATCCTAGTACCAGTTCTAAAATTTTTTTTCTGAAATTGTGAATTTGCCTGATTAGGAATTTTATTGGTTCAGGAGACCAATACTTTTTAACCCCATTGTTTCGTAATACCATGTCCTGCAAAAGAATTGTGGGAATTTGGCAGTATTTGCAATTTAGTGACAGCGAGTCTCAAAATGCAGAAAGCCACCAGAATCCGAAACTAAATAAAAATTTGGACAATTTTCCATGACTCGGAAGGAAAATTTTGAAAAATATATACACCAAAATGGGATATCTTAATTGAAAAAGTCTTAATGCTCTACAAAGGAAGATTGGGATGGATTCAATATATTCCACAAAAATGCAAAGTTCATAATGGAAACATTTATTCTCTCTTAAGCAAAATCTGGTAATGTATGGTCATGCATTGTATGTACAAGAGAATAAACTCTTTTGGACAAGGAATACAAAAATCTTCCCATGATGACACAGGTACTAATGAGTTTAGTGGATCACTTGTTGAAAAGAGATACTAACAGCCGATTTGCTAGTTTTTTTTTGCAAAATGCAGTGGCATACTGATAGGCCCCACAATCCCTGCAATGTGGAGGCCTCTTGAGATTTGGGGAGTCCCCAATCATTCAAACCATACTGACAAAGGCGTCCATAGGGGGGCCCTGTATTATTTGCTGTGGGGAGGCCCCCAGATTTTCCGGTATGCCCTTGACAAAATGTGAAAAGTTATGTCACATACTTTGAAGAACAAAAAGTTGAAAAATGGAAACATTGTTTCCCCTAAGGCAGGACAACTGCTTAGAATGCCCCATCCCATTCACCTCTCAGGTAGGCACTTCCCAGAATTAATACCACAAATTGAAAGGAAGAGGAAGCCTGCCCAGCTGCGTTTATTATGGCCAAAAGCGAGATGAGAAGGGGAAATCAGTGAGGAATGAAAATCGGTACTTCTGTCAGACTTGCAACAAAACTCTGTGTGTTGTATCTTGCTTTTGTATATACCACAATAGTGCAAACATTTAACTTACATTAAAATGTACATAGCTAATTATTTTAGTATTTAGTATATGTTACTACTGGGTTCAAGAAAAATATTATTGAATATGTGTATTTAAAATTTGTAATATTATTTGTAATAAACAATTAAAACAATAAATGAATACATTTCCATTATTGTCTACTGATGAGATTTCCAAATGAAAATAAAAAATGTTATTTTTTCAACCAAAAATTGAGAAAAAAGCAGGGAAGCAGTTAAAATAGATCATTTGAATTTATAATTATTTATAGGTATATAAAGGTATTTAAAGGTATATAAGGTTATTATTTTAAATCTTAAACAACAAATCTCAGCTAAATAAATCGTAAACACTGATTCAATAACGCAATCATCTGTGCCAGAGGATTAGTCATATTCAACTACTATTCTATATCAACCGCCCAGAATTCAAGGTCTGCATTTTTATACTCGGCACTAAATCAACCATAGGTTTTTCGAAGATCTTTATGGCTCCAAAGGTCGACTTAAATGCCATGATACACAGTAATTGCTTACTATGCAATTTAGTTTCAGCCATAATATGAACTCAATAACTCTCAAGCAAATGTATGATATGCTTACTTTTTCCGGCGCTTCTTGCTCCTTCCACTTTTTCGCACTTCTTCAGGACCCCTTTCACCAATACTTCTTCCCTGCCCAACACCACCATTTTTACCGGGTCTTTTATCCCTGGGAAGGGATGCCATCCCCGAGTCGCTGGTCACATCATTAGTACGATCATCCCCTTCATCTCTCACATCATCATCATCTGGATCTACAGTCCAATCCTTCAAACAAGAAAGTAAAATTATATACACCTTGAAGCAGAAGACAGAATGATAGCACATGCAAATCCTCCACATAATTCTGAAACAAGAAAAATAAAAACTTGAACAATTTACATGGGTCAAAAAGTTTTTTAAAAAATACTAAGAAAACTATTGTTAAATCTTCAAGAATTGAAAGTAGGGCCAAAATTTCATTTCAAAGTTCTTAATTTCATCATAAGAAAAAATAACCAGCTTCATAAAATTCTGTTAGTCAAGGAAAAGAAAAATTGTCCAAAAAACTACAAAGTAACCGACAAAAGAATGGATTAAGCGGAACTAAAATATAGGTCTTCAAACTGGGTTATGTGGAAACCAGTACGGCAGGGGCCCACGGAAGATTTTGCATTATAAGGATGATATTGAACAATGTTTAGGTTAGGTTAATTTGGTAAATCACAAAGTGAAAATTATAAGAGAGTGCAAAATGTTAAGCTTAACCAAATGCACTACTTTTAGCTAATTTGTACTTTGAAAAATTTTACTCCTTTACTGCTTCTTTCAAAAGAGTTGTACACTTTTTCAAACTTGCACTGCATTGTATATGTGAGAATATTTTGCATTTGATTTTTGAAAAGTAAATATGCTTTAACTTCTTATCTAAAATTTTATTCTTGTTTAATTTACATTATTCAGCTTTTAATTAAGTGCAGCCCTCAGATAAATATAAACCATCAAATGCGCCCTGTAGGTGTGAAAAGTTAGCGCAACCCTGCTGTAGGGGCTCCGCGAATAGACAGAGGACGAGACCCAATACGTTCTTCCTTCTCTTATTTACAGCAGGAAAGATGAGCTTTCCTTGTAAACTGTATAATGTAAGATACATAAACTATGTTAATTACAATTACAGTGATTATAAAACTAATATTATTGTGATTTGACTTTCCATCTCTTAGTCACAGTTCTGCGAGAAAAAATATTTGAATATAAGGGTTCTATGGTTTCAAAAAGTTTGAGAACCCCTGATCTAAAAGACTGTCAATCTGATAAAAGAATCCAAAGTAAACTAATATGAGATTGGAATTCAAAAAACTATAATCTTGAAAAAGATACCAACCATGTGCGTGGAATTCTTATGTGGTAAAGAGGTCGAAGAAGTCTCTTTGCTTCTCCAATCTCTATTGTGCTGCTCTGTTGGTGCTGTGCTAGCTGGAAGAGGGCTGAAGGAACGTGGCAGCTCTTGTGGTGGGTGTCCTAAACTGCGTGGCTGTGTATCAAGGTCCATGAGCTTAGGCCGAATTGGTTCTACATAACTGTTCCTTCTGTCATCAGAGGCCATTCCATCCCATGGATTGCTCCCACTCCTTCTCCTAAAACATACATAAATATTAAACATTAACATATATACAGCAAATTCTGCTATAAACAAATTCATTGTTTATTCATAATGATGAAAAAAACTCTTTTGTAGCTCCATCAAAGGATCTTAGTATACTTTTTTCATAAATAAAGATTCTGAATACATTTGCTCATTATTTCCTTCCAGCTTAAAACCACAAACAGAACAGAAATTTTTATATTTTAGTAGCAAAAACCAGAAATATGACTGACCCTCTATAATAATTTACAGCTGAAATTAATATCAAATTTAAGAAAACCTATAAAGTAAAAATAATTATGCAATAAAGACTTTAAATGCACTTAAAAACTTATACAGGGAATAACTAAAGTGCCCCCTGCTTGCCCAAAGTTATAAGTTGAAAAAATTTCAAAGTAATAACCTTAACCCTTTGAGTGCCATGCGATGATATATCGTTTGCTTCTCATGCCAGAAGTGCCAACGACAATATATATCGTTGTCTCTCTGTAATGTTGTTATTATGTATTACTTATCATGGTAGCACTTTTAACCCTCTGAGTGCCACACGACGACATATTGTCGTTTGCTCCTCATGCCAGAAGTGCCAACACAAGTACGTATCGTTGTTCACGTAGACCGAATTTGTAATCGTCAAAAACATAAAAAAAAAGAATGGCACTTCTGGACATACCCACCAAAATAGACGTGGCATTCAAATGGTTAATATTACTTTATTGGCTAAGGAATTACACCTTTGTAAATTTTACCCATTTAAATGAAAGACCAATTATAGAAGGCTTAAGGCTTTCTGAAACTAAATAAAATATAAATGTAACAATTACCAAAGAAACAAAGCATATCATAAGTGTTATTTCCGCATTGATACATTTACAGCAATGTTTCTTGTTTAACCAAAGTTATGCTCCAGTGCTTAGAAATTACAAAATAACCTTTCCCCACACTGCCATTCACCTAAGATTTACCAACATTTGAAAAAGAAAATAGAACAAATTTCCTTGATTCTGGTAAACTGTTTAATCAGTTAATTAACAATTTATAAAAAATTTACAAATTGTAAGTTAAGGTAGATAAGTCATTTAATAATTTTCCAGTTGTTCTGGTTTAACATCACTACAACAAATATGCAAAGCTGTAACTATTGAAATAAAAAGATAAAAAATGAAATGTGTAATTCCCAGAAGTTTTGCTCAACAAACAGAAAATTATTTTGCATTTATTTTTAAGGGATGCATGTAAAATTTAATAAATAACTGTTTGGCACAAATATGGTATAGTACACATAATTCTTAGTGGTAGAACAATAAGAATTCAAAGCAAAGCTTAAAATAAATCTTTTGTGTATCAATATTTTTACGTGAATGCTGAAGATAAAATGGTCAGACAAGATGACAAACAATAAAGAAAATAAAGAAGAACAGGAGAAAATAGAACAATATACAGATTATAATAGGAAGGTAAATTTGTCATTACCTGAGGAGAAAAACAATAATTAAAGACATGTTAGAAGGAAAACTGGACAGAAAGAGAGAAAAGGTATCAGCTGATAGACAACTTGAAAGTGAATGAAAGTCACCATAAATGAAGAAGGTGCAGAAAACATGAGCATAATGAGAATGTTTTAGGTAATAATAATCAAAGACCTGTCTACAGACAGATTACATATGATAATGATGATGATGACATTTACCTATATCTGGAGTGCTCTCCTGATGGTGTAACAGAGCGAGGTGACGGAGGTGGTGTCCTCCAGCTAGGTCTTCGCCCTCCGCCTCCAATGTTTCCAGCCATTACATCACCAGGGTAGCGACACACTGTGTTTGATGTTTCTGATAATCGATCTGGTGTAAGAGATCTTGAGTATCGTGGTGGTATAAGAGATGATGAAGCACCAAGGTTATCACCTCCGATACGGCCCTCACCCCCATCACGCCCACGGCGACCTCGTCCTCTGCCACGTGATGCACTCAAAGCACCGCTGCTGGAAGTAGGTGGGTTTGCAGGCTGCCTGCGACGATTGCTACCCCACTGATGCTGAAAAGTCACAGAGCTGCCATCCCAATCCTCCCCTCCAGAATCATACTGACGGCGCCCAGTGCCATTTCCACCTCCACCACCAGCTTGCCCTTCTGCATCTCCACCTCCACCACCATCCATACCAAGCTGTTTACGTCTAAGTCTAGGAGGCAACTCTATACTAGGTGGCGCACGACCTCTGCCAGAACCTCCACCTCCTAATGGTTGTCCTCCAACACTACCCACCGAGGCTCCACTACCTCTACGACCCGAAGGAGGCTTTGCTTTAACCCTTCCTCCATGATTGCTACGGTCGTCCAAATCATCATCTCTGTTGTCTCGATAATCGCCAGCATCGCCCCCGAAACAGAATCCGCCGTCTCGACCGCCATTACGCATCAAGGATGGAGATGTCAGAGGATCAGGAATTGGATGAAGATCCACTAGAGAGGGAATATGACGCCTCTCTTCCTGTGGTGATCTGTTCCTACGATCAACGGCTACTTCTTCCCTCGCACGGTTATCACCATCACCTGTGTTGTTAAAATTACGGTTGCGATTACCAGAAGACCTTTTAGATCTCCTGCTATCCCTCGAATGAGGTTCGCTATGGCAATTCCCAGGCGCTGAGATGGGGTCGTGGTTGCTGCTATCTCCTTCTTGGTTACCATGATGGTCTTCCGATCTAGTGTTTCCCCCATCTCCGGAACCCCTTCCCCGTCCTCCAGCCTCATCTCCTCGCTGGTCTGAAGCTTCTGACCTTCGTCGGCCGCGATCTCCCTTTTTAGATCGCGAAGATTCCCTCTGATCTATAGAATGTTTGGAAACTCCAAAATTTCTACGAGGAGAACCATCGCGAAGTGCACCTCCATCTAATGAGGACTCGACCTCAGAGGCCTCCCCACCATTCGGCTGCTCACGACCGTCGTGTGATGTCGAGACCCTTCCCTTTGGTATGTAACGAGCCTGCTCTGGTTTCTTCGCTTTCCTTCTACCCGAATCACCATAACCACCTCCATTTCCTTCATCGTGACTGTTAACGTCTGTTGATGGAGTTTGCTCACGGCTTTCACGTCCACCTCTTCCAGAAGACCGACCTATCGACCTTGTCGAGACAGGAGGTCCAGGAGGAATGTCCCCCCGAGATGGTGTGGATTCACGACTGTCTCCCTGGATTGACCTTGGTCCTGAAGAGAATCCACCATAATCCCGACGGCTGCTATTTTCCAAGTTTGAATCGTTAGGGCCTTTCTTCCCTCTGGGAGGCTGATATATCGCTATTGAGGGTTTTCTGATGCCACCCGCGGATTGAGTACAGTTGCCAAAATTGCCTTTTCCTAAATTATTCCTTGAATCTTCCATTGAGTGAGAATCACTACAACCTATATCAGTTCTGCGACCTCCACCATTTGATTCTTCTGACTTTCGCAGAGGACCACTGCCTGGTCTATAAACTTCTTGCCCAAATTTGACGCGACGCATAACACCAGAGGTATTTTCAAAGTCTTGATCTCTTTCTCTCATATCCATCGTTTCATCTAAAATTTAAAATAGTGATACACTTAAGAGCACAATTTATTGATTCGAAATATAAAATTAAAAATTTTCGATGGTTATTTAAAATAAAAGTATAAAGAAATCTCGTGACTGCGAACACTATGAGAAATCATAACGCACACCAAACATTTAATAAATGAGAGCTAAATTTCTTCTTAATGAAACACGAAAGGTTATAAATAACCATTGGATACAAACTTTTCAATTTTTAAAGGAGGAAGCAATGAGAAAAAACAGACTACGACACTTGACCAGTGATTCGTTTACACTATGCATATCACAACATTGTCCCTCTCGAGATTCATTTATCTCATTTGAGCGGAAGAGATAATATTAATGCTACTAACAAGAAGGATATGACTAAGATATGCCTTTGAACAAATTACACTTAAGTTTACAAGTTTTGCTAACTATGAAAGCATTACCTTGGTAAGAGTTTATCCAATTTCCATTTCTACCTCGAATATTGTCCGCCATGACGGTAGACCTGAGTGAACTTAGCTTACAAACTGCCTCAGTAACTTTTACCATACTACGAAAATCAACACCGGATGATGATAAGATAAAACCATTTAATCGGTTGAGAAAAGCTGCTTATTCTATTTCAACATGATTTTTATATTATTTCGTATATATTAGCGTGATTACCTGGAATTTAACTTCCAAAATACTTCACGTTAGATGTATTTAAAATACGCAACGGTTGGATAACCTGATGCGTTGTCCATACTGTATTTTTATTCTAACGAAGCTATTTTCATTCTGTGTAGTAATTGCGCTCTAGCTGAAATGGTTTCATTTTGAATTGTTAACGATGAGCTTAAAGGATAACTTATCTTAGTTTTTCCATATCAATAGACAAAAGACAACAGGTATGTGATCATGTTTGTAAGGAACTGTCCTTCGCAGCTGATCACTATTTCGTGAATTTTTACTTTTGTAATTCATAGTCAACCTCTTTATTCATTTATTTCAATACAGTTATGCGTAGCTTATCTCATTTCACTTTACCATACTTCGAAATAGCTCGATGTATTTATTGTTTACGTTTTACTAAGAAAAACCATTGCATTTTATATGGTAAACTTATTTATTAATGACAACATTGCTTTTTGTGGTAAAATTTTCAGAATTGACAACATTCATTGCTTAACAATCTCAATACCACCACTCTTGGTAAATTAGAAAATGATAACCATTCATGGAATAATTGCGATCGTGCCACTTTACAAACGAAATACAATACTGGGGAGCAACAACAGGTCTTCTAACTAAATACACCTGTAAAGGGCAACATTAGAAGTGAACCGTTTCATTGTGAAACAATGCACATGGGAATGTATAGGTTAACAAAAGGTTTTGTATTCATTTTTATTTACACATTTTCCTTTATTAATGCTTTTCAATCTTAATCACCACAAAATGAGCAGCCGTGGCCTTTTACAACTTTTGCCTTTTGGTTGAAGGAAGAGTGAACTAAGTGACGGCTAAGGCTATTTTTCAAGAATGAGGAGGTTCCACAAAAATTAGGGTAGGGTAAAAACAGCACAAACAAAATGATTACATGGTAAAGAATCGCTTGAGCACACAGGCCAGATAAAATAAAACTAAAAACGAGAATATGACAACACTTTGAATCACCATTTTTTATTTTTTACCACAAATCATCACATATCATAAACTGCCAAGAATCAGTGATGGCATTGAGGAAGAGATGACCACTGAGTATGAGGGGAGGGGGACAAAGGAGTTGGAGAGGGGGCAGTGGCTCGAGAAACACACAGCTGGGCAAACCTTTGTCTTAAGGTTTGCCTTAACTCCTGCCTTCGCTGCGCAAGATGGCGGATTCTAGTCTTGAATTCCCGGACTTCTTCAGCCGGAATAAAACTACCCCCTTCATCTTCTTCTTCTGAAGAACATGACTCCTGTCAAAGAAAAAGGATATATTCTGTGCGTCTTCATCAAATAATAGAAAATTTCCAAACATTCAATAGTTATATCACTGACCTCCAACATTTGCTGTAGAGTAAGTATGAGACCACCTGCAGCTCCAGGTTTTCCTAATGGCCAGGAAACAGGGACACTTCTAGCATCCCCATTGCTTACTTCTCCTGGATTACATTCCCCTATTTCAAGGATTGAAAAAATATATAAAACTATCTTACAAACAAATGTCAAACAAGATTGCGGATAAGTTTTAATGAATCTAGATTCCTGACTATTAAACAAGTCCAACACATTAGATTTTAAGTTCTAAATGTATACCTCATAATAGTAAAAATATGCAAAGACATCAACATGAATGGGAAAACTATTTATTAAAACTGTAAATGAAAACTCCATTATGTAATTGAATGAAAAAATAGATGTTTACATTTCCATGTACCTTACCAACAAATAAATCACAAGGAAACTATAACATACTCCTTGACTGTGCCGGATTTAGGCATAAGTCATCATAAGCCATGGCTTCAGGCCTCGCTATCCAAGGGGCATCACCACCTCCAAAATTATAAAAAATGATTGCAACTATTGGAACTTTACTGCAAAACACATTCTAATTATTTTCTTTGCAAAATGATCATTGTGCTTATAATCAATAATAAATTAGCTTCCATTATTACATTTTTTTTCTTTTATGAGGATAAAAATCTATAATTACATGTTTGGGGGTCTCTTCGCATGCTTTGGCTTAGGGCTTCATCATGTCTAAATCTGGTCCTGCTCCTTGACAGGGACTAACATTAAGGATTAAAGTTCTATTCATGATTATTGATCTGAAACCCACTATTATACTAAATCTACAGAGAATAAAATAAGGGAAAATATTATACAAACGGAATATTGCTTAAACATAGCTGCAATATTTTAAGGTTAACAAGATATTAGAATTAAAATGATCAATAATAATAACTGTTTTAGTAAATCCAAACAGTTACTAAAGTGACATTTTATCTTACATGGCATTTTGAAATATCACTAAAAATAAATTTATTACCAACTTATCACCATAGGTCATAAAAAAAGTAGTTGAGGAATATCAAGATATGTAAAAATAACGGGAAAATTCAATAAGTGGATATTATTACATCCTAATAACTATAAGATCTTTCTAATTATTTGAATTACACTTAGTTTTTAAAGGATTTAATGTAATTCTTTCAAAATGAAAGCATCATATGCACCACGTTGCAATCCTGCCTCAAACAACACCTTGTTGAGAAAAACCTATCTTAAGTATTTGAACACCATTTAAAGAACATGCTCAAACACATTCATGTACAGTACATGCTGCTTAATTTCTAACATTAAAAAGAAACCTTTTTTAAACCTTTCAAGACTGGAGATGTCGTGCATTGTCTGACCCTAAAAGTCCTGAGAAATTTAACATGGCCACCATATTTTGGAATACAAAAAATTATTATTTCCTTTCTAAACATTTTTATTAGAAAAATGAAAATGATTTGAATAATATTAAATGGTCAAGTTCAGTGATATTCCAGCATGATATCCTGATTTATTTTACACAGGTTTACCTCACATTGCTTACAACCAAAACCGGTCCAATTTACGTTCTGTAGCCTGGAAAGTTCCTGCAAAGCCACTTGTCCTCGACAATACTTCATTCAAATTCAAAACCGAGGAATTCTTCACCAAAATAATTCTCAATTCATAATCGAAAGATGATGAATTGCCATATCAAACAAAAACTGAAAATTACTTTGAAATGCAAACATGAAACAAGCCACCAGACACACCATTTCTCATAGTTATATAGAATACTACATCTTTGTGGCGAGAAAAGTCGGCAAATCAGAGTTTTTGGAGGCAGATTCGTAAACGTACTTTTCAGGCAGTCTCGAGTGCTCTGGCCGTTCTGACCAGCCAATGTTTCGGGTGTTCTCGGTTGTGGAGGGTTAAACTAGATTTAGTTTTGAAGTTCTGCATTTGATTACAACTGGATGATAAAGATAGCCAGAGATAATTATAAACGGGACCTACCAAAATAACAACCCAATGCCAAAAAGTCATTCTATTTTTATCTTAAAAAACTATTTGAACATAAAAATAAATTTTTACTTTGGTTTCATAACCCTCATCTCACCTTCATGACTACAAAAACCATCAGAACACGCAACCTCTGAGCCTTCGGGCGATGAAGGAAGACTGCAGGATGACGACATCGACGCAGAACAGGAAGCTGATGAACCCACATCTCGTGAGTGATGGTGGTGGTGATGATGATGATGATGGTTGTTGCCACCTGATGAATACCCACAGTCACCTCCTGAACACGAATGGTCCTCGTTTAAGTTGCAATTAGAAGAAGCTCCATTCCACTTTCCTTTGCTGCCTACACCATTCTCAAACTTGGACAATCCATTCCCTTTACTTTCCTCAGCCTTCTTACCCAATCTGATTTGCTGTACAGATTGACATGAATGGCAATGTAAGGAGCCATCAGATGGGTAATTTGAATGCCTAGAAGGATTTGATACAGGAGGGAGATTTTCAACCTTATTTCCTTTCTTCCCTTCTCCTTTGTCTGGCGGTTCCTCCCCCACAACAATCAAATCTCTATCTCCTCTGGCCCCTCTTTCTCTCTCTTTATGATTGGGTTTATGACAGAGGCAGGGTTGTGTCCCTGAACCATCTTTGGACCTTTCTTTATGCCCCTGAAAAGACATTCCAATAATCAGAGGGTTATAAAAAGGAGCCAAACTATCACAAGATATTTTTTTATTTTTATGCATCTTAAATATCCAAATTAATTTTTACTATCTTTACTGAGTTAAAAATCTAACATTACCTTTTTATTATCTCCAATGTGTCTTGCATCTTCACTAGAGCAATTGCAATCCTTGATTTGCTCTCCAGCAGACAAGACTACACTGTCCCTTTCACACTAAAAGTAAACAAAAAATCCATAAAAATTTAGAACAATGATGCAATGCTAAATGAAAAAGAATTGGCTTTTTAAAAAACTGAACATACTGCTAAATACACTCACATCACAGCAAAAGAAAAAATCTAGTGTCAGATGTACATATATAGAAAAGTTGCATTATTTTTAAACCAACTAAGGTGTTCTCCTCATACATTTCATTTAACTCAGCATTGGATAAGAAATATGAACAATTTCGAAGATTCAAATGGTTAATTCTCCTTCATTTAACTGTCACATTCTTTTACTACCAATTGTAATGATAAAAATCAAACAATTTGTGACTGGTTGGAGGCACAAAATAATAATTTATCAGAATAAAAATATTACTTGAATGATGACACACAATGCTCTTACAGTGTGTCAATGACAGCCTCCAGTTATTTTGCTTGAAAGTACTAAAGCACTAATTGATAACTTCGGTCAGTTTAAATAACTGTGTGAATCAATAGTAGTAAGGGTATCCTGTTAGTATCATGCCACTTTTACTTGCATTGAGGCATTACATGCCAAAACTTGCCTGCTCAAAGAGTTAACCAAGAAAAATAACTTAAGTCAAAATTATATAACATTCTCTTCTGCTTCGAGTGTAGGTTTACAGATGCAGAATCGTCATAGTGATTTTTACTTTCTCATATATGAAGTATATTGAGAAAGTATTGTCGTCGCGAAAAGATTTTTACGGAAATATACAAGTTGTCCACATGAATTCGCCCCCATTAAGAAACCAATCTGAATGAAAACTATGACTGATAGAAACACGCGGTTTGCGGCGTTCTGTAGAGCAACTCAAAAAGTTTTTTTCTTTTATTCCAGAGGTCTTGTGAGTAATCAGTGGTGGCGGTGCAGTCGAAAATATGCAAAATGGCATCTCCACAAGAGAGAGCTCAACGTGTAGTTTGGTTTTCCGAAACGAAATCGCCGCTTACAGTCCAAAGAAATTACAGGCATGTTTTTAAGAAGGATCCACCAGACAAGAAGACCATAAAGGCCTGGTATGATAAGTTTCTGGCTACAGGGAGTGTTCTGCGGCAGTCAGGTTCAAGCAAAAAATGCACGTCTGACGAAACGGTGGAGCAAGTCAGGGAGGCCTTTCAGAGAAGTCCAGCAAAATCGATTCGTAGAGCTTCACTTGAACTCAACATCCCATGCTCAACAGTGCACAAGGTGCTTCATAAACGACTTTGTTTATATGCATATAAAGTCCAAATTGTGCAGGCTCTCAAGCCAAACGACCGACCACAACGACAACAGTTTACCATCGAGATTCTTGACCGTATTGATCAGAACCCCAACTACCTAGTGAATGTGATGTTTTCAGACGAAGCAACCTTTCATACCTGTGGTAAAGTGAATCTCCACAACGTACGCATCTGGGGATCAGAAAACCCACACAGTGTTCAGGAACACATCAGAGACACCGAAAAGGTCAATGTTTGGTGTGGGACGATGAAAGACAGAATTATCGGACCATTCTTCTTCATTGAGCCAACTGTAACCGGGAACATTTATCTGGACATACTTGAACAATTTGCCATCCCTCAGCTTCTGTCTCTGCAGCCTAATGTGATTTTCCAGCAGGATGGTGCACCACCGCACTGGAGTTTGGCTGTGTGCAATTTTCTGGACAGAACCTTCCCACAGCGATGGATAGGACGCGATGGACCAACCAGGTGGCCACTCCGTTCTCCAGACATAACACCTCTTGATTTTTTCTTGTGGGGCTATGTAAAAGACAGGGTTTATGCCACCCCGATACGCGATGTTGCTGAACTCCGCAGAAAAATTATGGATGTCATCCACACCATCACGCCAGATATGCTGAAGAACATATGGGCTGAAATCGAGTATCGCTTAGATATCCTGAGAGTTACGAAGGGAGCTCATGTGGAAGTGTACCAAGTAAAACTGTGTAAGTGTACAAAAAACTTTTTGAGTTGCTCTATAGAACGCCGCAAACCGCGTGTTTCTATCAGTCATACTTTTCACTCACAATCAGATTGATTTCTTAATGGGAGAGAATTCATGTGAACACCCTGTACGTTTAGGTGTCGATGAATCCGAAAATGTTGTTCTTGCTGTCTGTCTGTCTGTTACTGGCTCTAGAGCCTAAACGGTAGAGCGAAAAAGAATGAAGTCTCGTATTTAGGCATTTTATCATACAGAGCAGAGTATATGTAGAAATGGTTGACATTGCTCAACAATTAAAGGAAGTTTATTCTACACATTTTTAACAACAATTTGATTTTCTCAAAAAGGGCTCTAACGATTTTGATCAAATTTCATACCGTTACATGAGTATACGTCTGCAATAATACTATATATTTCATTTTTCTCAATGAATGAATATAAGGCTAGTTCATTCTTGGGCATCTTTAACAAAAATTGGACTTTAAAAACCAGCTGATACGATTTTCATTTTCTAAAGACAACTAAACGATGCATTAATATATAAGAAAGTTTGTACAATGTATGTTGTACCAATTTTTTTATTTACATTGGAGGTTTTGCATCTATATTCTTCATGACTAAAGTTCAGTACTGAAGGGCCCTGAACCAACTAAAACAAAAAATATAAAATACTCTAATTGCAGTAAAACTTGAAAAATAATCACATAAAGATTTTCTTCACCTGAGCTTAAATATGATTACATTACTACACAAATGTTCTGTAAAATTTAATGTATTTTATAATACACTGCCATTCTCACTCCTTTGCCTTTTAACATAAAATAAGTAAAGCTTCTTCAACAGATTTTCATTGCCACTCTCCATAAAATTAGGAAAATATAACGATTTATTGAAATCAAAATGTTACACTAATTCTACGAGGTAAATTTTCAATGCAGATGATACACCAAGGTTATTTTTAATGCATAATATATAAAATAATAAGCATGAAGGAAATAAATATGAATAAAAAATGCAATTTTGTTAATAGTTAAGCACCAGATTTATCATTTGTTAACAAACATGTTGCTTAAATAAACAAATGTAACTAAAAGGGCAGAATATCACCACTAAACATAACAGCGACATATAAGTCCCTACTATACATTGTCCCTTTGTATGTCACTTCTCATATACAGTACTAAGTCCTAAATCCAGCAATCTCGGGACTAATTATTGTAACAGCACCTCCATGAGTTGTATGAGAGAGGTGTAGTTTGGTAGTAAAAATACAGCATGAATATTGTCTTTCACAAAAAGTTTAGGGCTGCTAAGCAGTTATCCAAAATCAAAAGCAGTTATCAGGTTGGCCTGTAGATTTACAAAGGGCACAGGATGTGGATGTGAAATCATTCTCTAACCAGTTAATGACTATTTCCCTAGCTATCTAGTTCATCTTATTAGCACGATAGTGAACTGAAAAAATCTAAGCTCCCTTAAAAGCCAGAGGATGAGCACTCTTGCTAATGAGTAGCAGCTTGCATTTACAAGTACCAGTTTCATTCCTACATGCTGCTAGCGTGTTTCATAGAACATAGTACCAGAAAAGATTAAGTCTCATAAAGGCCTGACTCAAGGCAGTAAATAAGGCATCAAGGCACCAAAAATCAAGGGGTGCTCAAAAGTTTGAGGGCAGTTTCCCAATTATCAGTTTGCATGAATATATTATTGTGAAGCTGCTTAACCTTTAACTGTCATAGATCATGCATAATGCAAATCATCTTCCTCTTTGGAGGTTTTTAGTACCTATGTGCAAAATAAATGAAGAAAAGCAGCAAAACTAGGAAAACTGAAAATTTCTTTCTGCACACCCGCTGAGATGTAGAAGCACCTTCCTTCAAGCCAAGTAAGGGGGATGCCATTTCGCATAAAGTCTGATGCCCCTCTGCATAAATGCCAAAGGCCATGCTAGCCTTTCATTCAGTGAACGTCCTGTCTGCTGACATGGGTTTATTCAGAATCGTTCAATGCTTCTCAGTGCGATTGGTCAGGGGCTGGAGATGTCATGGGTATTGTAAATGAAAGCCTATCTTTCAGTTCTCTCATGATGGCCTTCACTAGGGTGGAGTTAGCATTTAACCCTACCCCCTGCTAACTCCTTTCATGCCCCAATTTTCGATATCTCTAATGACCTTCTCTGGCAGTATGACAATGGTAGTGCTCATCATAAGTGTTCGGAGGTAAATTTTGCCTTGAAGATCGCATGTCACTCCATTTTTGCTTAGGTAAGAATGTTTCTCCTTATCCAACTTCACATTTGAATTAATTAGAGTTTCTGTTGGTGCAGTGACACCCCCCTGCCAAATGCCTCTGGCAGGTTTCAGGGTATTATTGTAATGTAAATGTACTATAATGACAACTTTATCATTTTGGTGCAAGAATTTTCTTAATTTTTTGAATATTGTAAGATCGGAAAAGAGGCATCCTTTTGTGAAAAATAAGAGACATGAAACGTCCATGAGAAATGGAATACACAAGTCACACTCCTTGGCTTTTGCTCCAATTGTGGAATTAAGTTGTTATGCTAACTTACAAAGATCTTTTCTGAGACTCTTGCTGGTTTAAGAAGATCATCTTGAGGAACGAGTGTGAAGACCTTGCTAGATCGAGTTCAATCACGTGTAAGGACAGAGAAAATCTGAACAATTGATGCAGGAAAATGGTAATTCGAGGAACAATGAATGTGGTACTATTTCACATTGATTACATAGATATTTTTCCGGGACTATACAGAATGAACGATACATCAGGGAAAATGATGCTTAAGCAAACTATAGATTCCACTGTATGAGAAAAGTTGAGCATTGATAAATTAATCTGTGAGTTTGCTAGTCTATAATCACGAAAAATTCAACTTTGATGGAATGAAATTGTTTGTGTCCTCATTTATGTTTTATGTAGATATTTTTTAGTTGTGTTTTATGTATTTTATATATATATATATACACACACACACATATACAGAAAATTGTTTTACTTCCCAAAAACAATGCGTAAAAATAAAAAAATTATATACAATGCATAAACGAAATTTCGAATACACAAAGTTTTGAAATCTCCAAGTTTTGAACTGCCAAATAGAAACCAGTTTAATTTAATTTTCATATTTATTACATCATGGCAAGTTTTTCTATCTGATACAACATGGTTCACTGTCTGCAGCATCCCACAAGTGCGATGGTATTCAAACATGCTATTTGGTAGAGTTCGGTGGTACATAGTACATCTTGCATTTCCTACAATTTGCAAAGTTTATTTAGGTCAAATGATGGTTACTGATTCATTAATATAGCTTATAACAACTGTGTATAATGCTGAGTTAATTATTTAAGAGCTAATTTAGTCATTTAAAGGTGTTTTATGAACTTTTTAATGACTGTCCGTACATATTATGATGACCGGATATGAAAGTCACGAGGCCTTATTAGTGCAATCGATCGTGACCTCACTGTACAGCAAGTCCTCTATTTACGTCGAGGGTGCATTCTAGGGAAATGCAACGTAAAGTAAAACAACGTATAACAAAACCAGTTCTCCAGCTTCAAAACACCGTAGCACCTCTAATTTAACCTCCGAATTGATACGAGATCTCTTCGGTGAAGCACTTTCTGCACATTTTTCACCCATATTTAAGGGTTGTGTGCAAATTAACGAATTAAAAAATCAACCGTAATTACGTTGGGACACAATCAACACTAAAAAATTGGCAGGCCTTTGAGCTGCCTTGATGGAACAAGCGATGCCAACAGGGAGAAAAAATTCTGACTCGATACATGTCCCAATCTGTTTGGTGATACAAATTAGACAACTTTGTAGGCAACATCAGAGAAGATACACTGCATTTCTTCTATGATGGTGCCTCTTCTACCGAGAGGGAGAGGCCCAAATTCAGGCGTGTCTGCTGACTCAAATATCATTCTTCCCCTCTCCTTCGCATTTGCTGCTCCTACACTTGAATCGATATTGCTTTTAGATACAAAAAGATACAGCCAGTAACAATGTTAAGGATGAAAACATATGTACTTCGCTTGTGAATATCAAGACGTCATGCGGAACTTTTTCTAATGAGATAAATTTTGTTTACATGAATTTGTCATTTAAAACAGCATGAAACAATGCTAAATCAAAATAACACAAAGTTAGAGAGAGATGGTGGTAGAACTAAAGTAACGATCTTCATGTTATATGAGCCGATATTGTGTGAGGACAGGAGAGGCTAACTTGGCAAATACGATGTAGCCACTAGCTCTCTTTTGTCCAATAGTTACAAAAACATTCTAAAACAATTTTCAACAAAAATAATACATCAGTCAAGCCATAAAATAGGATAATTTATTTCTAATCATTTCATCTCAAAGATTTTCGTATAATTTTTTACTGTAGGGAATCCATTTAGTAACATTTGAGGATAGATTTAGCTACATTAAGGAAATCATGTAGATACTTATTGGCATTGTAGTTAGTTACCGCACCAGCAAAGTAGCACAACGTAGTGCCTCAGTGATGCTGGGAATATTCAGCAACAACGTTATATCAAAATGGCATAAAGCAGGATGACTTAAATCAAGGACCTACGGTATTTAAAAATTTAAATACACCTTTTCATCTTCAAACTTTATTATTATACTAGTAAAAATGCCCGTCAAAAAATGACGGGTAGGCATGATTAAATAATTAAATTAAAACTTCCCATTCTTCCTCACTTTTTTCCTCCCTCTATCCAGTTCTTTTCCCTCTCTCCCTTCCATTCACCCTTTGTCTCTCTCTCAATTAGCGAAAGACTGTGCGCCTGTATCTTATACTGCCGGTGATGCATTTACCTTGACAGGCCACACAGCATTATACTTTACACATAACAAAGCAAATTATATAAGGGATTGATTTTCTTTATTTTACCAAAATTTGTTATTAAATTGGAAATTAATTATACTTTATAAATTAATTTAATTACCATGAAAATAAGAATTATTTGAGAGAAAAGGGATGGGAGGTGCTTTTAATAAACTTTGAATAGAAGCGCCACCATATCTAGAGTCGGCCCTAGTCTCATCACCTTCATGTCCTTGTGAAAAATTTGTTTGGGCCATGAGCAGAGCAGCTAGTCACAAAACAAGTTAGGTGCTGAATTAAAGCAAATTTGTTTGCTGCAACTTGCAGATAATTTTTAATGGAAAATTTTGTAAAATGTTCAGATTCCAGATCATTGTGAATTTTGGACAGCCAGATTTTACACTTTGTACTGCATATAGGTCATGGAGAGCAAACGTGAAATTCTATAAATTCCAGTTATAATAAAGTTGCTACCTATGATAATTCATTGTGATATTTTACATATATGACACAAGGCTGAGTAGACTTAGACTGACAATGCAAAAATGACAGTCTTACCTGTATTATGTTTGTCCAAGGAGTTCTAGTTAAGTGTAGCTGCGTCATCCTTACATTAATATTATTCTTTATTTAATCATTAATATTAATAAATTTCAAGCAATAACTTTATTATATAATAACATACTGCAAGGTAGAATCCTGGACAAATAAGCATGTCCCTCGCATCATATTAAGACTCATCACAAACAAAATTCCAAAAACTAGCAACAGAATTATCTCAGATATTTATTTTATGGTAATAAATTTTATTTTGTTTTCTTTACCTATTTTGACAAAATTTCTTAATTACGGAATTTAATGTTTTATTTGGACTATAAATGTTATATATTTGACACAAAAAATCCATCAAGAGTACTACCTCTACTTAATACTAGTACGCAAATGAGAACATTAGGTTTCATTACATGTTATTTCAGGACATTATCGCAGAAGTACAGTGGAGATTTGTTATATCAGTGGCAAAAGCTGATAAAAACTACGGCCAAACTCTAAAAATTTAAGTACTTCCAGAATTTTACATGCATCAAACCACAATACTGATACCGGGTTAGATGTTGCTATATAAATTCGTTACCTGGCATGGGTCATCGCCATCTTCAGTAGTCTTTCCTCCCTCGTCCTCCTCCCCATCTGTTCGCCCACCTTCTGGATCGGCACGCTCTGCCAACCTACCACTCCTAGCCTCCTTCTTCCTCCTCTTTTTCTGCCTCTTCTGTTCCTTCCTCTGTGCTTTTGCTATCTCTTCCTTGGTCAGTTCCTCAAATAAGAGTTCCAACTGAGATATTCCCTGCTTCATCTCCACAGCCATCTATAAAGTTCAAAACACAGATAAAGGAAATCAAGGTTACAAATCTATAATTAATCCTAGGAATAGGGAGGATGGGGATCTCCAGTACCACAGCTTTTTTCATCAATTTCACCGCAGTAATATTCACACAAAAACTTTTAAAATGTGACATTGTAAATAGCCTTATTATTATACGAGGGTGAGTCAGAAAGTATCCGCAATGTATTTTTTTAAATTAATACAAAAACAATAACAGAACTTACAAGACTATAATTTTTCAATATAGTTCCCCTGCTTTTCAACACACTTAGTCCAACGTTGCACAAGCTTCTGTATGCCCTCAGCTGAGTGACATGCCATGCATGCACCGCTTACTTCACTTCTTGGTCAATGGCAAATCGGCAGCCTTTAAAGCGTCTTTGAGTGGACCAAAGAGGTGATAGTCCGAAGGGGTGAGGTCAGGGCTGTACGAAGGATACTCCAACATCTCAAAGTGCAGTTGCCGGAGGGTTTCAACAGTCTGGGAAGCAGTGTGTGGATGGGCATTGCCATGCAACAATGCAACACATTCCGACAATAGTCCTCGGTGTTTGCTTCAAATTGCTGGCTTCAGCTTGTCTTGCAGCATCTCACTGTAATGATCACCATTTACTGTTGTGCCCCTCTCTTGATAGTGTTCCAATATTGGCCCTTGTGAATCCCAGAAAACTGTGAGCATCACTTTTCCCGCTGTTGGTTGAGTTCTGAACTTTTTTTTGACCATCAATTTTGGATGTTTCCATTCCAAACTCTGGCGTTTACTCTCTGGCTCGTAGTGGTGGACCAATGTTTCGTCCCCAGTGATGATGTGTCTCAAAAAGGCATCACCTTCTTTATGATAGTGGTTCAAAAGGCATAGGCAGATGTCCAAATGGTTGCACTTGTGCTCTTCTGTGAGTTGTTTAGGAAACCATCTCGCACAGACTTTATGAAAGTCAAGTCTGTTGTGGATGGTTTCATAGGCAGAACCATGACTGATTTGCAGGTGGTATGCCACTTCATCAATAGTCACCCATCTGTTATTCAGAATCATGGCGTGGGTCATTCAATGTTCTCATCAGCAGCGGACGTGAAGGCGCCCCAATCGTTCTTCATCAGTGACACTTGTGTGACTGTTTTTGAACATGTTAATCCAATCGTACATACTCCGCTGCGGCATAGCACTGTTCCCGTACTGTGCTGAAAGTCTTCGATGGATTTCTGCCCCTGGTACACCTTCAGTCCACAAAAATTGAATCACTGCACGCTGCTTTTCTTTGGTGCATACGGCAAGTGGAGCAGCCATGTTAACACCGCTACAACGACATAACTGACCATTCAAGGTCAAAACCAAACCAAAATGACTAAGAGAGTCCACATTTAGTTTCGCATGCAATTAGTAGTGCAGCCAACAAAACAAAAATTTTAAAAATACATTGCGAATACTTTCTGACTCTCCCTCGTAAATAAAAATTATTCTTCTTGTCTCCCATTAACTGATTTCTGCCATAGCAAAAATTACCTAAAATTTAATAATATGATTAAAAATTAGCAGTTTACACCTAAAACAAATTAAAACATACTATACAGATGTCAAATTAAATAATCTCATTACTTGCAAGGTCAAACAATAATAACACCAGGGATGTATGAATGTCATTTTACTATAAAAAAGAGAAATACCTCAAAGCTGCGACACAAAGCATGGAGAGCAACAGCTGCAAGAACTTGCACTGTTGTTTGTTGATGGCGCAGCCGGTGATAAAGGGCAGAGAGCCTGCGATGTATGCATAGCCCCACCACTGTTAGCACTTCTTCCTGTGCCATTTCTAAGGTCTTTGCATGTCGTTCCCGCCGACTGTAATTTTTAGATGTTAGATTAATACAAATATTATAAAATGGGTAAATATAAAGAACTAACATGTTTGTAATAATATTGGTAATAAGTATAATAGACTAATTCAAAAATGTACTAGATACGAGGATTATCCCAAAAGTAAGATACAAAAAATTATCAAAAATTTTGTTATTATTTTATTGATACAAACAAACTCTCATGAAAAACTACATATCTTAAACTATTTTTCTACATAGTCGCCATTGCTATTTAAACACTTATCCCATCGGGAGATAAGAGCAAAAATTCCTTGTTTAAAAAACTCATCACTTAATGAATTTAAATAATCCATCACCACTTTTTTAAGTTCTTCATCATCAGCAGATTGCCTGCCACCAAGATGTCTTTTCAGCGGACCAAACAAGTGATAATCGGACGGTGCGAGGTCAGGGCAGGGTGCTGCAGTACTTCCCACCTGTACCTCGTTAACCATTCTGTTGCTTGACGTACAATGTGTGGTGTTGCATTGTCATGCAAAAGCCGCACTCTTCCATCGAGCAGCATCTCACGTCTTTTCTGTCTGATGGCATATCAGAGCTTATCTAGTGTTTCACAATATCGAGCTGCATTGATTGTGTCACCTCTCTCTAAAAAATCCACAAGCAAAATTACTTTGCAATCCCAAAAAACACTTGCTATGATTTTCCTCGCTGGCAAAACTTGCTTGAACTGTTTGCTCGATGGGGATGAAGTGTGTCGCCATGTCATCGAGTCTCATTTAGTCTCAGAAGTTGAGTGGTGGACCCAAGTTTCTTCGCCTGTGACAATGTCTTCCAAAAAATTTTCCTCATTGTGGAAATGGATCAAATTGTCCAAACTGATTCCCATTCGGGCTTTATGGTTTTCAGTCGATTGTTTGGGAACCCATCGGGTGCACAATTTTCAATAATCAAGAACTTCATGGACAGTTCTGTGGACCGTTGTCTTTGGAAAATCCAGTTTGTCTGTGATTTCCCTTACCTTTAATCGGGTTTCCACACGTTGAATTGACTCATCAGTGATTGTAGTGCTTGGCCTTCCACTCTGCTCATGATCTTCCAGATCTGTGCCCATTTTCAAATTGAGAACACAACAACGACACTTGTTTCCATTACATTACATTTTCACCATAAACTTGGACGATTTCCCTATGAATTTTGGTAGGGGTAAGGTGTTTTGCATGTAAAAAATGAATCACGGTGTGCAGTTCCACTTTTGTTTGCGTGGGCAGAGGAGCAGTTATACTTAACGACGTAATAAACAAACACCAATCGAGGTGTAATGCTGAATGAGTACTGGTTTGTAGAGGAAGGTTGCAGGTTTTAACCGGTATACAGTTCGTTACAACAGAGCTCCTAGCGGCAGAAATAAAAATTATTGTACCTTACTTTTGGGATACCTCTCGTATATAGAAAATTTTGACGTCTCCATGATTTCCTACTATTATTGGACCACAAAAGCAATGAAAAAAGAGGTATTTAACATATTTGTATATTAAGTAATCTCTCAAATGTTAGAATGACTTCTCCAGTCAGCATAATTAATGAAAATGAGAACAAATTAAATCTAGTTAAGTTTAAACTAACCTTCCAACAAGTTCCGGCTCAGCACGACCAATAAGATGACCTACGAAATCAGTATGACACAATAAGTGTATGTGTTTGTCAGGTAAGCAACGTTTGATACCAGAATATAAAGAGGGCTGGTATCCTTTTAGATCTCCCGCATTA
Source organism: Uropetala carovei (assembly GCA_036926305.1). Taxonomy (NCBI): domain Eukaryota; kingdom Metazoa; phylum Arthropoda; class Insecta; order Odonata; family Petaluridae; genus Uropetala; species Uropetala carovei. The sequence goes on along the minus strand of JAXCHB010000089.1, from coordinate 1,765,147 downwards.
CTTGGGCTGGAATTTCCATTGGTATTGTTATTACTGGAATTGACAGCTCCTTCGCCTTCGACTAGAAGGGTGTATGCCCGAAGAACTTTGGAACGACACTCTGTACAAAACCTGAAACACAAATAAAAAAACCTTATATGAATGGGTTTTAAGTGGCAGTTACAACAAAATCTGACAATTGTAACTAAATTGTGCAAATTCTAATTGTTACACCTCAATTTTGCCTCAAAATGAACAAGATCTATCATACTATTTCAGCATTAACACTTAATTAGCATATAACAGCAAGTTACGAATTTGCATGATTCCCATAAAGCTTTAATGCATAACTTCAAAAAGGAAACCACAATTAATATTCAAGATTTTTGAATTAATAATCTAACACAACCTTTCATAAATTTAAAACTAGAATCAAAATGGTTAAAATTTATTGATATTTTTTAAGCATATGTATTTTTTGGTGTAAATACTTACGAAATATACAATTCACATGCATAGAATTTCGTTAAAAGAATGAGTTGATCAACTAAAGCTAGTACACCATTCCTGGTTAGATAAATACAGTATTTAACAAGCACCTCTTCCCTTTCCATTCCCCATTACTTAGGTTACTTTGTATTTCCCTGCCTAACAATCCCTTAACTTTCCCCACCGTTTTACTTCTGGCATTCTTCCCCCTAACTTGATTGGTTATACCTCTTTCATTTTTCTCTACTTCCTCCACCACATATTATAGCGATTATGTTAGTTTGTTCATATGATAATGGTGAGATGCACCAAAACCTAGGTTGCTTTGAGTAAACCTTTTTTAAGTGCAATTAAATAATGTTATTCTAGCAAAAAATTTTCAGTCTTTCCCTTTTATGAAATATAATGTGTCAATGGATACTTAAATTACATGAATAATAGTCCATTAATAATAAATAAGTAACAAGTGGTAGTACAACCTGGGATATTAAAACAGAAACAATAAGAAAACCATACCTGATTTCTTGATACTTTCTTGACATATACATAATGACATCTGTAATCACAGTATTAGCAAAATTTATCATAAAGAATTCATAGTTTGTTCACCACATTCCAGTGATATATCATAACTATGATAATTTTTAATTGCCATATATCGTGGGATATAAGTTGACCTTTGAAGCTTAAAAAAAATTCCCAAAACTTATAGTTGACTTATACACCGAATATAAAAATGTGAACCTCAAATTACAGATGAATAACATTGATATTTACGAAGACAGTTGATCCTTTGGTGTAGATGATCGTCATTTAGAATCAGCTGCTCCAGTGTTTACATTTTATGACATTTATTTTAGAAGATATAAAATAATTAATTTTAATACTGCATTTACTTGTGTCAGAAGTCAGATAAAAGAAACTGTCCCTTTTTATTCAACAGAAGCCAAAATATAAAGCTGTATGCATAAGGAAGTAAGATATACACAAAATACAAAAAAAAGATTTAAATTTTTTTTAAAACCTTAAAGGTATTTCCCTATTTTTCAGAATGTTTATACATGCTTAATCAGATTCAGCAAGAAATTTACTATAAGAAAACTGTCACACCTTCAATCTATCGTCCATAATAATTTTTTTAGTGGCATTTACTCTTATTCTGTTATAACACTCACAGCATAGTCTCAATTCACCTCTTCATCGCTCTCTTACAAAAGCAAGCGATCTTTTTACGAGTTGGTCTGCTCAAGGTATTGGGTCTGAAATTTCTGAGAAGGAGATCTCTTAGCAATCTTTTTGTATACAGATGTTTACATGGGACATGCAGAGAAAGCTCCTTTTCTCTCACACACATACTATATTGTTCCCATAATCAGCTGAGGCGTAGGGCTTAGGGATCGGAAACAAGTGTAAGTTCGGAAAAGTGACCTCGAGCATCTCATAAACATTGCCCAAAAAAAGGTTCGTCTCGGCATTGTTATTATAGAACCGTGCAGGGGAAAGGGTGAGAAAAGGGTCTTACCTTAAAATCAATGTAACTGCAATAAAAAAGCGACCTGGAAAAAAATTCCCCACGCGACTAACCAAAGCGAACACAAAAAAGTGCACTCCATTCACAGTAAATGCATCTACACAACTGAATCAACAGCTAAGAGAAGCGAGAAACATCTTCTATTCCCTTACTTCAAGATATTGAGTCATAGGGCTCTTTGAAGTGGTCTTTCTCATTTTTCATTTTGTGAACAGACCTCTTTCAATATACACTGACGCATAAACCCAAACTCTTGGTTGGCAGACCCACAGAAAATACGCAGGCCAAAGCATTCTTTTCTTCTATTTTTTTCACTAAAAAAGGTCTTTGCTCAGTGATAAGTAGCCTCAGCATTTCTTTGCGATTTTCCAAAGGAAGGAATAACACTATGTGCGTGACAAAAGAAAATGTATTCACTAAATTTCAAATCGTTAGAAAAATTAAGAAATACAATAAAACTTGACGAATAAAATATGTCCAAAACTTCCTCTTTTAAAATATATCAAGGTGTTTAAGATCAAAGAAATTTCAGTGCAACAAAAAATAAAGAAAGCTAGCGATGACGCTGGATGTATATATACGTCAGACAGCGGCATACGGCATTTTCATTTGATATATATATATATACGTCAGACAGCATTGAGGAGTTAAAGCAGCGTCAGTGGCTCATGATGAATTTGACAAACACAGATGCTGACCAGCAAAAGTATAGGTAGAAATTGATAGTAAATTTTTAACGAAAGAACTGCTTGTTTTGAGTAAAACTCAATTAAAAGGTACAGCTTTAATATTATAAAAATATTACATCATATCAACCTTGAAGATGCACCAATGGCAATAGAAACCACACATTTAAACCCTAAACATTTGCTTGGTCATACTTCATCGATTCTTCGTCTTTTGTGAGTATAAACGTAGACCCAAGCATGTTGCAGTAAATTTACTATTGAAACTCGCAATTTTTAAAACTTGGTCAGAAATCTTCATGTACCTACATTTTGGGAAAAAAGGTGCGCAGGGTACACAAATGAGATATTTTATTGTATTTCACCACCATAGATCACTGGGTATAGTAAGTTTCAATAGTTTCATTAACAGCTGATATCAATCAAATTATAGAAAGCTTTACTCAGTGGGTCAAGCTATCTGAGAATAAGTTTCTTATTGGTTGAAATTAAAACACCTGTCACATGGAAGGCTCAAGAAGAGTAGCATGGATTCTAAACAATATTTGTATATTTTTATTATTGTTTATTTGTGTTTTGTTAAAACTTGGATTGTACTGGATCTTGATTTTGTCCGAAAAAATTTCATGAGAAGTATTTTTAAGTGAAACAATGGGGGTCGACTTATTCAGCGAATATATGCCTAATCATGTATTTTCAAGCCAAAAAGTCGAGGATGACTAATATACCACAATATATGGTACATACTTTCTTCAAAAGTTTTTGTTATGCATACTCTCATTAGCACTCATATGAAGCTGAATTATGCAAATTCAAAAGTTATTAAATCAACCTTCTATCACCCATACTGTGTCACGGCACCTCAAGCCAAAACTCACCTAGCTATCCATAATGTTTAATTTTTGTGATGATTTAATTTGTTTTCAAGATAAGATGCATAAGATACCGTGAAGTCGTATTATTTTTAAGCTTTGATGATTTAAATTTAAAAGGGTATTTTAAAATGATTCCTCAGCTAAGGTTATGGCAAACTGATCATGAACAGCTGATCAACAAAATGAAACAAAAGAATAGAATAATATTGATGCAATTTTAATTGCCAAGATTAAAATAAAATACAATTCCAGAATGACCAAAATTATATTGACCATTTAAATGAGTTATGAGAAAGCTTATGATTTAGATGCCTCCAGATGCTTTAGCAGGGTCTTAACAAAAGAGGAATGATTATGGCTATCTCCTAGGTGCTAAGTGGTGCCAAAAGGTGATTCTTGCATTAACTTTAACTTCAGAAACTATACTTTTGAACTGTAATTTTTGTGTACATGGTAATAAAAGTATTTTATCATAGTTGACAAATTACTTAATATTATAATTATTAACATTTGAGGAAAAAGCATCAAAATCTTACTTCTGGGAAATGAATTCCCTTGCTATGGTGCTGTACCCAGGGCATCATTTTGTCCTTGTAGTCTAGTCTACTCTACATAATCCAGAATACATTCACAATAGTTTTAGTGCAACAATATGTTATAGAATATTATGCCTATCACATCTTTTAAGCATAGTAGCCAGACAGCTGAGAGAATGGCAGGAATAAGTGGATATTTAAAAAAAATATTAAATCTTTCTGAATCGCATACTGATGCAGACCATGACGAAGGAGACAATTGTGATATAACTAAACCTTAGATAAAGGACACATTTAGTGATAAAGTGAGAAATGACCATCCTCATATTCTTTTAACTTAATAACCTAAATAAACATGCTATATACAGGGTGTCTCAAAAAGATGTACACATTGTTATAGTAAATATCTAATCATGTAGTTATATGCAACCCAGATTTAATGTGCCTCTAATTAGTGTGGCATACACATAACAGATGGCGTTAGTCATAAAAAGGACCGAGATCTATAATGCAAAGCATAAATAACATGACGGAAATTGAACAGTTGTGTGCAGCTATTCTAACAGATACCTTGGTGAAAATTTGTCAGTCAGTTTTTTGCCATTGTCAACAGTGCCTAGAAGCAAACAGTGGTTAATTTGAACACTGGCAATAGCTCACTATGTGGCACAAACTATTGCTTCTGTACATACCAAATAAATTTATTTCCAAGGGTTGTAATGTGTTGTTTTTCCTTCCTAAAATGGGTGTACATCTTTTTGAGACACCCTGTATATATGCAAGAAAAAAATTGAACTTCAACAGTTTTTAATGAATGTACATACAACTACATCCATATTGGAGGAAATCGGTGAAAAATGCCTGCCAGTTTAGAGCAAGACAGCTTTCGATGCCAGCACCAGTGAATGTTTAAATCTGTATAGATCCTGAAAATGAAACAGCATTAATGCACTTCACAATTCTTGCAGTATTCATATTGATGGATAAAGCAGTCAGTTGTTCGTGCACAAATGTCTGAAGCAATTAGCTTTTCTTATTTTTAAGCATCTAGGAGGGTGTCATATGAAATGGGTGGCCTTATATTCATAAAAATTCACTTAAGTGATATAACACAAAAATTGATTTTAGCAAAATATAAATCCGATAAAAATATTTTATAAACTTAAAAAACATGTTATGATTAATTTAACAAGCTCACCTATGTTTTCTAAGGTATCCTTCAAGCGTTGCCAAAAGTGTATGGTTTTCTATAAGAAGCAGTTCTTCTCTGCAAACCTGCCCAAGAGACTGCCATGCATCTAACCAGCTTCCAGTGGCTCCCACCCCACCAACCCCAGGACGAGATGATCCCATGACCCCCGTACCAACACCTACGCCGCCACCAAATCCTCCTCCACGCTGGGACTCTAACGAGTGCAGCACACATCTTCGGCTCTTGCGTAGGCGAGGTTGGCTGTCCACTAGACTGCTCAATCGAGCACTGTGGAACATGAAATGAGTGATAATTAACACCAGCAACATTCATTGATAGTTACCAGATAATGATTCTGACAAACAGTAATTTTAGATCGCACATATAAAAGATATCAAGATGCACTCTCTACACGTCTGTATACACAGAGCTCAATTTTTAATTGCAAAATAGGTTAAAATCAAGAAACTAATACAGGACTTAAGATGTTCATATGCCTGAAAGAGCAGTTTATTTTTGTTGAGTGAATTCAAACCTATTCTATTTGTCTAAAGAATGAGCCAAGTATCAGAATAAAATGCCAATTTTTACAAAAATACAAAATTATAATTGGCAATAAGACACACTATTGCCATTGCTTTTATTTTTCAGTGGAATTCAGCAAGGACACATGTGGTAACAAGTTTTATTAATCAGAAGCTATTATTTAATTAGACTTAAACCAAATAAAAATTTAATGAAATGAATATTTATTATAAATTATGCTATTTATATTAGTTAGTGAAAATTTGTAAATATAATAACTAATTATATTAACAGAAATTTATATGAGCTTTCAAATGTATCAATAAGCAAAAACCATGGTGGCATTTTCCTACATCTCTGTGAGCTCAATGCTAGTACTATATAGTCAAAGGGTTGGAAATCTATAGCATGCATACCAAAAGGTGGTACAATATTTCATAGAATAATTACAAAAATTGTTATTTTTATTTCAATTTTATTTTGTATTTTAATGATACCGCATTATATTCAGGATTCCTTATAATATAATAACAGATCTTTAAAAGCATTACAGACAAAATGAATTTAAGGGTGACACACGCAGAGGGCCATGGATTATGAATATTGATAAAGAGTGGCACCCAACAGAAAACTGTTGTCGACTCCTGATATAGATCCTTTAAGCCTTTTCTGCTGATGCACACCCCTAAGCATTTTTTATGTTCACATACTACTTCAGTGTTTCCCAACCTGGGTGCCGTGAAGTGTTCTGAAGGGTGCCGCAAAAAATATACTGTTTTCTCATTTTTAGCCTCATTTTGCATCGTTGACTTTCAAAAATGCAAACCAGAGTTAAGTCGACCTTCATTTCGTCGCAAAGGCACTTCGAAATGAAAGAATATATGGAGATTGGGGTTAGGGGTTCAACTTCACCACGATTATTACTGACGGTGGATAGGGAGGGATGCCGCCAAATTCTGAAAAGACACTTAAGGGTGCCGCGACTCTAAAAAGGTTGGGAAACACTGTACTACTTAGTACATTTTAAAGTGATAACAAAATGAAAATCAACTGTATTAAGATACATAACTCATGTTTATAATTTTATAATTCACAGTTTTTGGCATATTTTTCTGATTGATAATTATTATAAACTAGTATAAAAGTTCGTCAATATGATGGGCTACCTTTAGTTAAACTTGAAATAGTTTCCTCCCTCCCTATCCTTCCCTTCCTCCCCCTCCCTAGTTTCTATCTAAATTCTTTCTCAAGTTATTCACATTAAACCATAATTCACCACCAGATGTGTGACTTATGCAATATTGTGACCAGCCAACAGACCAACGGACAGACAGATGTGAGCTATTATTAGTATTAATTATGACATTCTTAGTCATAACATCACAACTTTTGATTCCAAAGTCATGCATGAATGATGAAGTAAGAAGAAAAGTGATAATCATAAACATTTTTGCATACCCCTCCAAAAACCTGAATGTACCCATGGTTGAGAACCCCATGTATACACTATATTCGAGGCCACCAAAAATCTGCATTGGACTCAAGAATGGCCTGGACTATTCACTGCTACATGAACCGTAATACCTTTAAAGATAATGAGATAGAACCCTTAAAATCCTTGATGACAATTTAATCTTTATCTTGATGTGGTGCAAGTAATAAACAATAAGAATCATGTTCATTTTAAATGCTGTTAAAAATACTAAAAGCATTTTCAATAATGGTCATATGAAAATAACTTCAAGAATTAAAATGCAATAAAAAACTAAAGCTGATCAGAATACCACAATTGTTTCATTATTTCGGCAAAGTACATGTTGGATAGTAAAATTAACTAGGGTGTCCTTCTCAAGTATAGAGTGCCTGCATACTCCAAGTTTTAGCTTCATTTTCGAGTATCAATTACTCAAGAAATTTTCTTCAAGTATTTGATTAAATATGGTATTTTTTCAATTAAGAAAAATTGTTTTAAGAAAATATTTTTAATGGTTTTTAATTTTGAAATATGAAATATCAGTACTGGATAGGTTCAAACAATTCACACTATCAATAGCATACTAATCCCCTTTTTTACATGAAATTATGTTTGTATAGCAAAGGGGACAAAAGCCAATGCCAAAAAGAGCCAAGAACATATCTGACCTAGATAATACTGTCCATTTCTGCCCACAGGCAGACACATTTGTTTAGGCAGTGAAATTAATGGCTAAGCAACTCTTGCTCTCGTGTATTAAACCAAAAAGAACCTTTGCACGTGTTGAGTTGCCAATAAATTTAAAAACATAAATTTCATTACAATAATACTAAATCAATTAATACTTTAAATGCACTTGTATTCCTTAAACACTATTATTTGAATAAATATTAAAATGTTTAAGAAATTTTATAATTTTTAACTATAATAGATTTAAGGATAATTTTAAAATCAATACGAATACCCAGGTAAAATTTTAAAAAATACTCCCCTACCATGTAATGAATATTTCGAAATATTTCCTAAAATAATGTCAAATATATTTTCAAAAATTTTTCGTACTATCAAATAAGAAATTGAATGTACTAGTAATATCCAAGAAACTTACTCAAAAATACTCATAAAACATCAAATTATATTTTAATTATTTTTGTATCCTAATGTTGCTAAACACATTAGCCTATTATCAATGGAAAATATACACCAATCAATGTTATGGAATGGTTATTTAAATTTTAGGTTAATCAAAATCCACAATATCATGAATAGTTATAGTGTGGCCACATGACTCAATGAATCAAGGATGTAAACTAGCTAGAATAACCATGGAGGGTTGACACCCAGTAAATTTGTACTGATGATCATTTTTTAAAAATCCGATGTGTCCAGCACGTTACTTTCTTAATAATGAATATGATTGATTGCAATATCAGTTATAAGTTTTTCTTGACAACAGCTTCTTCAAGAATAACTTATAGCAATTACACTCATGAATAATTTTCACAATTAAAAATACAGGCGACTCCCGAGATTCGACTTCAAGATTCGACCAGCTCGAGAATTCAACCAGTCGAAGCCCGCTTATTCGACCCAGCTGATCGATCGGTCGAATTAGAAACTAGTTTACGCGAAGTAATTTTCGGCCCACCCAACCACAAGAGGTTTAGTTTCAATCTAGACGTCATTATTTCTGCTCTAATTATTTGAATCGACCACAATTTCAGGAACGCATCCCGGTCGAATCTCGGGAGTCACCTGTACTTTGAATCATTTTTCACGTTGTAAATACATTAAGAACACAAAAATATTTATTGCTATGGAAAATTTGTTTACAAAATATGATGCTAGATGGTATTGATTAAAATTACCCTTAACAGTGCTGGTGTATCTTTCAATAATTCGAAAATTTTACCACAACAACAAACACAATGCTGCCACCTAGCTGCATTCAACATACTGAACAAATTCAAATGGGTACTCCAAATATCTCTCAAAAAATCTATTCTATAGAAAAAAGTTACAAACAAAAGATATAAAAAATTATACTATCAACAACTTCAATTCAATAGAGAATTATCAATCTTGTCTTATGACTGAAAAAATTCAAAAACAAGCACTTAAAAATCAAAAGATTAAAAATGTACTTATCTAAGGTATCTCAAACAGCAACAAGGTTACCAAAAACCAGAAGCACATGTTGGCTACTGAAGATGGCTGTATTGTTGCCAAAATGCACATTTGATTTTTTCATAACATTGTTATGGCCATTGGAGATACCTGAGGCAAGTATTTTAAAAGTGCTTGTTCTTGAATTTTTTTATATAGGTATCCATTTGCCATTGGTTACCAAATATTGCCTAGTGGTGAATATCTTTTTTATTTATCCAACAAAACCCAAAAAATGACTAGAGTAAACCTCCATTTCAATGCTAATTTTAGCCTAAAGCTAATCAGATTTTGAAAGTCTAATAAAAATCTTAAATATACATTTTTGTACTGATTTGATAAGTTAGTTTCTGAGTTAGAATGCACATTACATTCCTATCACAAACAAACACTCTGCCATCAATCAGAAAATAGTAAAAATGTATTTAGGGGACCTAAAAATGGGTATTTCTGTAGAAATCCTGAATTAGAATTTTTCACAAAAACAAAACATTCTATATAATGCATATGGAGAAAGTAATAACAAGTTAGAAAGTGGTAAGAAAGACTTTTCCCTCTTTGTATTTGTTAGCTCAAAAATAATATGCATAAGTCAGAGCAAGCTAAAATATACACAAAATAATATCATCATCATAATCTTGGCATTCATTCTGCAACTCAAGCTCTGAGAGCAAGTCATTTTACATCAATCGTTTCAACAAAACCTTTATTATTTAATGTTAAATAAACACCATATAAAATCATTATTATGTACTTATATGATACGATAGACAGTTCAAATTTGATTTTCTGATTCAGATCTCCAGATATGTCCAAAAATTCAAGGTGATCATCAGCATATAGGATATGGATAGGTTTACGAGTATGAGTAATCTAATATAATAGGTAAAATATAAATTTTACTTTATTTAAGACATGAACCAAATGAATGATAACTGCTTTAAAGAAGCTCTACTATGTCTAATTACTTACTATAACTGTGCATGCTAGTGAATAAACAAAATGAGCTAGCAGCTGGTCTACATTAACCTATTGCTAATAATTATCAGTAGAGTTCAGAGGTTCAAGCCAAAAATGCCTTTTTTGCCTATTTTCATGTTTTTTCCATGCATGCCTTTTTTTATCCAAAGACGTCTATTCTTTCCTATTTAACTCAATTTTTGCCAAATTTTATTCCTTCCTGCCAAATCTCTTAAATTTGGCTGCTATGCTGTTTTGTTTGACTCTTCAAGGACGGCTTTTACCCACCCTGGGTTCAGTATCATACAAAATTCTAACCATTGGTCCAGCAATGCCTTTATCTTAATTCAACCCTTCAGACTGAGAGAAAGAGAGTGGGAGATAGAAGTGGAACAAGAGTAAGGAAGACTTAAAAAGAAGGCTTTAACTCCATCTTTTCCTGAGAGAGAATTAGTTTTCAACCGGGGAGGTTCCACCTTCTCCATTCCTATTGGTTTCTTCATGGTAACGCTGTGGGAAGCTTTCTCTTATCTCTCTTTATACTTTTGGGAAACCCATGGCTGGAGAAGAAAGGGGAAGGATCTTTTGGCCTTCAAACAGTTCACAAGTCATTTTTAACAAATTAATTGTGTGCCTAAAGTGAGTGTTTCTACAAAGCAGAGATTGAACAATTTCATTAAAGAGTTTGGTTTTCTCGGCAAACGGTTGTGCTTTTTTGTATACTCTGTGAAAAGTCGGTGAATTAGGAGAAAAAGTACTTTGTCTCGCAGCATATAAGTACCTCAAAACATAAAGCTGCAGTCAATAAGAAGACTGATGGCAGTAAGTTTGTTTTGTTCAGCTTCTTCTAGGCAATCTGAGTTTTTCTTCGACTTGTGTAAATCTTTCATCGAAGCTGGCATTCCTTTGTGGAAATTATAAAATTTCTTTGAAAGCGTTATTGGAAAAATATACGAACAAAGAGGTTCCAAGTGAGTCAACATTGAGAAAAACCTATTTAAAGTGTACAACTGTGTCATCCAAAAAATCAGAGATGATGATGTTGGGGACAAGAAAATTTGGATATCTACCGACAAGACTACCAACGCTGTGGGAAGATTCGTTGCAAACGTCATAATAGGAACCATGGGAGTTAGTCAACCATCAAAAATTTATTTACTTATGTCAGAAGTTTTGGAAAATGCAAATCGCTCAACAATTGCTCAACTTTTCACCACAGCATTGAATCTTCTATGGCCAGATGGAACAAAATACGAAAATGTTCCCTTTTTAACAGACACAGCTCCCTAAATGAAGAAAGCAGGGAAGGATCTTCAGATTCTTTTCCCTAAAATGCTGCATTTGACCTGCCTATGCCTGTTTTCAAATGACTTGGCGGATGAGGGGGAGGTAAAAGAGAAAGTGGACGGGGACGAGGCACTGAGCGAACCAATAGGAAAGAAGGAGGAGGAGCCTAAGCGTCCGGGAGCTCACTCTTTATCGGGACTCCGTAGTGGTGACATCGTGTCTGAGTGTGCTGTGTTGCCACGTGCTTACGCCGTTGAAATTGTGCAGTTAAAGTTGTTGTTCGTTGAGCTTTTTAGTTACATCTTTTGTTTTTTATCTTTGTTAATTCAATTTCCTTGTTATTCATTCCGTTTGTTAAATCCTTCGTTATAAGTAATTCAGTTCGTTATTTGTTTTTTAATTAAATATTTTGTTTTTTAACTTTGTTAATTCAATTTTATTGTTATTCATTCCGTTTGTTAAATCGTTCGTTATAAGTAATTCAGTTACTTCGTTATTTGTTTTTTAGTTACATATTTTGTTAATTCAATTTTCTTTTTTTATTCCGTTTGTTACATCATTCGTTACTTCGTTATTTGTTTTATTTCGTTTGTTCAGTTATTTTGTTACTGAATATTTTTGTTATTTGCATTGCGTTAACTGCATAACCGGTGCGTAAGCAATGGAGAATCCTAAATTTTCAATTCTTGGGAGTCAAGCCAAGAAAATAGTGCACAACGTGTTGCAGTACTTTCAGAAGGAGAAGGAACTTGGGCGTCCAATTACCTCTCTGGAGAAAGTACAAAAGAGAGTGGCTGAAGCGTGTGGAATAAGTGAAAGAAGAATTCAAAGAATTGCTCGAGAAGGTAATTATATTTATTTAATAATATTTGAAAGAAATAAGTAAAATTACTGGATAATTGTTTTATTGTAATGGTGTATTTCATGTTGCTTGGTAATTATGCTAATTGAAAGTCGAGAATTTAGTTAATATGATTCAGTTAATATGATAATCCCCGGAATTATTATAATCATATCTGACGCTGTTACAGGGAGAGCTTCCATAGAGGAGATTGGTTCACCGTCGTTTAAATCGCCTATTAAACAACGGAAACCACGCTCCAAAACAGTTACGCAGCTGGACGATTTCCAGAAGGATGTCATGAGGAGGACTGTTTTGGAGTTTTACGACGAGGGAAAATTCCCCAAACTGGAAAATGTACATGAAAGAATAAAAGAAAAGAACGAATTCCAGGGGAGCATATCGTCATTGTGGAGGGCTCTCAAAGATGTTGGGTTCAAATACAAACGTACGGTGGATGGGAGGAAATTTTTAATGGAGAGGAGAGATGTTGTGACTGCGAGGATTGCATTCCTCAGGAAAATGAGAAACTTGAGAAACTCAGCTGAAACGAGACAAATATTTTACCTGGACGAGACTTGGGTGAATCAAAACTATTCGCTGAGCGCAGCATGGGTTGGCCCTAACGAGGAAGGGGGACTGAAGGTTCCAATTGGAAAGGGGTCCAGGCTAATTATATGCCATGTGGGGTCAGCTGAGACTGGGTTCCTGGAGGAATGCGAGCTCGTGTTCAGGTCGAAGGGGAAGAAAAGTGAAGATTACCACTCCGATATGAATGCAGCTGTATTTACGAAATGGTAATTTAAATTACATCTTCAATGTTTTTGGACATTTCGTCATTCTTATCATATGGTATTTCGTATTTCATTTTGTTTATGCATTAAATGTTTTCAAAATTTCTCTTCAGGTTTGAGAAGTTCCTGGAGGCACTTAGGGTTAGAAACATTAAAAATTCCATAATAGTAATGGACAATGCAAGTTACCACTCCGTCGTTGTGGATAAACCTCCAACAACGTCAACCAGGAAGGATGATATTAAGAATTGGCTAATGGTAAAAGGAATACAATTCACCTGTGACCAGACGAGGGCGGAACTGCTGGCTTTGGTGCAGGCATTTAAGCCCGCCACCAAAAATTATGAGCTCGATAGGAAGGCTGCAGCAGAAGGCCACACAGTGGTGAGGCTACCGCCCTACCATTGCCAATATAATCCTATCGAGCTTGTCTGGTCGCAGGTGAAGAGGCACGTGGCGGAGAATAATTCATCATTCAAGATGAATGACTTGGAAATTCTCGTCCATCAGGTATGAATTGCAATGCGTTTCCGAAGTTGCGAGATAATTTAATGGCATCACTTCTCGGATGTTTATTTAATTACAATATGTTTTACAGGCAATCAACCGAGTGACATCGGAGCTATGGGCCTCGTGTGTCCACCATACAGACAAGCTGCAGGATGATGACTTCAGGAGAGAGATTGCACGAGAGGATGTCCTGGAGCCCATCATCGTGCAGGACGACGACGATGAAGACGATTCACAACCCTTAGCGTGCCCATTGGAATAATGTATAACAATATGATAAATAATAAAATGCTTTATCAAGAATATAGTGGCAAAATTCACTTGTTTCATTAAGCGCGCATCCTACGTGTGTGAAACGATAATAAAACAAATTTTAAAAAATTTCGGTTGATAAAAAAAGCCAACCAACTAATTTATTCTATTATATTTTTCTAGTTGAACCCGAGACACCGAGGTGAAAAGTCTCTGTTTTTATAATGTACTCTATACTTTACAGTATTCCAAAAAATTTCAGCTCTCTATTCCATATGGTATACACGGTATGGTGGTTTAACTTCTTTTGCGTGTAATTAAACGGGGAATATTCCGGACGGTTTGGAATCGAACCGAGGGCACCTAAGGAAATCTTATCTTCGAATTATTGTAGTAACCCACCATACCTACGAACGTACCAAATTTCATTTCTGTAACTAAGTGCCACAATGTATAAAAAATATTTCCATTCGTAAATTCCCTTTAAATGCCCGCCAAACGTTGTGTGTTCTGGTGTAGAGTTGGCAACGTCGAGCTTGAGCTTTCTGCTAGGAGGTACTTCCCCCTCCTCCTGGCAGCGAAGAGATACGGGCTCTCCCGAGTGCGGGCGAAATCTCACCCGACAAGTCATTTGAAAACGACCATAGCACATGCCCTTCACAGAATTGCTGAGGAGCTAAGTTCTCTATTTCGTGACATTGATTTGCTTGTACCTAATGCCAAGAAAATTTTCTTGAAAGATCTATCAAGGACAAGAACTTTTTGTAAAATAGCACCAGACTTATCACTGCTTCCTCAGCCTGTGTTGACGAGATGGGGTACATGAATTTCTGCTGCTCTTTACTATGCTGTCAACCTTGAAAAGATAAAAGTTGTCGACACTTTCAATGAAGAAGACACCTACTCCATATGTATCATCAAAGAACTTCTGAAAAAGAAATCTGTCAGCCACAATCTGGCATACATCGCAGCCTACTTCTCAAAGTTGCCAGATGCCATTACATTACTGGATAAAAGGGAAGAGACGTTGGTCAATTCACTGAAGGTGATTAGAGAAATCATGGAAGAAATATGCTGTGCTCCAGGTGTAGTTGTGAAAAACAAGTGTGAAAAAGTGTTGTGTGCCAACAAAGATTTGGATAAAATAAAAATAATTGCAAAGATCACTTTTAAAACATCCTAACTGACAGAAGACAGAGTTTTTCATTTGAGAATTTAAAAAAACATCTTGTCTCATGTAATAATAATAATTTGAAGACATTATTAATAGCGATTGCAATCATATCTTATTGAAATGTTATACCTACTCCACATAAACTCCATATAATAGTAATATTTGGGTTAAAATAAATGCCTTTTTGTGCTTATTTTCCTGTTTTATTGTGCCATTTTGCCTGCATATTTTGACATTTTATAGTGCCTGAACTCCCAGGCTCTAATTATGAGATACTTATGTTTTGCCAACTACAACATCATTCACGTAAATTCGTATATTAATAAGATTACATTGTTAATTGGACCAAATATTTATTATTATAAATAACAATATTTTAAAATAAACAATAATTACCAAATAAAACCATTATTGTGTTGGCTGAAGGATACAAATGACTTTGGATTATCTGATATCCAAATATCCAATAACAAATTAAGGCTTTCTTGTACTTGTCTAAGCAAAATATAGAGTCAACCACTAAGAAAAATGAGAATAACTACAAGTTAATAAATATCAGACAGCACAGCTGTAACAGTTATGCATCCATAGTCTACAAATTGACTTAGTGGCAGCAATATTGTACACATTAACGGGTACTGAAGAAATTAATTAATAATTCATGATTCTTAACACATAAAGAGTTAGCACTGGAAATAGCACCTTATCTCAAAATAGTTTTCAGTAAGCCACTTAGTCATGGCGTTGTACCAAAGGAATGGAAATTAGCCTTTATAACACCGTTACACAAAGGTGGGAAAAAAGACGACAGAGAAAATTACAGGCCAATTTCGCTTACCTCCCTATCTTGCAAGATTCTCGAGCACATTGTCATTAGCTCCGTGATGGACTTCTTAAATAGCCAGAACTTGCTAAGTAAATATCAGCATGGCTTCAGGAAGACAAGATCTTGTGAAACACAGCTCGCTCTGTTCGTTCACGATATACTAAGATCAGGAGACTGAAAGACTCAATTAGATGTGGTTTTCCTCGACTTCAAGAAGGCTTTCGATAAAGTTCCGCATAGTGTTAGTGAAGAAATTAAATGACTGTGGAATTAATCAAAAGATAATCGAGTGGATCAGGGACTTTCTTAATGAGCGTGAACAAATAGTAGTTATAGATGGATTTAAATCAGATTCAGTCAGCGTAGCCTCAGGTGTCCCACAGGGAAATGTAATCAGCCCCCTATTATTCCTTTTATATATAAACAACTTAGATAAGGTTATTAAAAGTAAAATCAAGTTATTCGTGGATTATACAGTAGTTTAAAGAGAGATTAAGAGTCCTAATCATCAATTAATACTTTCTGACAACTTAAACGCAATTCTTGAGTGGTGTAAAGAGTGGCAGTTAAAATTGAACTTAGGAAAGTGTTCCTTTATGAGGTTCTGTGGAAACAAAAACATCGACGCGACGAATTACACTGTTGAAGGTATCCAGCTAAAACTAGCCGATTCCATCAAATACTTAGGCATTACTTTAACAAGCAACCTCTCATGGGATATGCACATACGAAATATATGCAGGAAGGCTAAACAGAAACTAGGATTCATCAAACGCATAGTAGGTAAAAGTGAGGAAAAAGTCAAAGAGACATGTTACTTCTTGTTAGTAAGACGGCTTTTAGAGTATGCGTCGAGCATATGGGATCCGTACAAGAAAGGATCAATCTCAGAGTTAGAAAGAGTACAGCGAAAAGTCGCTAGATTCGTCAAAAATTGTTACGATAGAAACAAAAGTTACAGGCATGATACAGGACTTAGGATGGGAATCACTAACTGAGTGCCAATCACGCTCTAAGTTAAAACTTCTTGAAAGATTTAGAACGCATATATCCTCTAGCGATGTCGAAGAAATAATAAGAGCGCCAACTTATATTGGTAGAATGGACCATCCTCGTAAAATAAGAGAGACAGCCTGTAGGACTGAGAGGTACAAAGGCTCGTTTTTCCCTAGAACGATAGCTGAGCAGAACAGAAGTTACGATAAGAAATCAGCCGACGTAGAGTGATACTATTCATTATTATGCGCTTTCCCTTGGTGCTATTGCACTCCCTGCCACATACCATTGCAGTGGCTTGCAGGGTGAACTGTAGATATAGATAAATTGTAAAAGACCTTGCAAGATTTATTGGCATTCATAACAACAATAAAATAGTTCCAAGAGTTTTCCAAATGCAAAAATTCCAAATGAAAGGTAGGAAGATATTCATTTAAATAATAAATTATTCAAAACAATAACATAACTGACTATATTAATAGAATCTTTCTCTTTCATTGGCTTGTTCATAAATTATCAAATGGTGTAACCCAGAGGTCGTCAACCTGCGACTCTTTAAAGACTTAGGTGTAACTCATTAAACTACCATATATCTTTTAGTACAAGTCGAGAAATTTCTTGCTTTTTTAGGCCGATCAAACCCTACTGCTAGATGGACGTTTTTCTGGGTCAATAAATAAACATGACTGGTGAAAAACAACATTTGACGGATTTGGGAATTTTTTGGATTGTGGATCATTTGCTATGTGCTTATAATATATTAAAGAAGAATTAAAGGTCAAGAATTCAAGGGTTTTATTTGTTTACCAAATCATTGTACACTTTTCTATTTAATAATGAAGACCTATTATAATTATTTACCTAAAATTGAAATCGCTGTGGCATCTTTATCTTCTTCTCATAAAACCTCCTGCATGAACAGTATTTTCCCATCGACAACTCACACCTAGTAGATAAAGTGTTTCTTAATATTTTTGCTGCTGATTAAAATGTATAGATGCCAATCAGTCAAAACATTTCCATTGAAAAAAATATTTATTATATGTAGTTGTAAAACTCAAGACTTGAATGAAAGGCAGCATAAAAGAATATGCATTATTTTTCCAACCACTGATTTTTGATACATTATGCAAAACAAAGCTGCACGTCAGAGAAATAGTCAGCATTATAATTTCAAATTTTTACCTAAGGAACGAGCTCCGAATATAGCCGGATTTCAGGTCCTGCCGGATTTTGGAACGTCGGATAAGGGGTCCGGTATCTTATTTTATTTTCCACGCTCCTTAGTTGTACAAAAATTTTAGTGTATTTTTAAATCACAACTTGTGATCAAGAAATTATAATACAGTATAGAACCATTTATCCTGCAAGCTTGGGATATGGGGATAGTCCGTTATCTGGAATATACTCATAAACAATGGTCGGAAAGAGTTAGAACCTACTACCAGAACGTGTATTTCATTTCTTAATATTTTCCATTTTTAGCACTATTATAATATATACCTGTACTATACAGCAATAGAAATACTACAGTAATCTGGTACTTTCCAATATAAATGCGTAGTTCTCTTCCAAATTACGTTTACTTGTTCACTGCAGCACACCCAACACACGGTGGTGAGCTTAAACAACAGTTGGAAGCGAATAACTTTTATTTCATCTATTTGACGGTTTAATTGGTATTAATTGTATCGGAGGCAACAATGATGATCTCCTTGGAAATGCCCAGAAAGAGTATGAAAACTCCACAAAATTTCGAAAACAATTGCGTATTTCTGAAAGCTTCGACCGTTAACATGTATTCATTGCAAGAATAAGATAGCATAGACTTTTAGCTGTCAAATATAGCAACAAAGAAGAAAATCGGTCCATATTTACGTATTTTGATGAATGAAGGAAAAAAACCCTGCATCTGAAAAATCGAAAATCCCATGTAAACTTGCGGGAAAATAGAAGTCTCCTGCATTTGAACCCGGGACACTTTAGCAAGCGAAAATATTTTTCCTGGGACCTTATAGCTAGTAGAAACAAAATGCTGTTTACCGCACATCTTTACGACGAATGGTTCTCGAGAAATATGCCGCTGTAATGCTTCATGTACGTACATACATACGGTTAGAATTTTAATATTATAAGATACAGGTGAATCTCTACTTAACGAACATTAAAGAAACAAACAATTCGTATTTGCGAACATTCCACAGATCAATGAATTGCACCGCGCACTTCATATGAACACACACATATGAACATTGGTCACAGTAAGAACACGTAAACTTGTCAACACTTGTCATTTGCCGTTTGTATTCAAAACTGTACGGGCGAATGTTTACGTACATACTGTTTTTTATTACCCTTGAGATATGGAAAACAACCGTAAATGTAGTGTTTGTGAAAGTGCTAAGAGTAGTAAAAAACATCAAGTGCTTTTGATGGAAACTAAAATGGACATAATATATAGATCAGAAAAAGAAGAGTCGCTTGCTTCGATTGGTCATGTTTATGGTCTCAATCGTTCAACAATTGCAATCATTTTAAAAAAACAAAGGAAAAATTGGTGATGATATTCACAATGCAGGCTCTGTTCAGTCCGTGGTTATAAGTAAAAAATGAAATGCCATCATTGAAGAAATGGAACGGTGTTTAACAATTTCAATTCAGGATTAAAATAAAAAAAACAATGCTTGAGTACTGCATTGATTCTTCTCTTCAATCCACTTATTTGGGTAAGTTTTTTAAAGATAAAATATAAATGTTAAATTTTACTTTGAAAGTACGGCGATGCTGTATTATATTATCATTAGTCTTCAACATTTCCCACTAGTTAGTGTGAATTTTTTATTCTAATGTGCTTCAAGCTGACCTTGAAGCACATTAGAATTTCTTTGTTTTTGACATAGTAATTTCAAAATTAAATTGTGAGAATAACTGATTTTTTCCGCATTATACAAGATTATATTTAATTCTTTTGCGAAATTTACTCTTAAATATTCATTCCCCTATCTCCAGTATAGTAGTATAATCCTAGCTGCAAGAAGGGACACCAAGACCTAATAAAGAATCCTAAGAAACACCAATAGACAAAACAAAAAAATTTACGACTAAATGAATAGTCTAAAAATACCTATTAAGTTGACCAAAAGTGTACAGAAAGACTGCAAAAATTCCAACAAAATCATCTTTTCTTTTTTGAGAAAAAGTCGGAACCAACAAAGGTTGTTTCAGCAGAGTCAATTTAAGTTGGCTTAACAAGTAGGTTAAGTTTCATTAGCAAAATGAAAAGATCTCACTATGCAATGGTCTAACTCAATGGTTCTTAACCTGTGCGGCGAATCATTTTGGACCAAAATCAGTTTTGCCTCAAATTTCCATCTTTCATACAGTTTTAATGCTGTCCATTTTACATGCTTTAATATTTTTATATTTCTTTTATAACTGCATTGATGATATTAATCTTGTAATTATGTAATCAAATGCTCTGCCAACTTATCACTTCCATAACAGATGCAATGCAGGAGAATGATTATATTATATGTAGAAATAATGTTATGGAAAACTACACAGATTTTTAAAGCAATGACAACTTATTGGTGATTGCCCCAAAAAATGATGCATGTTAGTGCGTCAAAACCAAAATGAAAAAGATTAGATTTCATTGAATAAACACAGTTGAACTCAGTTCATGCTCAAGTTTTCTAGATACTTAGAAAACTGTCATAAAACACTGGTTACTATTATTAATACTCTTTTGATAAAATCCCATAAGAAAACAAAAGAAGTTTTTCTGGAGATGGGAATTTTTAGGAGACCAGAAGGGTACGAGAAAAAAAAGGTTAAGAACCACTGGTCTAAATAGTTGAATTCTATATTTAAAACTAAGTATGATCATTTGCAAGTGATGCGTCACAAAAAATATTCTCTTGGGATACAGCAGGTGGTTTAAAAGTCAATCAACAAATATTCAGCCTATACTAGTTTTGAAGTAGTGGTACAAAATTAACTGCCAAATCAATTAAATAAATGAAAGTGGAAATGTTATAGAAGCATTCGGTAAGACTTTTCTTATTCAATTTGAGAAGTGATGGAAGATGTCACTCATATCTAACAAATAATAAATATTAGTTGCTCACCTGATTCACTTAGAAAACAAACACAGTACAGGACCTTTTACCCAGATTCCACTTATCCAGAAACCCAGTTAACCAGCTATTTTAAAAATAATGCATTTTTCCAAAATTTGTTAGGAGAAAGAAATTTAAATTTAATGCCTCACTAGTAATTATCTGGCTCACCACCGTGTGTTGGGTGTGCTGCAGTGAACAAGTAAACACGTAATTTGGAAGAGAACTACGCATTTATATTGGAAAGTACCAGATTACTGTAGTATTTCTATTGCTGTATAGTACAGGTATATATTATAATAGTGCTAAAAATGGAAAATATTAAGAAATGAAATGCACGTTCTGGTAGTGGGTTCTAACTCTTTCCGAGCATTGTTTACGAGTATATTCCAGATAACGGACTATCCCCATATCCCAAGCTTGCAGGATAAATGGTTCTATACTGTATTATAATTTCTTGATCACAAGTTGTGATTTAAAAATACACTAAAATTTTTGTACAACTAAGGAGCGTGGAAAATAAAATAAGATACCGGACCCCTTATCCGACGTTCCAAAATCTGGCAGGATCTGATATCCGGCTATATTTGGAGCTCGTTCCTTAGGTAAAAATTTGAAATTATAATGCTGACTATTTCTCTGACCTGCAGCTTTGTTTTGTATAATGTATCAAAAATCAGAGGTTGGAAAAATAATGCGTATTCTTTTATGCTGCCTTTCATTCAAGTCTTGAGTTTTACAACTACATATAATAAATATTTTTTTTCAATGAAAATGTTTTGATTGATTGGCATCTATATGTTTTAACCAGCACTAAAAATATTAAGTAGCACTTTATCTACTAGGTGTGAGTTGTCGATGGGAAAATACTGTTCATGCAGGAGGTTTTATGAGAAGAAGATAAAGATGCCACAGCGATTTCAATTTTAGGTAAATAATTATAATAGGTCTTCATTATTAAATAGAAAAGTGTACAATGATTTGGTAAACAAATAAAACCCTTGAATTCTTGACCTTTAATTCTTCTTTAATATATTATAAGCACATAGCAAATGATCCACAATCCAAAAAATCCTTAAATCCGGCAAACTTTCGGTCCCAAGCTTGTCGGATAAGAGATCCACTACTGTATGTCATATTTTCCTCTATACGTATTCCCTTAATAGATTAAAGCATTTTTAAAAAGCAATTAATATTAATCCTAACAACCCTAAAGTTTCCTGAAATTATTCTTCAATTGAAACGATAGCAGAGGGCTAGGAGGTCCTCAAGCCTAAAAGTTTCGGCATCACAGATGTAAATATACACTCCTACATAATATGCTTCTTAACATATAAGTAAGATTGTTAAAAAGATTAAACTTCTAACCTACCTACATAACAAAACTTTCCAAAAAATAGCTGATTCAAAGTACACCTAACTCTTAATTATGATTTCTCATACCTAATTCCTTTTTTTAATGAATCTAATAGACCTACCAGCCATTATTTAAATATATATATATATACACACACACACATACTACCACAATATACTGGATTGTAAAATAAACCTTATCATGCAAGGCGAAAAACAAGCAGCTTCAATATAAGTGATAGACAATTGTCCTGGGTGAAAAAAATTACAAGAAATATTCTTTTAACAAGTCTGAGAGAACAGCAGGGCCACCGACAGCCAGAGCGGGCCCTTGGACAAATATCCTTGCCGGACCCCTTTTCTCTGTTTTAAGTTAAAAAAAAGGGAGAAGCAGGCACCTCGGCAAACCCAGGGCAGCAAACTCTCCCTCTACCATTTTCTATGGCCTTGGTTCACAGTATTATAAGCAGAAATTCCATTCCATTCCATTAAAAATTTTATCAAAATTACATATCAAATATATATTGGTACTATATGTATCATATCATAATTAGACTTAGTATGATTTGATTAATGCCGATGAACAAAGAATATGTAAAAATCAAATATTCGACAAAAATTTCCATCGATAAGTATTGATTTTTCATCACTAAATTTTTTGCGAAATTGTCATGGATTTTTTAATTTAGTTTTCTGAATTAACACCTAGTGTATTTTAGTACCAAAAAAGCAAAGCGTAAAAGAAAATCGGTACTTGTCATGACAGGCAACCACATTTGAATCAGGATTTGCTACACTTTGCATTGTGAGGTCTCCCATGACATTTTTACCAACTAGGCAACTTTTTCCTACATAATATTTACGTATAAATTTGGTTGTATATTATAATAGCATAGCATTAAGTTTGTTATTGAAGGGTCATGATTTCGTAAGGGTATGATTTAACAAATAAAATTGAGATTCCAATTTATTTCCAGGTAAATGGTTATTACATTTATTACTATAATTTACAGAATAGCAGACGCGAGGCGTCTCAAATTTGTGTGTTTTTATTAAAGTTTATTTGGATGGAATTCAACGTCGTGTCAGCCTTATATGTGATATTAAGTGTACTTAAATATTCTAAGCTCAATATAAAATATAGCCAGAAAGAAAGAAAAGCTACCATATCTCTAAAAAAAAATTGGGAGTAAACAATTCTGTTCTTTAGAACTGACCGTATGACGAGACACTGAGTGCTTGGGGGCACGGGGCCAAGGAGAGAAAAATGAGTGTGGGGAGAAGTTTCAGGGTGCTAAGGGGTAATAAAAAAGCAGTGGGTAGAGGTGGGAAAACCCGAATTAAGATATGAGAAAGGGAAAAGGAAAAAATGCTGCCTGTTGGTATCGGTTGCCTGTGTGCCTTGCACCCTCGTATTGCAATAGGAAAACCATATGACCGATCCTAGCACCGGGCCCCTCAGAGGAGATGCTTTCCCAGTGTCCCCACCCTCTCGGTGGCTCTGGTAAACAGTAGTATTACAGAATAATAACTATATAAGCTGTGTAGGGTTTTATAGACAAGTTGACTATAAAGAACATATTTAATAATCTAAACTCTTTCTCAACATTTTTTAGTTTGCGACCTCCTTTTATGCTATTAGATAACCGTAACTGCTCTACGACCTCCCCATTTTTATTAATGCTTATTTTTATAATGTAAAAGGTTTTTTTATAAAAAATGTAATATTGGTGAGCCAGAACATATTATTTTTTCATGTAACCATATCATGGCAGTTCACAGCAATGTTTTCAAAAACAGTTGTGTGTTTGAACTTGTTTGAACAAGCAACACCTATTCACGAAGCGAAGCATGCATTGATAAATTGACAAATGAAAAACAGGCCCAGATATCTCATTAAATATTATAATCACTATTATTTTATAATTTAATTCTATTTTCTATCTTTACGACAACAATAAATATAAAATTGTGTACAAACTTGTTTTTTATTTTCTCTATTCTTTTGCGACCCCCGTGGTTGAGAAACACTGATCTAAACTATAATCCAATTTGAAACAAAGAGATTCAGCCTTATTCAAACTAAGGAATCATACACATGTTAATGACCCCAACATAATCTTTAAATTATTAATTGGTATTTTACCTGTGACCATGAAGCAAGGAGCAAAGAAGTTGAGGTATCTGCAGGTACTCCTGATCCAACGTGAGCATTCCATCTGTAGTAATCACTACTGGGTCTAAAGCTGCTTTTCCCTGTCCTGACTTCACAAGTTCGTAGAATAATCGTTCGACGCTGTGGATGACAAAAAATATATTGAGATATATAAAAAACTTGGTAAAATATATATGAACATTCTTTTTATATAGTTTATAAAGAAATATTCCATTAAAATTTTCCTATATCTTGATTTCTATATGTTAATCTCCCCAAACTCAAGCATAATTAAGTAAATTAACAAAATATTTCATCATATAATGATGTTAGCCATAATTAATGATAAAATTCACTATCTGATCAAATGTGAAATATAAATTATGAATATGAACTATAAAAAATTTAGAAGAATTTCATTTACAAAATGGTTTGCTAATTAATATTATTGTAATGTTTGTTCACTTAAAGTAAGATCACATTTATTCTATGAATCAACTGTCAACGAAATGATAAACAATTTAAATGGCGTTTCAAACTCAGGTTTGCAAATAAACATGATCAAAAATAACAAGTCCACAGTATTTACAAATGCTGGACCAGTCAACAGTCCATAATAAAACACTTCCAACTAAGTATGTGTTGACAACAAATAATAATGAGCAAATATTCGATCATCCAGTCACTTGTGTAATTAGGTAATAGAATGAAAAAAGATGATGTGATAACATTACTAAACAAAACATTGGTCACGTCTAAAGAACCCAAACAAATGGCTTTAATATTAAGACTCACATAAATACTGATGATTTAAATTTTACCACGCCCCACATGTCTCAATTCATATAGCCTAAGTATTCATTAACGAGCGTTATAAAATAAATCATATTATTAATTCAACCAAATTTAAAACTCAAAGTTTATTTCTATCGCAAGAATTTCACTCACCTTCTCCGACAGCCAACACAGGGCACCGTTTGGCTAAGGATTGCCAATAAATCCTTGCGATTAACTTGGAATGCTGCTTTTTGTTCTTCAGGGGAGAGTAAATTGAATTTACGAAGAAATGTGTCCATCTCCTTCTTTCTAACCATCGGCTTTTCTGACTCAAGATAAGGGTCTTCGAGGTCCATAACCATCTACATGAAATACATTAAACAAATATTAATGCTTTAACGTACTTTTAATGAAACAATCAATGAGAACAAGGTACAAGTCAGTTGCCCTACTTAGAAACATATCGAACGAAATATCTAAATTGCTGGTTTGTTATGTAGTCTCACGAGTAAATATGATGCCAGACTTTCTTAAAAAAGGAATTAGATAAAACAAAAATAAATTATTGACATTGATGACAATATGGCGACAACTACATAAAATGTTAAATATTGAACTTGAAACTAAAACAATTCATATTGAACTCTTAAATCGGCATTACTACCTGCTGTCTATAAAATGTCACTTCCGTATTTTCTTAGATTCACAAAAGTAAGACCCACCGTAAGATGCTCATCGATGACCAGTGGGAGTTGTCTTCTGCAAAGGATGGTTATCTTCTCCCCCCTATAAACATCCACCAATTTGGCCATTTCAAACTTGTTTAAACTAAAATCAATGTGATAACACTTATATCACTTTTTATGAACCAGCATTCACAAAACGTATTGCAATCATGAACAACACAATACGAACAAAAACAAATTGTTCAGACGTGTCCGTTGATTCACACTGCCATTTGCGGCAAGACAAATCCTAAGAACATTACATACGCAGAGTTAACTATTTCCGCAAGAGAACCACTGATGAGCGTTATTAAACGTATGTGTAGAGGACCTCACTATCGCATTGACATTCACTTTCCGTTCCTGTTTTGTCTTAGAATGTGTTGTTGAATTCAAAAACGGCAGCAATAAAGTGAATATAACGAAGTTAATCGGTAATTTATGAGTGTAATTGTTACTTCTTGCTTTAAACTCGTGACTCTACTTCATCCATTCTACGTTTCAGAGGAGTTATGCTATCGTTTGGAAAATAAGAGGAAGTCGAAATATATGGCAATAAAGGAGCACACGATAAAAGGTTTAAAAATTGTTTTTGACTTTAATTTACAACTTAGCGTAGAAAACTTGATAATATGTAGATACTAAAACAGCATGATTTTGTCTTCCTGATGCATGATTTTGAGTTTCCTTGTAGGATTATTCTGTATGAGTTTTAGTGCAAAAGTTGCTGTCTAATTTTAACTACGTTATAGATTTAGATATTATCTATGTCAGAAACCTTTATCGAATTATTTCATGTTTGGCACCAGATAATCGTAGTTTATAAAAACATTCCTACATCGATATTTTTTTAAGTGAGCAAATTTTACTTACTTTTATTTGAATTAAACATTCCGTCACTACTTATTAGTTAAAATTTACTGATTTCGGACTAGTTTGCAATCAAGATATTACATTTTTTTAGGGTAAAAGCGAGGAACAACAATGTCGTTCTCAAATCGGATAGTGAAGACCGTAAACAAGATTTTCTTGACCTAGAAATGCTAATGTCTTCACAAACTCGACGTCTAAAAGCTTAAAATTTTTGCTGAAATACATGGCGAAAAGGAGTTTTATAATATAGTTGTGGAATTGGATTTTTATTTTGATTATAAGAGGAATGCTAAAAATTAAACAACTACTAAAAATGGTTAGTTTTCAAATCGATTTCTTAGTGAACTTGATGGTGTTTCTTCATTTTCGATTCCATAGATATTTTTCATTTTTAGTCATTTAAAAATTTCACTACGTTCGAATGTTTGTGCATTTTAACAGAAGGAATAAAATGTTAATGTATGTATAATGATTAAGGTGACCAGACGTCATATTTTCAAGAGGACTGTCCTATTTTTGGAGATTCTGTCTTCTTCGAAAATGATGTCCTCTTTTCACGCATTTTGATGTTTCTGATAACGATTTTATACAAAGTATAGCATAGATTGCATTAAGTAATGAATTTAATTGGCTCCACCTTCATGAATTTTTCAAGTGCTCGTATTGTAGCTAATTGAACTTCAGCTAGCCCCGGATGTTACCATAGTAATCAAATACACCCATTCGAGATAGGTTATAAACAATGTTCCCCCAGAATATGCGACGTTGTAGATGGTGTTCTGATTACCCTGGAAAATATTGCGCTTTTTCCTGTGATGGCTGTCACTCTCCAATATGTTTCGGCTACAACGCTACTATATTATTTTTCTTTCTTTCGACGGCCCCGTATAACGGGCGTGATAATGAAACGGTCTATAGCAGGAGTTCTTAACCTTTTTGCGATTCCCGCACCCACACAGCGATCCGTGGTAATCCCTCACCCCACCAAAATTTTTTCAATGGTTTTTAATTTTAAGTTTTTTTAAGTTTAACGACTTATTAAATTAAATGTATAGTATTTAAAATCAAATATATTTATTACAAACTACATTTTAAACCCAACCTTTCCTCAGTTCAAGACGGTTATGCATCTCACAAAAGTGCTCCAGCATTTTATTACAATTGAATCCCATCCAACATTTCCATAATAGTTTTCAAGAGTGTTTCTTTTTAAACAATTTTTAATGCTGTATTCATCTTGAACTTCAAAATAACCCGTCTGTAGCGGATTATCTCAGCCTTCTCATGCAAAGTAGGACCGAGAGAATGACTTTGTTATAAACGTAATTAAAGGCAGAAAAATATAGCAACAGTATGTCTGGGTATGGCCGTTTAAATCGCTTTGTAAACAGACCTCGAATAGTGATTACGGTTTGTTGTCTCAAGGAAACGAATGTTCTTCAGTATCTCGCTATATATCTAATAAGAAACGTGGACGCATTAATATACACATTAGGATGGCAGCTGGTTAGTATAGGTGGTTCAAAATGTCTTATCTAAATAAATAAATAAGTCAAATTGCAAGATGTTCCCAACGCACACCCTGGACTCCCTTCGCGCACCCCCTGGACCATCTTCCCGCACCCTCTGGGGGTGCGAGCACCCCTGGTTAAGAAACCCTGGTCTACAGTCTAGACCAGGGGTGGGCAAACTTTTCTGCATGGCGGGCCGCATCGGTGTTTGCGAATTCTTCAGCGGGCCACATTGAAAGAAGGCGGGCCAGATTAGAGTTTAAATCGGAAATTTCTTAGATTCTTAGGCATCATACATAAGTGAAAAACAAGCACAAACAAGGATTGTAGGGCTAAATTTTCAAAACTAAAGTCTTTATTGTCATAATTTTACCAAAAGTAATATAAAATTGTGTTAAATTTTACAGATTGCTTTTTCACCCAAGCTTCGAGGGCCACATATGGCCCGCGGGCCACGGTTTGTCCTCTCCTGGTCTAGACGGTTGTTGTTCTGATATATTTAGTGATTTTACCATCCCAGGTGTCAACTTCTCTTTAAGAAAGCTCCTTTACTCGATCCAACTTTTCCTCATCCACTTTTACATTTTCTCTTGATCTTTTATATTTTGAAAATCTAATTTGTTCCTTCTGTTGATTTTCATCCAAAATCCTTTGCATTATCTTTTAATGAATTAATTAACAAATGTAATCCCTTTTCAGAATATCTTAAATGCGCTTGTCATCTGCAAATCTGAAAATTTTAATTGTCCTCTTTTGTCATCTTTTCTCGTCACATTTTTAGGCATATGTCCTCTTTTCACGAGATAAAAATCTGGTCACCTTAATAATGATTGTCTGTTTCAGTTCACCTCATATGTCCATTAAGTATCTGCGTCATTGATTTGTAATAATGTAATACGTACTTTTCTTTTTATGAATGCTCAAAATAAATCATCTAATTGTCTAGTTAGAATTAAATTACTCTGTTAACTTTTAATCTTCATAGTCGGGAATGTAGTTTGGTCCCTTGGGGTTCTGTACTGCCTAGGTTTTACAGCATTAACTGCGTGGCAGGAATTAAAGAAGTACAAGTAAATTTGACAAATATGCGTTATTTATAGTAGTTAATGTAAATTAACTATATTTTTCTCAGTGGAATTTTTATTAATGTGTATTTTTAACTTTTTCCCTTATTTTTATCGTAAGTTTTATCATCATAACTGTGTAAGTCAAAAATTAATGTTCCAGCTCGCTGTATGGTTTGAATCGAATTGATGAACAAAATCAGCCTTTTTAGGCGCGTTTCGCTTACAGCGTGAGCGCCTATTATCGTCGGTCGGTCGGTCCGTCCGTCCGTCCGTCTGTCTGTCTGTCTGTCTGTCCGTCCGTCCGCATGTTCGTTCTCGGCTTCTACCCAACGGATTTTCATGAAATTTTGATATTAAGGACACAATCAAATATAAGAAGAAAATCGCAAAAAAGAATCTCGTACGCCAATCAGGGGTACCACTTCACTGATGGAAAAAAATGAAATTTTCGTCATATCTCGTAAAGTATTGCTCATATCAAAATATTTTTCAAATAAAAGTTGTAGAACTGGTAAAGCAGAGTATTTCCTTTTCTATACATTTTTATCGTAGGAGTTGCCGTTATCGAGAAAATCGAACGATAATGACTTAATTCGAGTTGAAAATTTCTTGCATGGTTACTTCTTCATTGTTGCTAACATAAACATTCTCCCAAACAAACGTTTAATTTACTTACGTGTGCATGCAATATTTTTAAATAGGAAGAAAATGGATTATTTATGATGAAGAAAAGAACTTTAAAACGCTATTTCCCTTACGTACAGGTATATAATTTCTTTCTAATACTCCATTGCACGAAACGCGCCCATTTTTGATACGTTGTACACTTTCCTAACTTGTTTTAAGTAGGGTAGACTTAAGAGCAATTTTTTAATGTGTCTTAACGAGACATTTACCTACAGATTTGAACTGTAAAATGTAATGTGTCAATAAAGTATTTGTACTTGATTGTATTACTGAGTCGCGTGGCTCTTAAGGTAAATGTGAACACGCGAAGCATAACTATTAGCTTGTAATGCGCCCATTATATCAATGCCAATTTTTAGTGTACATATATCGCTCTTTATTGGGAGTCCATGAAAACTCAAGCCATAAATATTTTTTCTTCGTGTTTTTCCCCCTCCACAGAGTCGCGAGACAAGAAGTTCTAAAGAACTGATCTAAATAACTTAAGTAATCATTCTTAAAACGGTTGAGTAAATCAGTTGTGCAATCATGATACAAAGTAGTTAAAAATCACCGATCGTTGATTCTGATTACGGCTACGGTGTACCGTAAGTAAGAGCCTTTCGATTTGAATGATGATGTAGAATTGTAGAACGCAGATGAATGTTTTACCAGGCGATTTTATATGCAACGCAATGATATGTTAAGGTATGCTGTAGTTCTTTCTGACATTTCACAAAAAATTTCCAAAGTAAATTCCGTCACAGCATAGCGATTTTATTGCGACTGTTTCGGTGAATCAAATCTTACATGTTGCGCCACGTTTCTTACAATTTATATTTTTCCTAAATGTTTATAAAATATTAACAGAAAACTCATAAAATATTTTGTAAATTTTTTGCGTTTTTTTCGACTTGTATTTCTGTCTGTAATTTTGTTCACAACTCCAAATCTTTCCATGTAAGAGCCTTTTTGAATCTCTAGCAGCACTATAAAAGGAGACTCATCAAACTTTGAGCAACAAGGTCTCATTTACCTCACTTCACTCGCATGCATATTATTCCTTAAATGTTGTTTGAAGTTAGATATACCGTAGGGTATTTTTTGTAACATCTATATTCTGCGAATATTTTAATTTAAAGTATTTTGATCCTCCATTTTTTGCAGGTTTAAAATGTTGCCTAAGTGAACCCTTTTATTTTATCTGGACAATATTTATAACTGCATATTGTATGTTTTAACAAGTCGGTAGGGTTGCTTAGTATATAATATTTGCCCACGTTGCATGTGTGGTGTATGTGTAAAGTATACAGGATTAAATAAGTCTGATTCTAAATCGCATCGCACTGAAATCTACTCTGGCTCCTGAATTTTGGAAGTGACCCCTAGATTTGGATCAGATTTGCCAAGGCCTGCTTATTATTCAGTCACTTGAAAAAAACTACGCTCATCTGGTATAAAAATGTACAGTAATAACTTTCGTTTGCAACCATTATAAAGGAGGATAAAGCATAACCTACAATCGAGAATTTTAAGACGAATTCGTAATAGCACAATATCGAATAGTATTATTTGTGATCCTAAAAATACAATAATATTATAGAAAAGTTGTTGTCCAGATAGAGACATTGTAAACATACTGCGTTATATATTTGAATGCATTTCAATGTTCCTACAAAAAAATATTTTATAAACTTTGTCAATGAGAAGAGCGTTCTCGTTTTTACAGTCCAGAATATGATAGCCCTTTCCGCCTTAATTTTAGCGATGAATGTTTGATTAGTTCCATTGTCGAAGAAGTAAACTTTTGTATGTAAAAGGAGTAAAAATGCTCATTTTCTCCCATTCAAATGCATCGAGCGTATACTTGTCATCAGGTTTACTGCTAAAACTGCCAATATTTTTCTACATCACGACTATAATCGCTTAACACGCCCTGACGATGTATAAAAATGCAACTAAATCGCTAAATTTATCTTCTTTATGATCAAAGAAACGTGTTAAATGATATTTACCTCCTTTTCAGTTTTTCTTGTAAAAGTAGTTATGCATTAAACCGCTGTAAAGCTCTTTTATCTCTCTCCCGATACAATGAAATTGATTTTCTTTGCTTCCGCTACTATTTGTAGTTCTGATCTCTTCATCTCTCTTCCGATAATATATTTTACTCGTTATTTTTTGCTGTTATCTATTCGTCAGAGCCAATATTCCCTGTATGTCGCGCTGTCGCCGTCCATGTAATGTCACGCCCATAATTCTTCATTCTGAAGCAGTTCACCTGTTTATTTTTCTGTTGTTGTGAGCGTTTTTGCTGTGGTAGAATCTACACAACTCTGAACTCAAAATTACATTTTTACTTTCTCATATACGAAGTATATTGAGAAAGTATGGTAATCGCGAAAAAATTCGACCTCGAGATTTTGATGGAAATATACGTTTTAGGTGTAGCTTAGTCCGAAATGCCGTCTGTGGGTCTGTTCGCGGCCTAAACGGTAGAGCGAAAATGAATGAAATCTCGTACTTGGCATTTAATCATACATAATAGAAGCTATGAAGAAATGGTTGACATTGCTCAGTAATTAAGGGAAGTTTATTCTACACGTTTTAATAACAATTTGATTTTCTCAGAAACAGCTCCAACGATTTTGATCAAATTTCGTACAGCTACTTGAGTTTACGTTTTCAATAATACTACATAGTACATAGTTCATATTTATCAAAATATGAATATAAGGCTAGTTTCTTCTAGGCAACTTTAACAACAGTTTGATTTTCTAAAAAGCGGCTCATACGATTTTTATCAAATTTCGTACAGTTACTTGAGTATATGTATGTACGTCTGAAATAATACTAAATATATTTCATATTTCTCAAAGAATGAATATAAGGCTAGTTTATTCCTGGGCAACTTTAATAACAATTGGATTTTCATCAAATTTCGTATAGTTATTTAAGTTGATGTTTATAACGATTCTACGTAGTTCATATTTTTCAAAAGATAACTAAACGACGCATTAGTTTATGAGAAAGTTTGTACAATGTGTGTTGCACAAATTTTTTATATGTTGACGATTCTGGATCATTTTTCCGCAAATTCATTTCGTTATTTTCATTTTCGCAATTCTCCGTTTAAGATTTATAATTCCGTAGGCCTCAAAGTTTTGTTACGAAAAATAATTATTGTAATCTACGATGATGGAAGTTTTGTTTCCAAAAAGCGCACTAGGTTTTTCTGTATCATCGCTAATAATAACCCTTCTCTGAAAAGTTTTCGAGCACATTATCGTTATCTCAGTTATGCGATTACTTGAAAATACATCGAAATAGTCACTACAACCGAGAGATACTATAAATAATTTTTCCTAGATGCGATAAGATAGGCCAATAGAGGCTTTAAACTAGTGTAGGTATGGTTTACACCCTACCGAACGCCATTGGGCAACAATTTAAAAGCCTGTTGAAGATATCTCAATTACCAATCTAAGTCCTGGTCGATATGTTAGTATTTTCGTATAATATAGTTTTTGTAGCTTCACACTCAAGAATTCCTCAGAGCAATTAAGAATTTAGAGCGCTTCAACGATCAAGGTTATTAGCCTAGTCGAGTGTGCTGCACTGTGTGTGACTCGGTTACTTTCACCATAAAGGCGAGCAACCCCCTAAACATAACGGGAGAACCAGGACAGGAAATGCCACGATAGGTGTCTAGTGCCCTAGGCAGTTTTACGTGACTTTTTTCCTGTCACCGGTTCTCTATATCCTTCCTCTCGCTCCGTTACACTCTCTTGGATAATTTGCTTGTTTTTCCTTTTGTCTGCTTTCAGGTTCTTTTCTGCGAAAGTGTGCGTAGTTGTAGATATATAATCATTATCATTATTTTTTAAATTCTCCTTTGTAACTGTTGACGTAGGGTTAAATGTAAGAAGGAACTATATAGTCTCAAATTCGTCCTTAATAAAGTCTTCGTCATCCCCGCATCACATAATCTTCTGAATTTAAAGCAGTAACCGCATGGTTCGAACTTCTGATTGGTTATCTCGAACGAACTGGACCTTTTTCAGAGGTGGGGGTTCGAACTGTGGATTATAAAAAAAGAAGTAGTCATCCCAAAATCTTCGACGTCTAAAAAGAAAAAGAAAAATTCAAAAAAATAAAAAGCGAAAACCTTGTTAGTTGCCGATTCGCGCACGAGAGAACGTATCGCGGGAGAATGGGTGGGTCCGTGGGATACATCAATAATTTGACTCCACGTGTAACCCCCTTACCCTTAGTAACCGACCCGGCTCATCTGCCCTGGGTCTTTCCTTTTAAAGGCGCTGTGACCTACGGCGCTAATGATTCACGGCGTGCGTCTTTGTGGTTATTTGCGACGAGCGAAATGTCTTCTATTTTTCGACTCTGTCCTCTATTCGATTTGATTTCATTTATGTTACGTTTCGAAGTTTTCTTCCATTCCGACGATGGTTTTTTTTCTCAAAACGCCTGCGTCGCAAATGCTCGCGCCTCTTGCCACCTCCGAATTGAGCCCGCTGCTCAATATTTTATGTATGTCTATGTGTACATGTAACCGTTTATGTGTGTGTGTGTGTGCGTGCGTGCGTGTGTGTATATATGTGTATTCAAAAGTTATACAATATTTTCTTTTTCTCGTGCCCACATATTTCGTAAAAAATTAAAATTCGGGTTAATAACGAAAAATGTGCAGAAAAAAATACATTATATATACATAGTATATATATAATGTATTTATATATGTGTATACATATATATATATATATATATATATATATATATATATATATATATATATATATACACACATATATAAATACATTATATATATACTATGTATATATATATATATATATATATATATCCCTTCCAACTGCCTCAGTTCACTGCCTCAAAGTCGGCGGAAGGGTGTAAACGGAGGCTAAAGGGCGAAGAACAGTGGTGTCCTCGGACACTGGTAGGTTCAACCATGCTGTGAAGTCTTTCTGCAATATCTCCGGCCAAAGTGAAAGAGGTACTCACCAACCTGCTCTGGGCCAGCGTGGTGTTTTAAGGCCCACAATCCCTCCATGACATGTACACCCATAAAAAACGACCCTCATTCTCCGGAGGCTGGATTGCCTCTGACCGTGGCAGTGGTCAGGAACAAGGCATGAAGGCAGAGGGTGCTAAGAATCCCCGGAGGTTAAACGTCCACTGCCACTCTTTCTCATCCTTTCCCAATTCCTTTAACCTCAACCTAACTACCTTTAACTGCCGGACTTTGTCCAGTGAATATAAACTTCAAGATCTCCAAGAACAACTGGAGAAGATCAAGTGGGACATTTTAGGGCTTAGTGAGGTGAGAAGAAAAGGTGAAGGCCTATTGGAGTTGAAGAGTGGACATATTTTTTATTACAGGGGAACTGACACAGGAAGAACAGGAGGAGTTGGATTCATCATTCACAAAAAATTGAAGAATAATATCGTGGAAATGGAAAGTTCATCCGAGCGGGCAGCTAGACTAGTGCTTCAAATAAATAAAAGATATCAACTTCAAATAGTCCAAGTTTATGCGCCAACGTCATCATACTCGGAAGAGGAAGTGGAAGATTTCTACCAAGAAGTTGGAGAACTGCACGACAAAGGAAGCTGCCATCTAATAGTAGTCATGCGTGATTTCAATGCCAAGATAGGAGAACAAAAGGAAGACGACAGCGCAGTTGGAAAATGGGGCTATGGAGACAGAAATGAACGAGGGGACCGACTTGTAGACTTTGCTGAATGTACTAGTCTATATATAATGAACACTTTCTTCAAAAAGAGTCCCAATAGAAAATGGACCTGGAAAGGACCCAATGGTAACAAAAACGAAATTGACTACATACTAGTCAATAAGAAGCAATTGGCTGAAGACTGTTCCGTCCTCAACCAGTTTAAAACTGGAAGCGACCATCGCTTGGTAAGATGCAGAATAAAATTCAACTCAAAGTTAGAAAGAAGAAGCTTATAAAGAAGCCTAAGTCTATTATCAACACGCAGGTGCTAAAAGAACGAAAAGAAGAATTTCAGCCCCAACTGAAAAATCGATTCAGTGCACTGGGAGACCAAGAAGTTGAATCTCAATTTATAGAGATACTCAAGGAAACTGCTGAAGAAATAGGCGGAACAGTTTAAACAAAGCCAGAGAAAAAGTTGACCGAAAAAACAAGACTGCTGATGGAAAAAAGAAGGAAAATGATAATTACTAAAGATCCTAAAGAAATGATCCATTTTGCAGAACTAAACAAAACTATAAGGAAGTGCATCAAGGAAGATGTGAAAAAATATAATTATGAGCTAATCGAGAAAGCCATAGAAAACAATAGAAGTTACAAGAAAATGAAGCAACATCTCTCAATCGGAAAGAGACAGCTGGTGGCCCTGATGCTAGAAGACGGCTCCATAACCCATAGTAGGAAACTAATCCTG
Source organism: Uropetala carovei (assembly GCA_036926305.1). NCBI lineage: Eukaryota > Metazoa > Arthropoda > Insecta > Odonata > Petaluridae > Uropetala > Uropetala carovei. Next base: position 1,728,341 of record JAXCHB010000089.1, on the reverse strand, counting down.
AAACGGGTACAAGAATTTTACATCAAGCTGTATGAGGATCCTCTAGGAAATGATGATGGAAACATGCCCACCGAAGAGGTCCCAGATATCCTTCCGGAAGAGGTGAGACACGCAATCAGAAGTATGAAGAATGGAAAAGCATCTGGAATGGATGGTATCACTGCGGAAGTATTCAAAGCAATGGGTAATCATACGGAAACAATTCTCGCTAAGATTTTTAATTCCTGTCTGAGGAAGAAAAAGATACCAGAAACATGGAACCACGCATGTATTATCCTTCTGCACAAGAAAGGTTCCAAAGAAGACTTGAATAACTACAGACCGATCAGCCTACTCCCAACAGTCTACAAAATATTCACCAAAATACTCACTATGCGCCTTCAAAACCATCTTGATTCTGCCCAACCCAGAGAGCAAGCTGGATTTCGCAGTGGGTATATCACGATGGACCACATCCAAGTCGTGAGAGAGGTAATCAGTCAGACTAACGAGTATGAATTACCTCTGTGTATGTGCTTTATCGACTACGAGAAAGCATCTGACTCTGTCCGAACTTCGTCGGTGTTACGTGCACTAAAGAAACAAGGAGTAGAAGAAATGTACATAACCTTGATCAAGAATATCTACGAAAATGCGACAATATCTGTCCAGCTGCATGAAGAGTCGAGTGCTTTTAAGGCCAAAAAGGGAGTGAGACAAGGAGATACTATATCCCCTAAGTTATTTACAGCAGCTCTAGAGGAAGTATTCAAAATGCTAGACTTGGAGGAAAAAGGCATAAAGGTAAATGGAGAACATCTGAGTCACCTGCGCTTTGCAGATGATATCATACTTGTTCGCAGGGAGCCCAGAAGAGCTTGAGCAAGCAAGCGGAGAAGCTGGACTTAAGATGAATCTTAATAAAACAAATGTTATGTACAACTCCTTCACAAATTCTGAGAAGATAGATATCAACGTAGCAGAACTCGGAGAAGTAACCAGCTATGTTTACTTGGGTCAACGCATCACTACTGATGGTTCGCTTCTTGGAGAAATCAACCGGTGAGTGAAGATGGCATGGAGTGCTTTTGGCAAGAATGCGAACATCTTTAAATCAAATATTCCAGTCTTCCTAAAAAGGAGACTGTATGACTAATGTGTTCTGCCTGTTCTGACATATGGTTGTGAAACATGGACCACGAATGCCAGAATGATACAGCGCCTGCAAACAACACAGAGGGGCATGGAGAGATGCATGTTAGGGATCACCCGAAGAGACCGCAAGAAGAACGACTGGGTAAGAAAGAAGACGGGAGTCTGTGACGTGATTAGAAGAGTGAAGGTGCTAAAATGGCAGTGGGCGGGCCACATTGCTAGAAGAAATGACCAGCGTTGGACGTCCAGTGTCATCGAATGGATCCCAAGAAACATCAAGAGACCGAAAAGAAGACCGAAAGACAGGTGGGACAGAGAGCTTGTTAAGTTCTTGGGGGAAACTTGGAGGAGGGAGGCAGTTGACAGGGAAAACTGGAAGAGTCTGGGGGAGGCCTTCATCCGTCAGTGGACTGAAAAAGGCTGATGATGATGATGATATATATATATATATATATAAATGCTTAAGGAAAAGGAAAGGTAATAATAAAGGTAGCAACAAGGTGTTGGAGGAAGCCCAGTGGACACTTACCTAGATTGAAGAGTCGCTGGGGGTGCTGAGGACACACGAAAAATACAAAAGAACTTCTCTCATTACCCCTCCCCCCCCCCCTCCCCATATCCCCCCCAGTGTGTCACTTTAAACAGTATATGTTTCTCCGTCGCTGAAGAAGGGCGTCAGCCCGAAAGCTCCATTTTTGTGTCGTTTTTGTTCTTTTGTATTTTTCATGTGTCCTCAGCACCCCCAGCGGCTCTTCAATCTAGGTAAGTGTCCACTGGGCTTCCTCCAACACCTTTATATATATATATATGTGTGTGTGTGTATGTATACACTCCAAATTATAAGATTCATACAAAACTAGCGAAGAGCATCACCACCTTTTTCCCGTATTTTTTAAAGAAAACTCCTTTTGCATACAGAGGAAACGTTTCAATGGTTACGTTTTCGCTCATGCGGCTATCGTTGTGTCACTTTCGCTTCGGAGGTTTACATCGTTATTGCTACTGCTAGGTATAAACATTCGCACTCGTCCGGCAAAGCCTTTCGGAATAACAGATAAGGAGACCTTTCTGTATCCTCATGAATTGGAGTTTGACAGGAATATTGAACGTGCGCTCGGAGCCCTGTCCCACATCGAGTAAAGGCGATCATATTCGTCGGCCGTCTCATTGCTCTGCTGAAATGTGGCAATGAAAGAGGGAGGAGCTCATTTTTCTCGTTTCGATCCTCCAAGGTTGATCCCGCTTCGTCCGCAGCGGAATGGAGATTTTTGGGAAAATTTGCACACCGGATGTTGTAAGGATAAGCTTTTTTCCCCAGGTGCGAAAATTATTCCGAGCGCAATATTTATTTGCTTTATGTGTTATTCTCCGTTGCGGCGGGATTCAGATCATTTTTTCCCGTTTCTTTAATTGGTGCCTCGAGAAAATCAAATGCATTATTATGAGTCGTTTGTAATAATGATTCGGAAAAACATCTTGAATTAAGAAACAGAAACTTTCTCGGCGGAACCTTAGCGGCCACTGGCTGTGCTCGGAAAAACTGCTCTCATTTCCAGGCAAGTTTTTTACAGCTCGGCATTGGAGCGTTACTTTTTTTGTTTTGTTTTGGACCTTCGCACGAACCTTGGTTGCGCAAAAGATTTTTGGTGTAGAGCGAGTCTTAAGGAGAGCATTTTTAACCTCGGGAGTGTTTTGTTTGTTCTGGAGAAACGAGCGATGATGCAACGATGTATTCGTTCAGAATGTTACAGTGTCCCTCGTGGAAATGCTTTTTTTACATTTATTCGTAGTTTATCTATATTTCAGGAATTTTCCGCTTATAATACGCCATTTTTTGAGAAAAATTGGTCAAAACGTTAGTGTGTATTATACTTGGTAGCAAGCGCAAACATTTTTTTCAACCTCTCGGTAATAGTAATTTCCGGACACATTTTCACCGATAAAGCATAGTTGGTACTAATGTTGCATTTCGATGAAATTTCTATTTAAATGTTTGCCTCAAAAGCAAAAATGAGAATTATCTTTTACTTTCAGCCTTAATAAAGCTGAATAATGAACGGAGAGCACTTCTGATAACAATAATATTTATTTAAAAAGGTAAATACAGTAAGTCCTCGACTTGGTGACGGATTGCGTTCCAAAAGTCTTTTGTTCGGAACTCGGAGCCATAGACAATATTTTATAATTGGTGGTCAGGCTCCAAAGTCAATCCACAAAAGCCTATTTAACCCAAAATAAAACTGAAATATTGTACATTTGCAATGAATAATAATAGAAAAAATGCTATTTTAAATTTTAGTCGTTTTTCATTATCCTCCCGATCGTCGAACGAGCAAGGAACATAGAATTAGAGCGTAAAGGATTATTGTGTCGAAGAACATCCCGCGGAGGGTTGAAGCCGCGCTCCGCCGTCGCAAGTAATTCCCTAGAGAAAAAGCTGATTGGTATGTGCGAGTTGGCGCTTGTATTCCCAGTTTATTACAATATTAATACCTTATGGAGCTTCATTCGTAAGTCGTACGTTCGTCAAGTCGGGGAACTACTTTACTCACATAGGGGAATTTACTCCAAGCCAGGGACCAAACGCGCAATCTCACACACTCCGGGTTTAGGGAGAATGACTCCATCGCCAGGGACCCTTTTTTTGTTTACACACGCACAAATACACACAAACCAAGAACCACACACGAGTGATTCATTTCTAAAAGAAAATTCCTATACATATACGTATTTCGGAATCGACAATTCCATCGTCAGTAGGCCGATCAAAAAATTAATATTAAATAATTAATTTTTATGGTTATTAGGAGAGTTCTCCATTAATTATTTGTTATTTAACCATAGGGCTCATAACTTATATTTTTAATAAATCTGGTTTTCAAAAGAAATAATCTAGGAGATAAACGTTTTAGATTCTTAATATTCATTATAATTACGTAATATGTATAATCAATGGATAGTTGTAAAGTTGTTGTACTTGCGTTTTATATTATACTAAAAGTTTGGTCATCATCTTCACTAAAACCTGCACTGGCTAAATTCATCTTATTACCACAATTTTACGTGCGTTTTATACATGCAGATAAGCCAATTTTTACGTTTCATTCATGAAAACCTGGTTAGAAAATTACGATAACTCGTTTTTAAAAAATTAAAGTTTGTGAATAGAAAATCGAGGCATTTGAAGCTGCTGCTAATTTTCAATGGCTGAAGATATTTACTCATCTAACTCGTGAAGGCAATGGAAGTGAATTTAGCCATATCGTAATAATTTTAAAGCGCATTTTCTCCTTTTCAGTAGTTTTAATTTCCTAAATTCTATCCTTTAGGTGAACACTCCAGGCTTGTCCAAATTACTCCTTCCAATGCATCGTAGCAGCATTTTCAATGTCTTTCACTGTCTCTGCCTGCAAACTTTGGAATTCCCTTCCTAATGTAGCCTCAACCTCGCCGTTAAAAGTTTAAATTAAATAAAAATATTTTTGCGTGATTCTTAGGTTTTGTACTGTTTCACGGCGTGCTCTCTTTGGTTATTTTACCTTGCTCACTGTTACATGTTACCTTTCTTTATAGAATCAATGATCGGTGAATTACCGCCGAGGACCACTATATTTTCGCTGAAATGCGCACGTGCTTTTCTCGACCGTTTTATGGCTATAGGAGTTACATAGGTCACCTGTTGGATACAAGGCGCAAGGTAAGCTCGACCGTTCATTCTTTTATTTATAATTTAGATTACGTCGGACAAAATGGATCCCAAGTCAATAGGCGCAGTCCCGCGAGTGTTTCGCATGTTCGAAAAAGTCTCAAGCGTGACAAAACATTTGTCTCGGGTTCCATTAACGCATAACTTTTAGTATCTCCGTTTAGAAACCGACGCTTTTTTTTCTTAGGTTTGGTTTCGGGATAACGGTGTCCTTTAATCTCGAATCACGTTTTAGGCCACGGCTATATTTTTCCATTCTTGGTCGAACCAAGGAGTTGGAAATTTGCATGGAATCTCATATTAAAATTAGCTTTTATATTTGTGGCTTTAAGCCGTGCCACGTTTAAGCGAGTATTGCTTTATGGTCAGCTTGTAAAATTACGCCAAAATTAAATTTGTTTTTCTCAAGTATGTATTTTGCAATTTTCTCCATAATCTCAGTGTGGCAAAAATAATCTCGTTATTCTTAAAGGGTTTCTACTTTCATTAAAAAAGAACCTCGTTATATGAAAATTTATTTCGCAAAGAATATAATTACGAAGCACATTGAAGTTCAACAAAAATAGAAACCATTTGTGCTGCTTTTATTTCTCGATATAGAGCGATAATTTATCATTTTAAAACTCGCTTTCTCGGTCAGTACTTGAAACTGTTAGGAAAATGACATTCCCGATTATGAAAATTAATATCCGAGTGGACGAATTACTTATAATCTTTAATTTTCCTTTTTTTAAATTCCATTGGACGTTTTTGCATTTAAATTTAATTATGAAGTCATATCTTAAATAAAATGAGAAATGTACGGCTGCATTCTGTGGAATTCAATTTTTTTGCAGACGAAGATGAGGCGAAATTAAGTTTAAAATTGTATAGTTATTGTTATCTAGGCCACTTAATAAAACGGCTTGGTGACTCAGAATCGAATGTGAAGTAAGTCGTAGAAATTCTTTTTGCATCGCCTCGCCCTTGCACATTCTTCGGACTCTTGTAGCCTGTGGTTGAATGGCGGTCTCACGGTCACCGACCGAAGCAAATAACCCATCTTGTTTCCGCATCCGTGATCAAGATCTCTTGGAGCGATTTTTTCGCTTAACTCGAAAGGGACGCAGCACTGGCGAGATTAAGAGGTTGTGTGTACGCGATGATGTTTCCGTGTGTTTTAAAATATAAAGTATAAAGCAGAAATAATAACTCCCCGAGTCGTCGACTCTCTGAACGTTCGTTCAGCATAATCGGAAATGTAATTTTTTTAAAGTCTCGATAGGCGACTGAAAAAGTGAGCTGTAAAATTAATATGGTCGCCCCTTGCGCAGCGTAGCGGTTAAATTCTTGGAAATACCGCGTTGATCAAATATAAATATAAGAAATAACGCCGTCCATATTGGCTGCATGCATTCGTAAAATGCGTTGCGCGCCAAAAATAGAACAGCATGTAATTAAATTTTTTACGTGCTGGGTATACAATATCTTATAGGCCATTTGATAAATATATGCAGCAAAAGTCGTTCCTGTATGTTTATCGAACTTCATTACTTTTGATACCGAATGCGTAGGAAATTATAGCTGCTAAATTATATTTCCTTTATCGAATGAAAGTGAAGAAACTCGGGAGGTAACGCGAAATTAGTTTTTCCATAGAAACGCAGGACCCGTGAATATTTTAAAAGTGCAAAAATCACTCAAGCTGGAAACATGTCTTGTTAACCCGGGAAGCAGTCTCCGTATAATGAATGCAAAGGCATTTTTGGGGTCCCCAGAACTTTCCCCGTCATCTGCCGCAATGTAGTAGTAGTAGTAACATCCTTATGGAAATGAAAGATTTTCATCGCTCGAAATGAAGACTAAAATACCAATCTCAGGTGTTTGTAATACTTGTCTGGTCCTATCCTTATAATGTTAGAATTATAGAAGTTCCACTGTATTTTTGGAACTGAAGCGTAGAAAAAATCAATAAAAATCAAAACGATTAATAATTATATATTTTAAAAAATAGAAACGGGGGCCCCAAAAACCTGACTAGCGTGGGGGCCCCGAAACCGTAGTTACGCCCCTTATTAAAACTCTCGTGAAAACCACTCCAGAGGTTCAATAAACGGGAACTGGCTTTCGTCGTTGCGTCATCTTTTCGCATTTAAAAAGAAACACCTTTTCGAGTTATTTTTTTCCCCAAAAATTCACACTTCCCGTCTTCGTCTCGTGAGACGAATGCGTGTACTATTTACGTCCGAACCCGTTATTCGCACTTTTGCCGCCACCACGTCCGAGGATGGTTTTGTTAATTCTTAACGCACCAAAGTCTCTTCGATCCCACGTTTTCTGGAAGCTCTCGTATGAGTTGCACTTCCTTCCGCCTTCGATTCCTTTTCGCGAGCGATTCTTTGAAATCGCTGCGCACTGGTCCCTTCCAGAGTGTTCTTTTCCGCCTTCTCTCCATATTCCGTTACGTTTGCGTTTTCTTCCCCGCATCCGGACGTCCCGAGAGATAGCGGTTTGCGTAGCACGCTCATCGACGGAGTTTGACCTTCACCTGTTTCGGACTGGAATGGCGAAAGGGACATCGGCAGTCGCAAAACCTCGTTCTCTATCTCTCTCTCTCTACCGCTATTCCAGGCGACGGAAAGGGTATTATGACCCCAGCAACGCGATGGAACTAGTTTTCTTTTTTTCAGTGCGTGTGATAAGGATTTTTGTTTTTTTTTGTTTGTCGTTTTCGAACTTTTTCGTAGGTTGACAAACGAGAACTTTCTCAGAGAAAGTTGCTAGTGAAATACTTGTAGGTGTATTTTCCGATATTTGTGGTCGCGGTTTCTCGCGTGAGAATACGTCGGTTATTTTCATAATTGTCAGCGTGTTCGCCTTTATTATAGCAAACTTTAGGCGGTTTTATTCGAATAGTATGTTAACCTTTAAATAATGAGGTGCGGTCTGTGAAACACCGTCTAAGTTAGGGTGTGAAATTTTCCCGATAGTTTACATTTTAAAAAGAAATAAAGTGAATATTAAGTTTTTTCTTTTAATCCCTCAGTAGGCGCACGCTCAAGTTGGCGCCTGAGGTGTATGTGACTCCATGCTAAATTTGTATGTTAATAATCGTGATATTATTTATTCTGTTTATTTAATAAGTTATGACGATACACTGCAATGACGTATGAGAGAAAAAATTATTTTTCAACAGAAATAAATTAAATAAATATTTTTGGTCTAGTGGTCTATCACAGGGTTTCCCACGGAAGCTAAATGGAGTTTCATGATACCCGTTACGTTCTTCTTTCTCTTATTTACAGAAGGAAACACTTGTAAACTCTATACTGTAAGATACATAAGCTATATAAATAAAAATTATAATGATTTTAAAGTTAAATTTATTGCGATTAGGCTTACCCTCTCTTAGTTAGGGTTCCGCGAGAAAAAATATTTGAATCTAAGGGTTCCGTGGCATCACAAAGTTTGGGACCTGATCTATCAAATATGTAGTGGGACCACATAGACCCACTACGCGCTTAATAAAAGGTTAACCACCTCAACCATCATAACATTATTAAACGCGGAGAATCCAATTAGGTATATAGCTAGTGAATAAATAATTATAATAAACAATAGCGGACTTGGAGAGCACACTTTAGTTCTAATGTGATAATAATTTCACCTTACTAGTTTCAAATTTAACTGTTAACGGCGTAAACTTATTTGGTAGCAGCCATAGAGTAGATTGCCTACATACAGTAATTCGACAATGAAACTTTTTTTGGAAACAATGTAATTTGTTCATTAATCGAGTGATTTCGTGAGGTAATTTGAATTCATTGTCGAGTGTATATAACTGGAGAACTATTAACTTGTCTCAGGACTAAGAGATATAATAAGGCAAACCCATCGATTAATAGAGGTTAAGTAACTTCAATTGAATCTAATTAAACGGTCTTAGTTTCCAACGATTACTTGCCGTCGGCTCTTAAAGTTACGATAGCAAAACAGCTGAATACCGCGAAATTGCTCACAAATCTTTAATTCCGTATATATATATATATATATATATATATATATATATATATATATATATATATATATATATATATATATATATATATACGGAATTAAAGATTTGTGAGCAATTTCGCGGTATTCAGCTGTTTTGCTATCGTAACTTTAAGAGCCGACGGCAAGTAATCGTTGGAAACTAAGACCGTTTAATTAGATTCAATTGAAGTTACTTAACCTCTATTAATCGATGGGTTTGCCTTATTATATCTCTTAGTCCTGAGACAAGTTAATAGTTCTCCAGTTATATAATCCATGTTTCTTCCCGTTTACTATTATTAAGCAGTCGCGTGCACCAATATCGCCGTTCAATACTAATAGCTGAGGTATCCTCGTACAAATTTGCTGTTTCCTTATTCATTTTCTCCACTCACAAAATTGCCATGAAATTCGTCTTATTTATTCATGAGGCACAAATGTTTCTCTTGTACCTTAAGGCAGAAAGATTTATTGTAACATAGCGATTTATTTACAATCGCCCCTTCTATAACTCTATAACACGAGGGATACGTTCCTGAAAAACACCGTGTTATAGGTAACCGCGCTGTAGGATACCATAAGTCCACGAAAAATAGGGGGATAGGGACCCGTCAGACTAATTTCAGATAATAAAACTCCGAATAATATACTAAAACACGGGCGTGATTTAATAATAAATGGATAATTAATATTAAATTAATGCAAAATTTTCTTCACTCTTCTCAAATCGTGCAAACGTTGAATCCAGATCACGTTCTAGTATACTATGGCCACACTTAATGAATCACTTATACCTGAAACTGCGTTAGAGGCAGTCCTTGCACTTACGACACAATTCATTCCTGAAAATCGCGTTGTAAGTGGGGTTACGTTCCTGACGCATCGGACAGATAATATAGTTTCACAAAAACGATCCTTAATATTCTACTAAGGCAAACATTTATATCAGTATAACTTATTTAAGGTATGACAAATCATTTTATTCTAATTAGGTTCCAGTTAGGACTTGTAAATCGTTTAAGTTTTAAAAAATTGCTGAGGAATTAAGTAGGGAAGGGAAAAAGACGGTATTGGAAGATTTCAGATTAGCTTCATTTATGGGAGTACTTTCGATGTGTTTTGAAAAGTCGCGTGAAATTCCATTATAACATAACACGTGTCCTTACTTGTCGTAAAGGCGTCAAGCATCGTTTCGGCTCTGCCGAGGGTCATAAGTGTGGAGCGGCGCCTTAAGTTCGGAGCATGTTCCTTAATTAGAAAACGTCGTAAGTCGAGGACTGCTTGTATTAGCGGGACTATTGTATAAATCTATAAAAACGAGTTCAATGCGAGTTTCGTTCTGCTGCACGAGTTTTATATATATATATATATATATATATATATATATATATATATATATATATATATATATATATATGTATATATGTATATATATATTTATATGAGAATAAATTGACGATAAATCATTCATTATTTGCTTTCTCCATCTTTATTTCGCAATTTAGACATTTCTTGATAAGTATATTTTTATAACATTTCCCTCTCGACTTTCTTTCCGGCAATAGTTTGCTTCTTAGATCACGCAAGCGAAGGAAAATTTTCTTCGGCGAATACGCCGTATTACTAAGGAAAGTATTTTTGCTCTAGTCACCCATCATATTCACCCAGAATGAAGAGATGACTCGGAAAAAACCGCGAACAATTATCCCACTCAGAACCTACGCGACTCCGAAGCTCAAGTTTTGGCAGGCGTTAAGAGATATACGCTTCCCTTTTTCTTAAACGAAACAGAAGACTCCTTTGTGATTGTGTATTCAAAAATCCAATTTTGAGTTGGAGCAGGTGCTTTAAAATAAATATTAATCGACGCTTAATGCCTTTAAAACGATCGATAAATCTTCCAGCTTCTTTTCTTGAGCGTACGCGACTGAGAATGTTACCACGAACGCAGAAAGGGAGCGATACAAGAAAGCTGCACCACTCATCACTTTTATCGATTTTAAATTGTAAGCTCTTTCGTCCGCCGAAACGGTATAGGATACGATTTTCTGTCGTAATCCTTCTTTCAGCTCTTGCCTGTTGGAAGAAATGGTCCGTTTTCTCTTTCGCGCCAGATACACGAGAAATATTATAACAGAGTTCATTAGTTACCCGGATGAATTGTTCCTTCTTGCCTGCTTTCTGAAGTGATCTGTTACGCGATGCTCTAAAGTGGGCATCTCCAAAATTCCAGTCAAGAGGCCTACGAACAACATTACTAATAGTTAGGTTGGTCACGTTACACATTACAAATTACTGAAAAACTGGGGAAAATTATTAATTGAACTAGCTTTTCGGATATCTGCAGGGCATGAAAGTTAGTTTAGGAAGCGAAAGCTTAATCTTTAGTCCTAAAATACTTCCGCTGCATGTGATAATACTTGGTAGGTTTTGGTGCATTGCTCTGCTCCATCTGCCATTCACCAATTTGGTGAATTTCCGAGTAAAATGTTGATGTAATATTCACTATTTTGTGGAAATTGACATGTATACACGGGGATAGAGTGGGAGCCGGATAGAATGAAATCCAAGCGCTGGCCTCACTTTTGGAGGCCTTAATCTAAAATATGTACTCTAATTCATAATTTCAACGTCATGTTTCCCAAATTTATCCTGAATGGGGACCAAGTATGTAAGTTCGAATAATTTTAATCACAAATGAGCATAGGTATTTTGTTTTAATTTAAACGTACATCGATCGACCGATAAAAATTCTACCAACTTTTAATATCCAAACAGTCTCTCATACAAATCTCAATAATTTTACGTTTTTTAAGTGTTCCTCATCTCTTTCGTGGCCCAATGATCGTCTTTTTCACATCATCTCTTCCATTTACTCAAAAGTATCAAATGAGAGAGACGCATTAAATGGCGTGTCACTGGTTTCAAACTCATGCTTTTAATTTTCTGTGTCAGGGGTTCCCTAACGTAGTATTGCGAGTACCAAGTATTTATTGTTTTGGGTCATTTTCTTGCAAAATATGTCAAAATCCTTCAGTAAGAACTTAGTCGTTGGTCTATTATCATTTATGATCACTCGTTCTTTAAAAAAAAAAAGGACGTGGTGTTGCTTGTTTAATGTTGTTGAACATAACTTATCAAGGAACTAGAACTCTATATATTTATTGGGATCTTTAATATTGTGTGACTTCACAATTTTCGATTCACATCCGTGGAGAATACCTGCAATTCTTAGGAATTGTGGCTGGTCGGGAATTGCAAAAAAATGAATTTTTTTTAAATAATAAAAAATAATACTAAAAAAGCCGTCGCCACTCTCGGAACTTAAATCAGTGCATAAAATTTGTGCATCGCCATATTACTATGCAAAAATAAGACAGCGTTACCTTATTGATTATTCGGGGCCGCAATGAAACGCGCTGGTGTCATCATATTGTGCCTGTGGTCTTTTACTTCACTTCCATTGTTTTATTATTTATGAAGACTAAATGTCCTCGACATTAACATTCCGTTTTTATTTCTTGTAATACTAAACGGCTCTTGACACATTTCTTTGTAACGCCGTGTGATTGATGGCCAGGAAAACACCGATAGCGATTAAACTAGAAAACCAGATGCGTGTTTCAGCTACAAATTAGCTCGTCTGATTGCTAATCAACTTATCGTAGATTCAAAAAAAAATAGTAGTGCGATGTAACCGACTAGCAGCTATTTATGTAATTTTGGTATGATGCGACGGTTTCCAAACTTATGTATCTGCGACCCTTTTAAGGCAATCGACTTTATCTCAATCTCCTTAACCTCAACCATCAACCATTAAATATAAAATCTAACGTTAATTTCGTAATTTCTCTCTCTTTTATTTGAGCAAAAATAATCTTATTCTAAATAAATCTATGCGTAAAATTTTAAAAAATACGAAAACATTCCGCCATCGCGACCCTCGGAATACCTTTCGCGAATCCATTTTAATTAATTTGTCTTAATAGAGCGTTTGATCAGAGGGAAAAGTGCATAATAATCTCGATAGTGTTTTTTTGGAATAGGGAATTTACTTTGCAACGTACGTATTGCAGTAAGCGGGCGTTTCGGCCGCGGACGTTTCGGCAACGAATTTTTGGCCACGGGCGTCTCCTCCCTGTTTCTAGTGGAACAACGTATTATTTTATTCTTTTTGTTAAAATACTCGATGATTTATAACAAATCAGCTATTTTATTATTCTTTAGAAAACTATAACCAAATCTGTTTTTGAAAATTAACGATTCAAAATAGATCAACAATTATTATTTTATTCTTTGGCAAAATGTAATAAAATTTGTATTTTAAAACTGGGTCGAAATATCTCGCAGTTGTTTCAGTGCCAAATCGAACTCATGGAATTTTAAAATCAGAGTTTCCTGTCGTTTAATCTTTTTTCAAATTTTTATTTAACTTATTTTTATTCCTTTCAGATCGTCGGTAAATTTTTTTTATTTAAATTCTTTCGATCTCTTTCATACCGTCGATAATATCGAAACAGGGACGAAACGTCGCCTCCTGCACAATTTCATGGCCGAAACCTCACATTCTGCACGTCTTCGGCATAAGGTATGTGCAAGCGAGGACTAAAATTCCTGTAGAGCAGTGTTTCCCAAACTGTGTTCCGCGGAACACTAGGATTCCGGAGAAGTTTAATGGGGTTCCGTTCTTCTTTCTCTTATTTACAGCAGGAAACTTGTAAATTGTATACTGTAAGATACATTAGCTATATAAATAAACATTACAATGATTTTAAAGTTTATTTTATTGCGATTAGGCTTACCATACCTTATTTAGGATTCCGCGAGAAAAAAATATTTGAATACATGGGTTTTACATTTACATTTACATTTACATAAATACCCTGCAAGCCGCTAGAAGCGTTTGGCAGGGGGTGTCACAACACCAAGTGAAGTCTAGCTAATTCCTCTGTTGGATTGTCTTATCGCGTCTGGGAAAAAGGATCGGTAGTATTTCTCTGTTCTAGCGGTAATTTCGAGATATTTTCTCCTGCACTGTGATCTAACATTACGTTCACTAACACCGATGGGGACGACTATGCCGCGTACGTCTTCAACGAATTCGGAACTTTCAAATTTTTCAAATAGTTTCCTTTTGTATTCAATTCTTCTACTCTTCAACGTCTGCCATTTCAGATCTCTCAATAACTCTGATACACTCGCATCATACCGATATTCTCCTTTTACAAATCTAGCCGCTCTACGCTGAACCATTTCGAGCTCTCTAGTTAGGCCCTCCTCGAAAGGGTCCCAGACGGCGCAACAGTATTCCACGATGGGTCGTATTAGGGAAAAGTATGCGATTTCGGTTCGGTGGCTTCACAAAGTTTGGGAACCACTGCTGTAGAGCGGTCGTAAGGTGGTGCAGTTTTTTTGTCTAGCAATGTACTATAAAGGGAAGGAAGAGAGCGAAAATTTCCTTCCAACCTCGCGGTTCACATGCTCACCAGAAAAGGGTATTACGGGACCTGCTTCTCGCTTGTCAGTCCCACAACGCGCGCTTGAGGGGCACGAACCACGAACGGCTGTGAGAGAAACATTGTCTTACTCACACACGAACTTTCACTTTTTGCAAGCGGCTTTGGGAATTGGGAAACTTGGAAGCGGGTTTAGGAATGCACTTCGTTCTCTCCCAGGTACTACGTATGAAAAGTACGAGCAGGTCGAACCCGAACGTCCTCGGCACGGGGACGACCGTTTGGATAATAGGGAGTCAACAGGTGGCTTCTCTGTCGTATCCTTTGAGTCTCGAATCTCGGGCTTTTAGGTATGGCGGCGACACGCTATTTTCGGTTTCTGTAGTCCTCCATTGATTTAATGGGGTCGCCATAAAGATCAACGTTCGAGCGGTCTAATTTGGAACGCGTGGCCATAGTTCAGGTTGAAATTTTCCGTGGCCTTGACTAATCGGAAGAACTGCATGTTTTTTTTGCGATTTAATTTTTTTAGTGCTTGTGAGGTGATTATTTTTACTTACCTCCTCCTACGTAGACTCCTTACTGACCAATTAAAGCATACAATTCAAAATGCAGTTAAGTTTCTTTAAATAGACATTTCTTGGGTCGAATTTGTGATAAATTTCTTAAATTCAATCCCGTTTCATGCCTCGGTGGTCAGTCGTAATTTGAGAAATTGTAACATTGTTTACTATTTATTTAACGAAATGATTCAAGAAAGAATTATAGGGGTCCACTTATGTCTGAAATCAAAGTGAAAGACTATATTTATCCATTAACCATAAATGATTGGGAGCTAACCTTTTAAAAGCTAGTAGGGATTATTTTTTCTATTTAAAGGAATGATGTTTAAATGCCCGAAATATATTTATTTTACTGCGAATCGTCCATAAATAACAGAGATACTAAAAATGCCTTGTTTTTTCCAAGTAATATGTCATGTTACGGCTTTTCTTCCTCAGAATTTGGCCAAGTTATGTGTACACAACACAAATGATTTCATATTCATACACGCCCGTACAACTTACATTGTTTTACGTAAAAATGGTACTGATGATGATGTACGACTGGTAATAAATAAATTATGCATCATAATCTTCAGTAAACTACAGATAAACGCAGCCAAAAACCATTCAGCACGAATCTACACTCCCCTAATAACTCGAGATTTTGAACGAAATCGACCGAGAAAGCCGTAACTTTTGTGGAACTGCATTTCATAACGCTTGGAAAGGTAAATTTTTTCCAGATTTTCCATAACGTCATCATGACATTCCGAAAGAAAGAATCACGCGATACGCATCCCCAATAAACAGCGAAGGTTCTCACTCTACGAGCGCGTAATTAAGGTGCTTTTTTTTTTCCTTTTTTAGCCGCGTGACCTCTCGAACGATGCAGGTACTTGATTTCTCCCCTTCGGTGCGGTGCGGAGTCGTGGGGAAAGGGTTGGAAGGGGTTAGAGGGGTTGGAAGAGGGAGGATAGAGAAGCGAGGGAGGGTTTCATTTTGGCGCATAGGGCCGATGACCTATCGCTGCCAACGTGCGCGTGCAGCCAACCCGCGGCTGACGCGTTAAATGGTAGCAGTCGAGAGTTCTTCGTGGTTTTTGTTTGTTTAAACTTTTATCATCGTCACGTCGAATATTGAAAGGGGGTGGAAATTTAAAAAAGCGAAACCGCGAAGAAAGCGGAGGCAAAATTCTTCCCTTTTAAAATCGTCTTAATCAGCCATTTTCGTTCGTAATTTTTTTCCCCCTAGGATTGCAACCTAAGCACACTTGCGCTTTAAAGGCAGACGTCGTATAGTTAAAAAGTGATTCGGGAAGGTTATAGGCCAAATCAAAACGAATTTTCAGTTAATGGTACCACAACATTCATTTCACTGCGCCGTGTGTAATTGCTTAAACACGGTTAAAACGGGAGGTTAATATTGTACGTATAACATCTCCAGGCTGGTATCAGTCAAGAGCCTGTAAAAGGAGACTGTTCGTATTGATTAGTAATGGCAGTGCGTAGTAAAGGAACGGTGTCATTATTCTCTGAAATTAACCGGAGTTACTTATTTTTAAGCGATTCGTGTGAAGTTGTGAACACTCCATCGGATTCTGACGAGTTGCGCTCTTCTCGTCGCTTAGGTACTCCGATTAAATCACCCGTCGAGTTTTTTTTCTGTCGGATGTGTCGAGATAGCGAAAATGTTGGTTCGCAAATTTGCCGATGAGGCCACCCGTTGACGGCATTCAAACTTTTAAAAAGTTTTTCGACTTACGTGAAAGCCAATAGCGACGTCGTATTTTTTATATTCTTGAAAAGCCTGTTCAGTGAGCTTCATCTCTCGTTGTTACGTCCTTTCAAGTAAATTCTTAGTAAGGACCTTCCCGTCTTCTCTACTTCCGTATTGCTTAAATTAAGAGTCTAAAAACATTTTTAATAAAGAATTTTACGTAATGACGATTGCTCTTTTGTAATTTTCTTTTACGAATTGAGAACAAATTTTACTTTTATTGATAGGTATAGAGATTAAACAAATCATTATTCGTTAATGTTTTGGCAGATGACTAATTCAGATCTTGAGCAGGTAAATCAAAGCGGAATTTTATTTAAGTTTCATCTCTTTCCGCGTTAATTAATCGATTATCTAATCCGCGCGAGTTATTTTTGCTAGCTCGATCCAAAATAACTTTTTTCGTGACTCGAATCGTTCGTGTATGTCCCAAAAAAATATTTTTAATTATTTCAAAGCAAAACAAGTACAGTTGAACTTCTATAAGTCGGACGTCTATAACTCAAAATTTCCATAACTCGAAGTGAATTCATTTTACAGGACAAAGTCTTTTTCATGTTATTTTTCTTCTATAACTCGAATTTCCTGTAAGTCGAATATTTTTTGTTTCCCTCAATGTTCGACTTATAAAAGTTCCACTGTATTTTCATTTAGAAAGCTTTAGTTTTCGTTGCGTCTTGCATTCCCTGCATTCACCTCGAGGTCGACGCTAATTTTCCACATTCTCGTGATGTCCGTTTTCTCCCACCCTCTTATCGAGCGAACGGTTATCTTTTTATAAAATCTTTTATGTGCGTTCGTCTGATATTTATTTATTTATACATATTTTTTTTGCGTCGACCGTTTTTTGTTCCCTCATATCTCTTGATCGAATGATCGGATCGTAAAGAATGTCACATTTTTTGAAAGCTTATGGCTTGCAGATGGTTTTTAGCCCGTAAACAATTTAGTATCTCATCTAGATGTTAAACTGTGAATGTTCAAACTTTCTAAAAGTCGATTTGGTTGCGGTGAGTCTGTGGGCGTTTTAGTAGCAAGAAATTGAACTACAACATATTTACAGCATGCTGTGTCCCAACGTTAGAAATGATAGCGGGAAATACGGATTTCAACGTGAGTTGTCATTTTGACCAATATATGGCGAGAGAAGTTATAACGCTTAATTGTACGAAAATTTTAGCTTCTTTCTGTTATGTCATTTTATACCTCAATAATGTTCACTATTGGTTTAAAAATTTTGAAATTTTTCATAAAACAATTAACAACTCGTAATCAGTAGATGGTTCCTTTGGAAATGTATTTTTATTCCTCACACTCGGTAGATGGCTTCTGGGTATAAAAGTATCTTCGAAATTTCAAAACGTGGAAAATGGGGTGCTGTTGCATAGTGGTTGGCCTGCTACGCTGAGCATACGCATTGAAAGCCTGCGACAGTTGCATTTTTTCAATAGATCTTGTGGCCCCTTATTTGCGTGTTTAGAGAGCACGCGAATCAACGCTTCATCCTTCGGAAGGGACATAAAGCCGTTGGTCCTCCTTGGTGTTTTTCGAAAAGAGTAGGCTAATGCCGGTACCTGGTTTCTCTTCTTATTAGCTTTGTGATTTAAACTAACGAGCCTACTAGCGCTAGAGTCGTATGAAGTCAAAAAGTTCCACAAATCACGAACTTTTACATCAGTCGTTGAACGATTGAGGTAAATTATTTATGTTCGTTATTTTTCATTGAATGTTATTCATTTTCGCACTTAAAAGATGAAAACAAGTAATAATTTTAAAAAATTCAAAAATGAAATCTTTTTGCTTTATAAAATAGGCCTTAAAAGAATAAAACGAGAAAATTTTCAGATTATTTGTTCGTTATAAAAGATTTTGGTGTCATGTATGTACTTGTCATTACTAAACTTTACATATCATTTACCTAATAATCTCATTCCATAAGCTGCTATGGATAAATAGATTTTGATATATAAAGTTAATAGCAAAACACATTTTTTTAATGAAGCTCAACCTTGAAAACCTCCTATCAAAGCGAAATTATTACGTAAATGATATGTGAAGCAATAGTAATGAAAAGAATATGACACCAAAATCTTTTATAACGGACAAATAATGTGAAAATTTTCTTGTTTTATTCTTTTAAGGCCGCCTATTTTATAAAGCAAAAAGATTTTATTTTTGAATTTTCTTTAATTCTTACTTGTTATTGGTCTCGTTTTTTTGTAATAACAAGTATTTTATTATCGTTATTTTGGTAACGGACAAATTATCCTTAACTAACCTAAATTAGGTTTCGCATTTCTTTTCAAATCTCACTTTGTGTGGGGGTTTTCCCGCATGTGGGTTTTTAACTAACGTGTTGCATGATTTTCATAATTGGCCTTTCCCACGTAAATAAGCTGAATGTCTTTATTTTTGTTACATATAATGCACTATGTGAAATTTTGATCGGGAGTTGCCCTTCCCAACTTCCCCTTTCGCTAACTCCCCTCACGCCAACCTCTCGCCCTTATCGGTTCGAGAAATGCCAAAAAATTTTTAAAACATTTTTAGTGACTGTAAAATATACTTCGTGCCGCCCATCCCCTTAAATTAACCGTTGATCGAACACACGGCGGAGTTCGATTATCCGAATTTTCATTCCTCCCTACCAAATTTGGAAAAATTTAATTAATATTTAAGTTGTAAAAAAAATTTGATCGTTTAATTTTTTCTCTTGATTATAAAGGACCGTCACATGCAGAGGCTTCGAAATGCTTGGACCTTACTGAATATAAACAGAATTATTTGCATTGCCAGTAGGTACTACCGCTCCTTTTTCCAGAATGCTATAAAGCAAGATAATAATATACGATATATGATGTAGGTATGGTTCAGTGGTATCCCCTGCCTTACGATTTCGGCGGTTTGCAGTATAATAATCAAAATGTAAATTTGTAAATGACAGTGCAATGATATGTTTGGTGAGAAAGAAAAGAGATTCATTCTGCTGCTTTGTTTTAAAATATGTCACGATTCAGCTGGAAAATTATATAGTCTTCTTTAAGTAGCTCTCTATTAACTGTAAAATTTAAGCAATGAGTAACAGGCAGTGCCATGGATAAAAATATGTATGTTTCAAATCGAAATTAATTATGTTGTAAACGAATTTTTTATCAATAAATTATTAAGGCATTTCCGGAAAGACAGCTTGTATCACCGTTTCACAAAATTAGTCCATCCGGCGTGTAAATTTCCCGAGTGCCTGTTCAAGCCCGTTAATGATGCTAATTGAAGTTAAACGAAAGTGAATATTTACCGCATTTGACCCTGCTGTTCATAATTTGTTCACACTTTACTGCGACGAAGTTTTAACGACGTTCTTTTTATTATTTTTTGAACGAAAGTCCCGTGTCACTGGGATATACGCGAAAGACGCCTCTCTAGTTCTTTAAAATGACACGATAATGGTTTCAGTAGGTATCTAAAGGCATGAATCGATACTAAAGACTTAATGAACACGAAGTATTTCGTACACATGTTAATAACGCCATAAAATTACCAATGTGAGGAAAAAACCTTACAAAATCTCCACACATTTCTGTTTTGTGAGAATTACTTTGAAATAGTCGATAACGGTGTTTGTTTCTTTCGCTTGATCGGAAGATAGCCAAATATGAGACAATTTTTTTGTTTCACTTTCGTTAGTTAGTAGCTGTGGAATTATTATACAGGGTTATTCAAAAGTCCGTGATCCATTTCGTAAATGTATTACACAAAAACTATAAGAGATAGAACAATGAAACAGACACCATATGATCATGAAACACAAAGTTTTTAAGTAGCCCGCTAGTGTTACAGATTTTCAATAGTTATAATAATATACCTACTAGTTTTTGTGTGATAACTTAGAAATGGTTCACGGACTTTTGAATAATCCTGTGTATTAGAGCTCCAGTCTTTTATGCATAGGCGAAACTTTTGCACCAAGTTTTGCTTATGTTTCTGTCAGTATCTCAGTTTATCCCTTACGCAGAAGCTTTTTTAGGCTTATTAAAATGCGTACATTCTACCATGAACAAACTAGACTTGTAATATTTGACTTTAAAAGGTTATATTCCAATATACTATGGTCCAGAACGTTCCGTGGAGTTTTTTAAAAGGGAAGAGCTTTGTGCCGATGGAGGTTACCGAGTTCCGTTACCAAGACAACGCCATAGGGCAATTTGATTCGATAGCGAGGGGGAGGCATCTTCGATTTCAGTGCGACTCAACAACGCCATGTACCTGATGCTTATAGAACGTTTAAAATCCATCCTTTCGGCAAATGCAGCTTTAATGTTTATGCGAAAAATTCCGCGACATAAATGAGGTGGTATCAACACGAATACGGCCGTCGCATCCATAATCCTTTTTTAGCCCACGAAAAATTTAAAAAATGTCATTGATATGGGACATTTTAACAAAATCGATATTTACTTTTAAAATTTATTTTGAACCCTGTGGGTTATCCTTTGAAAAATTCGCGTTAAAGTGATCCTGCGCATTACTTTAAGTTTTAAATTATTCTGCAAAAGAAAAAGACCAGTTTAAGTTGACGTCACTAGCTTCCCCATCAGTAAAGTGCCCTTAACTAATATCGCCATCTTTAGTTGGATTAACACCAGCGAAAAAATTAACAGTATTTCTCCACTACTATTACAACGGTTTTGATATTGATTAGGCAAAATGAGCACGAAGCACGCACCCATTCCGTAATATGTCCATAATTATTAAATTTTAAACGATCAATTATTCTTTTTTTAATACAAAATAAAAATATTGTTTTCTGAATGAAAATCTTGTTTTTGTTTTTTTAAGGCTTTCCTTTAATGTCATATTTTTTCTTCCTCGATTCATATTAACCGGCCAAAATGAAATGAAAATTCTCCCGTTGAATTAAAAATCTTATTAACTTAAAAAAACATAAGCGACGAAATATTTCTAATAAAATTATTTTATTCGATATAAATTCATACCATAATAATATATAAAACAGAAAAATATGAACAATATATTTTAAACTTCCAATGAATACATCTCGACCAGATAATTACCTATCTGATTATTTACACAAATTTGAACGGCCATGATAAAATATTGGACAAAAATGCGAGTTCTCCTTTAATTAAAAAATGTATATTTAATCACCAGTCTTGTTGGTCCATAATTAATCGATGACTCGCGACCCCTATAGCAGCGAACATTTTCTGCGTGGCGGTTTATTCAAAGCTCTCGATTCCAACGCTGCTTCGATGGCTAGATCAAAGAGTTCTTTCACTCCCATCTGCAAAACGAAACGGTTTTATTCAATACCATTCCATGCCAATGTTTTTCATCGTCAAAGATTCAACATCTTAACGCTTTTATCTTTACCTGGTTGCTGGCCGAACATTCGAAATATGCGTAGAGGTCCAAAGCCTTGACGATATTCGTGGCTTCTTTTTTGTCGACTAACTTTTCATCGGGGCTGCTATCTTCCCTTAGATCTGCTTGAGTTCCTACGAGTATTATAGGTACTCCTGGACAGTGCGTCCTGACTTCGGGAACCCACTTAATCGCCACATGCCGGGGAAATGGAAGGAGGAAAGTGAAGTTAATACAAACAGTAGAGTCCCGATTATCCGAGGTCGACGGGACCGCACCGTCCTCAGATAATCAAAAAATCGGATAATACAGAACGTTTAACACATCGGGGAAATACCCGACGACTTTCGCGCGATATATCATTAACGAAAGCCGTCACATATTTTTCCGACGTTTACGTTCAATATGTAGGCCTATTTTCTGTATGAAACAATACATACCTTAGTGCAGTGGTTCTCAACCGGTGTGCCGCGGCACATTAGTGTGCCGCGAGGAAGGGACTAGTGTGCCGCACACTCCGAAGATACTTAATTTTTAAATTATGTATGTATTTAATGTACAATAAAATTTTACAAATATTGCTTAACGATCGTGACAATCTAATATAACTGCGACTTTTACTTGTTACGCTAGTTTGTATCTTTAAAAATGAGTATTTACGCAGTGAAATTAATTAGGGGTGGTTTGGTGTGCCGCGGTGTTCTTAAGCATGCATGAAGGTGTGCCGTTGAGCAAGAAAGGTTGAGAAGCACTGCCTTAGTGCATTATGTGTTGAAATAATTAAAAGTACAAACAGATTACCGTGAAATGAATTGAATTTATTATCAAAATAACCATACTTTCTAAGTTCAGTGTTGCCAATTTCACACAAATGTATCAGATATGATACTTTTCAATTGCGAATTTTCAAAATGATACTTCTGCTACTTTTTTCTCATGCGCCTCGGATAATCGGGGCTCTACCGTATTGCCAAAAATGTCATAAAATATTAGAATTAACGTACGAAGAATACCTTTTTGCTCACGAATTGGAAGGAGTCGATCGAACCGACGCTGAAGCACACCAAGAAGACGTCACACAAAGGGTAACCTAATGGTCTGACGCGGTCGTATTCCGCCGGACCTTTGGGAAAAGAAAAACATTCGTTTAAGGGGCTTCGAAGAAGTGATTTATTTTATAAGGAAGGATTTTTAATTACTTACCGGCCGTGTCTAAGAGTTCAAACTCGTAGGATTTCTTGTCTATCGTCACCGTTGTGATGTAGTTGATCGCCACCTGTGACGTAAGATGGTTTAAAATTGGCAGTAAATATTTATTTAAGCGCTCTTATTACTTTAATGACTCTAACATAAATATGTTAAGAAATTAATTTGCAGTTAATCGAGTGTAATTAAATATGGATATACATTTTTTAGATTTTTCCGCACTTATTTTCATTGACATATACCTATATATAGTATTATAATATTTAAATGTTGTATAATAGTATAGCAGCTATATGACATATAATTTAAATAATACGTCACGACGAGGAAAATCAAATTAGCCGAATATAGTCCACGGATTTCTTTTAAAAGTGAACTTAAGAGAAATGAATTTTTGTCGGTGGAAGAAGGGGATTTGCTAAAATTTATGACATTTGATGATTCTGGTATGAATTTTTTTTCAATTTTTGAATTTACGAAATTAGTTTAAAGTTTTATCGGGAATTTAATTCGCATCTTAAAATTATATGACTCGTAATTATAACGCTACTTTCAAGATTATTCGTATAATTCTTGATACTACGAAACTTGGCTGAATAAATATCGCATGTCATTGAAGAACGGTTACTTTCACGCTGTTAAAGTTAAAACTTGACATTTTTTTTAAATACCCAAACTTGCAACAATAACTCATCGATTCGTGGCAGACTCCGTCACTAAATGACACGTTTTGTAACTTCTCTTCATCATCAATCTAACCCGAGGAAAAAAAACCAAATTCAGTATCAAACCTGGTATAGTGCGTTATCTCACGCGGAAGAGTGCGACGGGACGCGTTATTCGACCTTGGGGAGGAAAAAATAATAAACTACTTCATGACGAGCAAGAGATTTTTTTTTTCAACTACACAACTCGGAGAAATAAAACAACGCCCTTTTCTCGCACGCTTTTTCCCCCGTTCACGAATCAGCCGCGGACGAAATAGTTTTTCACGAACGACCATTTTTTAAGGATTAAATTTCTTACGTTTGTTATTTTTTTGGAACAGAAAATAATAAAAGTAATTATCTCTCGGTGTTTTAAAACTGCTAAAACGGTCAAAATATTTTTTTCGTGGACTTCGATAAAGAAACGATCTCCATGGAACGTGAAATTTTTCAGATGAAAAAAATAATACGAAGCACTCAGCACATCCTCGCTGGCTTTTTCGATAACGCGAAGTTGTCACTTGTTACAACCACGATGTCTCCTCTTCCTGTCCACTTTTTTATTTTTAGAACGGAGTAACACTCGGGATGCTAACGTTACTTTTTTATTTACGCCGACTGAATATTTTTCTTAACACTCGTAAGCCGTTTATGGACCGATTATAAAGTCTCTGTAATTATAATCTGAACTAGTTTTTAAACCGACCGTGGGTACTTCTTCTGTAGGGTACTCGCCGTTCACGTAGGTCACTAGAAGTGATGTTTTCCCCACATTTTCCTGTCCCACCACGACGCATTTGATGGTCTGAACCTTCTTTCCCTTAAAAAAAAAACAAACATGAGGGCTTTACATAGGATGAAAAACATTTTTTTAATCGAATCTAATGGCCAAACAAAAAAAGGTTTATCGAGCTCGGTTTATGCTTTGAATCGAATAAATAGTACACACGACGAGTAAAACCTTTAGGTATAAATATGTTGTAAAAATATGCTCTTTACAGAAGAAAAGCGGTCGTCATCAGAGGCATTTGGCCGATGTGTTTGATTCTAGTCATTTATTTCAGGATAAATCTATATAAATTATTGCACGTCGTAATCCGACATGAAAAAGTTATATTCCGACGATATTTCAACCACACCATAATCACGTTTTAATTTACTATCACGGAATAGCTTAATAAATGTATAAATTACGTTCAAATCGAAATCTTTTCGGCAACCTTCGAAGGGAGACAATGTAAATGCTTACGCGACCATAAAATTAACTCTAAACAGTCTTTAACTCACCATGCTCTCCTGTAGAGAATTTTTAATAACAATTTCTTCTTGCTGTTTTCGGAAATGTCACTTCCTCTTCCTTTGAATAATACGTCAATCGAGGAGCGCTCTGTAAGGGGAAGGCGACAACGCGCTAGTTTTCGCTCTCCCGCCGATGGTGGTGGCGCGCCGATCGACAAAACCGCAGTTTCGGTGAGAAACGCTATCTTCGCGCAAGAGGTTTACTCATTCAGATAAAGCGACGCGGAAAATACTGAATTTTTTATATGAGAAAGGCATGTCGGATAATTCATTCCGGCGGAGAAAAATATATTAAGGCCAATTAGTAAAGAGAAACCTTTTTTAACTCGCGAAATCATGCGATAAGAATTAAGTTGACGAATTAAGCCGCCGATTACTTCTACGCCGAAAAACCTCCGCCTTATTATCGTTAGAACTTAATTAGATGTTCAAATTGAGCTATCCCAAATTTTGTTGTTATCGACGAATTATCCAATCGTATTCAAAATATGACGCCACGGTGCGAGTTCCGTCGATCTTTTCCTCCTTGTGGGAAAGCGGGAAGTAGAACAAACCGCTACGCATTAACATGGGTATTCCTTAAATTCCTCCCGACATCGCGTAACGCGCGTTTAAATCTTTGCTCTCCATTTTAAATGTATGCAGTTTGTCACGCCACTTTGACTTTCTCATTTAACGGTTAGGTTCTCACCGTCCCATGTGGTCTAGTGGCTAGGATATCTGGCTTTCACCCAGAAGGCCCGGGTTCGATTCCCGGCATGGGAACATTTTTTTTACTTTTTACACGCAATTTATACTTTAGTTTATCAAGCAATTTTCAGATTGTGTAGCATTCTCCTCGGAGAGGCCAGTTTTAGCTAAAAAAAATATAATTTATCGATATTGAAAATGATTGTTATTTTGAATAACTCTGACAAATGTTTTTTAATTACTTTTTATTTATTTTTGCTGTATCACGCTTCAGTTTGTCTCGAAGTGAAATTTTCCAATATGCTTTAGCTTTCTCATTGTTTATATTTTTTCAACAAAACTAAAACAACCTTTTTCACTTATATTTCTTTCTTTAAAGTATTTTAATATTACTTTCTTATATTTTTCAAACAATTTGAGTACTTCGTTGATCCAATTCAAATACTATCGTTGAAGATAGTGCCAATATCGCCTTTGTAGTGTCTTTTTTACCTACTTTCTTCTTCCTCCATTTCTCTGCATCTTCCTCAATCTCACGATCGCTAATCTAGCATTCCTCATCTACATTGCGCCAATCCGACAGTGTTTTTAGGCGCGTTTTGCTTACAGCGTGAGCGCCTATTATCGTCTGTCCGTCCGTCCGTCCGTCCGCATGTTCGTTCTCGGCTTCTACCCAACGGATTTTCATGAAATTTGATATTAAGGACTTTCAATCAAATATAATAAGAAAATCGCAAAAATGAATCACCTACGCCAATCAGGGGTACCACTTTACTGGTGAGAAAAAATTAAATTTTCGTCATATCTCGTAAAGTATTGCTCATATCAAAATATTTTTCAAATAAAAGTTGTAGAACTGGTAAAGTAGAGTATTTTCTTTCCTATACATTTTTATTGTAGGAGTAGCCATTATCGAGAAAATCAAACAAGAATGTCTTATATCGAGTTGAACTTTGAAAATTTCTTGCATGGTTACTTCATTGTTGCTAACATAAACAATCTCCCAAACAAACGTTTAATTTCCTTACGTGTGCATGTAATATTATTAAATAGAAAGAAAATGGATTATTTATGATGAAGAAAAGAACTTTAAAACGCTATTTCCCTTACGTACAGGTATATAATTTCTTTCTAATACTCCATTGCACGAAACGCGCCCATTTGTGATACGTTGTACACTTTCCTAACTTGTTTAGAATCTATCATTAGCGAATTGCCACTGATGAAAGCTGCTTTGGAGCCGAATTGCTATTTTGAAAAAGTGGGAAAACACAGTGTTAGCCCACGCACTCTCTTTTCTTCTCCCTCGGCACATTATCTTCCATTCCACACCACCTAATCTTTATTCTTTTCATCGTAACAGACCTATTGTGTAAAGCGCCTTTCTATTATCTCCCGTTGCTCAGGTTCGAAAAAAATTTGCGTATGCCAAGCAGGTTCAACCCACATCTATCTCCAGACGTATATTTTTCCACCCTATAAGGTCTTATTCATATTTATAAGAACCCGGTCTTTCCTTTTGCTCCTCCAAAAAATATGTGTACATTTTTCTGACTTCCGAAAGAGTTTCGTGACCCTCTTCTTCGGGTCGAGCTTAGTTGGTGCGCCAAAGTTGATTGGCTCTTTGTCATGTTTTTCGACGGAGTTATTTTCAACTTTTTTGTTCGCCCGATAGATTTTTAAGTACCTCTTACCAGCATTGGGTTTCGAGAAAGCTGCTCGCCTTCGCCGATCGTCATTATCACCATAATAAAATCAATCTATTTTTTTTTTAATTCTGTGTGTTAAGATTTTGGGAATCAATGTGAATAAAAGAAAGAGTGATCAGTTCGATGATGAAGCTTTTGCGAGATATTCGGCGCGTCTCCTTGCAGATATTTAACAGGTGGTCCATGATATGAGCATGGATTCGATTCCTGAAGATTTGTTTTCGTTCTCTAGCTGGTTAACGTGTAAATTACTGTAAGATATTTTTCGTCAACGTCTTAAAAATTGTCTAAGTAGCTGTTACATCTGTCTAATAAATTAAGACAATAAATTTAATTTAAAGATTTAATGTTAAAGTTTCACTACTGTGATTTCATCGTAAAGGGAACTGACTGTAGATAATTTTGCAATTATAAAGAAAAAGAATTAAATTTCTTGCACTTTTTAATGTATCCACTCGCGTTAAACAGTTACGTAACGAAGGTAAACACATTCCTCAATAATGATATCCCGATTGGCTTGCCATTCAACCAATGAAAACGCTCCAAAAGCTGTACAAACATTCAACCAGCAATTGGCTGTTATATGATAAGATGAACCATAGGGCACCAATTTTTCCTTAGAATAAGAGAAACTTTATTTAAAATCGACTACTCTCTATTACATACAAATTTGGTATGTTTGTTTATTTTTGTGATGCACTAGAATTGATCTACTGATGTTCGTCAAAATTTGTTAGTCGTCATGGTGAATTACATTGTTGCCGATTAAAAAAAAGTAATTATTATTGCTGTATGAAGCATACATAAATGTCAATGAGTCAGATCGGTGACTCCAATCTCAACCATGCTGTTAGGATTTATTTGGATCTGCTTATATTAAATTTTAGATTGTTTACCGTCTACAGTAACATCATGGGTTCGATTCCAGAAACGTGTATTTTCTCTATTTGAATATCATGGCAGTGGGTGAAGGGAATTTTGATTTGCACTTTAAATTTACTTATAATCATTGTACTAACTATGAACTTGAACTAAAGAACGCCTAAAAGATTTTTTAATACACGTCGAATCGGTCGACATATTCGTTTTTAACGAGAAAATTGCGTTTTTGAGGGAAAATTGTTTTGCCGTCATGGTGAATTGAATTTTTGGCAATTTCCCGAAATTACGTGACGTTCATTTTGCTTGCATTTAGCATGGATTCATTCGCTTGTGGAAACAGCTATACAGATGCAGAGAAAGAGGGAGGGGTCGTGGGGACAATTGTATTTAAAATCCCCCGTCGTATATTCTCAAGTTGAGGATAGGGGAGGACAGGCATTATAGAGAAACCGCCAAATATTCCAAGATGGCCTTCGCGAAAAAGGAAGGGATTATTAAGGGGAAGAAGATTTCGTTTGTGTGTGATGTGAGCAGGCGAGTGGTTTCATCTTGATAGGGTCCCAAGAACCCACAGGTTACAAAAATTTCCCTCCCACACCCTTTTTTTCTTCTCACGCGCGGGGGCCGCAGTCGTTGCACTTTCAGGATTTGAGGCGACATATGGAAACAAAGGAGACGGGTGTTAAGATGTATGGGGTGGAAAGGTCGGAAAGAGCGCAGAATACCCCACAGCGGGGAGGAAGAAAAGAAAGCCCAGTGCCGCCTCTTGTAATTGGTCCCCGCAGTAGGTTGAACCTACAGGCCTGCACGAATGCTGATTTCCGTATTCGCGTCTGACGCTTATAGCCAGATTATTTATCTGTATTGATTAGAAATAAATATATGTGCGGGATATTGACGACGATTAGGGATAGGACAGACGCAATTTGGGGGGCCCGACGCTAAAGCTACGAAAGCAGGAATATTGCCTGTTGAAAGACTTGGCATAAATTAAGCGTTTTTATTTTCAGTATTTCGGGAGTTGGCAGTTCAAATTTTGTTTCCGGTAATATGGCAGCCCTGATTGAGTGATATGACGTAGATATTCCATGCTCGTTTTGCTTTAAATGTGAAGGCATTTATCCAAACGACGCAGATATTAGCAATTTTTGTGGCTATATTTAAAAAAATGGCACATTCTGTCTAAAAGTTTTTATTTCTATCGTACAAATTCAACCAAAAATATCTTTTATGATGGATAATTAATGCAAAAATTCATTTAATTTTAAAAATAAAGTGTTAGATATTTACCCATATTATGTCCTTTTATTAAAATCTAAAACACCGAATTAATTCATATAACCATAATATATACTGACGGACGATTCAAACACACTAGGCGATTCTTCTGTTAATAAAAGTGATCAGATAAAAAACAAAGGTTAGAATGCAATCATAAGCAGCTGTGTATTAATGTTATGTGAACAAGTTTCTGTTCTTTTCCTCCTAATTTAGCTCTTATCAAAATGCGTAAGTTAGTTGGTCAGCTTATCTTTTTATTTTTAACTTGTACTGCGGAAAACCAATATCTTATTACCCAAATCTGGTTCCTATAGTTTTCTTTCTCTCGGCCTTATCTCTCCAAAAATATATTTGAATAAAAAAGTCAATTTATGGAGAAAGAAATGTTGATTAAATTATGAAATATTTATTCACGAAAAAGGAAAACCTAATCCAGCCCGGAGAAGTTGTAGCAAAGAATCCGATGTTACTAAGGAAAAAATGTATGAAACTTTTGGTTTGCCATTCTGAAGAACGAAAGACGAAATAATCTTAGTCTTTAAATAATTATGTTTCTTGCAACAGTCTACGTTGAATAACACTCCATTAATTGTATTGGTTATTTAGAACAGTCCGTAATACTATCAAGATTCTTGTGCTAATCGTTATGAAATCCAAATTTTTTTTTATCATCTTCCGCTTCAAAATTTAAAATGCAAATTGGAGGCGAAAAAAAAACGAGGAAGAAACGACATGGGGGATTTTCGTTCCTTTCAATGCTTCCGGGGACTTTTTCGCTGGATTTCCCAAAGTAGAAGGCCAGCGGATAGATGCGATAATTATATGCGGTTGTTACAGAATGCAAGTAGGTTGATAAGCGGCTAGAACATTGCGATATTTGGAAGAAAATGTAATGGAAAGTTGATAAGATGTTACAAGCGGACGCTTAAAACATCGTGTAAAGTTTTTTTAAAGGATTTTAGCCACTCTCAATACTCGACTAAATTCTCTTGCGTGAATGATTTCGCCGACGTATTATCTTGAAGTACGTCATATTGGCGGGTAGCTGGAGGCGCAAAACCAAAACTATCCGTAAAATACCCGTTCTACTATTGTAATCCATAATGATCCGACGGTAAAACTAAAACAGATTCACTGAGAAATTTTGTATTATAAAAGTTCCTGCAGCAACCGAATATTCACCGATTTCTACCAAGAAGCATGTCAACTTCAAACCCTTATTATTGAGTCTTAAAAATCTACCTGAAACGTTTGCTTTTCGTGGTCGTGCCATAGCTTTTTAATTTTTTTTAAGTTTGTACTTAATTACATGGTCTGTGGTGAAGTTTCGTGAATCTATTTTGTGTAATTTGTTTTTTTCAAATCTGCTGCGTGATTTGTATTCTCGAGAGCGTGTATTTTTTTTTTCCCTAAGCAGCATTTGTCATTAAGGTTGGTTTCTTTGGTTAATTACGGAGTTTTCCTGTTGTTGAATTTCGTCTTTGGATTTTCCCAAAACGCCTCTGTTGTTATTGTTACAAGTGTCGGTGACAAAGATTGGCTTGTGTTAGATATCGTATCCATCATTTGGTGAGTTGCGGATAAAATTCTAATTACATGTATCTCTGTTGTCTATGTTTCTTTTACTGTTAAAACTAATTTTTATTTTGTGGATGGTTTGTGCTGTAAAATTGGTCTGTGGTGATTTTTTTGCGTATTTGTGTTGGTTTGACCGTTCAAAATTTGTTATCCACAAATGCGAATGCCCATAAATTGTAGAATCATGAATGAACTTATTCCCATCCTTATCGCCCTTAAGATGTCGTTTTTCCTTTTTATGTTGTGGATATTGTAGGTTTAAGGTTAAACAGAGGTCTTCTGGAAGCAAATATCCATATTTTGAGTTAAAAATCGATCTAGATGCTAATCTCCCCTTTAGGCCACAACAGGTTCTCCGAGCAGTCTTGATAAGGAAAGAAATAGCTTGATTGATGTCCCGGTCGATATTCCTCTGGGAAGTTAACATCAGTACGAAATCCTCAATAATATCGTCGTTTTAATTGTCCGTTTTATATCTGACAATGAAATGAAAATGTTCCTCGTATTAGAGAATTCATTAGAGGGTCTTAACTTTGGTTGCGGTCTCACTCGCTTTTATGAGATAAATATCATTCGAATTATTTTATCTTTTTTTTTTAAGAAAAAGAGCTACGAGGTAATGATGCGCTCAGGTTTTTTGTAAAAAAAAACTAGCGGAGTGTCCGTTGCTTTGAAACAGATAGGATCGTTAAATTTGTAAAAACTATTTGAATGTTGACCCGTCATAAAAAAGAGAAGACGTAGTAGACAAAAGCGAAGGAGTAGTAATTAAATGAGTCAAAAGAGATATTCAAGATGAAATATGTGTGCATATGAATCGAGAATATTTTCTTTTTTATGCAAACAATTTTTAAAATAATAAAAATATTACGTGTAATAGCATATTACGCTTTAATAGTAGGTTTAAACTTTTTGCATATGTTGGTTCTTCTAGAAATTCATATATGAAATCAGCGATTTTACGTAATTCATCTTGGATGAATTTGAATTTTTCAAATAATATATCAGTGAATATAACCCGTTATGCTAAAGTATTAAATCAATACAAATGTAAAAAGTATTATTCGTCGTTTCCGATAGGTTTTGTAACCGAAAAATAAGTAAGTATCGGCTTATTTGAATCAGTACCCTGCAAGCCACCGCAATTGGTGTGTGGCAGGGGGAGATTATCTCCGACCTATCATGCTATTCTCCTATTACGCTCTCTTATCGTCTTAGGGAAGAAGGATCCCTTATTCTGAAATCAAACAAAAACACTTTAATTCAAGCCAACCTCTGCACGGAATATTGAGCGGTCGTTGCTATAAAATTTCTCATTTCTGACGGCTTGAAAATTAGGTTTCTTAAAAAATTTTAACGGCGATAAACGTCTCGCGCAGAGGGAAGAATGAAAAACGAAAGCATTCACACCTGCATAAAAGGGAGTTTCACAAGGACTCGCCAATTTTCCGCAGTGATCCACCGATATCGCACGCATTCGTGCTGCCATCGTGAGCTTTTGGAGAGAGTACATTTTTTCCCCCTTCACACTTTCCATCACACGACAAAGAAAGCTGAACTTGGCAGTGAATATACAAATAGGCTTTCGTCTGAAAGTGTGATTTTTGCTGTTATTTGTTTGCCCTTAAACCTGTAGATATGTATCGTAGATATCCTTAATAAATTTCGAAAATTGAGTTTCATCCTATTTGCAATAAAAGTTATGCATATTCCCATTGCTCTCTTTAGTTAAAATTTTCCGATTTAAGGCGTTTAAAATGTCAACAAATAGATATTATGGTGGAACATTTCGTCCAGTGAAAATCACGATATCGATTAGAATGTCATTCAGTTTTGGAGGTCCGCCGTTTTTTAATTAATTATTTAGTGCATTTATCTTTTAAGGAAGAAGAATACCTGAAAACAGGCAGAAGTTTGGCATATAATTATTGTTACTATTAAACAAATATATATTCAAAGATTTGGCATTAGATAGGAAATTAAAAATTTTGCGATATGTAAGTTCAGTCGGATTTTAGTTTTTTTTTTTTAATTTTTCATGAAAGCTTTACAGAGATTTATTTTACCTCATGACCAATTGGATGGTAAAGATAAAAAATTCTTCCATGCTAATTTAGTTTAATTAATTCTTTATATTCCGTGTGCCGACTAGATCGCCGATCAGCCTAGTAACTATCATAGTTACTATTTAATGAATTTTGTTTTCGTTCTTGGTAAAAACTCCTTGAAATCACATTTTAATTCTAAATTGTCATGGAAAACTGAACAACCCAATTGAAAATGAAAAGCTTTTTAGCGCTTTTCTAAAAAAAATCATTTGTCTGTTCGTCCGCTCTTCTATACGGGCAATATAACTTAGTCCTGCAGTTTGGAGAAGCAAATTTTTCAGCACATGCCGATCTATATGAAAGCTATATAGATGTGGTAAAAAATCAAGTGGATCCCCCCCCTTAATTTTTCCGTTTTACTTTTTCCTATTATCGTTGTAAAAATAAACGTTTATTCTACGTAATGCGTCCATAAATTTTAAGTTTTCTGCAATTTCTATTAAATAATTTACGAATCCAAATTCTTTCTTTTTTGCGTTTTATAAGGGAGAGTTGCTTTCGGGAGCCGCACGCAAGTCGTTAAAGAGTCACTTGCGGCTCAGGAATCGCAGGTTGCCGACCCCTGGTCTAGGAGCTTGGGACACGAGCAGTTCTATAGCTGAAAGAATAAGGTTTATATTTAAAAAAAACAGAATTCAGATCAGTGTCGAATTAGAGCAAACAGTTGTTTTTAATCCAAAATAGAGGGAAAATTTTCCTGTTTTTAACAATGGGAAATATCAGCTGCCATGGCAACTAGTCCAATGCTTTTCAATGGGAAACGTATTATTAATTGGCATTGATACGATATAATGCTTTTAAAGGGAATTTATAGACTATGAGTCCATCGAACTCGACCAGTGATATTTAATCTTATGATGACCCCATAATCATAAAACAAGAAAAAACCGCCTTATGTAATTTGCTCCGCAATTCTTCCTTTGCATGTTTTTTTTTTAACGCGGCCCCTAAAGGCATTTATAATGGCTTCTCACATTTCTCCTTAAAATTTTCATTCAAGCGGCGAGACTAACGTTTTTATACTTGCGGATACAATTAACGCCATCTTTCGTCTTATTCTCCACTTATGTTAAATCCTTTCCGCGCCATTTCCTAGTTTCAGACGTGAAAGTTCGCGAAATTTTTAATCTTTTCCTTTCTCGGTAATCCGGGAAACACTCGTTTAAAAGAAAAAATCCCCCAAAAATTGACCACAGGGAGAGAGATTCACGATATGTTAGCGAAGCATCTCCGCGGAACATTAGTCAGCGTTTATCATACTATCTTTCTTCCCCTTCCTCTCTCTCTCTCTATCTCCATCTCGCCTCCCGCCCTCCCTCCTTCCTCCCCCCTCCACCCTCAATCTCCCTCTACTTTATCTCGCTCCCCCTCCTCCTTCCCCTCCAGCGCTCGGGCAAATTCCGCCGAAGGCGCTCGGTGCCGCCTTTATTGACAGAAGAAACTCCTTCCCAGTCTAGCGCCTGATCCTGCGGCTGCAGGTCGACTTCAGTATCCCAACACGTCGCGAAAAGACCTCGCTGCTGGATCTATCAGAAGTTTCCGGAAGCTCACGAGGTAAAAAAATAAAATAAAATAAATCTGCGAACTAAGATATTCGCCTCTTTTATTGCAAATCGATCGCTTTTGGGAAAAGTTTTTAACCTCCATAAATCGTAAGTTGTTTTTTTTAAGCTACATATTTGTTATATAGTAGCGAAATTATATGTATCCTCACTCAAAACTCGGTTTTGGTTTGTGTTTTTGTGGCGGCTCAAAAGCCAGATTTCGCTTTTGCTGGAGGGAAATGCGCAAAATCTCTCGATCCGCCCTTTTCTCTCTATTTCTGTCCCAGCGCAACAATATTCGCCTTTCAAATCTTTTCGGACATTCGTTGGCGAACACGCGAAAATTAATTATCCCCGTGCGCTAGGGTCGCTCGCGTGACCCATGCGGTCAGATCCTTTGAAAAGGGGGGAACCCTTTCGGTTATTTTTTTTAATGACGGCCGCGCACGTAAAGCGCGGCCTTAATATGTTTCTAAAATACAAAAACGATCGATGGGATGCTCACACAGGATTTATCCTCGATGTTAGCTTTTAAAAGACTTTTTTTTTTAATCGTTATTTGTTCTTTCAACAATGTTGTCTCTTTTGGTCATCCTTGAGGGAATTCATTTTACAGGACAAAATCTGTTAATGTTATTTTTTCTTTTATAACTCGAATCTTCTATAAGACGACTATTTTTTGTTTCCATTGAGGTTTCACTTATAGAAGTTCCACTTGTACGCGTATTTGTAAATATACATATGCACATTATATTTATATCTGTTTATTTAGTGGTACATAACATGCTAACTTTAACGTCTTTGGATTGCTCTATTCTTAAACTTATATGCATGCCTTCGTTTTTATCGTTTCATTAACACCCCATGAATATTCCCCCTCGGTGATAATGAAAAAGTAGGTCGCGACTTCTAAAAAAAAAAGAAGAAGTCAATATTGTGTCGCACGATCGCATTTTTTTTTTTGGCCCCTCCTATTTTGGCCACCACTTGCAGTTTGCACTCTCGCGATCACTGTGGGAGAGAGCCGGTGCCGTATATTCTGCCCATTGACAAAAAACCGATCCCCATCCCTCCATTCTTTCTCATTTCAACCTATCTGTCGATAACCTCTTAAGATGTTCTCTGCCCCCATGTACTTGTGCCTTAACAGTATCGTATCGCCAAGGGGAAAATAGTGCATTCCGAGGCGAGCGCGCGGCTTTAACCTTCGACCCAGACCGACGCCCTCCATCTCATCATAGTCGCGGTCTCCAGTTAGGCGTAAAGGGAAATGGTCGATTACTACTGGGTTGGAAGAATGGCCAGAGTGAGATTCCGGGCGAGTAGAATTAGTCCCATAGATGGTCCTGGCTTTGAATCCCTTCTGTGTCCCACATACACTCTGCGTCGAAGAGCGCGTTCGATGATGTCTGCACGCTCACCGTCCTTCGAGCGGGACTTTATAAGTCTCTCGACCACCTTGGCGTGTTTTTTTTTGGGTTGGGTGTACTCCAAACGACGGCTTTCTCTCCTCTTTGAGTGTGAGGTTAGGACATAGTCCTGTATATAAGTATGACAAGCGCTCAACGCAATTATAGTCAGTTCGCGTCATTATAGTGAGTAATATTTTGTGTCTGTTACCTGCATGATATATATATATACGCACACACATAGTCATCTTATTTGTCGGCGAATTAATGTGAGCGATCGGTGAATTTAAATGAAGAACGGCTGCTTTGTAGTTGGAATGCGTATCTGGTTTATGGTCACAGGATTTGGCTTTGTCATCTGTTGGGTACAAGCCATGATGTGTAACACGGTAATTCATTTCAAGTACATACCTATTATCAGTTGTTTTGAGTGCAAGTACTGGGCACTCGAACATCGATGGGATTTAATCAAGATAGATAAATTCATTGTGGCAGATAAAGTAACTGGTGAAATTCGTGGAGAAATAGTGGATTGTTCACATAAAATCAGTATTCGGCAAAATCTTTCTATTTTTATGCGCGTTTCGCTTCCAGCATGAGCGCCTATTAGCGTCGGTCTGTCCTTCCGTCCGTCCACATGTTCGTTCTCGGCTTCTGCCGAGCGGATTTTCATGAAATTTGATATTAAGGACTTACAGTCAAAGACAACATGAATGTCACGTAAATAAATCACGTAATCCAGTCGGGGTACCAATTTACTAGTGACAAAAAATAGACTTTCCGTCATATCTCGTAAAGTATTGGTCACATCAAAATAGTTTTCAAATAAAACTTGTAGAACTAGCAACGTAGAATATTTCTTTTTTATCGTAGGAGTAGCCGTTTTCAAGAAAATCAAACAAGTCTTTATTCGAGTTGAACTTAGAAAATTTCTAGCATGGTTACTTCATCATTGTTGCTAACATAAACAATCTCACAAAAATACATTTAATTTCCTTACGTTCGCATGCAGTATTTTTAAATTGGAAGAAAATTTATCATTTATGACGGAAAAAATAACTTTAAAGCGCTATTTTCTTTATGTACACTCAGAGTTTTGCAAGTGAAAAGAAATGAATAATTTTCAACGAAGGAACAAGTTCAAAAACGTTTATATAATCATTTCTTTCAAATACTCCATTGCACGAAACGCGCCCATTTGTGGTACGCTGTAAACTTTACTAACTTGTTTACCCATTGTCATATTATCGAATTACCTACATTCGCATTATTTTCTCGTTAAAGTTTAACTTTTCTTTTTAAAAGTCTGTTCTTGCAAATGAGTTGGTGCTACAGTTGGCAATATATCTACAATAAATCAATATATCGAAACTTTACAAACCGGTGGCAATACCATTCCCATGAGGAAGTCTTGTAAGGCGACTGAGGCCCATTGTCGCTCTAAAACAACACTAATCTACTCCTGCTTCCCAACATAGATATTATAATACAGTAATTAAATTTTACGTTTTCAGGGTTTTATTAATGCCTAAAAGAATCCCTGGCAAACTCTCGGGTATAAATGGCATTGCCTCTACCATAAAATGGTCAGTCTGAAATTTATAGAGAGGTGTAGGTGGCAGAGAATGCATTGCTCCAAAATGTCCCTCGCGATTCTTATTCTTTGACATAGCTCTCATATTTTAATCCCTGATATTGTCAATAAAAAGCGCACCTCTAATTCCTTCTTTGATACAATCGAACATACATATTTTATATTCGTGAATCCTACTTTCTGATATACCTATGGTCGTTTCGGTTTTTCTTAAAACTTCAGTTAACCGTTCCTACCTATATACTTTCATAGAAGCTTCAGTCTAAAATCTTTTAGCGATTTAGATATGGTTTTGTTTAATTTAAAAACGTGTTGTCTCGGTCTGACCTTTTTCTAGCTACGGTAATTTAGCACTAATTATGGCCTTATATATTTGTTTATTGGTTCTGCGTCCGGGCCAGAAATAAGTAACGCGTTTATCCGAATTTCCGGTGCTATTGCGCAGTATTTTTCTGAAGACCAGTTTATTTTGGGGGCACCTATCGCCACTCGTATCGCCACGCACGGTTACACCTACGCATTTAACAGCCGATGAAAACTTTAGGGAATGACATAGCAGGAATTGGCCACACATGATATTTCAGCATATCTCATGCGACGTTCTGCGTGTCACACTTAACTAAGAACCAGAGACGTCTCGCTTTTGCCCTGCATTATTCCGTCTTGTGTAAATAAGGTTTAAATTATTCGTTAGGTTGATCTAAAACTGAGATTTTTACCACTGATTCCTGTCCTTAAGATTCCTTAGACTCCGATGTAGTCGTACTAGGTCAGGGATGGCAAATGCGTGGCACGCGTGCCAAAGGTGGCACGCATGCGATTTTACATGGCACGCGTTAAGTTTGTACTTTCTGTATCAAATGTGAAGTTTCTTAGAGGAGGAGTAAACTAGTGGCACTCGAAAAATGTTTTTGATAGCTCACAGTACTTTCTTGGCACGCGACTCAAAAAGTATTTTCCATCCCTGTACTAGGTCGTAGGTTTTCATTTTGTTTTCTGCAATCTAATAAAAGATGGAAATGATCTTTACGAAGTTGAAAATCTATATTCCTATTATCAATTGTGTTTGAATGAGAACTTCTAGGGGGTGAGCAATTTAAACATTTGCCTTTCCTATGTAAATTTCCTATTGTACATACTATATCAAGAAAAATTCTCACCACTTAAATGATGTCTAGTTCGCAGTATTTTTATTTTATCAAACGCAGCAGAATGCCTTGTTTTGAGGCACATTTCGAATGTTTCACGACCATTGATTTAAAAATCACTATGTTCTAACAACATGGGGAAATTATTTCATTTCACACGCGCTCATGTGTAACTTGACCAATAACTTTTTAACCTTATGGAACGAATACACAAATTTTCACATTTGATTTTTAAAGCATGCAGTTCTAATTTAATCCGAACGAAAGCATTGCCGAGTTTTTTTCCCTACGAAACACAACTCAC
Organism: Uropetala carovei; assembly: GCA_036926305.1. Lineage (NCBI taxonomy): Eukaryota > Metazoa > Arthropoda > Insecta > Odonata > Petaluridae > Uropetala > Uropetala carovei. The sequence goes on along the minus strand of JAXCHB010000089.1, from coordinate 1,688,866 downwards.
CGGGTAAAAGAAGAGAACCCGATCCTCAAGAAGAATTGGAACCGGTTGTCTGAGGACTGAATTAGTGCGATGGCATTCGTGACAAGAGAGTCTAAAGAAAGGATTCCGTAGCTTCATGAAGTTTTTAAAATCTACCAAGGTTAAGGACTGCATTCTTTTACCCCCTCTCCTCCCTCCCACGCCCTGCGCCAGAGAAAAGTGGTTCGGGGGACCCATTTGTAAGCCGAAGACGGCTTAAGTTAAAGCTGCAAGCTGGTTGCGCGATGGACCTTGGGCGACTCTTTAGGCCCCTCTGATGCGCCGCCATTCAAATTGAGGTTCCATAAGCGAGAGGCCTTTTCCAGGTAACCGTCGTCGACTGTGGATAGATACTTAGTCTGGAAGTTTACGCTCCTTTGGAAGCTTTCTTTTTATATAAGGCGGGACATAGACGAAAGGCGTGGGCGCAAGTGTTTCGCGTGTGTCGTCCTCGTATTAAGAAGCCTCTGTAAACCCGTGTTTCCTCTTTTTTCGATGGGGGTTGTGTAAAAAAAGAAGACGGTCGATTTTTCGTTTTCAAAGGCGCAAGTCTCGTCGCGGGATATTTTTTGCTGTTTTGATATCAGTAAGTAGGTGTTTTTTTATTTGAGACGCGAATGATACCTTCTGCCCGTTGAACCACTGATATGTGTGATACATTATTCTGTCGAAGTTCCCCGGAATATCTTATTGCTGCGTTTTTTGTCCGCAGGCAGTGGTATTGATAGGAAGGGCAATGATTAGAAAAATTCGTTTTCGACGATACAGTTCGATATTACTTTTTTCATCAGTTAGCTTCGAAAATTGATAGTAATAGCGATCTGACTGTAAGCCGGTATTGGTGTATGTGTAGTTCGTCTTGCTGGCAATCGCGGGTTCGAATCCTGCATAGAGCACGTACTCGTCTTCTATAGTTTGTTAGTCACTCATTGCAAAAAGGCTGTTATAATGTAGTAATAAATAAATAATTGCGCGCACTAATCTTTTCCACCAAATTCACGAGAAATTACGCGAGTTAAACCTGACAAAGATGATAACAAGAGGACAGACCGCTTCGGAAATAACTTTCTCGGGTGCGAATTTTTATTTTCCACACTTTTTGCTATTAATAACCTCATTTCAATTGCTCTTCCACGTTTTTCTTACGATTTAATGATAAGTGAATTACGTGTTATCTACATCCGCATGCGGAGTGCTCCCACTCGTTAGCCGGTTCATTGATATGCAAAGCAAATTTATCTTCAAGCACCGCTCTAAAGCTTTCGCTGCTGACGTAATGTATGCCTTATCAGCAGCGCTTAAACTCCTTCGGCCAATCTGTGATCGGCGCTAATTACGTGGGATGCCCAGCTGTTTTTCTGTTGACGCAGACGGTTGTGCTTTCCTCATGACTTTTAAGCGTCACCTACGCTTATTCACGGTTTCAAATTGAATCGAGAGGGCCAATGAGGAAGGAAAAGGACGAGAGAAAGAGGCATGAGTGACGGTATTATACGTAAATGAACCGGTAGTTGTTAAAAAAATGAATTTGGAGACTATGACGATTTTATAAATTGTGGTGCTGTATTTTTGGCGATTCTCCTTTGTCACAATTTTGCTGGTAACTCTGTTTTTCCGTACTTAGTCCGGCAATTCAATGGGCAAGTCCGAGATCTCAGATGTTTTTATTTTTTTATTTAAGGTTTTTATGCTGAAGTTTTTAATGGGAATATATTACATGTATTATTCCCTGTCTTCATGACTCGTGACGAATAACGTTGGGAAACGGGTGTATTAGTCTGATACGGTAGTCGGTGGTATGAATATCTGTCCATCAAGTGGAAGGCCCGAGCTCGATTCCCGGTCATATCAGATTTTTATACAACTTTTATAATTACTTGAACTGTATTTATGTATGTATGCCGTGTTTCAAACTCCGATAACTAATACATTTTTGGCACTTACATATGAGGTGAGAGTAGGGATTTTTGACTGTTTGTAGATTATGGTATACCCCAAAGTGAAAATTCGCAAATCTCAGAAAAAGTCCCGGGTTCGACTCCAGGGGATAATTTCCATTTCCCAGAAGAAAACACGTAAAAAGCGATTTTTCGAAGTGCAAATTTAAATTGGAAGAAATTGACCTACGATCTTCAAACCTTGATTGTTTTAAAGAAGAATGAATCGAGTTTCTTATTTTCTCCAAATTTCCCAACATTCCAGCTTACGCCTGTAGCATAGGGACCATATGATTCCAGCTGTTAATAACGATGTTATTGAAACCTACCAAAAACTAATCAACTAATATAATTACATTCGTGACCAACTTCCAACCGATCACTTTAAACATTCATTTTTTAAAATAAAATCCGTGTCCGACTGACGTAATAACATTTGGGATAGGCACTCGAATATATTTATATTAGATGCTGCCGGTGCTTTTATTAAATCAAAAAAGGTTCCGGGACGATATAGAAGTGTGTTGAAAAAATAGGAACCGAATATAATTTGTCAGCGGGGAAATATGTGATTTTGTACAATACGAGTAAAACATTATTACATTACGAAGACATTTGTGTGATTTGTTTTAGGTTATGCAAATCAGTATTTTATTGCATCGGCGTTCCGGTGCCTTCCGACAAGAAAAAAGCACTGGAAACGACTATGGGTAAAAACATCACTCGTCTTAAGTGTAATTGTAATTTCTGTTTAACTTGGAAATCCTGATTTTAAACCACGTTGGAAAGAAATACGCGTAGAGTTCGTTGAGTTCATGTTTGTCTTTCACTTAACAGGGATTACTCTTATGTTAGATGCTCGTCAATTTGCAGCCAAGTGGGAAAAGGCCGATTCTATTTCCATCAAACATCAGTATTTAATGTCTCTGGCGATTTTATCGATATGAATGGACGCGATTATACGATTTACTTTGCCTGAAAGGCGTACAAAAGGTGTTTCGACTTATCAAATGATAACATTTATCTTCCTCTGTTCTTTTATGTGATTTATTTGTTTCCATCTCGAAACTGCGTTCAATTTACTTTCTTAGTGTGTATAAATGACGTCAAGTACTTGAGGCTACAAAATTAAAATTCTTCCTGTTAATAAAAATCCATTTTGAATTCTGAATGAAACGCAGTCACTTGAATTGCGTTCAAATTCTACTTTGCGGTATTTGTTTCTTCTGTTTTTTTTGCCGGTTAATTTTCGTCATCTGGGATGAAAACTTCTTTTCTTTTGGCTATAAAAGTCCTTGGTTTTTAATGTTTTCTTATTCCTGAGCTCAAATTGCATTCAGTTCATTTGCTTGTATTGGTCAACGACCGCTCCCAGTGATACTTTAAAATAGCATATCCAAACATGCAAACTTTGGATCGAGCAATTTATTTTCGCTTTATATCTGGCTAATGGATGATTTTTTATGGATTTTGAGTTGGAAGGTTTTCTAAAATTTTTAGGCGACTTATTATCGAGTGACACCATACAGTCGACATTGTCGATGTCCACGAAATTTTAAGAAAACCATTAAGGTGACAGCTGGAAGAAAAATATATCACTGAATGCTCATCATAGACGTGACTAGTTGAAGAAACAGAGGGCTCATCTATGAGAGTAGCTTTTATACTTTTATCATCCAACGTCACACCCCATGGTGAGATTTTAGGGTACTATTATTCTTAATGTAACAAGTGAGGGTGTAATTGCTTAGCAAATTACATAAGGCGCTTTTTTCTCGTTTTAGGATTAAGACGTCGTCATAAGATTCCTTTTTTTAGTTGATATCGACGGTCTCATAGTCTATTATTCCCTTTTAAAGCGTTATATTAATGCTATGCAATAATATGTTTCCCAAGATTTGGGCTCGTTTTATGTCCCATTGTTAAAAATCTGAAATTTTATTTTTCCTTTTATTAAAAGCAATTGTTCGCTCTCGTTCGACACGGATTCGAATTCTCTTTTCGAAAAATATAAACTTTATTCCTTCAGCTGTAGACATGTTCGTGTCCTGGGATCCTATCTCAATTTTAACTAATTTAAAGATGCAGATTTATAATGCACCGCGCCTTTTCCTATAGGAGAGGTAGAAATGAAACAAAGGGGTTGGAAAAAGAATTCGATTACTCCTCAGCAGTTGATCCTAGATTCACCCAATTTGCACCATATCTAACCCTCGTGTAGACCGCCCTATCATTAGGGTTAGATTTTTCGGGTTTTACCCGATTTTTACCCTGCGAATGCCCTTTTTCAAATTCGGGTAAAACCCGAAAAAACCCGAAATCATTACTATTGTAATAGCACACAATTTTTTTTAGTTTTGGACTAAGGCTTTCTATTCTGGCACTTGTGAGCACCGCAGCGCTTGAGTGCAGTCTGAGAGCTCGTGACCAGTCTGTTTATTCCCTTTGTAAACAATTTATTCTTTTTGGAAAATGGCGTCCGTATTAGATCCTTTTAATAAATCTATGCATGACCCGAATACTAGTGCTCACGTAGAATTTTTGGGCACATATGAAGATGTGGATGAGCAGATCAAATGCGAACTTGCTGCCTATTTATTAGAGCCAACAGGTTTGAACAACGATTAGGATATTATTAGGTTTTGGGTTGATGCTGGAGTCCGATATCCAAAATTAAGCAAGTTTGCCTTAACAATACTATGTATGCCCACAGGAAGCTCTGATGTTGAACGTTCATTTAGTCATTTGCAAACTCCGGAAAGGGGTAATATTACTGTGGAAACACTAGCTCTGAAAATGCTAATTTATGTGTATCATAAATATAAATGCTGAATTTAAATTTTATTATTTTTATTTAAAACTCATTTTAACCGAATTATAAAATAACAAAACCCGAAAATTTCCCTAGATTGAACTTTTTAAAACAACGAAAGATCCATAACCTTTTTACACCCGATTTTAACCCGAAAGCAAGTAAAAATAATAAATCCCTAAATTTGCCTTCCGAATTAACTCTTCTTAAACCCGAAAAATTCATACCCTACCTATCATGGAAATTTGGCTTCTCCAAGTTACAGGATTCCAGAGATATTCCACGAATGGACGGACAGACAGACAACCGAATACATGAGCGATTTTTTTTCGAAAATAAAAAAGGCAGCCCTCGAAAACCAGGATTTATAGTTGATAAATTACCTTTTTACAATGCATACTATCGTAGAAATGTGCTATAATTTTCAGGAACATTCGTGTCTCTCTGGAAAAGACTTTTGCGAAAGAATTACCTTTTTATCTTCAGTACCATTTTTACTAAATTGCCTCGTACTTTTCTAAGTGCGCGATCGCATGACATTTTTTAATGCTCGAGATGTCTTGAAAGCGCGGCTCGATTTTATTTGTGCCGCGTATCGGGACGGGTATCGCATTATGTACCAGTAAGACGTTACTGCTACGCCGCAGGTACCCGTGATAGCAGAAGCACGCGCAAATACGGGTCTATCGTATATTTTTTCAGAAAAGGAGGAGAGAAGTCATGTCACGTGGAATAGGAACGCGCAGAGATAATGATTTTGAGCTCCCTGTTTTCGTCTCGTGTACATACTTAGCGAGTCCAAATAGAAGATAACGAGAACAAGCGACACCATCCACGCCAAACAAAACTTGCCCGCGCAAATATTGGCACCGACGTCGGTTTCTTCGATACCACAACGCCATGGTGAACCTAGAACCGCCGTTTGTGCGGTGTTATTGTTTAAAAATAATGTTCGCGCACCACTTCTGGAAATACACGCGTATGCAAAGCGGCTCTTCCTTCGCGTGAACGTCGTATTTTTTGCCAAGTTTCGTTTTTTAACTTTTAAGGTCAATTTCTTGTTTAATTTGGGAAATCAATTGATTCGAATGTATTCTTATAATAGTAACTGTGACCTTATACATATAGTTTCCGTGATCTTGACGTACGTACTTTTTCCGATGTAACGCTACACCCCGCTCGCTATAAAAATGCGAGTAACTCGATAAAGGATCGAGATACATGCATGTTCGAAATTTGGGAGGAGTGCTCGATTCACATATTTTAAGGTGACGACGAAAATAAATATCTCGAAAGAAGTCCTGGGTTCGACTACAAGGAAGACATTTCCATTTCCCATAAAACAACACGTAAAAATTGACTTTTCGATGTACAAGCTTTCATTCTTTTTTAGATTAAAATGAGAATGAATTAACATACGATCTTCGGATCTGAACCATTTTGAAGAAAAAATTATAAAGTTTCTTATTCTGTTCATCTTTTCCCGCCTACAGTTCGAAATCGCCCATGTTGAACGTTTAATTAACATATTTTGGGAAAATCTTGCCATTTTAACGGGATGTTGCCTTGCCTACCAATTACATTGTTGGACCTCGGAATCCTATTGTTACAAGAACCAGGAATTCAAATAACATTAAGGTTTTATTGAAGCCGAGTAACGTGCAAGGACAATTGATGAATGATGAACGACAATTCACTCCAAATGTAGTGTACAAAGAAATTTTTAATTTATCCCAACCTGTGATATGAGAAACCTCGAACATAAATAAAAATTTCTTTTGAGCGGAATAAAAATTATCTTTTGAAATTTCCGTTTTTGATATATTATTTCGACCCGTCATATGACGGGCTATTACCTAGTTATTTTAATATTTTTCTTTTTGGGTAAATTTTAGATCGACTGGTTTCGCTACCATAGAAAACTTAAAAACGGATCCAGTAGTTCTCGAACTCTGATTTCCCCAAAGCGGATTTGATTAAACGGATTAAACACAGTTAAATAGACTGGACACTAACTATATACTCAATATGTATAAAAATTGACATAGCCGGCTTCATGTCAGTGCCAGCGGCGCGACTGCACCGGGCAATTTTCTCTCTGAAGAAATACTCGTACTTCTAACGTACATAATTTTTTTTTAAATCGGAGAAAATATCGATCATTGTCATAGTGAGATAGGATGTTTTACTTATTAAATTTTACGATTATAATGTTGTGACATTTTGTGCACATTTTGCACCGGGTTCCGCGATTGTCCTAGCCGGTTCTCAGATTTGATTATACGCGGTCCGGATTTACGCATTTAACATGAGAGTCGCGGCATATACGATAACGTGATTTTTTTCCATACGGTATTATACTATCGCAACCTGGTTTTTCCAAACGCGACCTTTTCCTCAAAACCCTTCCCCTCATTCTGTACGTCCCTTCTAATCAAAACAAATCATTCTTTTTTTCGGCTTTATCTCGAGTCGAATGATGAGTACAAATTAAAACGAAAAATATTCACGTTAAAATGTATTTGTCGATTAAAAACGCGGCGAGACGGGGATTCCTTCGCGTCACATTATAGTCGGGCATGTGTATTTATTCGCATCGAATCCTCCTATATCTTCAGCCTATCGTTTCGTTTGATCGATCCCCTTATTAGCCGCTTCCTGCCTCTTAAAGAGTTCCTTTGTTCGGCGATGATCTATTATTCTGACCGTGTTCCCCACCCGCCATTTGCCGTTTCGCTTTCTTCACCGTTACGTTTGCGTCACAGATCTTTACCTTGGCCTTGGCACTTTCATTCTCAACGCATGTATGTCATTTAATTTTAGCGTGGATATATTTGATGTTTTTCTTTTGACCTGAAGCGGAACTTGATTCGATTCCCCGTACGATATAACGGACCTCCGCCATGTTTGTTTTCAAAATTTGTTTAAATAAACTGGCATAGTCGGGTTTGAATAAGAGCGATGCGCTTTTAAGGTCGGTTGAATTTAAAAAAAAAAATATTTGAAAAATATTTCTGTCGCTTTTTTAGTTAGGTTGAATTATAATTTCGCGAAAAATAAAGCAGTTGTGATATTTACTCGATAATTATCGGTAATAAATTTTAAATTGAATCTGTTATGATAAACGTTAGCTCTCTTCGTGCACGTGTGCAGCGCCATATCGTTAATAATTAAACTAAGCAAGTTCCTCGATACCCTAATTGCATATGTTCCTATAGAAACACGACACTCGGGTGTGAAACATTCGTCTCGTCACTTCCGCTGATTTTATCGAAAGTGTGAAATTATTAAATGGCTCGTTTCCTCCGCTGTTTTTATCGATCTTTTAGCCAACTCTTTCTGGACTGTTTCTCTATTTGGAAAAAATAAATGTAAAGCGATTTTACTTTTAATTAGCTTTTTTTTATATTTTGGCAAAAGTTGAGCCAGCGCCACAGAGATTGTAAACCGAATGTTAAGTAGTCGACCCAATGGTCAACTGCAGTGGAGGGCAACCTTTACTACGTGGCGGGCCGCATTGGGGTTTGCGAATTCCTCCAAGTTGTCAATGCTTCGTCAGGCCAGATAAGACTAAATCGGACATTAAGTAGGAATCCTAACGTATCATGTAAGTGAAAATCATGTCTGAATTAGGTTGCTAACATTTCAATGTCAAGTGTTTTATTTTCGTAATTTGAATGTATATGACAGTGATGTACAACCGGTAGCTCGCGGGCGCCTGGTAGCCCGCGAAGCTCTTTTCAGGCGCCCGCAGGGCAAATGTTGCTCAATACGAAGTATTATTTACTCACGTTGTATGTACGAGTGTGTATAGTCTCCGGTGCTGTTATATGAGAAAAACGATAAATGTAGCAAACAGTGGCGCATCCATGGAATTTGCCCCCAAAAGAAAGAGCGATCGAGATGGCGGGGATTCCGGCCGTTGTTTGTGCACAGATCCTTGGTGGCCGTCACGAGGATATCCCAATGAGCAGAATGTTTTATCCCCTCTTGCCAACCCCACTTCGGTAATCCCTGTGTCCTCGTTCCAGACCGAGTATTTTTATCCAAAGAAGCAGGTTTGTGTTTTAAATACCATCTGCCCGCCTTCCATAAAGTCTTCTGTAAGGTCTGCGAAATTAGAAGGCCAGCCGCTCGTATGCACTTCCGCTCTTATGCTGTCATAAAGGCCGCTGTTGTGGGGGTTGTTTCACTTTCTCCGATATAGTATTTCGCGTTTCTTTCTCATTTTCTCACCAGCACATCCGTTTCTCTGCTACTCTGCGTTGCTTACGAATGGTCCTCCTATTCATCAGTTTATTTTGTTCTGTCCAAGTGCTAACATCTTTCAGTCAGTCGTCTATTCAAAACAGTTCAGCGTTTACTATAGAGTGGCTTATCGTTCCGGAATAGGTTAGTATTTATTTTCATTTATTATCCATATAATATTATTTATTTCGTAATCTTATTTATTCCATTCTATAGCTTAATAATTTCTGACTTTCTTTAGTTATTTTGACTTATCATATTTTTAGAAATTAAAGAAACGAAATTACGTGAATGGAATTTCTTCGCTGATTAATTGTGAATTTCGACCCTTATGATTAGTTGCTTTATCACCGCTTCGTCTTCATCGCAAATAGGAGATTTCTAAAGGTAAGTTTCAGTTTCTATTTTCTTCCGTCTTTGTGAAAGAAGCAGTTAGCTTAAGAGCATCATGCCATTCCGATTGTCTGAGATTTTTAATTTGCTCTTTGCAGTTAATTTCCATCAAATTTCGAGCTACAAATGTTTACACTCACCACAATATTAATTGAGTTTGATAACTTTAGTGTACGCCAGAGATTACAAATTTATTTAAAAATATTTCAAGGAATACGCCCGTAAAAATGGTTGAATACCACTGCGCCGATATAACTTTCAGTGACGGTGGTCACCAGATCCCTACCACCCGCTTGTGAGAGGCATACGAAGCGTATTTTATACATGCCAGTTGAACCCTTCTCCGGCCGCCATTTGCAGGGAGAGTTGACGCGTGATTTCAAACTTTCCGGTAAGGCGCAAACAAGCTATTCCTTTCTAATGTTGTTTTTAATGTTACTGAATTTTACCCGTCAAAACAAATTATTTCTTTTATCCTAGAGCAATATATCTATAATATATAGATGCTTCTGACATATGATATACGAGAAGGGGGAGGATATAGGAGGATACAAATGATGAGGCACTTCCAGATGTGCGAAAAACTTGAAATATGGTAGGATTTTAGGTTTTTGGTTACAACCGAAGGAAAAAATCCAAAACTGTCGAATATCCAATTTTGAGGAGCTATTTTGACCCCTTTTTTCCCCATAAAAACAAGTAAATCGGTGTCGTGGTTTATATATTTGCTTTTTAAAAATATTTCCCCTCAAGATTCGAACTCGGGGCTTGATCTATCGGAAGACAGAATTCAAATCCGAATAGAATTAGCGTAAATATGTAGTTTTCATCGGAAAAAATTAAATAAACGGTCATGAAAACTAAAGAACTGACACTTCGCATTGGGAACGAGTGCAGCATACTTTTCAGTTACATTTTAAAATTACTTAGAACCATTTTCGATATTGGGACTTGGACGAAAGAACGCTTAGAAGAACAAAAATTCATTTTCTTGGTGTGTGTGTGTGTGAATTAAACGTTTACATTGAGAAATTTCGAAATGTAGGCGGAAAAAGATGAACAGAATAAGAAACTTTATAATGTTTTCTTAAAAATGGTGTATATCCGAAGATAGTAGGTCAATTCTTTCTAATTTTAATCGAAAAAATAATGAAAGCCTGCACGTCGAAATGTCCCTTTTTACGTGTTACCTTATGGGAAATGGAAATTATCTTCTGGAATCGAACCCGGGCCTAGATCTCAAGTTTAATACGTTAAAACGTATTTTTATTATATCATAATGCTATCCTGAAAATCACATCAAATTCGGTTCATTAATTTGCGAGATATTAAGCTTCAAAGAGGGTTACGATGACAGAGAGATCTGGGATATTATAGTAATTATATATATACTAGCATAAGTGCCCGTTGAATTTCAACGGGTTTAATGATTCTAAATTTTCGTCAATGCAACATGTAAAAATCGCAAGAATATAATTGTGCACTGTTTTAACCATGGACTATTTCTATATTATAAGTCTGTTTTAATTAATTAACTAAAATCTCACAGAAATTCCTTGTGAATAAAATAGTACCTTTCTTTCTACTAAAATAGCCATTGTTATTAGTTTTAAATTGATTATAGCATTAGGATTTCAATTTCATTAAATAAGCAGAATTCCGGTTCCAAAAAATTGGTTCAATCTTCAATTGCCTCTGATAATACTTTAAATAGATTTTGGAATATAATGTACATACCTCAATATCGTTTATCGTCTGCTCAGCACTCTTGCCTTCTCATTTTCCGAAACAACCACTTTCACCAGTTTTAAATGGATTTCAAACTTAGAAGAAAACTTGATTCAATTCAGTTAAAATAACCACATAGCAAACTTCTTATTACAAAGAAAATCCTTTAATAATATGCAATGTTAACCTAGAATTCATTCATTCTGAAAAGTGAATAAAAGTACCATGTACATATATTTCTTTCAACTAAAATAGCCACTCTTAACAGATTTTAATGGATTAATGCATTAGCATTTCAATTTCATGAAATAAGCAGAATTCCCGTAAGAAAAAGATTTGTTCAATCTTCAATTGCCTCTGATAATATTTTAAATAGATTTGGAATAAAATGTACCTTAATATCGTTTAGCGTCCGTTCACCACTCTGGACTTCTCAGTTTCCGAAACAACAACTTTCAATAGTTTTAAATTGATTTTTGCTTTGAAATATACTTGAGTCAATTCAACAACTTCCAATTTACATACTGTAAATTCCAAAGTAACTCTTTTTATAATAGGCAATGCTAGCCTAAAATTAATTCATTCCGTAAAGTGAATAAATAAAGTTCTTTCTTTAAACTACAATAGCCACTGTTATTAGATTTAAATGGATTATAAGCCTTAGAACTTACTCTGTATTAAATAAGCACCAAAATTCCTTTTCCAAAAACAAATCAATTCATTAAAAGAACCACTGTTGTTTCTCGAAAATTGCCTGTTAACAGTTTTAAATGTCCTTTTAATTTTAATTGAATTTTAATTTATATTCGTTTCCAGACTTCCGCCATTGTTACGAAATTAATTCGAGGAATAACAATATAAATTCGTAAGCACGTATGGTTTACAAAGAATTTAATTTAAGAATGCTTTTTATTTCCAGTTTTTCTAAAATGACACTGCTGATACTTAAAAATTTTTATATTTACGTTAATATTTTTCCACAAAACACGCCAATCTCTCCCCTTCCTTCCTCTCTCTCTCTCTCTCGTATTGAAGCACTCAAGGCACGCTTATTCCCTGAAGGATGTATACAATGATAGTAGTTTGAGGTGTAACAATGATAATGGTCGACATAGCAACATCACGTTAAAATGGAGAGATTTCCCCAAAATATGCAAATTAAACGTTTAACATGGAATATTTCGAACTGTGGGCGAAAAAAGACGAACGGAATAACGAACTTTATAAATTTTTCTTCAAAATGGTTCAAATCCGAAGGTCGTCTGTTAATTTCTTCTAATTTTAATTACCAAATGAATAAAAGCCTGCACGTCGAAAAATCGACACATTTGTAGAATGTAATGGAACTTTCGGGTTGATCCCTTCGTCAGCACAAGAGAGACACAACTCCTAGATCAAAACCTAGTTGCCCTATATATATCTATATATACACACACTAGCAGAATTTCCCGTAGAATTTCACGGATTTAGTGAAGCTACTACAGCACAATATACAAACTCTTTAAAATATATAGTGCATACTTTTAAAATTACAATTAGCTTTTCTCAACAATTAATCATATTTGCTTGTGACAATCCGTTTCCGAGCCTATTGCATTCAAATATAACGACAATTTAAATCCTATCATATTTCGACAAATCCAGCTTCATTTCTTGTGTAATTATGCCTCGCTGAAATATTTACTTTTATGTATTGTAAGCAAGAAACCCGTGAAAAAGCAACGTATTGATATGATTGAACACATCATATCAGGAAAATCAGGAATATCAGGAAATTCAGGTAAATCGGGAAAATCAGCAAAATCAAGAAAATCAGGTAAATCAGGAAATTCAGTAAAATCAGGAAATTCCGGAAAATCAGGAAATTCAGAAAATTCCGGAAAATCAGGAAAATCAGCAAATTCAGGAAAATCAGCAAATTCAGGAAAATCAGGGAAATCAGAAAATTCAGGAAAATCAGGAAATTCAGGAAAATCAGGAAATTCCGGAAAATCAGCAAATTCAGGAAAATCAGGAAATTCAGGAAAATCCGGAAAATCAGGAAATTCAGGAAAATCAGCAAATTCAGGAAAATCAGGAAATTCAGGAAAATCAGGAAAATCAGGAAATTCAGGAAAATCAGGAAAATCAGGGAAATCAGGAAAATCAGGAAATTCCGGAAAATCAGGAAATTCAGGAAATTCCGGAATATCAGGAAAATCAGCAAATTCAGGAAATTCAGGAAAATCAGGAAATTCAGGAAAATCAGGAAATTCAGGAAAATCAGGAATTTGCTGATTTTCCTGAATTTCCTGATATTCCTGAATTTCCTGAATTTCCTGATTTTCCTGAATTTCCTGATTTTCCTGAAATTCCTGAATATCCTGATTTTCCGGAATTTCCTGATTTTCCTGAATGTCCTGATTTTCCTGAATTTCCTGATTTTCCTGATATTCCTGATTTTGCTGAATTTCCTGATTTTCCGGAAATTTCTGATTTTCCTGAATTTTCTGATTTTCCTGAATTTCCTGATTTGCCTGAATTTCCTGATTTTCTTGATTTTGCTGATTTTCCCGATTTACCTGAATTTCCTGATATTCCAGAATTTCCTGATTTTCCTGAATTTCCTGATTTTGCTGAATTTCCTGTTCTTCCTGAATGTCCTGGTTTTCCTGAATTTCCTGATTTTCCTGAATTTCCCGATTTACCTGAATTTCCTGATTGTCCTGAATTTCCTGAATTTACTGATTTACCTGAATTTCCTGATTTTCCTGAATTTCATGATTTTATTGATTTTCCTGATTTTCCCGATTTACCTGAATTTCCAGATATTCCTGAATTTCCTGATTTTCCTGAATTTCCTGTTTTTCCTTAATATCCTGATTTTCGTGATTTTCCTGAATTTCCTGATTTTCCTGATATTCCTGATTTTGCTGAATTTCCTGATTTTCCGGAAATTTCTGATTTTCCTGAATTTTCTGATTTTCCTGAATTTCCTGATTTGCCTGAATTTCCTGATTTTCTTGATTTTGCTGATTTTCCCTATTTACCTGAATTTCCTGATATTCCAGAATTTCCTGATTTTGCTGAATTTCCTGTTTTTCCTGAATGTCCTGGTTTTCCTGAATTTCCTGATTTTCCTGAATTTCCCGATTTACCTGAATTTCCTGATTGTCCTGAATTTCCTGAATTTACTGATTTACCTGAATTTCCTGAATTTACTGATTTACCTGAATTTCCTGATTTTCCTGAATTTCATGATTTTATTGATTTTCATGATTTTCCCGATTTACCTGAATTTCCAGATATTCCTGAATTTCCTGATTTTCCTGAATTTCCTTATTTTCCTGAATTTCCTGTTTTTCCTTAATATCCTGATTTTCGTGATTTCCCTGAATTTCCTGATTTTCTTTATTTTGCTGATTTTACTGAATTTCCTGATATTCCCGAATTTCCTGATTTTCCTGAATTTGCTGAATTTCCTGATTTTGCTGAATTTCCTGATTTTCCGGAAATTTCTGATTTTCCTGAATTTTCTGATTTTCCTGAATTTGCTGATTTGCCTGATTTTCTTGATTTTGCTGATTTTCCCGATTTACCTGAATTTCCTGATATTCCAGAATTTCCTGATTTTCCTGAATTTCCTGTTTTTCCTGAATGTCCTGGTTTTCCTGAATTTCCGTATTTTCCTGAATTTCCTGATTTTCTTGATTTTGCTGATTTTCCCGATTTACCTGAATTTCCTGATTGTCCTGAATTTCCTGAATTTACTGATTTACCTGATTTCCTGATTTTCCTGAATTTCATGATTTTCTTGATTTTACTAATTATCCTGATTTTCCCGATTTACCTGAATTTCCAGATATTCCTGAATTTCATGATTTTCCTAAATTTCCTGATTTTCCTGAATTTCCTTATTTTCCTAAATTTACTGATTTTCCTGAATTTCCTTATTTTCCTGAATTACCTGATTTTGCTGAATTTCCTGTTTTTCCTTAATATCCTGATTTTCGTGATTTTCCTGAATTTTCTGATTTACCTAAATTTCCTGATTTTGCTGAATTTCCTGCTGTTCCTGGTTTTCCTGAGTTGCCTGAATTTCCTGATTTTCCTGTATTTCCAGATATTCTAAATCTTTCATTTTAAAGAATTTAATAAAGAAAATCAGCTAAATCATAAAAATCAGGAAATTCAGGAATATCAGGCAATTCAGGAATATCAGGAAATTCAGGCAAATCGGGAAAATCAGCAAAATCAAGAAAATCAGGGAAATCAGGAAAATCAGGAAATTCCGGAAAATCAGGAAATTCAGGAAATTCCGGAAAATCAGGAAATTCAGGAAAATCAGCAAATTCAGGAAAATCAGGAAATTCAGGAAAATCAGGAAATTCAGTAAAATCAGGAAAATCAGGAAATTCAGGAAAATCAGGAAATTCCGGAAAATCAGGAATTTCAGGAAAATCAGGAAATTCCGGAATATCAGGGAAATCAGCAAATTCAGGAAATTCAGGAAAATCAGGAAATTCAGGAAAATCAGGAATTTGCTGATTTTCCTGAATTTCCTGAAATTCCTGAATTTCCTGATTTTCCTGATTTTCCTGAATTTCCTGATTTTCCTGAATTTCCTGATTTTCCTGAAATTCCTGAATATCCTGATTTTCCGGAATTTCCTGATTTTCCTGAATGTACTGATTTTCCTGAATTTCCTGATTTTCCTGAAATTCCTGATTTGTCTGAATTTACTGATTTCCCTGAATTTCCTGATTTTCTTGATTTTGCTGATTTTCCTGAATTTCCTGATGTTCCTGATTTTGCTGAATTTCCTGATTTTCCGGAAATTTCTGATTTTCCTGAATTTTCTGATTTTCCTGAATTTCCTGATTTGCCTGAATTTCCTGATTTTCTTGATTTTGCTGATTTTTCCGATTTACCTGAATTTCCTGATATTCCAGAATTTCCTGAATTTCCTGATTTAGCTGAATTTCCTGTTTTTCCTGAATGTCCTGGTTTTCCTGAATTTTCTGATTGTCCTGAATTTCCTGAATTTACTGATTTACCTGAATTTCCTGATTTTCCTGAATTTCATGATTTTATTGATTTTCCTGATTTTCCCGATTTACCTGAATTTCCAGATATTCCTGAATTTCCTGATTTTCCTGATTTCCTGAATTTCCTTATTTTCCTGAATTTCCTGTTTTTCCTTAATATCCTGTTTTTCGTGATTTTTCTGAATTTCCTGATTTTCCTGATTTACCTGAATTTCCTGATTTTGCTTAATTTCCTGCTGTTCCTGGTTTTCCTGAGTTTCCTGAATTTCCTGATTTTCCTGTATGTCCAGATTTTCTAAATCTTTCATTTTAAAGAATTTAATAAAGAAAATCTGCTAAATCAGAAAAATCAGGAATTCAGGAAAATCAGGAAATTCAGGAATATCAGGAAAATCAGGAAATTCAGGAATATCAGGAATTTCAGCTAAATCGGGAAAATCAGCAAAATCAAGAAAATCAGGAAATTCAGGAAAATCAGAAATTTCCGGAAAATCGGGAAATTCAGCAAAATCAGGAAAATCAGGAAATTCGGGAATATCAGGAAAATCAGCATAATCAGGAAATTCAGGGAAATCAGTAAATTCAGACAAATCAGGAATTTCAGGAAAATCAGGAAATTCAGGAAAATCGGGAAATTCAGGAAAATCAGGAAAATCACTATATTTAGGAAAATCAGGAAATTCAGGAAAATCAGAATTTCCTGATATTCCTGAATTTCCTGATTTTCCTGAATTTCCTGATATTCCTGAATATCCTGATTTTCCGGAATTTCCTGATTTTCCTGAATGTCCTGATTTTCCTGAATTTCCTGATTTTCCTGAAATTCCTGATTTGTCTGAATTTACTGATTTCCCTGAATTTCCTTAATTTCTTGATTTTCCTGAATTTCCTGATATTCCTGATTTTGCTGAATTTCGCAATTTTTGCTGAATTTCCAGATTTTCCGGAAATTTCTGATTTTCCTGAATTTTCTGATTTTCCTGAATTACCTGATTTGCCTGAATTTCCTGATTTTCTTGATTTTGCTGATTTTCCCGATTTACCTGAATTTCCTGATATTCCAGAATTTCCTGATTTTCCTGAATTTCCTGATTTTCCTAAATATACTGATTTTCCTGAATTTCCTGATTTTCCTGAATTTCCTGATTTTCCTGAATTTCCTGATTTTCCTGAATTTCCTGATTTCCCTGATTTTCCTGATTTTACTGAATTTCCTGATTTTCCTGAATTTCCTGATTTTCCTGAATTTGCTGATTTTCCTGAATTTCCTGATTTTCCGGAATTTCCTGAATTTCTGATTTTCCGGAATTTCCTGATTTTCCTGAATTTCCTGATTTCCCTGATTTTCGTGATTTTCTTGATTTTGCTGATTTTCCCGATTTACCTTAATTTCCTGATATTCCTGAATTGCCTGATATTCCTGAATTTCCTGATTTTTCTGATTTAGCTGATTTTCTTTATTAAATTCTTTAAAATGAAAGATTTAGAAAATCTGGAAATACAGGATAATCAGGAAATTCAGGCAACTCAGGAGCATCATGCCATTCCGATTGTCTGAGATTTTTAATTTGCTCTTTGCAGTTAATTTCCATCAAATTTCGAGCTACAAATGCTTACACTCACCACAATATAAATTGAGTTTGGTAACTTTACTGTACGCCAGAGATTATAAATTTATTTTAAAATATTTCAAGGAATACTCCCGTAAAAATGGTTGAATACCACTGCGCCGATATAACTTTCAGTGGCGGTGGCCACCAGGTCCCTACCACCCGCTAGTGGGAGGCATCCGAAGCGTATTTTATACATGCCAATTGAACCCTTCTCCGGCCGCCATTTGCAGGGAGAGTTGACGCGTGATTTCAAACTTTCCGGTAAGGCGCAAACAAGCTATTCCTTTCTAATGTTGTTTTTAATGTTACTGAATTTTACCCGTCAAAACAAATTATTTCTTGTATCCTAGAGCAATATATCTATAATATATAGATGCTTCTGACATATGATATACGAGAAGGGGGAGGATATAGGAGGATACAAATGATGAGGCACTTCCAGATGTGCGAAAAACTTGAAATATGGTAGGATTTTAGGTTTTTGGTTACAACCGAAGGAAAAAATCCAAAACTGTCGAATATCCAATTTTGAGGAGCTATTTTGACCCCTTTTTTCCCCATAAAAACAAGTAAATCGGTGTCGTGGTTTATATATTTGCTTTTTAAAAATATTTCCCCTCAAGATTCGAACTCGGGGCTTGATCTATCGGAAGACAGAATTCAAATCCGAATAGAATTAGCGTAAATATGTAGTTTTCATCGGAAAAAATTAAATAAACGGTCATGAAAACTAAAGAACTGACACTTCGCATTGGGAACGAGTGCAGCATACTTTTCAGTTACATTTTAAAATTACTTAGAACCATTTTCGATATTGGGACTTGGACGAAAGAACGCTTAGAAGAACAAAAATTCATTTTCTTGGTGTGTGTGTGTGTGAATTAAACGTTTACATTGAGAAATTTCGAAATGTAGGCGGAAAAAGATGAACAGAATAAGAAACTTTATAATGTTTTCTTAAAAATGGTGTATATCCGAAGATAGTAGGTCAATTCTTTCTAATTTTAATCGAAAAAATAATGAAAGCCTGCACGTCGAAATGTCCCTTTTTACGTGTTACCTTATGGGAAATGGAAATTATCTTCTGGAATCGAACCCGGGCCTAGATCTCAAGTTTAATACGTTAAAACGTATTTTTATTATATCATAATGCTATCCTGAAAATCACATCAAATTCGGTTCATTAATTTGCGAGATATTAAGCTTCAAAGAGGGTTACGATGACAGAGAGATCTGGGATATTATAGTAATTATATATATACTAGCATAAGTGCCCGTTGAATTTCAACGGGTTTAATGATTCTAAATTTTCGTCAATGCAACATGTAAAAATCGCAAGAATATAATTGTGCACTGTTTTAACCATGGACTATTTCTATATTATAAGTCTGTTTTAATTAATTAACTAAAATCTCACAGAAATTCCTTGTGAATAAAATAGTACCTTTCTTTCTACTAAAATAGCCATTGTTATTAGTTTTAAATTGATTATAGCATTAGGATTTCAATTTCATTAAATAAGCAGAATTCCGGTTCCAAAAAATTGGTTCAATCTTCAATTGCCTCTGATAATACTTTAAATAGATTTTGGAATATAATGTACATACCTCAATATCGTTTATCGTCTGCTCAGCACTCTTGCCTTCTCATTTTCCGAAACAACCACTTTCACCAGTTTTAAATGGATTTCAAACTTAGAAGAAAACTTGATTCAATTCAGTTAAAATAACCACATAGCAAACTTCTTATTACAAAGAAAATCCTTTAATAATATGCAATGTTAACCTAGAATTCATTCATTCTGAAAAGTGAATAAAAGTACCATGTACATATATTTCTTTCAACTAAAATAGCCACTCTTAACAGATTTTAATGGATTAATGCATTAGCATTTCAATTTCATGAAATAAGCAGAATTCCCGTAAGAAAAAGATTTGTTCAATCTTCAATTGCCTCTGATAATATTTTAAATAGATTTGGAATAAAATGTACCTTAATATCGTTTAGCGTCCGTTCACCACTCTGGACTTCTCAGTTTCCGAAACAACAACTTTCAATAGTTTTAAATTGATTTTTGCTTTGAAATATACTTGAGTCAATTCAACAACTTCCAATTTACATACTGTAAATTCCAAAGTAACTCTTTTTATAATAGGCAATGCTAGCCTAAAATTAATTCATTCCGTAAAGTGAATAAATAAAGTTCTTTCTTTAAACTACAATAGCCACTGTTATTAGATTTAAATGGATTATAAGCCTTAGAACTTACTCTGTATTAAATAAGCACCAAAATTCCTTTTCCAAAAACAAATCAATTCATTAAAAGAACCACTGTTGTTTCTCGAAAATTGCCTGTTAACAGTTTTAAATGTCCTTTTAATTTTAATTGAATTTTAATTTATATTCGTTTCCAGACTTCCGCCATTGTTACGAAATTAATTCGAGGAATAACAATATAAATTCGTAAGCACGTATGGTTTACAAAGAATTTAATTTAAGAATGCTTTTTATTTCCAGTTTTTCTAAAATGACACTGCTGATACTTAAAAATTTTTATATTTACGTTAATATTTTTCCACAAAACACGCCAATCTCTCCCCTTCCTTCCTCTCTCTCTCTCTCTCGTATTGAAGCACTCAAGGCACGCTTATTCCCTGAAGGATGTATACAATGATAGTAGTTTGAGGTGTAACAATGATAATGGTCGACATAGCAACATCACGTTAAAATGGAGAGATTTCCCCAAAATATGCAAATTAAACGTTTAACATGGAATATTTCGAACTGTGGGCGAAAAAAGACGAACGGAATAACGAACTTTATAAATTTTTCTTCAAAATGGTTCAAATCCGAAGGTCGTCTGTTAATTTCTTCTAATTTTAATTACCAAATGAATAAAAGCCTGCACGTCGAAAAATCGACACATTTGTAGAATGTAATGGAACTTTCGGGTTGATCCCTTCGTCAGCACAAGAGAGACACAACTCCTAGATCAAAACCTAGTTGCCCTATATATATCTATATATACACACACTAGCAGAATTTCCCGTAGAATTTCACGGATTTAGTGAAGCTACTACAGCACAATATACAAACTCTTTAAAATATATAGTGCATACTTTTAAAATTACAATTAGCTTTTCTCAACAATTAATCATATTTGCTTGTGACAATCCGTTTCCGAGCCTATTGCATTCAAATATAACGACAATTTAAATCCTATCATATTTCGACAAATCCAGCTTCATTTCTTGTGTAATTATGCCTCGCTGAAATATTTACTTTTATGTATTGTAAGCAAGAAACCCGTGAAAAAGCAACGTATTGATATGATTGAACACATCATATCAGGAAAATCAGGAATATCAGGAAATTCAGGTAAATCGGGAAAATCAGCAAAATCAAGAAAATCAGGTAAATCAGGAAATTCAGTAAAATCAGGAAATTCCGGAAAATCAGGAAATTCAGAAAATTCCGGAAAATCAGGAAAATCAGCAAATTCAGGAAAATCAGCAAATTCAGGAAAATCAGGGAAATCAGAAAATTCAGGAAAATCAGGAAATTCAGGAAAATCAGGTTATTCCGGAAAATCAGCAAATTCAGGAAAATCAGGAAATTCAGGAAAATCAGGAAAATCAGGAAATTCAGGAAAATCCGGAAAATCAGGAAAATCAGCAAATTCAGGAAAATCAGGAAATTCAGGAAAATCAGGGAAATCAGGAAAATCAGGAAATTCCGGAAAATCAGGAAATTCAGGAAATTCCGGAATATCAGGAAAATCAGCAAATTCAGGAAAATCAGGAAATTCAGGAAAATCAGTATATTTAGGAAAATCAGGAAATTCAGGAAAATCAGGAATTTGCTGATTTTCCTGAATTTCCTGAATTTCCTGATTTTCCTGAATTTCCTGAATTTCCTGATTTTCCTGAATTTCCTGATTTTCCTGAAATTCCTGAATATCCTGATTTTCCGGAATTTCCTGATTTTCGTGATTTTCCTGAATTTCCTGAATTTACTGATTTACCTGAATTTCCTGGTTTTCCTGAATTTCATGATTTTATTGATTTTCCTGATTTTCCCGATTTACCTGAATTTCCAGATATTCCTGAATTTCCTGATTTTCCTGAATTTCCTGTTTTTCCTTAATATCCTGATTTTCGTGATTTCCCTGAATTTCCTGATTTTCTTTATTTTGCTGATTTTACTGAATTTCCTGATATTCCCGAATTTCCTGATTTTCCTGAATTTGCTGAATTTCCTGATTTTCCTGATATTCCTGATTTTGCTGAATTTCCTGATTTTCCGGAAATTTCTGATTTTCCTGAATTTTCTGATTTTCCTGAATTTCCTGATTTGCCTGAATTTCCTGATTTTCTTGATTTTGCTGATTTTCCCGATTTACCTGAATTTCCTGATATTCCAGAATTTCCTGATTTTCCTGAATTTCCTGATTTTGCTGAATTTCCTGTTTTTCCTGAATGTCCTGGTTTTCCTGAATTTCCTGATTTTCCTGAATTTCCCGATTTACCTGAATTTCCTGATTGTCCTGAATTTCCTGAATTTACTGATTTACCTGAATTTCCTGGTTTTCCTGAATTTCATGATTTTATTGATTTTCCTGATTTTCCCGATTTACCTGAATTTCCAGATATTCCTGAATTTCCTGATTTTCCTGAATTTCCTGTTTTTCCTTAATATCCTGATTTTCGTGATTTCCCTGAATTTCCTGATTTTCTTTATTTTGCTGATTTTACTGAATTTCCTGATATTCCCGAATTTCCTGATTTTCCTGAATTTCCTGAATTTGCTGAATTTCCTGATTTTGCTGAATTTCCTGATTTTCCGGAAATTTCTGATTTTCCTGAATTTTCTGATTTTCCTGAATTTGCTGATTTGCCTGAATTTCCTGATTTTCTTGATTTTGCTGATTTTCCCGATTTACCTGAATTTCCTGATATTCCAGAATTTCCTGATTTTCCTGAATTTCCTGTTTTTCCTGAATGTCCTGGTTTTTCTGAATTTCCTGATTTTCCTGAATTTCCTGATTTTCTTGATTTTGCTGATTTTCCCGATTTACCTGATTTTCCTAATTGTCCTGAATTTCCTGAATTTACTGATTTACCTGAATTTCCTGATTTTCCTGAATTTCATGATTTTCTTGATTTTACTAATTATCCTGATTTTCCCGATTTACCTGAATTTCCAGATATTCCTGAATTTCCTGATTTTCCTAAATTTACTGATTTTCCTGAATTTCCTTATTTTCCTGAATTTCCTGATTTTGCTGAATTTCCTGTTTTTCCTTAATATCCTGATTTTCGTGATTTTCCTGAATTTTCTGATTTACCTAAATTTCCTGATTTTGTTGAATTTCCTGCTGTTCCTGGTTTTCCTGAGTTGCCTGAATTTCCTGATTTTCCTGTATTTCCAGATTTTCTAAATCTTTCATTTTAAAGAATTTAATAAAGAAAATCAGCTAAATCAGAAAAGTCAGGAAATTCAGGAATATCAGGCAATTCAGGAATATCAGGAAATTCAGGTAAATCGGGTAAATCAGCAAAATCAAGAAAATCAGGGAAATCAGGAAATTCAGGAAAATCAGGAAATTCCGGAAAATCAGGAAATTCAGGAAAATCAGGAAATTCCGGAAAATCAGGAAATTCAGGAAAATCAGCAAATTCAGGAAAATCAGGAAATTCAGGAAAATCAGGAAATTCAGGAAATTCAGTAAAATTAGGAAAATCAGGGAAATCAGGAAATTCAGGAAAATCAGGAAATTCCGGAAAATCAGGAAATTCAGGAAAATCAGGAAATTCCGGAATATCAGGAAAATCAGCAAATTCCGGAAAATCAGGAAATTCAGGAAAATCAGTATATTTAGGAAAATCAGGAAAATCAGGAATTTGCTGATTTTCCTGAATTTCCTGATATTCCTGAATTTCCTGATTTTCCTGAATTTCCTGATTTTCCTGAATTTCCTGATTTTCCGGAATTTCCTGATTTTCCTGAATGTACTGATTTTCCTGAATTTCCTGATTTTCCTGAATTTCCTGATTTTCCTGATTTTCCTGAAATTCCTGATTTGTCTGAATTTCCTGATTTCCCTGATTTTCTTGATTTTGCTGATTTTCCTGAATTTCCTGATGTTCCTTATTTTGCTGAATTTCCTGATTTTCCGGAAATTTCTGATTTTCCTGATTTTCCTGAATTTCATGATTTTATTGATTTTCCTGATTTTCCCGATTTACCTGAATTTCCAGATATTCCTGAATTTCCTGATTTTCCTGATTTCCTGAATTTCCTTATTTTCCTGAATTTCCTGTTTTTCCTTAATATCCTGATTTTCGTGATTTTCCTGAATTTTCTGAATTTCCTGATTTTCCTGATTTACCTGAATTTCCTGATTTTGCTTAATTTCCTGCTGTTCCTGGTTTTCCTGAGTTTCCTGAATTTCCTGATTTTCCTGTATGTCCAGATTTTCTAAATCTTCATTTTAAAGAATTTAATAAAGAAAATCTGCTAAATTAGAAAAATCAGGAAATTCAGGAAAATCAGGAAATTCAGGAATATCAGGAAAATCAGGAAATTCAGGAATATCAGGAAATTCAGGTATATCGGGAAAATCAGCAAAATCAAGAAAATCAGGAAATTCAGGAAAATCAGGAAATTCAGGAAAATCAGAAATTTCCGGAAAATCGGGAAATTCAGCAAAATCAGGAAATTCAGGAAAATCAGGAAATTCGGGAATATCAGGAAAATCAGCAAAATCAAGAAAATCAGGAAATTCAGGGAAATCAGTAAATTCAGACAAATCAGGAATTTCAGGAAAATCAGGAAATTCAGGAAATTCAGGAAAATCGGGAAATTCAGGAAAATCAGGAAAATCAGTATATTTAGGAAATTCAGGAAATTCAGGAAAATCAGAATTTGCTGATTTTCCTGAATTTCCTGATTTTCCTGAAATTCCTGATTTGTCTGAATTTACTGATTTCCCTGAATTTCCTGATTTTCTTGATTTTGCTGATTTTCCTGAATTTCCTGAATTTCCCGATATTCCTGATTTTGCTGAATTTCCTGATTTTCCGGAAATTTCTGATTTTCTTGAATTTTCTGATTTTCCTGATTTGCCTGAATTTCCTGATTTTCTTGATTTTGCTGATTTTCCCGATATACCTGAATTTCCTGATATTCCAGAATTTCCTGATTTTCCTGACTTTCCTGAATTTCCTGATTTTCCTGAATGTTCTGGTTTTCCTGAATTTTCTGATTTTCCTGAATTTTCTGTTTTTCTTAATTTCCTGATTTTCGTGATTTTGCTGAATTTCCTGATTTACCTGAATTTAATAAGGAAAATCAGGTAAATCAGGAAACTCAGAGAATTCAGGATAGTCAGAAAAATTAGGAAATTCAGGAAAATCAGGAAATTCAGGAAAATCAGGAAATTCAGGTATTTCAGGAAAATTAGGAAAATGCGGTAAATCATGAAATTCAGGAAAATCAGGGAATTCAGGTAAATCAGGAAATTCAGGAAAATCATTTTCCTGATTTTCTTGAATTTCCTGATTTTCCTGATTTTTCTGAATTTCCTGATTTATCTGATTTACATGATTTTCCTGTATTTCCTGATTTTCCTACATCTATTATTTTCAAGAATTTAATAAGGTAAATCAAGTAAATCAGGTAACTCAGGAAAGTCAGAAATATCAGGTAATTCAGGAAAATCATGAAATTCAGGAAAGTCGGAAACATCAGGTAATTCAGGAAGATCAGGAAAATACAGGAATATCAGGAAATTCAGGTAAATCGGGAAAATCAGCAAAATCAAGAAAATCAGGAAATTCAGGGATATCAGGAAATTCAGGTTATTCAAGAAAATCACGAAAATCAGGAAATTCAGCAAAATCAGGAAAAATCAGATAAAACAAGAAATTCAGGAAAATCAGGAAATTCAGGTAAATCAGGAAAATCAGGAATATCAGGAAAATCAGGAAATTCAGGTAAATCAAGAAATTCAGTAAAATCAGCTAAATCAGGAAATTCAGGAATATCAGGAAAATCAGTAAAATAATTTTCCTGATTTTCTTGAATTTCCTAATTTTCCTGATTTTTCTGATTTTCCTGAATTTCCTGAAATTCCTGAATTATCTGATTTTCCTGAAATTCCTGAATTATCTGATTTTCCTGAATTTCCTGATTTTCGTGATTTTCCTGAATATAAACAATGTAATGAATACAGACTTTATTATACCTTATGGTAAGCAATACGTTTTTACATATATCACAGAATGTATTAACGGTCTCAATCTCATTTAAATGTTTTAGTCATGAAATTATACATTAACACAAAAACTAATGCAAATATTATTAGTCCGAAAATTGAAATAATACTTCAAATAATTTTTATTTTTTTTTTTTAAATGAAACTTTAAGAGGCCTAGAGCATTACTTGCCCTATCAGACAATCGTGATCTTTGCTTTGAAACAAATATACCAGATGTGGAAAAATTTCTATCATTTTGTGTTGACGTTGGCCGAATTGTTATGAGTGCGTTTAAAAGCATCTTCAAGTTGAGGGTGTGAGAATGCGTTGCTTCATATAAGCTCATTTCCTTCCTTAGAGAAACAAATCTTTTGTCTGCTTGCATAGAACTAGTTTTGATATCGTAATTGACATTGCTTTATCCAATTCACACTTCAATTCAGATTCTGATTTAATGTTAGAACCCTCTATAAGGACATCCATTTTTTCTTCTTTTTGCTCTTCTTCTGTTGTAAATGTTCCTTTAAAAGTCTTTCCATTAATGAATTTGCCAGTCGTGCAATTTCATTCATGCTTGACAAGGCAAAAAATTCATCCTTTTCCATCTCACATAGGCAACTAACGTTGCTCAAGTACTTTGTGAGAGACACAAGATCTTTATTTCTACGTTTAACCAATTCAAATTTTATTTCCTTTAAAAGCATTTTGCTCATTGGAGAGTTCTGTTTTTCTAAATTATAGAACAGGAACTTAAAAATTCTTCATCATCATTTCAGAGTTTTTTCCTTTTCGTTCCATGAATGTATTCTAGGTGCCTATGTAGACCGCTGGTTGATGATGCTTTGCACTGCAAAGATTTGGAGCATATCTGGCAACGAGCTGATTGATTTTATTTATCTTTTCTAAAATATTTCCAACATTCTTTATACTCTTTACTCATTGTGACGGTAATCTATAAAAAAAATTTAAAATGTGCTATTATTAAGAAATAAGAATTAATATAATTTAGAAAGACCTGTATTATGCAGCGAATATTCAAATACTAGAAAGTGCCATCAAACATTATGATGTGATATTGTAATAATATAATATAAGAAAATTCTAGCATGGTTAACAATACTACGCAGAATCAAGTGTGGAAATTACCAATATATTTCCATTCTTTTTTGTTTCTCATAAGATTACGTAAAACATACTACACGTTTGAACGGAGCAATGTATATTGTGTTTTAAAAAATGACTCACCGATAGCGGCTTAGAGAGCCACGAACGCACGTCTAAATCATCAACTGATCAACTGATCGGTTAAGCGACTGCTTCGCTTCCTGGCAGGTCTGTAATCTGCAGCGAATACGTAAATACTGAAAAGCGCCGTCAAACATTACGGTGTAATCATGGAATAATATAATAACAATGTAAATTGTATTTTAAAATAGTCTGACCTACCGATAGCTGCTGAGAGAGCCAAGAACACTCACATACGTCACAATCATCAGCTGCAAACAAACTGATCGAAAGTATTTGACTTGGCAGAGCTAAAATTAGCTGGTCGTGTGATAGCTGATTCTGGTGTCGCGCGTGCATGTCTGGAGGCGTTCTTCTAAACTTTCCCTGGGGAGTTTCCCTGAGATTTTGTTCTGTTGGCAATGTAACTGTTGGATCGCGATAATTAGGAAAATAATTCGGAAAAATTTCTAAGAGATACATTGCAAGTAGTACGTTTATGTCCCATTGTGGGTACTCCCGGGTTCAAAGTGCAATTTTCCCGATTTCCCGACCAATTTTTCTCGGGATTCGGGAACCGGGAAACCGCAAAAAAATTCCCGAGAACGGGCGGGAAGTAATTCCCGCCCGGAAACACTATATAGATATATATAGGGCAACTAGGTTTTGAACTAGGAGTTGTGTCTCTCTTGTGCTGACGAAGGGATCAACCCGAAAGCTCCAATAACTTCTACAAATGTGTCTTTCCAACACCCCAGCGGCTCTCCTTCCGGTAAGTGCTCACTGGGTTTTTTCTTCAACACCTAGTTGCCCTAAATATTCTCATTTACCTTTCTTCTTCCGTAAGTTTATATATATATATATATATATATATATATATATATATATATATATATATATATATATATATAAATACTAAGGAAGAGGAAAAGTAAGTAAGGATATTTTGGGCAACTAGGTGTTGAAGGAAACCCAGTGAACACTTACCGGAAGTAGAGCCGCTGGGGTGTTGGAGAGACACATTTGTAGAGGTTAGAGCTTTCGGGATGATCCCTTCGTCAGCACAAGAGAGACACCTTCCTTCAACACCTAGTTGCCCAATATATATATATGTATCGAAAGATTTTATCGCCCGACTTGTGCCCCCCAACCCCCGCACACCTAACTTCTACCTCCTTCCCAAAATTCACAAAACTGGAAATCCAGGTCTCCCAATAGTCGCGAGTTTCGACTCACCAACTAAGCGAATCTCCGCCTTCGTCGACCTTCATCTCAAGCCCCTTGTCCAACAGCTACCTTCCTACGTCAAGGATACGAACCACTTCCTCCATCGCCTAAAATCACTTCCTTCCCCCCTCCCGCCAAACACCATCATGGTCACCATATATGTGTGCTCCCTCTACACGAACATTCCCCATCCAGAAGGACTTGCCACTCTTCGAACCTCTCTTGACAAGAGATCAGAGGAGAAAAATAATTTCGCGTTTGGAGGGCGCCATTACCTACAAACCAAAGGAACTGCGATGGGCACACGGATGGCGCCCTCTTACGCTAATTGCTGCTTGGAAAAATGGGAGTCCCAGCTCCTCCACTCCTCCTCCCAAAAGCCTCTCATCTGGATCCGCTTCATCGATGACATCTTCTTACTGTGGACCGATGGGGCGGAGTCTCTTGATTGCTTCCTCCATACAATCCTCACCCACCCCACCCTCTCCTTCACCCACCACTCCTCCACGACAGAATCTACGTTCCTCGACGTAAATCTATGTTTTAGAAATGGACGCAATAGCACCTCGGTGCACATCAAAGACACCAACCACCAACAATACCTGCATTATACCAGCTGCCACCCACACCACACCAAAAAATCCCTCCCTTATTCCCTCGCCCGCCGAGGATATAGGATATGTTTGGTTAGCACTTCGCTATCCGAATATTGCACAAAAATTCATGAGGCATTCCTCAACCGAGGCTCTCCTCCAGAATTAACTCAACACCAAATACACCGCGCCATTTCTTCCCCCCTCCGGAAAAACAGCGAAACCAAACCCACATGCTAAAACCGACACCCCCCTCACTCTCACAACATCCTTCCACCCAGGGCTACACGAAGCCCTGAAAAAAATCCTTGCCGCCGCCCTCCCCATTCTCACATCCTCACCCACCACCCTTACACTCTTCCCCAAGCCCCTCATCATATCATTCCGTCGACCTAGGAATCTCAGCGACTTGTTGTGGCGCAAAGAACTCCTTACAGGTCCAACGCCAACTCCCGCAGGGTCTTTCCCATGCGAAAGACCACGGTGCCTCACTTGCCCCATCATAGAGGCTTCCTCCACGTTCACCAGCCTGATAACAGACATCACCCAATTATATCCCACGGAACCTGCACCTTCAGAAATTTAATCTATTTATTAAACTGCACGCAATGTTCGGCGCTTTACGTGGGCCTTACCTCCACACCCGTCAACATCCGCATGAACGGTCATCGGGACAGTGTCGCTCATAAACGCATTATCTCATCGCTACCCTTTACACCCCGGGCTGCAGATTTCTACAGTGATTAGCGGAAGAGGCTCGGTTTCCTTTTCAGAGGAGGTATTTCTCCTTTATCTCGGTTCTAGTGCAGATGCCTCTGTGGAGCTGCGCAGTCTTTGAAAGGTAACGTCCATCGTCTCCGCGATTTCGAAACGGGTTTTCCCTAAAATAACTGAAAGTTCCTCCTTCCTCTCACTCCTCCTATACGACATTTTTGATACTTTCCGTCAGTTGTGGAAGAATTATCTCAATATTTTTGTGCTCTGGACGATTTTCTTCACTCACTGAATTACAGGTTGGTTTCTTATCATTTTACTATTTATATATATATAGACCCAGCTCTCGATCTACGCGGATTTCATTTACGCGTTTTTGGAATAACGCGGAAGTGATATTACTACTATTTTCAAATTTACGCGGTCATTAGTTTAGAATTACGTGGCTAAAATTACGTACCAACGAAAGGAATCTTTTTCTGTTCTCGCGCGACCGTTGTAGTAGTGTGAGTGATATTTTTCCTCTTGTGATTATTCGTGTGGTTTTAGTTTGTTGTGAATTTTTTTCCCATGTTATTACTGGAAAACGCCCATCTACATCGCATCGAAAATTGTTTGATTTACGCGGCCATTTTCAAGAACGCAACCACTGCGTCAATCGAGAGCTGGGTGTATTGTATCATCCTGAATATAACAAGATTACGAAAAGTGCAATATTTATTTATATGTAGGTATGTAATTTGGTAAGCTATTTCTGAAAAAGCGATTGGCAGAAAACTTTAATATTTTTTAAATAATTACATCAGGAATAGTTCGTGATTGGCATATATAATAATCAAATAATTTTGCCGGCCAGTATTAGGTAGAAGCGTATTTCTACGAAATGAGGAAAATACTAATCATCCAATGCGGAAGAAGTAAATCTCATTCTTATCTAATAGGTGTCAAGTTAATTTTAAGATCTTTAGTCCAACGCAAAGTTAGTTACTACTAGTATGTACTTCACTAACCAAGAGTTCCCTTCCAAGAAAACAGCGCTATCGGGAAAATTTAGTAAAATACTAACATAATATATTAAAGAATTGCTTTATTAGGGACGGCCAAATGAATTCTTGCCCCCACACGTAAAAAGGTTTGGACCGGCACTGAAAGTATATATATAAATATAGTATTATATACATTCACAGAGTTTTAACGGTTGGCAGCGCGTGAAACGTGCAGAAACCCTATGTTATTCCGACGTTCCTTTTCTCAAGTCACGCAACCGTGTCGAATAACACGACTTAAAAGTCTTTCCTTCACGACGGCCGGTTGAATTTCATCCACCAGCACTCGGCGATTAAGCACGCCGCCTCACCACATGAAAGCCTTTTGCGGCTATGTTCCTGCCGTAGTCTATTTGCGTCATCATGCTGTGGGCGTCTGATACTTCGGTCAAATGTTTTGTCGTACAACCGCCGAAGCGTTGAAAATGCATATCGCGTTTCGAACGAGAAAATTCTTCTCATTTCTCCGCCTCTGCACAAGACGGAAAATTTCGTGATGGTGAAAGAAAATGTTTCGCAGGTGTTCTTTCAAAAGCGTATGATCGCTTTCGGTGATTTTTCTTCGTATGATAAGAACGTGGAACTTTTGCGGTTTTTTAAAAAAACCGATTCATATTAAATGCTTCTCTAATTCATATAAAAGTATTTCATATCGATTTCGAGATTTTCTGTGTTCTACGTATATATTTGTGCCGTTTCCTCATTATGATAATTGGTACGTCTTTGAATGCTGCTATTACTTGTAATATTACCAAGGGAATTTTTTTCTTCGCTGGTGTAAATGAGAGGTAAGGTCTTAAGTGCATAATCTGCTACTTGATTCTCTATCAAATGGATTAATATCTATCATAGGAAGCGCTTGTGGTGAACCACTATTTATCATCAGTAGAACCTTTTTTCGTCACCCTATTTATCTCTTTCGCATATTTAAAATTACGGAAATCGCTGCAAACATTATTCCCTGGATTTTTACGGGGGTGCAAAGGCACCCATTAAAAGTATAGACCTTTATATGCGCCAAATTATTATTCTCTAAACCAGGGTTGGTTCAAGTATGTGCGGAGAACTGATTTGTATTCGTTTTCATTGTCCCTAAAAAAATTTGCAATTAAAAATACATCTATGAATTATATTGATAGTGATTAAATCCTGGTAGTAGTACCTAGTGTTGTGGTGAAAATATTTTTTCTTGCCGGAACTTTTGGTCTGTTTGAGACTAAACTTAGGAGGGAATCAACCAATTGAACTTGAAATTAAAAATGAGAATATATGTAACTAATTGTCTCAAGCGTGACTTGTGGAAGTTTTTTATATAATGGAATGTTTGGTACTTTTCCACAGGATCTTGTAGAAAAAAGTTTATTTCATTATGAGTAAGGATGAATATTGGAGTCGCGGCCTGCGTAAAAATGCATGTTCGTTACCTTTTGATAAAATTCCGTTGGCTGTAATTTCAGTCATATTTTCTTAACTCTAATGTTCCAAGGTTAATGTTTTTTCGGAAATTTTTATAACCCCACCATAATATTTATAGGCAACCAGAAGTAGTATCTGGATTATAGGGTCGATTGCTGGCAGTGTTTTACAGACAGTTGTGTTTTTTTTTACTTTTTATTCGCACGTCTGACGAATCGTGCGATGGAAGAGTTCATTCGGATCGCATTAATACACGCGCGAGGGAACGAAAGGAGGATGGGCGTGGACGGGAATAGGTATGGATGACCATCAGGTACGCATACGTAGACACGTTGAAGGGAGGCGGGCGGAGGAGGAAAGGGAGAGAGACGCTCGGAGCCAGGCATTAACCTATTCGATTACAAAACTTAACCACCAGGAGTTCCCGCGTCACCGGGCGTCCCCCGAAGGACGTTTTAAACGTTGCTGTTCTGCATTTTCCTCGTCGCGCGGACGTGCGCGTTCGCTGTGCGGTCGATGCATGTCATTTTGACCGCGTAAATGGGTTGTTACGGAGTACGCCTGGCGGACCGCGTGGCGGCCCGTTTGTTTAATCTATCGTTGGAGAATGGGGCGAATCCGATGTAAACGAGATAAAAAAATGGGGAAACCTGTAACAAACATCTTTTTTTTTAAATTCAGCTACGCTTCTACGAACTGCACCGGGGATTACCCCAAGGGCGCCTTAGTTGAGAGATTTTTTATTTCACGTCAAGGACGAAGTGTCGTCTTCGGCCGCATTAAAAAAAAATGCTTCGATTTAGTGAACAGTAGATCCCGGACCAGGGTTCTTAAACTTTTTCAATGTGGCGAGCACAAATTTACGTTATAGAGCAACGGTTTATTTAAATAAAACCAAATAAATGTCAACGTGAATTAAAATGTCCTTTAGAAAGAAAACAGGTGAACAAATAATGGTACTAGGAAGGACGATTTTTAGCGCCGTAGAAGTGCACGGTAAAACTGGTAAAGAGTACCGCGATGCACGCGAGCACCATGTTGCGGACCGCTATCCTAGTCCAACGCGTATTTGATTGTACATGATTAAATAGGTACGGCAGTTATTTACGCGACACGTATAAAATTTAACCATACTGAATTGAGCGCGCGTTTCGTTTGTGTATATGTGACACGAAGAAGTGATTTTTTAGCCATTCAAATGAAAGATCCTCCAGTTTTATAACTTTTATTCGTCCCATTCATTTTGGTTTACATTATTTGCCCAATTCATATCGTGAATATATGTTGCCATTATTCCTACAACTGCTATGCAAAGGAGAAATGTACCAACGCATCAAAGGGTAGCGTGACGATTTGAATTTTGGAATAATACCAAACGCCCAAATTAAAATGAAGACATATTACACCTCCGGGGAGGGGGAGGGGCGATACCGAGATTCTCGTAATAGAGTCCTAAATTATTTCGCGTGTCGTATAAATATGTCTGGTACCGCATTGTGAGAATCTAGGTTGAAAGTAAACAATTCACTGCGTGTTTCCTTTTCGCATTGCATAAGCCATATACCATTCAGAATAACGTATAAGTACTATCTGTGAGTTCTTACCCCTTTTTGTGTGTCAGTGTTGGTCTGAATAGCAATATTCTTCGAAGGTAAGTTACGTATCCCTTATCTGGTCTCTTTCTATTATACATATTACATTATTTAAACAATATATAATGAAGTAATCTTTATTTTTGGGTGAAATTTTCACCTATAATAGAATTAAGGATAAAGTTCGCCAAAGCAAATTATTTGGCGATAATTTTTCAGCCATAAGTTATCGATTGATAAAAATATGAATTTAGGAACTATCCCGTCCATTAAAATTTCGCTGACTTAAAAGTAGTTACTTCCATAAAAGTAATGAAAAATGTTTAAAGATAGCAAATTATATAATTTGACAGAGCTACAAAACTAAAATCTGAAAATATTTCATAGCGAATCAAAAGTATTTTCCAGATCAGGAATAGTGGTATAAGAACAGGTATTTTGTTCCTTAAAAAAAAACGGGAAGGAAAAATATTTTTAACCAACGCGAGTAATTGTAGTTCTAGTGAATAATAACGGTTTCTCGTGTATTATTTTTATTAAAATTATTTGGGTAATGTTTCATCACCGAGGGAATTGTAAGAATCGAAAAAACTTTCCGAATTTGAAGAAAATTTGTCTAGAAAAGAGTTAGGAAACAACAACAGCCATCGATTTAAAACTTCCGCTCGCAACCAACGTCGCTTTCCAATATGGTTACGCCATACCTCTTCGGACAAGATAAACTGAACGTAAACCTTTCCAATGGAAAAAAATAAAGTTCCCACATTGTTCTGTAATAACCGCACCTACCTCCATTTTCGCTTTTCTGCTGTTTTTAGGATTAAAAAAAACCGTTTTTCGTTCGCGCAGTTCCAACACCAGAACGGCTTTCTACCGAAGATCGACGTTGAAGGGACGGTGCATCGAGACTAATCTGCCGACCGAAACCTTGCTTCATCGGATTCGACGAGAAAATGTAAGTTTTAAGCAATGTTAATCTGTGTTTGTATTTACGTCTGCATTTGACAATGTATAAATTTTTACCTTTGTTTCCTCGGAATCAGCAGGGGCTTCGTTCCTCTTATAAACGATAATAAATACATTTGTCTCGACTCTCTTCTATTACTCTTTTCTTCAAATGAGTACCGCCTGCTGACCCCAATAATGTTTTTTTCACTTGCTCGTGCGAGTTCTTCTGGTGCTGTTAAAGTTGTTGAGTTATTATTGTTATAATTGATCCAATTTGTTTTTTTTTTATGTTATCGTTTCAAGAATCGGTGGTTCTTGGTGAAATAAGAGATTGCTTGATAGAGAGGTTGAGTTGGATGCTTTGACTACTCTGATGGCCATGAAAGCCTGGCATATTAATTATTTATTTCATTGTGACGTCACCTCTCTTGATCACCCTAAAGAATCGTATAACTAAACGAATAATTAATGAATTCCTAGTTGGAATCCACTGAAATGAAGAGTCGGTTGCGCATAAGCTGGTAAATCTCGTAGCATGAGTTGTGCGCTGCAACTATTCGCCGGAGTCCCACTAAGGATTTACCTCTTCACAGGACGATGGCACGTGGTAAGAAGAAGCTTTTGATGATATGCTGCGCCATCCTGCTCGTTGTGGTCGTCATAGGGATCGCTCTGGGCATCGGGCTTAAACATGCTGAGGGTGAAGATCCCACCACCCCGCCTCCGCCGTCTTCGTCGCCTCTAGGAAGGTACCAGAGGGCCGCCGTGGCCACCAACGGCGCCCCCTGTGCTGAAATTGGAAAGTGAGTCAGAAATATATATAATCCTTATGTTAATGAGTTTATTAAAAGCAAATGAGTCTATAACGGCGTTTTTTAGATTTTCAATTTTTTCTTAATAGATACATATATTTTTTACGATTCTTTTTTTTTTTAGCGGATACTTATCGGAAGATATTGGTATACACGAATGGGTTTCCCCGAGAGTTCATACTCAGGCATCGGAAAATTTTATTTTTAGAATATTCAAATCTTTGAAATATTTTTCGCGGAATTGTTGATTCTATTCTAAAAGAATAGGAAGAATCGTTAAAGGAAAATATTCTTTGACATACAAAAAGTATCTTGAGGATGCGAATTTCGGCAGAGATATTTATCTGATAGTGTGAGCGCCACCGGGTTTTCTAGAACCGCATGGAAAAATATAATTTGAGACTTCACCGGTATGTCGAGGGGTGAAAGGAGTGAAGGGCGTTTTCGCCGTACTCCACAGTAATATCCTCCATCTCCCAAGCCGTCCCCCACACCGTTTTGTTCAAACTGCAGGAGTTGGCACCATGCCACAACTTCGGCTCTCTTAACGTATGGTCATACTTTCTCTCCTTTCAAAAATTCTGAGGAAAAATTCTCTCACTCAGGGGGATCATTGTTTACTACTCCCGACCATCAGTTATTTCAGCTGTTAAAATAAATCTCTCTTATTCAAATTAATACAGCAATACCTTGGTTAACAAATGCCCTGGGAACAAAGCTTTTATAACTAAGTTGGCATAATTTTGACAAAAAGTCAAGAAATGAAACAAAAACTTTGGAAACTTAAGGCAAAGCGATTAAAAAGAGTAAAATTCTATTACTGATGGCATTGCACTAATGTCCCAAGAGGTGGGTATCGAGAAAGTTGATGACATGTAATTCCTGCCACCTCGACTCACACCACTGCAAATTTGGATGTGCATGGCTTGATTAGGACCTACTAATTTATTGCCTAATTTAATTTATTCTTAAACTATTTGGCATATTTCATGTTTTTAGGCACATTTGATATTATTTTTGTTAGTATTTCATGATATTGCACTGTATCTCCCCTTCCATGAACTCCTGGAATGCACTCATATGCCTCTATTATTGAAGTGTCTGACGTTAAAGTGGCGTGATTAAAACATCCACTTCATTAATCGAGGTATTTCTCACCTGTGCCATGCAAGGTCTAATATCA
This sequence comes from Uropetala carovei, assembly GCA_036926305.1. Taxonomy (NCBI): domain Eukaryota; kingdom Metazoa; phylum Arthropoda; class Insecta; order Odonata; family Petaluridae; genus Uropetala; species Uropetala carovei. The sequence goes on along the minus strand of JAXCHB010000089.1, from coordinate 1,652,075 downwards.
GTATTCCCTGCATCATCAGCCACTATTCTGAAATTGTATTCACTTATGTACCAGAAATTGGAGAAATTGCTGTATTTCTGTTTACTAATTGTCATATAGTGCTGATGCTGTTATTTTTCCTGGATATTGCCTTGAGTCATCATTTTGAATTTGATTACACTCTTTTCTTCAGAGACATATTACTGAAGAATGGCTCGGCTGTGGATGCAGCCATAGCAGCTCTGTTTTGTGAGGGTGTCACTTGTCTGCAGAGTATGGGACTGGGTGGAGGTTTCTTCATGACGATCTATGACAGAAAGAATGGAAAGGCTCTAGCTCTTGATGCCCGTGAAACAGCTCCAGCTGGTGCAAAAGAGGACATGTACCACGGAATTGCATCTCTGGCCAAATATGGTATGAACATAAAACACTGGTATTAAATCTGAATTGAATCTTAACCTATAAATAAAGGTTCAATTCATCTGTGATAAATATGTTACAGTAAGTTTTTCTAGGATATACATATGAAGATTTATCATTTTTTAAATTTTTCAATGTGTATTTTTATAGTTAACTATAGAAAATTGTTTTTGTAGGATTGTTAAAATCTCTGATTAGTTAATATTTCCATTAGAGAGACATCCCAGGAAAATGAAAAATTTGGAAATCATATTTTATGAATCTTTTGACACAGGAGGATCTTACTTTTCAGCTATGAAAAGGCCTATTTAGCTTTAATTTTATTTGAGTCTTCATCGTTTTTACTTTCTCCATATACGTAGTATAGAGAAAGTATTGTGATCATGAAAAATATCGACTTCGAGATTTCAATGGAAATACGTTTTGAGGTCCCTAGAACATGTTTAGACTATTTTCGGAATGTCTGTGTGTGCGTGTGTCCGTGTGTGTTTCTCAAAAAGTACTTGCCATATCGTTACCAAATTTCATATATAATACTTTGGTACGAGCACAAAGAGCTCATTAGTTTTTGGACAATACCAGTTAACCGGAAGTCGAGGTTTATTCGTAACCCAATTCGGTTTTGGCAAAATATCTCCCTCAAAACATCATTATTGTATATACAATTCTATGCAAAGGTTATAGAGAAAGTAATTTCCTACAACTTTTATTTGAAACAATTTTTCATAGCAGTTATTGTTGAAAAATTATTTATAAATAATCGGTTTCCATCAAATATCTCCTTAAAAACGTCGTTATTGGTAATCTTTGTGAGGACCAAAGTTGTAGAGAATAATATTTCTTCCAAGTTTTGTTTGAAACAAATTTTCATAGAACCATTCATTTCGGAGATATTTAACTTATTTGTAGATTTTCAGTATACAGTGCCACCATGTAGCGGTGAATTCTGTAAACATTCAAAATATACCTAATTTACGGCAATAAGGACGACTGTATTCTTTTATGATACGAAATAATAATTTTGCCTTATAATGCTATTCATAATAATTTAAATATCTATACCCCAAATATAGAGAAAGTCGTGTTGGCCACATCAGATTTTTTTATTTCCTTAAAATTAAAATGTTTTATTTTAAAACTCTTGGAAATTTATTAGTTTCCACATGTTACAATTTTGTTTAGTTCATTGAAAGTATAACAACATCTCTGGTATCATTAAGGATGTTTATCCTTGATGTTCATATTATTGAATGCCATTAAAGTTGTTCATATATATACCATTATATAGGTGGACTTTCAATGGCTGTCCCAGGTGAGCTTAGAGGTTACTGGGAAGCATACAAAAGATTTGGTCGACTCCCATGGAAAGAGCTGGTCATGCCCACGGTTGATTTATGTCGTAAGGGGTCACCAGTAAATGGATATCTTGCACGTCTCATCCGAGCGAAAGAGGATAAAATCAAAGCAAGCCCTACGATGAGGTAATATTACAAATTATTGTAATTATATGACTTTTTAATCAACTCCAACTATTATCAATGTTTAGGGGTGTCATCATCATCATCAATACTATCAAGTACAGTGTTTGAATTTTTTCCATAATTCCCAAAATCAGTTTCAACTGAGAACTAGGTGTTATTTAATTGACTTGTTCCAAAGACGTCCTCAGACATCATGGCATGGAAAGTTATTCAATGAAGTAGTACAGTTATTTTTCTTATTGTTGTTAACATTGATTAACTTAACTATTTAGGCATCTTTAGTGCACACTATTTTATAACTACTAAACATGAACTTGTTACATTAACTTGATATCCAGAAAATTCCAAAACTCATATCCCAAACTTTCCAGATTTGGAGTTAAGCACGGTACATGTGCTATGATTTATGTGAATGGAATCGTTCTATAGGACATGAAGGACTAGATATGATGTACGATTGTACTATAATATTTTAGTGGCACTATAGGGGAAAGACTATATTCAAATGTATCAAAATGTTTTTATGTCTTAAGTGAGATCCTCATCAACCCTGCTACTGGTCGGACGTGGGAAGAGGGTGATGTGATCAAGCGTCTTACCCTTGCCAATACTCTGGAAATTATTGCTGAGGAAGGTGGTGACACCCTTTATAACGGCTCTCTTGCCGAAGCATTTGTGGATGACATCAGGGAGTTAGGTGGAATAATTACTTTAGAAGACATGGCCAACTACCAGTGAGTTTATTTTCAAGCAAATCGCTTAATCTGCAAGATTTAGTTTGTAGCACCTCTAAAAATGCGTTTATATCGATTTTATTGTTTAAACTTTATGAATTTTTAATGGCTACAATAATACACTCCATTGTTATTTTCAATGTTAATTGCCGTTAGAACACCAAGCTCTAACTTGCTGAAATTTTTCAGCTCCTTAGCTCGACCAAAAATATATAAACATTTGTCAATTTTTTTAACTTTTATGAATTTTTAACGGCCAAATAAATAAATATATTTCTAGTAATAGTCAGTTTGGTTGAAGGTCACGCATGCACATGCTTGAATTTCAGTCATCCATAGCTCCGTAACCATTAAGAATCTGACATATGTTCATATGAAGTTTTTGGCTTGGAATGACCTCATCTATAAGCTCCCAAAATTATGACATTTTGTCATGACTTACCCTGTATATCTTATGTCAGAAGCATCTATACATGTCTATAAATTGTATATTATAGATATACAATTTAACTTGTTTTGAAAAATTACATCTTATTAGGCCAAGATGGGATGAACCTATACAGTCCAAGTTGACAAATGGTAACCTTACTATGTATTCTGGTCCTCCTCCTTCATCTGGAGTTCTTGTAACCTTTGGAATGAACATCTTAGATGGTTTATTACCTGCACAAACGGAATTAATCTCTTACCAACGAATTGCTGAAACATTCAAATATATGTATGGAAGGAGAACTGAACTAGGAGACCCTGCTTACACAGATATTTCTGAAGTAAGTACTTCCATTCATATTTGATATAATTTTAGCTAATTCAACCTTTACAAAATAAGACCTGCAGCATTTTTGACTTAAAATTTTTTTCCAAATGTTTATCGTTTATTTATAATTGTAGATGGGAAAATTTTTCTACTAATAAAAATAATTGCTAATCATAAATTTATGGCGAGATATTATTTTTCTGGTGCATATGTATTTACATTGAAGAAGTGTTTTTTTCCAAATTTTAGATTTGGAGAAAAGTCTATCCTAAATTCGCACATGAAGTAAATTTTTTTAATGATTTGCATTTATTTTCTCCTCAAAAACCAAGAAATAACTAGGCAAGAGGTTGTGTGGTGAGATTTGATGATACAACTACTGGAACAATTATTTTTTCAAAAAATGTCACTCATTGTTAGTGGTTCTGCAGAAACCTTTGTTGAATAAATAAATCAATGGTATCATAATGCTTATTGTTCATTAGGGCAAAAAAAACTTTCCTCTAATAAACTGATGATGATCTAGTAATAACAAATGAATGCATCCAAAAATTGTGATACCATATGTAAAAACATACAACCTTGTTTCACTGTAAGAGTGCTGTGAAATTGTTTTTTTTTTTTAAGGGAGCCACTGCTACAAATGTTTTTATAACCCCATGGTCTAGAACAGTGATGGCGGACCTTCTATTGCCCGCGTGCTTGTATTACTGAAATTGACGATTCTTTTCCACCTCGCGTGCTCAGAGAAGTCCATGTTTTTTCTTTGCATGCCAACTAAATTAAATTCGTGATCGAGACATAAAGAGATGGAAAATTGTAACCATAAAACTAACGTTTACAATATTTAACTAAATAAAACATGTTTTTGCTGCAATAAATCAGTACGATAAACGCTTTCATTGGTTTTTCACCTTTCCTTGGCGTGCCAACCAAAATCGTCTTGCGTGCCACTTATGGCACGGGTGTCATAGGTTCTCCATCACTGGTCTAGAATGACCATATGTTCTAGTTTTTTCAGTACCGTTACAGATTTTAGTAGGCTGATTCTGCATCCCAGGCTGGTTGATCAAATACATATAATCATCATCAGTTTAAAGTTCATATAGTAACTGGAAATCACATCCTTTGATGCATTCCTCTCCGTACTTTTATTTCTTCTTTGTTATCTGCCATATTATATACAATAATTATAACTTTAAAGCTGACTGCCAGCAGAATTTGAGGTATGAATGCTGAAGTTGGCTGCACAAAAAAACAAATTAGTGTGTGGTGAGAAGAAAAAAAATGAGAAAATGGAAAAATCGATGATAATGAATACAGAAAGAGTAAAGTGGAAGTGGTGGAGAATAAGTGATTAAGAATGATGATTATAAATGTGTCTTTTTGTATGTTTGTAGTAATTTTGTTTAATCTAACAAAAGGCTTGTTAATTAATCAGTGTTTTTATAACTAGTTCATCATCTTTTCAGGAAAATACTGTATTTGAAAATGGAATAATGATTTTCCCTTCTCTATCTCTGGTTTGGATAAATATGTGATCATAGAAATCACAAATAAAATTAATTTTTATCTACTTTAACATTGATATATGTAGGAACACAAGAAATGTTAAACAAAGGCAATTATAATTTTTGCAGATCAACGTAAATTATAAGAAAATGATAAGACTTTTTGTATGATTAGGTTATGCAAGTAAACATAAAAAATTTAAGTTCCTCATATAGCTACAGCCACCATTCACATGAACCATTTGTCATTATGGCAGTTAGTGCACAGATGGGTAGATAATGTTTCATTGCAAATTCTCAAAAGAAGGAATGGAAAGCTATTTTCCCCAATCCATATATAAACTCATTTATTGTTTTCAAGGTAGAATTTTGCATCAGAGAAAGTGTTTTGTGTGACTTTTCTCGCAAAAGTCTACATTTATTAAAGTATATTAATTACTATTAATATTGTAGTTGTAATATATGTAATACTTGTTTCCAGTTAATTAGAAATTTAACCTCGCGAGAATATGCCACAGCCATCAGGAGAGAAATATCTGATAAGCACACATCGCAAGATCCAGAGCATTATGGCGCAGTTTTTTCACAACCAGAAGATCATGGAACTGCCCATATTTCCATAATTTCTCCCGATGGAGATGCTGTTTCTGTTACTTCAACAGTAAACCTTCTGTAAGGTTCCAAACATTCTTATAGTAAACCTTATGTTTTAATGTTTTTATGTAATGTATCATGTAATGAATCATATAAATGATATTGCTATGCTTCTATTTAATGTATTTCAATTTGATAACAATGTTTTGATAAAAAGAGATGGATCTGGAAAAAATCTCTCAAAAGAAAAATGACTGAATTATGTATTATAATACAAAAAAATTTCATAAAAGACAGCAATTTTTGTTCTATTTAATTTTTTACTTGATTTTGTTGGTTCATATTTTAAATTACTTTACGCTTCCCAAATTAATGACTGCTTTCACCGATACTGTAAAGTTTGAGCTGAATGTAAGAATAATACAATAAGTTAGCCAGAGTTGGATATGGTGCATTATTTCTATGTTCCTAATAATCATCCAATAATATTCACAATCACATTAAGAATATATGATCCATAAGCATCGGGGAATAATGTATGAATAAAATGAACTTATAGCCTATTTTTTGTTCAAAATGGAATTTTTAAGTGATACTTTAATCCCTACATTTCTTATAGATTAGGAGCTATGGTCCATTCTAAGAAGACAGGCATTATTCTCAATGATGAGATGGATGACTTCTCTGCTCCAAACATTACTAATGCATTTGGCCTTCCACCATCACCTGCAAATTTCATCAAACCTGGAAAGCGTCCTTTGTCTTCCATGTGTCCTCTCATTTTTGTTGATAATTTATCAGGGGATGTAAGACTAGTCATTGGTGCCTCAGGTGGAAGCAAAATCACTACAGCAGCTACTCTGGTAGGTGTTCAATAACATTTTGACTTGCAGTAAAATGTCATTGAGATATATTTGATTCATAGCAGGGGTAATGTGGCATTTATTTATTATATATTAAGCTTTTTTGTCATATTGTTTACCATGTCATTTTATTGTTTCTCTTATAAATGACCATAAAATGCAACAATAATGTGTTTCCATTGAATGTGGGCCTAAAAATACCATTTGTAAAATTATTTCCCTTTGGGCCCAGGGGTTCTAGTATCCCTGGCAAATGCAGATTTTTGCTTATTGCAGAGTTTTCAGGAACGCATCCTCCGTGTTGAGCAGGGGGTCACTTGTACATATATATTCATAAAGTTAAACTTTTATCATGAAATTCAGATAATGCCGGAGATTTGTGGTGATCCTCAATGTTTTTTGTTAACTGGTTTCCACTGTAGTCATAATAAATGTTATTGGGATTTCAAATATGATATTTTATTTTTAGGTTTCCATTTACAACCTTTGGTTTAATCAAACGATTAAAGAAGCAATTGATGCTAGTCGCATACATCACCAACTGTTTCCAATGAAGCTTCAGTATGAATATGGATTTCTAAAAGTAAGTAATCACTGAAAGCATATTCAAGACTCTCTACTTTGAAAATCATTTTAACAACTCAATTTCTTTATATAACTATATGAAAAAAATGTAGTTACCATTTTTCATAGAAATACATTTTACAGTGTTGGATATAAACAATTTTTCTGATTTAAGATTTCATTTTTATATAGTTTTTGTCCTTTGTATTTTATTATAACATTGTTGTTACATTTGAGTGAAGTGTACTGTGTTAAAGTTAATTATACAGATATCAACTTTATACCAAGTCTTTTCCATCAATGATACTAAATAAATAATTCAGATAAAGCAACGTAAAATCTTATGATAAATAGTTAAAACACAGTATGTATAAATACTTCAGCAATTCATAGACAAATGCAAGATATTAGAAGACAGTCTCTTGCCTTTCTTTCATCAGTAATTGAATAACAATTCCATTTATTTTACTTTCAAACAGTTCAATGGTTTATTTATATGAATTATTATACTTACTTATTTTTTCAAAGTAACATTGAACTTGAACTGCTTTCATAATGGAAGTTTACATTTCATTTAGCTTCAACTATTCATATTTAAAACAATTCAAATACATGTTATATTCTTCAGCTAAAAAAGTCTTTGGAAATTGTTTATCATGATTGAAACATGAAAACTTCACTTGCTTTTAACATAATGTGTGTAGACACTTTTCAAAGCTCTTCTGAAATCTTTGGATGCCGGTCAATTAACTGAAAAATAACAACATAAAATATGAATACACATCATACATAAAAGCAAATGTTATCCATGAAACTTCTAAAAATCTTTCAATTGATGAAAAATGTCGTGATTGTTTACTTCAAAAAAATGATATATTATACGTACCTTAAAAATGAAAGAATCTTCACCTCAAAAACAGTATGGTGAAAACAAAATTGCACCAATCAGGCATCACCTGTTTAATTTGAAGATAATGCACAAAAAATTTTCGGAAAGTGGTGGAATATCTTTTGTACGCCATTCAAGATAAGGAATAGCTTCAATGTTATGTATAGGTATGAGTCTTGCATAATCTAAAGAGGAACATTTAAGCTGTACTAATTCTAACGCCAATTTATTTACAGCCATTCTTATCATATTGGAAGCACTATTTGGTCAATCAAATAATCATTTGTATCTATTCCTGATATGTAATGTTATGATCAGCTACAGTATTCAAGTTCTTGATAGTGAATAGAAAAATTTCTTCAAGCATGGGTATTTTTGTATTATTATATATCAAATGGAAGTTTATATAATTGAATTGTTTCCATGATTTTCTTGTATTTAGTTTGTTTGAGAGGCTGTAGCATGCAAACAAAGTTTCTGGGTTGTCAGAGAGCACAATGGATGTAACAATTTCTGAAGGTATTGAGAAAAGTTATTATGTTAACAGGATTTCATGCAAAAATTAACTAAATGAAACAGCAATGCTTTATCTTTGTGGTTGCATTTAAATAAATTCTAAAATAGTACTACATTATGAACTAAAAATATTGTTAAATAGCTCTGCATAAGTTACATTTGTTTTGTGAAGTAGTTATAACTAACAGTGCAGTATATAAACATATTATCTTAAATATTTTATGCTAAAATATATTCTAAACCTTAATTTCTCATATCATAAGTGTCAACACTTAAAACTTGCCTGGATGAACACTTTAAACTCTATGTACATAATTAATATAGTGTCTTCCCATTTTATTTGATAGAATGGCTAATGAAAAAAATCGGTTAGCGGATCCAACTTCTTCTTTTATTATTATTCCTCAATATTCAATGTGTAGCTTCTTTCATTGGCTTTGTTTGTCAGCATCGTCGTCATAACCCCTCACAACAATGCACAAAGATGAAATAAAGGCCGAAGATATTGTGCTACAGCAACAGTATGCCCTGTAAAAACATGGCCTATTTCAGGAATGGTACTTTAAAATAGTTTTTCATTGTAGATACCAAAATAATATTTATATCATTTCTATAAATTTCATTACTTTATCATGCCCAAGGTTAAAAATTCTTTTATTTTTATTCATTGAATATTTTCAACCCATTAAATTAATCTAACCACTATCTTAATTATGCAGTCATCTATTACTTTGATAAAACATCCACCTAAAACAACATATAATGTTATCCTATAATATCCTGACATTTGTAAATGATGGTATATTTGTGATCAGCATTTGAAATTTATTCTCTGATTTTTAATTCTGTCTACCATGCCCTATAAAATATTAATCTGAAGCTTAACATATGTTTCAAATTATAAGGCCACTGGCTTTGCATTCACCAATTTTTAATCTTATCTTTTTAGCAAAATGTCGAAGGCCTGAAGAAAATTGGACATGATATGGAGAGGTTATCAAAAGCAGGGTCAACACTAACAGCAGTCGCATTTGATGGAAAAGTGATCACTGCAAATTCAGACTATCGCCGCCAGGGTGTAATATCTGGGTTTTAACTGTTCTAGTCATCGTAATGTAATGCAGTATTTGAAGAAAATTATTGAAACTGCAAGTGCACAAAACAAAAAATTATGGTTTAGTATTTTACATGCTGAGGGATAAGAATTTTCGTTATTAGGTTAGAAATAAGAATACTGCAGATGATTTACACCTAATAATATTATTATTTCCATTGCTCTCAGGTAGGTTTTGTAATTTTATTCTGTATTTATTGGGATGCCAGATGTCTCCAAATAAGACACACCCGTCTTTTTGGATACCAAACTTTAAAATTTCATTAAATTTTCACTTGGTGAGCCCCATTATAATAGATTTTAATAATAAAAATAATGAGTCCTTTTGCTGTAGATCTTCAATTGTGTACTCTTTCTTCCTGAGTTGCTCCTATAAATATTTTTGAAAAACTTTTTGTATGAGACAGGGACTCTGATTTTGTAATGTAAACTTTTTTAAAAAATTTCATGCAGCATTCCAATAAATACTGTTGTTTTAGATTTATTAAATTTTACAAATTCATCTTTTTAATAAAAGTGGATGGTTTTATTAAAATAACCAAAATGCCATAATGTTTTAGTTGTGGTCTATGTCAATGACATGCAATATTTATTTTGCAAATGAATATGAAATTAGTGTTAACACGTTCACCCCGGCGTGAGTCACACTGAGTTTTCCTACAGGGCGGCGTGGGTCACCAGTGATTCACGGTGCCTGCTCATTTATACGTCGATTCATGTGAACCCGGCTCGTGGTTGAGTGTTTTTGTTATCCATCCCGCCCCGTGAAAGGTATCAAAATTTTTTTCTTGGACTTGCAAAAATATAGTAATCTCTCTCTTATCAAAGGGATTTATTTGTATGGATCTGATTATTAGTTCTTGAGTTAGAGCGCCCACAAGATTTTTAACCTCAGACAGACCGACGGACACAGACATCATTAAAAAAATACTCAAAACATGTTCTAGGGACCCCAAAACATATACGATATCCGTTGAAATCTTGAAGTCAAATTTTTTCGCAATTACAATACAGGCGACTCCCGAGTCTCGTTGGGGATGCGTTCCTGAAAACGTGTTCGAATATTCGAGTGTAGAACGCCGTTTTTCCATATACTTGCATGTTATAATCGGGGGATACGTTCCCGCATCTCGGGAAAAGTCTCCCCTCACGTTCTATAAAGATAAAATAACATTACTAATATGTTAATACAACAATATATAATTATGAATAAATTATATAATAAATATTTTAAATGTATAACTTATGTTTTGCACTAAAAAGGAAAAAATAAATTTGTGTTTCGAACTTCAAAGATAGATGTATGCAATATGTTGTGCAGACAGCCCGGTCCGGATCACATACCTGTGTACATCTATCTATACATACAACTATTTATCGCAGCGAAATTAATATAAAAGTTATTAAAAAGCACAAAATACTAACTTAAGAATAAAGAAACAATAAAATTAAAAATATTTTCATACCTTAAATCTTTTTCAACTGCGCTTACTGGACTTGGTTTATTAATTGAGAAGTTGGAAGATTTTAGTTGGAAGAAGAGGAGCTATTGGGTGGGGAAGTTTATTGTTGTTATCAAATTACCTGAATTTATCACATTCTACAATTCTCCTTCTGTTTCACGTAAGTGCTAATAGTTGAAGGACACATTCCCAATGATCGTGCGATTTCAGCTTGGCTTTCACCTTTCTCAAACCGCTTTAAAATTTCTGATTTCAATTCATATCTATGAATCTTATGCCCTCTTGTATTTGATTCCCTTACATTATCACTATTACATTTCCTTTTACATGCCATGTCAAGTGATAAATTTATAAATAAATCAATAAAATAAATAAAAGATTAACAGAAAAAAGAGTGAAATCAGCACAAATTCAAACAATTAGAGCAGATATAACTACGTCTACACCAAAACTAAACCTCGCTTTAGGTCGGAAGCAATTACTGCGCGAAGTTGATTCCGCATATATTATCGATCGGCGGGATCGAAATCTCGAATTAATCAAGACTCAAACATTCGAGACTCGGGAGTCGCCTGTACTTTCTTTATACTACGTAAATGGGGAAAGTAAAAATAAATATTTTCGAATTTGGTTACTTTATATAAGTGGGCATTTTTTGAAGAACGGAGGGTTTACTACCTATATAAAAGTAAAAGAGAATATTTTTCAATGAAATATGCCATTTTAATTTTTTTACTATATATAAATTATCATAAATAACAAGTATAATATTTTGGTTGAAAATTTGCTTCTTATTATTGAAAAGTATAAGAGAAAGAAAAATATTCCTAGGAATGAAACTTTTCAAAACAATGTAGGCATAATGGTGGCTAACCTCCACAACTCGGACAATATGTCCTTATTTGTTTTACATTTTTGATTGCATATTCACGACCTTTTTCTTGGTACATACGTTTGAAGCACACACTACACCTTTTCCTGGTATTTTTTGCAGCTCCTTCATACTTTATGAGAAAGTGGAGCGTCTCTCTTGATGGCGCAACATCTCTCACTTCAGGTATTGTTTTATTTAGAATCTCTTCAACAATCGCTTCTCGAAACTGTAATATGCTCATTTTACTTTTATTGGTCCATTTTTGATGTATTACCCAGGCATTTACAAGCATTGTCCCACAAATTAACTCCATCGCGATTTTCCTATACCATTTTATCGTTTTTCGCAAGGAGGAATAATAGGACGACATTGTAGCTGTGAACAGCATCAGGTTTTTGTCTTCGGTTTCAGGTTTCTCCTTCCTCAACCAAAAGAGCCTTGTGTTTTTTGCATGTGGTTAGCATTTGTACTGGTCTTTTATCGGTCCATTTTAGGAATTTTATGCCATCCTTATCTTCAAGGCTTATAATTTCACCCCTTTTTTGTTTTTTTTTCTTCTTTTGGCAAATTCTTCCTGTTGCTGCAGATGGCATCACACAAAAACGTGTCTTTTCCCAGTAGTTCTTGCGCTAAAGGTACACTAGTATAAAAATTGTCCGTTTATACAATACGACCTTCATATAGAAGTCATTAGTCTCATAACAACGGTGCAGGCATGTCCTTTGTTTGTTGAATTCCCAGTTTTTCCAGAATACACCTCCATATTGTATGTATAACCTTCTGGAAGACAGAGTTTATATAATTTTATGCCATACTTATGGCGTTTGCCTGGTATGTATTGATGAAATACAAGACGTCCACGCCATGGCACCATGCTTTCATCTATTACTACTTCTTTTCCAGGTTTTACAGTATTCTGAAAACTTTTTTTTATTTTTTCTAACATAACTTTTATTTTGTCCAGGCGGCCTTCAGCCACAGCTTGGGTGTTGTCAAAAAAGTGCCAATACCTAAGTATGTTCAGAAATCGGTCACGTCTCATACTTTCTTTTATAAGTATATTTGTGTACACTTTTATTTGATCAGTAGAGACAAATTTCTGGCACATGCACGACATCCATAATTAGCAATATACCAATAAATTTGTTCATTTCGTCATGCGTAACTGGTATCCAGGCCTTTTGATGTTTTTTGGAAGTTGCTGCTGTGATTCCTTTTACAGTAGACTCATATTGCTCAGCACACTTATTGGTTTCCATAACCATTAGATGTATTATGTCATCAGTGAGGAATAATTTGTACAATTGGAATGGGTTGCTGCAATCTATATGTACAGGTAAAAGCTTCATTTCTTCAACATATTCATTTATTGATAAACACCTTTGTCCCACTGGACCCCATTCTGAGCTGGGCTTTTGACTATTACTATTATCCAAATTTTCCTCATCACTCAAAGTGACACGTGTCTGTAGCAGAATCAATCTGGCTAATAGGATATACATAATCCGAATCAGCTTCTGAGTCATCTTCCTCTGATTCGGAAGAATAACAAAGCGATCCCTGTCGTTTATTTGTGTTAGATGATGTTCCACCCGATGTGCTAGGTTGATCCATTGAATGTTCTGACCCGATGGAAAGAAGATAAATTATTTTAGTATAATTGGAAGATTTCTCCTCATTTATAAAATTATTGTACAGTAATAGTAAAAAACCGTGGATAATTTCAAGGTCGTACCTATGATGCCCCGGGCTATGCACGTCTTATAGCCGAAAATATCAAAAACCGTAAAATACTGACTATTACTAATGACTGTTACAAAAAATAATCACAAAATATTATATCATAAACTAGTTACCGTAATAAACCAGATGAATACAAAGGCCTTCCCAAAATATTATATCAGAAAATAGTTCACAAAACTTGACGATAAACAGGACAGAACAAGACGATAGACAACTGATCGTCGACTGAGATACAAACTTTCAGCGCACACACAGCAGGTGACACATGGCGGTATGAATCACAGTAAATTCAGGCATCCAACCCAAAAGAAATATGCCCACCTGATCGAACGTAATCTAAAATAAGCCCCCGGGGTGAACGTGTTAATATAAATTTTGCAATGGTAATTTTTTGTTGTTGAAAAGAACTAAGAAAAAGTAGGCTACTTTCAAGTCTAAAAAGTTGTACTTAATTACTGATTTCATAATGACCAAACTGGGAATATTGTATCAGTGATTGAAAATGGTGGGAGATGGAATGGATTTAAAACAATAAGGTATTATCTGATCATTGTTTTAAATGGTTCATCAACCTAATATTGTTTTCCTACATTTATCCTTGATATTGTTTCAACAAATTGTTTTCAGCTAGTCCTGTCGTGAAATAATTTCTCCTACGAATTAACAAATTATACTTGTATTTTTATAAGAATCTTGTTGATAAAAATCTCATTTATTCTGTTCCTGTTAGTTTTTTTCTAATAAATATTTGAGGAAAAGTTGTAAACTTATAATTGTGTATGATGCTTGCATAATTTCAATCGCTGAAAATTGTTTACCAGAATATGAAGATGTTGTCAGAGATAAAAAATTTTTAAATTTTTAGACAAATTTCCCCTAAGATGCACATTAATGCAGTGTATTCTCAACCAAACAGGTGCAAATAATCTACTTTGCAGATTATCTGTGCATGAAAAGAGAAAGATTACACTTTATCATTTTCATTTAAAGAAATTTGGCTATTAAAAGACAAACACATTTAGGGTGTCAAGCTTTTGTTGAATTGGCTGAAAAATTGGTCAACAGGTTTCACATCTTCCATTTCAATTGATCTAATAATTTGTTAACCATAACTTTACCAAGCTTAAACATAAACCACACACAAGCTACTGTTTTTAAAACACCCATGTATGTGCCAGAGTGTGTTTTAAAGGCAAAATGATTTTTCTCATAAAATGGCATTGTGGATGGTTGTGTTTTATGTAGTATCAATTCTAATATATTTTGTTTAGTATTAACTTTCAGATTATTCTTGTTTGTGTATTAATTTTGCACATTTTCTGCTTCATTGGCTTGGCTAATGGAGAGTAAAATCAATCATCACCAGTCTGGCACATTTAGGACCAAGCTATTGCTGAATTATCAGGGTTGTATTAGGTTTCAAAACAAAAAACTAATAAAAATATTATTTTAATTGAATTTGATTGAAGTTTGTTTGCACAATCCAATAATAGACGTACATAGTGAGAAATTTTTTTTTTGTATAAGCTTCCAAAAGATATTAGGTGAACGTTTAAGTAGGTTATGTAGATAAAGCTGAAGATTCAGCTGTAGCAACTGGCCCCTTTGAGGTTGAGGCAATAGAAAAGATATAGGTGCTAAAGGAGTTGTGATACTATAGAAAGCTAGATTAGTGATATTCAACTGTATAATGTATTACCATTATATTTACCCGAATGTTACATTAATTTCATAGCTCATAATCCTTCATATTAATCTCTTTCAATAACAAACTGATGGTGTTTGCTGCCTTAAGAATATTTAAACAACTTATGTTGGAAATAGGTACTCTTAATTCATTGTCTTTAAAAAAGTTTATTTATTTCTTATTTAAAAACTCAAAAGATTAGAGATATGATAAAAAATGAAAGAAAAAATCATCTTATCATTTGTTACAAAAATAAAAAAATCATCAGAAAATAACTCTTTATTGGGAAAATTTTGCTATAGCCATCCAAAGAAAGTTACATAGTATATATGTTGCTACTCAAAAATCTCTGAAGGACAGATTTTTCATATACTACAGTTACAATTCTGATTAGTACATGAATAAAAAAATAAATACAAGTAATATTTGCAGCTAGAAAAGTTGGCCAAAAAGTTTGAATTTTGAAAATGCTGAATCTGGAAGTTTTCAGCAAAAAATGTTACCTTTTACAGGTAAGGTATAACTAAAAACCATATTTTGACTGCAAACACGTTTTGATCTTACTTGATCATTCAAGTCACCTTCAGTAAAAAGTTTATTAAAAATGGAAAAATATGGCCTGTTTGATTCTTTAAAAAAACTGCACTTTGCCATTTTAAAACTGTTATGTTATGCTTTTTGGATAGGACGTTGAATAACTTGTATTTTTTAATAAGATAATCTGAGAAATTTTCTTAGCAATGACCATATTGGCCATATTCTTTAGATATTATGCACAATTTTCATTTCACCGGTTCTTTCCCCTTATTGATACTTCTCAACTCTGAAAACATTTCCAAATTTTTAAAAGCCTAACCATTCTGATCTTTAACGACATAACACTTAGAGCACCGTTTAAGTTCATAGATAAAAGAGTGGCATTTTTTCGCCTTTTGGTTCTGGTACAGTCTCTGCCTTTGTTTCCTGTGGCACAGGAGCTTCCTGCTGTGCAGGAGCCTGTGCTACAGGAGTTTCCTGTGCTGCAGGAGTTTCCTGTGTTGCTGGAGTCTGTGGTGCAGGAGTCTCCTGTGTTGCAGGAGTCTCCTGTGTTGCAGGAGTTTCCTGTGGTGCATTAGTTTCCTGAGATGCAGGAGTTTCCTGTGGTGCAGGAATTTCCTGTGGTGCCGTTTCTTTGACATCGACAGCATTTTGTGTTGGTTCGGTTAGTTCACCACCAGCAGGGGTATCGGAAAGTTTGGGGGCTGGCTCGTTACTCTCTGAAACTTTGGACTCACCTTCTGTCGATGGTTTGGTCTCGATTGTAGCAGAGGTAGGAACACTGTCCGTTCGAGGGGCATCCTGGGATATGGTTCCAGGTGATTGGCCTGCCGCAACCTGCTGCGTTGCACTTTGAACGGGCTCAGTTCCCATTTGTTTGCTCAAAGAGAATGATTGTTGAGTGGCTGGTGCAGATGCAACAGGTGCTTTAGACTGGAGAGTTCCTTCATTTGCAGGTTTTTGAGGGACGGGTGTGGTTCCTCTTTTCTTGTCTCTCTCAGTTTCTCGTATGATTTTCGGCTTGATGATGACATTGCTGATGTTGCTTTTTGGTGGCCACTTAACATTTCGCCTATCACCTTCCTTTGGCTTGTAGAAATAGCATTTATTTATGGGTTTCTCTGGTGGCTGCAAATGAGAATTTTAAATTAAGTATTTAAAGCTATACAATGGAAAACTTTGGACAAATCCTTTTCTGCCAATATGTCATCACATTAGGGACAGAAATACTGATTGCTAGAGGGAAATTTGGTAGGTTCTTGAAAAAAATTAAGTCTAAAATTTACTTTACCATGTGGTTAAAAAATGTTTATGCCATTGTATTTTTAATTAATTATCCTTTTTTCTTTTATAACTGAAATATATGTGGAATACCTTGAATTAATACTCCATCCACAACTCTTTTTGACATGTTGGTGACAAACCTTATCTTTGTCCCGTTTCACTTAGTATATATTAACATTGTAATCATCAGAGATCGATTGAAAATTTAACTTTACTCAAATTTCCTATTGGATGGGATTATTCTACAAAAATCTCATGTATAAGTAGATACTTAAAATTTCAACAAATTGTGAAAAATGTATAACAGCATAGAAAAAGAGAGGACGCTGAAAATAAGCTACTCAGTAATGGTAAGAATTTAGGCAGGTCAAGGATGGCAAATAGATTTTCATTGGTGTGTCAAAAAATGTACAAGTTCCATGATAGTTTCAGATGTGCCATACATTTTTTATTACTAAATTTGTCCACACTTCTAATAATATTGATATGGATTTATTCAATATAGGTATATTTAAGTGTACATAGGATATTAGTTTGCATATTGATAATTTTCAAACTAACTTTCAGCCAAAAGGGAAACAATTACACAAATATAAAATTGGAAAAATATGCAAATTACAATATTTATTTATTCGTTAGAATTTTTTTGGCCATGTTTGAAGAAAGCTCTTTGGAGTTTGGCATGTAATTTTTTGATTGAATAGAACACATTCAGCTGAAACTTCATCTTTGTCTATCTCTGCACACATATTCAGATGGATGATGTCTGGAATTCAGTATCCGAAAAATAACATTTAAAAATTTACTTTGCGATCGTAATGCTTTAGTATGCCAGTGATATTTCATGGCATGCCATCTATTTGCCATCCCTGATCTAGGCAATAGCATTGGAATAAAGAAGATGGTGGGATGCATCTTTTCCACAGGGAATTTAGCTCTTGTCAAAGAGCTTCAAGATAGATAAAATTTTTGTCGCTTCTATATGTAAACAAACATCCAAAATGGAAGAGTGCAGGAGGAACCATGGTCATAAAATAACAATACAGGACACTACCTTAGTTCTAAAATATAAATTATGATTGAGAAGTCCCTATACTTGAACCCCACAAAACTTTTGAAAATGAGCAAAATGAAAGAAGTGTGCTTAAGTTATTTCTCTCAGGAAAAATATTCTAGGTAAGAGGTGTACAACTTTTTTACATGGAGGACCAGATTCATAAATGTGAGTGCTTTGGTGGGCCATATAAGAGGTTGCAAGTGTCTCAATGGGTCAGATTTTCTATCTGAACTTACTCAAGATATCATAAGTGATTTTTAAAATGAAAATAGTCTTGATTATTTTTAGCATTAAAACTTCACCAGGAAATATTTTATGGTAACAAATAATTAAAATATACAAAGTGATCTGTATTAAATGTGACAGACCACATCTTCAAGTTTTGTATGCCACATACATTGTTCTCACAGGCCATAGTTTGTATGCCCTCATTTTAGGTGCTACCATATCAATGCAGCAGGTGAAAGAAGGAGAGCAACCATACATCTGTACTACTATATGAATTAATGATCAGTTATTGCCAATGTATCTTGTGTAGTCCTCTTGCTTCAAGACTTTGAAGTCAAGATTATCACTGACATTTTAGGTTAGTTCATACCAAGTACTTTATTAAAATTAATGGATATGAATATTTAACTTACCTGCACCCAATGTACCTGGCCAATAACTAATTCATAGGCTTTTTGTTTTTCTTCCTCAGTGACAGGCTCATATTCACCCTTAAAGCTAGGAAAAGACAGAAAATTTTCAATGGCAATCATAGAAAAAATTTGAAACTACAAAATATTGTAATGTATGGATGTAGTGGATGCATACAGCAATTTTCTCTAAATTAAATCAAGCCTAATGTGCCTCTCTCAAATCTGTCATTGACTTTGTTTTTAAGGTATTATTATCAATAATCTAGAGCTGTCTATGGAGATTAAGAATTTAAGATATGTCTTGTCTCCATGTATATTAAAGTATTGACATTTTTAAATGCAGAGATTAAAATTATCTTGATAGGCAGTTTTTGAATAGTATAATTTAGCTTTGATGAGATAATAAAAATCAAGCTTATGCTTTTTATTAGTTTAAAAATTAACTGACGTTGGACATTTTAAAAAATATTTGCTCAAGTATTTTAATTGTTGGGATACTACTAAAAATGTAATTTTAAGAATATTCAATGGGAACAATATTATTTTATTGAAGAATATTTTTACCATTTTCCATATTAAAAATCTTACCTTGATTGATTCATTCCCTGTGATGAAAAGGCTCAAATTTCTTTCACAATTGACTAAAAAACATTTCAGATTTTCTATGAATATATAAAACTACAGTGTCCTAATGTTATCTCAATATTTAATGAAATTTTGTTTCCAGAAAAAAGGCATTATCAGAGTAATAATTATTTGCAAAGAAGTGAAAGTTCATAGCTCAAGCATTCTAAAGAAGAAAGGCACTTAATCATTGAAGAAATAAAATTGATGATTAACATGTCAAAATGTTCAAGAATATCACATAAAATTAAATCTATGTGAGAATGAAATACTCTTAAAAAATGAGTAATTATTGAATGCGGCAGGAATTTAAATATTCTAATTAATAAAAACATTCAAAACAAAATATGGAGTTGTATTGAGCAAGTGAGATAAATGGATGCATTTTGTGGAAAAAACTAAAAGATTAAATCAAAATGATAAAATTGACTATAATGATAAAACATCCAAATAAATAAAATAGGTATATGAAGGAAGCCAATAGTATTGGTATGGAATACATTTCGGAGAAATATTGAATTATATTATCAAGACTTACCCTTTAGGAAGGCCAGAAGGCAAGCCACCTGTATTTTCCAAATTAAGATCCTTGAGTTGTCCTTCAGAAGACTTATTTAAAGCAGCAGAATTCTCATTGGGAGAACTATCAGCAGGCTTGCCATCATCAGGTTTGCTCTCAGCTGAGGAGTTAGCAGCAGGAGTACCATCAACAGCTTTGCTCTCAACCTGAGCACCATCAATAGTGGTACTTTCTACAGATTTTTCAATGGAGATTGCTGTAGAAGAGATAGCAGAGGTAGCTTGAACTGATGTGGCCTCTTGAGATTCAGATGCTGTTGAAACATCAGCAACCCACATAACTGGCTTTGCATCACTATCCATCCCATTCTGACCACTAACCATACTTTCCTTCGTAGTAATTTCTTCCACTTTGGCTGCTGAAGTGGCTTCAATTGCTGCATCTACAGTAACGATGCTAATGGTTAATCAGCTATCAACAGAGATTGTGCCTTGGGACTTTAAAACAGAAGATTTGTAGATTTAATTATGTTCATTATTTAAAAAATTTAACATTATTAACCATGTCCTTTAAATTTTGTTTTCCATGACAAATTAATGTTTTTAATTAGACTCCAAAAGATAAAAATAAAGCAAATACATGGAAACATTATGCATGTAGATTTAATTTACATCTGTGCACTCTAAATAGCTTATTATATCATATACAATTCAACTGAATTGTTATTCTTCCATTAAAATATAATCATTTATATTAAAAATTTACAATATATTTTAATGATAATAATAGATCTTTAAAAGGTGTTGATTTTATAAAAAAATTATTTTGAATTTCTCTCAACATATATAAAAACAATTTAATGTTTTGAAATTCTGTCATTAAGTATTAAGTATAATTTAGCTTTGCTGTTAGTCTTACTCATATTTTAAGAGATACAGAATAATCTCAATTCACCAGAAACATTTTCTGTTTTACTGTTGAGTTCATAATTTATCAGATTTTTTAAATTGTGTGTGGTAAGAGAAAGGGTAGAAAGTTCAAGTACCATTTTGATAGAATAATGGCAAAAATTATAATTTTGTAAACTGAAAATCCTTTTTGTGCTGTGTTCTCTTTGTTTGACCTCAAGTAATAGTTAAAAGAGATGTTGGGTGCAAGGGTGGTTCCAGGCACCATCATTGGGGGTAATCAAAGTTGAAAAAAATACTCAAAATATTCTCAAAGAGATACAGATTTTAATATGCAAAAAGGAAATAGTCAATATTTTGTGTAAGAAAATAACTGCTGGATAAAGGTAACATTACTTTGATATGTTATTTTTTATTATTTCATTATTTTTTCAGTGTTCTGAAGTCTTAGGATAATTAAATACTTTACGGCATATTCTATTTTAATATGCTAGAAGTTAATTTTTGTATACTGTTTTTTTAGATCAATAGTTTTATTTCATTGCCTATCAAATGTAATATGAGATGCATTGATAGGAGTCTTTTAAAAAGTTTTGAAAAAATGGCGCATAATAGCAACGCAGCAGCAAATACTTTTACAATTAATTAAAATACTGTGACTATGTATTATAATGGTTATCATTGATGGTCAGTTCAATTTATTGGCTATTATCTTATGGAATTGAAGAAAGTTAATTTTGCAAAATGAGAAAAATTGATGCTATTATTTGTAAAAAAAAATTAAATTTTAAGGTAATTGCATAATTAATTACTAGTATATTACTTTTCAGCAATTTTAATAGGCCATTTACTTTTTTGTTCGTTTTCATTAGCTGAGGAATAATTTCTTTATCAGAATGAGAATAGTGCTCTCTGATGAGCGATGTTTTTATGGATATAAGAAATTGATATGCATTATGAATACTGGTCGATTTCTGGCCCTACAGCCCCAATTTATCAGCTATTGACTTTCAGTTCTAACCTGTAAAGCCTAAACTAAGCTACTTAAATATAATAGTAAAATAATTGCAAATATTTCCTTCTGAGCATTTATTCCTGTGCATTTCAAACTTTAGGGGTTTGAAGAATATTTTCTTTTCAACTCCAAACGATATTAGACAACACACAAAATAAATAATAATCTTTTGTTTCTGTTTACTGGCAAGAAAATGAAATTTTTCCTTTACCAATACTGATTTATTGGCATTTCGAGGGCAATAAATATTTATTTACATGAGATAACCTAGAGAAAATAATAATTTTCCCATTGGTGTCGCCACTCTTTTTGGTTCCCCGGTGAAGCATATCCTCCGAGGTTTTCCCATACGGGAGAAAGAGCCTCATGCATTCCCAGTGTTATAAATGTGACTTAAATGCCTGGTGTGGACAGATTTCTCGAGTTTTTAATATTTTAATGAAGTTATGTTCATAGTGAGTGCCACTCGATAAGTAATAACATCAAAACTGAGGATATTGGGTATTTAAACTTGGTAGTTTGCGATGAAGTAGTCTTGGTCGGTTTTGATCGTCCTAGCATGGAGAGGATTCTGGATGGGAGGACTTTGGCAAATTATCATGTATATGATTACAACAGCTATACTTGAAGTGTTCTATTTCTATTAATAAATTTTAGCAACACAACCATTAGCGGATTTACAATAAGGCCAAAGTAGGCCATGGCCTAGAGGTGGCGGGATTTTGGGGGTGGCAGAATTTCGAGGCGGTGGGGATATGGGGTGGTCTGATTCAAGAATAAAAATTAAAACGGTATTTCACGATGGGGATGGAAAAGAGTATTAGCGTAACTTTCGATGGAAAAAATCATCACAATTAACTATTCCGATTTGATAATCAATAATTCCAGAAATAATAGTTCGAGACAATTTCGACAGTACGACGTTCCTCCGACTCAGTCGCACGACTTGGAAGTTCTCGTGTCAGTTTATCCTCTCAGCATTATCATGCAAACCTGGTACACACCTGAGGAGCTTCATATGCGGGATATACAGATATTTATATTTTTCACACAATAAACAATCTCAAATCTGAAAAATCTTGATATATTTTAAAAGAGTGCCACTTCACCTTCTCGTTACGCTTGATTCTATTATTTTTACCGTTTTTCCTTTTTTTCATACCTTAAATTGTTTTAATTTTCGTGCAGTTACTCAAATTGGGGAATTATGGCTTATAAAAATCACTATTCAGTGCTAAGACGAACTTTCATGAATGATATTGTTTAATGAAATTGTTTATACGATTTTAGTACAGATGCTTTCGCTGCATGTTGGCTCCATAATCCGTGGTTTTATCGGGATTTCCGCAGCGTTCGTCTGGAGAGATAACGACGTTTCGCCGACACTGCCGCTGACTTCTTCAGGTCGAAGTCGAAGTTTATACGATTGCCTATTTTTTTAAATTTAAGGAATTTTTTTACAGATACAGAAAAGCGGATATCGAAATTTCTATACTCTCATTCTAAGGATTTACTGTGTTTAAAAATCTCCCGTTTTGAAGCGCCCCTATATAACCCTCTCTTTCAAACCCCTCCTTTCAACCCCCGCTTTCAATCCCCAACCTTTCAAACCCCCCCTTTAAAACCCCCCTTTCAAACCCTCCCTTTCAAACCCTCCCTTTCAAACCCTCCCTTTCAAACCCTCCCTTTCAAACCCCCCCCTTTTAAACCTCCACTTTTAAGCCCCCCATTTAAACTCCACCTTTTGAATCCCCCCTTTTAAACCCCCCTTTTAAACCCGCCCTTTTAAACCCCCCCCCCTTTTATACCCTTCATTCAACGCCCCCTTTTGCAGAAATACAAAAAGTAATATTTAACATAGAAAATCTCCAAAATTAAGATAATCGGCCGATATATAAAAACTATTTTTTACCGTAGGAATTTGTCTCGAATATTAGTTTTATAGCCAGAAATAGAAAGCTAATATTTAGCGTAGAAATGCTACAGGAAAAAAAATGCTACAGGAAATTAAGTTTATCGCCAGATATAAGAAGAAACAATAATATTTGTCATAGAAATACTCTCGTAAATTAAGTTTATTGCCAGAAATACGAAAAACCAATAATATTCATCCTAGAAAAGCCCCTTGAAAATTCAGTTTGTCTACAGAAATTTGATGAAACAATAATATTCATCCTAGACATACTCTCAAAAATTAAGTTTATCGACAGAGATTCAATTACAACTATATTTGCATAGAAATGCTCTCAAAAATTAATTTTTTTCAAAATTTTAAACCCATTATTTAAACCTTCCCTTTTAAACCCCCCGTTTTAAAGCACCCCTATATAATCCTCTCTTTTGAACCCCTCCTTTCAAACCCCCTTTTCACAGCGGGTGGTGAAATTACCGATCTATCATTGCAAAATTGCAATACTTTTTGCATATAATACGATTGAAAGTTACATCATTGCATTGCAGTGAAAATGGTGATTATTGGCGTTTTTTGACGAAATTCTACGATACATATCAACGGAGTTAGGAAACGAGTGAGGTAGAAGGTGGGGAAGGAAGGAAACTGAAGAGAGAGTGAGAGGTACCAACATATGCACTTCCACTTGCCTTAAGCTTTTTAGGAGGGAAACTTGAAATCGAAATTGATCTTCATATTTAAACCACTTTCCCTGTATTAAAATACAAGGGGAAAGCATTATTACAATATTTTACCTTAGCCTAGAATGAAGACTGAAATTATTAATTTTTCATTTCTTTGCGAGTAAAAACAAAAAAAAACTGGGACCAAGTTTTACCGCTTGTTGTGAAAACGTGAACTTAAAGAAGCGCTCGAATTTCCTCATTTCAAAGCGATATGGTGATCCACAGAAAACTGCATTAATATTTTCACCGTATATTTGTGCCTTTAACGAATGTCCGGTGAAAAACTAATATTTTGCGCATATGAGACTTTTTCATTTCACATGTCCTGAAGGTCTACTTTATCATCTTAGAATTAGCAGACCCTGCTCCTATTTCTTCCAAAGAAGAAAATTTGAAATCCTGAGAAAATCATGAAATATAGACCAATGACAGTGAAAACAATCATATTTTCATAGTAGTTGCTTTATGTTTAATATTTTCTGAGCCCTGTAGACTATTTGAAAGGGATAGATGAAAGGACAGAGTCGCTGTACTTGTTGTAATTCGGAAAGGCAATGTCGATTTCAAATTTCCCTCTTAAAAAGCTTAAGGCAACTGGAAGCGCTTATGTAGGTACCTCTCACACTCCCTTCAGTTTCCTTCCTCTCCCACCCTCTACCTCGCTCGTTCCCTAATTCCCTTGATATGCATCGTAGAATTTCGTTTAAAAAAACGCCAACAAGCAGCATTTTCACTGCAATGCAATGATGTAACTTTCAATCGTCTTATTTGCAAAAAGTATTGCAATTTTGCAATGATAAATCGGTGATTTCACCACCCACTGTGAAGGTAGACTACACCGAGCTATGGTCGGGGAGTGAGTCGGAGCAAGGGACCCTATTCCTCACTAATGACGGTCTAACACGAAGAGCAGGTAGTCTTCCGAAACATGGCTCCGGCTCTGCTATGTAAACCTAATAAGGTTCTTTTTATTGAGCCCAATCTTCCAATATGGACCACATTTTCTCAAAATTAAACTTTTAAACACAAAGTTTCAAGTTTATTCTTATGGAGTAAATTTCCTTTTCATGACAACCCAACGGTTGCCAATTTAACACAACATTTTTATTAAAAAATTATACAGTGGAGACAATAAAAGAATAATACTGCCCTTATTGAATGTCGGGAGTAGACAAAAGACAGACGATGAAGGATGAAGAAAATCACTTCGAAATCACGAGAGATAATTGGAACCAACCCATCACGGTTCTAACCATAAATACCAACAAAATAATATATTGTTTCACTGGAATAATATTTAAATTAAATCAATTTATCGAAAAAAATAGAGGGAGCGGCAAAAATATTTGTCCTAGGGATGGCAATTTTCCAAATCCGCCACTGACACACAACCCTAATGAAATAATTATTACAGAAATAGTCCTACTCTCCGGTAACTAAAACATTATTATTATATAACCGTTATCTAGCAATCCAAATGCCTTATAATCTATAAGTATGGGAAAATAAATTTTAATAAATAATAGTAAGGATGAATCCTAAGATTTCAGCATGACCAAAACCTATTACTCTAATTTTATCATGGAGATGGTGCAAGTTCTATATTTAAAATAGAATTTCTTCATTAGTTATGACTGATTGATTCTAAAGAAAAATATAAAACCAAAAACTTAATACAGTAAAACCTCTATATATCGAAATGGAAGGGACCAGATTTTTAGGCATTTTGATGAATGGAGGTTCACTATAAAGAGGTTTACCGTAAGACCTTCATATTATTATTCATAAATGCACAAACTGGTAATTAAAAGTACTATTGTCTTTTTAATTACTATATTAGTATATTTATATATACACAACATAAATTTAATATATTTATAATATAAATACCAACCTAACTGAACAAAAAATAAATATGTACTCTACCTATTGTTTACTGGAAAAAAAGCTGGTAATTTCAGTCTGTGTCATCTTTTTCTTAAATTCATTGGATACAACATTTTTAGTAGCAAGAGATTATCACCACTGCAATCCTTCATATTCATAAAAAATCTTTCTAGCACACTCAAAGCTTCTTGCACTTCACTCTTTTTTGGAGATGGAATTATTTCCTCTTAATCATTTTCTTCTTCTTCCTTATTAGTCTCTGCTATAGTCTCCCTTTCAACATCTATCTCCACTTCTTTTACCATTTCTCCCTCAGTTGGTGCACAAGTTAATAGGGAAGTGTCAACATTAACAAAATCATTAAATGATGTTTGAAGATGAATTATTTTATTGATTTCATCCCATTCCAAAGGTTCATCATCTGATACTTCATCTTCCTCATATGTTGTCCTCATAAATCCTGCCTTTATGAAGCATTTATTAATATAGGCTGATTGAACATAATTCCATGATAGGCAGAGCCTATGCATGGCCTGCAATATATTCCATTTACATTTTGTAAGATCATTTGTTTCATCCACATTTCTTAAAATATAGAGCACCAACTGCTGTCTGTAATTTCTCTTAACACTAGAAATTATGCCCTGATCTAATGGTTGCAGTTTACTTGTGGTATTTGGAGGAAAATACTTTATTTTAACATGTCGCAAGATGATCCCCACAACTTTATGAGCAGTGCACTGATCCAGAAAAAGAGCTATTTTTCTGTTCTTTATGCCCATCTTTGCATCAAGCATGCTTAGCCACTCACTAAATAAAGCTGCAGTTATCCATGACTTTTTAGAATTTCTGTATAAACAGGGAAGTTTTTTTTATATTCTTAAAACATCTGGGTTTTTTATATTTCCCAATCACAAGTGGCTCTAATTTCTCAGTGCCATCTGCATTGGTACAGAAAAGCACTGTAAATCTCTCCTTGCTTTTTTTCCCTCCATGGCAGGGTTCTCCTTTAACTGCAATAGTTCTATCTGGGAGTAAGTTATAAAAAAATCCAGCTTCATCTGCATTGAAAATGTCTTTAGGATCATAACTCACTAAAATTGTTTGCAGAGTGTTTTTCCACTCTTCTACCACAATTGTACTTACAGAAGCTTCTTCCCCACACATTTTAAAAGTTCTTAGGTTCCAGCGCACTTTAAACTTCTGTAGCCATCCATTTGACCCTTGAAAGTCATCTATTCCCATTTTCAATGCCATTTCCCTAGCCTTCTGCTATAGAATAGGCCCAGATATAGGTATGCTTCTGGCTCTAGCTTCCATCAACCAATCAAACACACATTTATCTACTTCATTTTTCACTGCCCGAGATCTTTTATTGATGAAACCTTGATGTGCTGCTACTTCAGTTTCTTTACGTTTATTTAAAATAGATGTTAGAGTCGACGGTGGTATGCCAAAGGTTTCTGCCACATCTATTTTTCTTTTCCCCTCATCAATGGCTTGGAAAATTGCTAACTTCGTTTCTATTTTCAGCAGCCGTCTTTTTCTATGATTTACCATGTCCATTATGGGTAAAGTGACCAGACGTACTGATTTAATCAGTACAGTACTGATTTTAGAGATTGTGTACTGAATTTTGTACTGAATTATAAAGTTGTACTGATTGTAAAAGAAGAAAAAATCTATAATTATTTAGTTCATTTACTGTGGGATTGACGGTTGAGGTGGCTCGGGTGCGATGTCGCCAGGATGTGTAAAGAGGACTTGCGGCAACGCTGTGTAGTTCCCGCTAGCAAACATTACCTCCCCTCCACCTATGATTGGCTGTGAGGGAGGGGAGTTTTTCAGTCTTTCCTTCCAAACCCCCACCCCTTCTCTACAACTATAAGTCTCAATTCCAAAGTAATGTCGTCCAGACAATAATAGTTATGGTTGTTTATGTCATGTGAGTAGTATAATATTTTAATGCTGTTTAGTAAAGTAACATTATTCTCAGAATAGATTATTAATATTATTATTTAATTATATTTTAAGACCCTGCCATAAATAGAAGAAAAAACAAATTTTCTGATCGACTTCAGCAAGAGTATCCAATATATATAACAATAATGTTATATACCTATGTATACTGTATAAAATTTAAATATATATGAACTATTATATTGAAATGTAGTTTTCTTTCATGAATATAAGAAATATTTAAAAAATGTACTTATTTTACATCTAGAAAATCTGGTAGTTTTCTTTCATGAATATAAAAAAATAAAAAATGTACTGATTTGACATCTAGAAAATCTGGTCACTTTAATTATGGGTCTAAAATTAATTTATTCATAAACATATTCATTAATTACTTGTGTATTATTTGTAAATATTGCACTAAATATTATACAAGGCATAATGAAGTATATTGTTATACACCTAACAAACTTTAATTATAATCGGAAAATTAATGCATTAATAATTACGTGAAAGTTGTGATATAATAAATAATATACTTACGTGATTAAGAACAAAATTAACGTTAAAAAACACGTATTTGTAGATTATGTATCCACTATAGCTTAATGAAACAAATCAATTTGGTATAACCAGTAATTTTGACAAGCTCCTCGTATTAGGCAAACATAAGCACTCCACGTTCATAGAAACTTGACGCATACCGACGTATAGCTGGACGCCTCCATGAGGGGATAAACCGGGACGTGTGAGGGGATTCACCAGGCGAGAAATCTTCGAAGCAGAAGCAGTACTTATCGTAAATATTGTCTATTAATATTATAGTCATGTATTCACGGTTCTTTTCAGATGTGGTAAAAAGTGATACGTACGTAGCAGTGGTGCGTTGTTAACCTCAGGACCGCGAAAGAATTGACTTAAATATTGTCTTTGCAATGTTACAGTTATATATTCGTGGGTTTTTCAGAGGCAGTAAAAGTAACATGAGGATCACGAAAGAGTTGGCAATTAAATGCCTTTGCAACACTGTAGTCATATTTTCAGGGCTCTTTTCAAAGGCCGTGAAAATTAATAAATACGTAGCAATGGTGTGTTAGCTGAGGATCGAGAATTAATTTACGTTTAAATGATATATCTTTGCAACATTGTAATAATATTCTCGTGACACTTTTCACGAGTGATTAAAATTGATACGTACATAAGTAGCAGTGATGTGTAACTTGAGAATCACGGAAGAATTGACTATTGGTGCTTGCCGTTGTTTCCTTTTAGAAGGGGACCGTAAATCTGAGCGAGTTGAACTCGTAGGGCCTGGCATAGGTAATAAACTACGCAACTTAACTTCAACTTAAATTGTGCATATTTGTTGCATTATGATAATATTTTGGCGACTTTTTCGAGAGGCCACTACGGTGGTTGCTTCAACGGGATAACCTTGTACGTACGTATGCATATACCATCGAATGATTTCTTTTGGTTATTCACATGCAAATTTTCATTGCAAACTAGCTTAATTATTTTATCCGTAAACAGGAATACATTATTTTACTATAGGGAGGTTGTTTTTTATCAGGGGTGCATTTTCCCATTACGATATACGGAGAATTACGAAAATACGGAGGTACGATATTAAGAGGTTTGTCTATATCGTAACATACAGTTTTGGCGGGACCCAAAAGATATTACGAAATACGGAGGTTTACGATAAACGGAGGTTCACTAGATAGAGGTTTTACTGTAATACTCTTGTTTGCAACTTCCAATTGCTGAGAACGTGTAGTATCTTCTATATAAAGAACTGTGTTCTGGTCATCTTAACCCATTCACTAAGAAAAGATAAACTCCTCGTACCTGATGATTGCCAAAATTTGTAGTAAATATTGATCAATAAAACACTGATTAATAATATAAATCACATATGCTGATTTGGAGGTGAGAGAATGGAACAATGATACAATTATTAAATTAGCAGTATAACAGACAAAACCTTTATATGTTAACAACATAATTTCATAGCTGTTTCATTATTCTTATATTTTATTTGGCAATGTATTAATCTTAAGTAATTTTGCTTGCATAAAGAGAGGGAGTTTAATATAATAGGAGAAACTTAAAAGTAATTGCCCCTGAAATAAAAGATATAAATTTTCTAACCATCAATATTAAACTTTCTGATAATGCAAACTCACTTCCATCTGCTGCTCGGATAATCTTCACTTCTGTAGATTCTTTCATAGTTTCCTTTGAATCTGAAGTCATCTTGCTTTTTGTTAACAAAGCTACCTCTTCATCATCTAAGACCTTTCCTCTAACAATCACAGCATATTCGCCTTGCTCAGACTGTTGTATGTTGAATCCCAGAGCAGTTGGATCATTTTCCAATAATTGGTACTCTTCGGTTACCTGAAATTGGGGTATTACTAAACTCATCGTTTTATCAATTAATATTGCAAGTACATGAACTCATAAGAAATGATCAGGATGAAACAGTTATTTAACTTTTTCTGTGCATGTAAGGAACATGCAGAAGTATTTTTGATGATTTATTGAAACAATTAATAAAAATACATCTTGGTTACTTTAGTTAAATTACTTTTATGAATTCATTGCAATAAGAAGCTCTATGTTCAAATTATCTTTCAAGACAGCTGATAATTGTTTTAAGATGGTACCTGAACTTGCACTTTCTTATATGCCTCCTTGATGTGGATAGACTTTGATGAGTCATCAAACCTGTAAGAGACAATGTCACTTATCAAGTGAATTTTTACATAATTCATTAGAGATGTCTTCTTTAAACAAGAAATCACTGTGATCACAAAACATTTTGAAATACATATCCCTTTACACCTAATTCTAAAACTAAAAACAATTCACAACAATTTTCACAGAAAAACTTAACCGTGAATAAATAGATGCATAATAACTTATGCAAATTTCATATGCATAGCTCAATCACAATAGTGAAAGAGAGAAAAAACATCTCGTGCTATTTTCTGTCTTGCCTCACTTTAGCCTTTTCTAAGTTTAAGTGAACTCTCTTGAAAAATGTCTAATAGCCATCAAGTCATCCATGAGAATTAATTATCACTCACAGCAAAATTATAGGGTGACCAGAAAACTCATTTTTCATCATGGTTTCCCCAATATTCTGAAAATGTTCATAATAATGATGTTACAGATTGACTATTTCAGAATTTTTGCATAAACTGAAGTGATGAAGTTGATGAACCATCTTTTGCCCGACTATAGCTATGTGGAAGGTACCGATGACTATCAGACTGTACAGGCTACTGTAAGTACATTAAATCTGGTTTGGTTTCGATTATTCATGAAAGGTTCTTGTGTAAACAGATTTAGCATTTGTGACATATGGACTATTCACAGATTTATGCCACAGCCTCATGCATAAGTTGTTGTTTTCAATATGTAAGCAATGGAATTGTTTTATTTTCTCGTGCAATTCATGTGCATATTTTCTTGACTCTGCATACATTTTTTATGTGAACATGGTCATATTTTCAGGCAGGCTTTATATTTTTGTTGCAGATAAAAGCTTTTAGGATGTTACTTTATATATCAGTTGACTATATAATGAATATGATTTTCATGGAGAGGGATTTTCTTAGCTTTATATACTTCAGGCTTTGAGTAACTTCATTTGTTCACAGACTCAAATGCATTGGATATGTATCAGAGTTGTGTATTGCAAGAATCAGCCGTACCTCACCATAGCATCAAAGCAGTTTTATGTAAGTGTAGTTTCTCTCTAATAATTATCCTAATTAACTAATGTTATATTTTTTATTTTTTAGTTGTAAAAACGAATTGCACTTTTTATGTGTTTGTTATTATCGACAATGGACCCATACCCAACACTTTACCCTTAAGTTTGGTGATTTCCATGAATGTTGAGGGCATTCTATAGTCCGATTTTGAAAATTTATTAATGGGAATTAATTTTACCAAAATATATTTGTGTATCAAGGCCATTATTAGAAAGCTTTAAATTGTTTAACGTATAAGTTTAAAATAATTTAAAATAAAATTCTAGGGGACGACACAAATTTCTGGTTTAATAAATAGTGGCATTATTTTAAATGGTTTCATATCCAATCTCACCTCCTCCAGGCCTTCCCCATTGATCCACCAGACCTTCATCTGTCCAGTTTATTTTTACATCTGGTCACCCTATACAAGCATATTTTACTTTTGTTTATCAAATAATTTAATTTTCAATAAATTATGATATTATGCTTTAAAATGCGGAAATTTTTATTAAGGCCAAGTACGGTATATAAACTAGATATATTTTATAGGTTACAAGTTTAGAGTTGGCAAAATCTACACTACATAAAAAAATTTTGAAAAGCATGCTGCAAAATTTTTATAGACAGAGGGTCCCTGCTTAACGTCGTCCCACTTAATGTCATATCACTTTAACGTCCAAAATTTATCGAGGAACATTTTTTCTTAATGTCTAAATGATTCACCTTAATGTCCGTCCTGTTGCATCTTTGCAACGTTTGTCCTCCGACTGGGTGCAAAACTCGTATTCAGTAACATAAAGTCACATCATTAAATCATTTAAAAGTTAGTCTAGATAATTATTAAAAGGTGATCTAAAAATTAGAAGTAATGGTAAGGCAAGATGATTATGTGTTATATAACATGTTTCTTTTACAATGCATATGTGTTGAAGTGTTTCAAAAATGCTGTACTTCGTATGGGAAGGACGTAAAACCTAACCCTACCTTACCCATTTATCCTTATGGGAGAAAATACCTCGCTTAATGTCTTTTCGCTTAACATTCAATTTTTCTGGAACATAACTAAGATGTTAAGCAGGGACCCCCTGTAGTTGCATATGTTAAGAATTATTCTTATGGTGCATTTTAAAAATTTAACGAGGAATAGTATGTTCTCGTAAAATTTGGAAAACAACAGGTTTTTTGAAACATAAAAAAATATAGTTTAAATGTATTGTATTGTGAAGCTCAAAGTCTATAAAAACTACCAATTTATTAATACCTGTTAATGAATGTTAAATATGAAATATCCTAGTAATTTTATAATATTGCATAATAGTGTAACCAAAATCTATACATCTGATACAGAAAATGTGTCACAAGAGCTACTAGTGAACATAATAAATATTTATTTGCTTCTAATAAGAAATTATACCAAAAATGTATAATGGCTTATTAAAATGTATGAGACTTTATAATTTTAGCATTCTTAAATAAATAATATTTAAATTCCTTTTCAAACTAATCTTAGTTATTATAAAACCTTAGGTTAGTTTTTTAATTTGACAATATTTATCATTTACTCATCATCTTTTTTTAGGTTAATTTTTAGTACATTGTTAATTATGAACATTCAGAAATTTGGACAAAATGTTTGACATAACTGTAATTTGATGTTTAGGACTACCAATGCTATGGGACTTCGATATCCTGTCATGGGGCCATCGTTTTTGGGTGGAGTTCATTACCAGACAAGACAGGTTTCAAGCTAACTCCACCCAAGAACAATGGACTCCACATGGGAATTTCATGTCATGTAGAATTGAGAGAGCATCTAATCTGTGTTGTGAGCAGAAGTTATATCATTCCCGAGAATCTCTGCAGAAAAAATATTTAACATCATGATATACTTGCTCTTTAGGCACCTATAAAATGATTGACTTACCCTTATGCATTGAATTATTTAACTTTATGATATACTTGATCTTTTGACAAACTAGCTCCTTCATTCCAATTGACATTGTCTCACATACTCTTTTTGGACTTATTCATTTAGACTTGCTCTAATGTCACTTTCTTTTGTAATTAAAACATGCTTAAACAGATAATCAGTCATGTCTGCCATTTCACCAGTCTGATCCCTTCTTAGGTTTACCTTAGGTTAACTCTTGATTGGAGAAAAATTAGAGAGACTTAAAAAACTTCGATCAACCAATATTATGTGAACTGATGTTAGTCTGGTAAACCATTATCATGGTTAATTACAATCCTTCAAGATATTTCTGTAGTGAAACAATCCCTCAAACAAAATAGTATGTGCATGTAAACCAGGGTGTGTCTATCGTAGAGTTAGTGTTCTTTCTTTTTTTCTCTCTGACCTTTGCGTAGTCAGCAATTCCTCTAGTTAATTCAGCACCATAGATTGATAATTCATCATCTCATCAATGTTAATTAATTCCTAATCTACCTAAGCAAATACTCTGTTATGGGGACATTTAAACCCTTTAAATACTTCCTGTCATTTAGTAAATCTCACATCCAGAAATGTTGATCAACTAATTACTTAATATGAATGTAATATGTGGGATTCTTTCTTAACATTCTGCTAATTATGTACTTGATCAAAGTAATCCATTCAGTTGGGATATTATGATATTTCATTTAGGGCATATTTTCTCATACATTTGATATTGACATCATCTGCAGAAAAATATTTTCTCTGATCATTTTATGATCATGAAATTTTGTAATAGCAAGATTTTTTGCATTATCAAATATCTAAAGTGTATTCTATAAATGGAAATATTGTAGATTTTTTGTAATAAATATGAAATTACCACTGATTTTCATTCTGTAACATGCTAACCATCTCCTTGGATTCCTCTATAGCTGACTTTGCAGCATCTATTGTAGTCTGTACTGCTTCACCCATCTCACCGTCACACCTCTGGGACTATGACTGAAAATGCAAAAATCATGCTAAATGGTCTTAATTTAATAGTTTATTCCTGCAATTTGCATAGGTGATGGAAAAACAATTATAAAAATGCTAGCAAAAATAGGTACAGTTAACACATGCCACAAATAATCAGAACAAAACATGAAGATACAACTAATATGCTGCATGTTAGAACAATTACACAGGGAAATATAAAAGAGAACACATGCAAAGAATGTTTGAAAGATTCAAAAGATTCCAAATTATATTTTTTAAACTTTTCATTCATAAGGTTTGCTTTAAGTTATATTCAACTGATGTTCAATATACTCCTTTGGCTAATAAATAGTCATTTTAGGTCAAAATCAGCCATACTCTGTGGTAATTCATTCATTATTCCGGAAGAAATAATCAGTGCATCACCACAAAGTATGGCTGCTCTATATTTGAAATTGAAATTGTTTTCTAAACAAATCTACAACTAAAAGATTTGCTTTGATTATCATTTTAATTCTTGTTTTAAGATTGACTTGATAATTAATTCTCAGAATGATGTTATTGATTCTTCCCAAACTAATCTTTGCTTGTGAGGGATAAAAATCTGTACACTGAAAAGTTGCTAGGCTGTTGCTTTTGCAATTAAACTTGATTTTAACGGTAACATGTTGTGTTATATATTATATTTTTATTCTTGAATTCGTTACAAATTAAATCTATTGTGTTATAAAAAAACATTCCTGACAAGAAGACAGTTAACAAGGATAAGTTAATCACATGCAAACTCAGTATTCTTCACATATTTCACTAAGCTGATGAAAGGAATTTGTCATTATGATATTACTATATTACTGTTGACTGATTTCTTCAAAAGTATCAACCAAGAAAAATGTGTCATTTAGTCATCTTAAAATGTAATGACCAACTTTAAATTTTCAAATATTTGTATAATGGAGGTTTCCTAAATATGCCATATGATTAAAATATTTAATTTGTTCTCATACCATTCATTTCAGAAACTAGATTATATCATTTAAAAAATCTTTTATCCTAAACTAGAATCTTTTAAACTTGCAGCAGAGTAAGTAAAACCGCAAAACTGAAGAATGTTTGATTGCCTTAGAGATAGCAGCCTTGTGACACATTTTTGGCGAGAGGTGGTGGCTAACTTTAATAAATTAGAGCCATTATTAGTGCATTTATATATAATACAGTTAAGGTAAAATGCCAATGAAACTGTTTTGAAATTGATCACCTAAGGAAAACTACCCAGAAATAATAATCTAACACTGATAAAAAAGAATTGTATATAAAATTTCATAGGAAATTTGTTGGTTAATAAGTTGTAACGAAGATGGTAAAATAGTGTGATAATGATTCAAATTATTCATTGGCACATTAAAATTTGTTGGGAATTAAATTTCTAGCTATAAAATACCTATGCTATGTTACAAAAAAAGTATAAATTATTCTATTCTTAAAATTTTCAGCTTGCACAAGTATGTACCAAGGATTGTCCTTTTTTAGCCCACCTGAGAAGACTAAGTTTCAAGTTGTCTCCAGAATCAATTATTGTTCTGCAT
The DNA here is from genome assembly GCA_036926305.1 of Uropetala carovei. Classification (NCBI taxonomy): domain Eukaryota; kingdom Metazoa; phylum Arthropoda; class Insecta; order Odonata; family Petaluridae; genus Uropetala; species Uropetala carovei. The sequence continues at coordinate 1,615,550 of JAXCHB010000089.1, read as the reverse complement.
ATATGGTGGTGGCAAAGGTCAAATATGTTTTCATCATTGATGGCTACAATCATGTCTTCAACCTTAAGGCCTGATTTTTCTGCAATTGTTCCTGCACGAACCTAAGTTCATTAGAATGGAAAAATTACAAAAATGGAATTATCAACTGCACCCTAATTAAGATTAATATGAAATTCACAGGATGCTTCAATTAAACTCAAGCACAACCTTAAGGTATTTATTATTATTTTATTTATTAGATGGCATAACATTTCATTTGTATGCCACATTTGGTGGCACATGAGATGCAAACCAATTTTAAGTGAACATTTTTTAGATGAAAAAGTATATCTTATGGACTAGAAAATAAGACAGTTTGTTTTTGTTAATGTGTATTTAAGTAGAAAGAACATTTTCTGAAAACGTGCTTGTTTCAGGATTATTTAAATTGTAATCTTTATATGGAAATCCTTTTAAGTGTGTGTGATTCTCTATGATACATGTTTTAAAAGGAAACTTTTTAACTTCTCTTTAGAAATTAAATTAAATGAATTTTCGATAAGATTTGTGGTTTTATCCAAAAATAACTTGAGTAGCTATCACTGATGCTTTAGAATATTGTGATGATATTGTCCATAAACTATAAAATATTCTATCTCAATTTGAGCAATGTAGTTATTCCTCCCATTAAGGCTTTTAAGTTTTTCTTCCATTTCCTTTCTAAAAATAAATGTAACTACAGTACAATTATTTGACCAAAATATCCTAGGAATAACGTACATTTTTTAGCCTCCATTCCTTATATCTAATCTAATTAAATGAACAATTGTACAAGGTGTTCTAATCAGAATCTGCAGTCATTTGAGTCCACTGAGGATGTCTACTTTGCAACTGAAGTGCCGTTTAATCATCACAAGTCATACTCATACAGCTTATTTGATGAACAAAATCTTAATCCACTCGTCGACATAATTATATTATTAATTTATTTTGTGGGTGTTCAAAGAGTAGAATTAATTTGAAATAGTGTTGTTAGAAATTCCATATATTAACGAATGTAGTAATTTAAAAATAATAATCATTATTATAGACCGTTTCTGTTAAACCAGCATTTCATCCATTCATGATGATTTCGTTTCCTCTTAGCGCATTTGATTTTAACTTTTCATACCGTTCATCTTGACTAAATGTAATGCCAAGACCACAGAAACATCCATTAGTGTGCAACAAAACGGTAAAAATAAGATGATAGCTTTTTGGATTTTGGTTGCACTAATTTAGAATGACTTTTGTTGATTACTGTAATTTTAATAATTTTAGTAAGCTTCGTTTTTGGTAAACTGAGTGTTTTAGTAATATTAAAGTAAATAATAGGTCATCGGGCTAGAAACGCCTGAATCGATATACTATAGGATTTTGTTGGTAAATTCCTCCTTAGATATGCTCCTCTATAGATAAACTTAAGATTTATAGAAAATTATCCACGAAGTTTTCAAGAGAAATCTATAATTCAAAAGCATTAACGCCAAACTTAACCCTTCTGTAACATAAGCATTCTTTTAGAAAGCATATCGGAGATATTGCGAAATTATTACAATTCGACGACGGTCTTCGATTCAAGTATTCGCCAAAATACGCAAATCAAGGCAAGTGACAGCAGTGTCTAACAAAAGTCCTCGACGACAGTTTTAACAAAAAAACACTTCGAATCATAGCATTTGTAAATAACCTTAAAATATCAAAATTAATGACGTTTCACGTCTGCAAGAAAACATACGAATTTTGCGCGCGAATCGTGTGCAATCCAATACACTCACCTGGCTGATTTCAGGAGGAATATCCAAATCTCGTCCCCCTTTGACTTTAAAACCCCACAGAAGACCCATTCTTTTAGAGAGCGTCATATCCAATTCAGTTATCCCGTCCTTCTCTGACTTGACAACAATATCGAATTTGAACGGTTCTTCTTTTGGCTTAGGAGGCTCTTCTTCGGGTTGAGGTGGTTTTTCTTCGACTTCGGGAGGCGCTTGTTCTTCCTCGGGCTGAGGTCCTTCGCCTTCTTCACCTTCCGTTTTCGAAATTTCGTCGTCGTCTACGTTTTTGGAAAGTTCAATGGCCGTCACCTCGCTAGCTTCGGAAGATCGAACGCCTTCCGCCTCGGATGCAGAATCTCCGCCAGCTTCCGGAGCTGGAATGAAATCCTCTTCGCTTCCTTCGTCATCTTGATATTGGGCTTCTTCACTTTCGTATACGACCCTTTCTTCTCCTTCTTCTTCGAATGAGGCTTCCTCTTCGTAAACCTCTTCGGTTTCCATGGCCACGCCTTCGGACTCGTATATGACCGTCTCTTCCTGCGTAGATGTTTCCACTACTTCTGACGTAGTGACAACACCAGCAGCTATAACTTGTTCCGTGGTAGTGGTCGTTTCGGCGCTGGTCATTTCGGTAGTAATCATTTCTTCTTCGTATTGGGGAATTTCAATTATGTCCTCTTCCGGCATGTATATCTCACCTTCTTCCGGCATGGTGATAGTGGCATCATCGGGGTTGAACTCTACGTCTTCGTCCGGGGATTGAACGGCATTATCGTCTTCTTGTGCATCCATCTGACGAGATTTATGATCCAAAGAGAAGTGACGGGAAAGATTTCTTGAAAATATTTCATACTTTTAATACATACATACATTCTCCACCTCGAAAGTTTTGCTTCGTCATATGAGATGGCGATTTCAGTTGTTGGTTTGATTAGCGTGGAATATATCCCAACTATTTCATGGATTATCTTTAAAAAATTTTGGAAGAGGATCTTATTTTTTAAAAAAATAACGAAGTTCGTTAAAAATGTAAGAATTGAGAACTTTTAAATGTAAAATGAACGAGTGGGAGTATTATCTCAGTGGTGTGTTCTAATACCATCCTAGAAATGGACGCCAGGATGCACGTTCTCGTTAATGTAATCGAGGCAATTTTGATACGACGTCTAGTTTGTTCGTCAGCAAATGATATTTTAATTAAATAAAATAAAATAAAAACAGTTTGAAGTGATCATCGTAACGAGCGTTTTTAGAGCATATGGATCATCCACTTTTGAAATCCCTACCTTCGCTTCTTTGAATTATCACGTATCTTCGATTTATGATTAATATTTATCATCAAAGCGTTTTTTTTACGTCCCCCATATATCACTGTTCAGATTTATGGCGAGAATTGTGATTGGGAATCTATAGAATTTTTTTATAAGCTGATTGGTGTCTTTGAGAAAGGTTGTAACAATTCATGACCGTGTAATATTCCATTTTACCATTTAGTTAAGAGAAATTGCTTTTAGACAATTCAAAATAGCTTACATAATCTCAACGATTTCATTTTAAAGGTTACATTTATCCTTCTATATAGGTAGAATCAAAACTGATCATTTTGCGCAGTGTACTCGTAAATTTAACTATGTTATTGCAACAATTGAAAACGCCATTTCATGATCGTAATTGCAGCGAGATTTAGCGGGTTTAATTGGGTGTACCAACGGAAAATCCAAAATATGGAATCAAATATCGATTTAAAGGAAAATAATTCCACAAGGTAATTGACTCACTATTTTTGTTGTACCAATTAGAATAAACATAGTTACGACAATAATTTTTCGTCATGTCTGTTTTCCTTTTAACTTTTGCACCATAAAATTCATTTTCTGAAAGCGCAAAGTTGAAAAGTAGTAGTAAACGATAAAAACAGTCATCATTTGAAGGAAACTTTTAAAATTGATTCAAAACTACGGTGTATAAAACCAACGAGAGATTAATTAATTTTTTTGAACCTTCACATATGTCGAATTACTTTTTTATTCTGTAAATAACTGTCAAAATACATTCCAAATAGATATTTTGCATATTTATTTACGGAATAACAAACAAATATATTTGAATACTTATTTCGCGAGCATTTGTAATTACATACTGTTTTAAAACGTAGCAAAGAAAGTTCTGGGCGATTATATTGGCCCGTCTTCCCATACGTCAGGCAGTTACGAGGGACTTCTATTAGGCATTTACTCATTTAAATTATTGCACAATAGTGAGATTTCTTCCTAGCAATTACAGTAAAAAACGAACTCGATCATTGATTACTTGTCGTTGTAAACAAAACGTTTATATATGATAATTAGAAAAATATAAATCTATTGGCTCGTCATAAATAGGTATAGCCATTTTTCGATTTTTATAACATATCACTGAAGCAGCATTCTATTTATAATGACATTAATTTTATGGTAAAAAAATTCTGTGTAAAAAGTTCTGAGTCGTCTTATTGTTAGTAACATAAACAGGTGCATTTCCTCTTTAAAAGCGATTTTAAAAATTATGGTAGATGGTGATTTTTACCACGAAAATTTCGAGCGAAAGAACCGCGTTTTTTTCCGTTCCTTTAGCATCAAAGAAAAACATAAAAGTTTAGAACATTTTCACCAGAAAACAATATGGTCGCCAACCTTCGCACTTCATCATACACGCTGTATTCTACCTGGACTCCGCGTTTTTTTCTTTTTCGATGGTACACCCACTTAAACCCGCGTCGAATCACTTCTTTCGGGAGAAAAAAGACCTTACTGATCGTCCTTTACCATTGTATGTAGGTACTTTAAAAACCGCACCGACTCCGAAGGCCGAAGAGCACGATTTCACTTAGGCACAAGGCGTCGCACTGATTTTCAAATCACCTTATTGAACCACAGTTCAATCCCTTACTGGCACCCGGAAGACAGGCGAAGAACGCGACGTCCGGAGCGATCCAGAACAAATGCGGCAGCGCGACGGAGGAGATAAAAGTGGGCGAGGGGGGTGGGAAGAGATGCAAAAGGGGGACAAGTTGGATGGGAACATTGTGAAGGAAGAAAGAGAGAATAATGGGATGCTAAAGAGCTGATCGTAACACCACTTGGGAATTTGCCCGCGAATACCCTCAAGAATGCGATAGTCAACAAATTAAGTTGCATAATGAACTTTAAGAGATTTGAGCAATCGCGTAACGGTCGTTTCGCCGCGGCATCTCTCCGGAGATGGAATTATGGGCGGCTTTTCTTTGAGGCGTTCGGAGAATATACATGCGTGCGCGGAAAGCGAGCTGGAATAATTGACCAAGTGTCGACTAAACGTAATGGTGATGCTTTCGCTGAAAACATTAATCAGTCGGCGAACCTCAAGATTTCCGATGTATCTTAATCATATCATTATAAGATAAATTGGGTCGCTTTCAATAAAAATAATAATGAATCATGAGTTAGTGTGTAGAATAATTATATTAATAATAAGATTTGCCTTTCAACAATCTGATGATATCATATGTCTGTTGTGCCCACTAACAAATATTTAGTGGTTTAATCAGTGTTTGATGGAAAGTGATAATTATATTTAAATTTCATATAGTCGGATGCGAAAACACCTGGATACTTTTTTGTAAATCCTTTCTTTCTCTTGGAGTTGTCAACTGTGAATATATGATTATTATTAGCCATTGATATAAAATTAGTTTCGTGTGCATATCATCAATTTAATTTTAAATTATAAAGGGTTGCGTTATCGCTGCTTTTACCGGTTTTCGTGGTTGTTTTTATTTGGGCAGTGACGATAAAATGAATGCAATGACAAATTAGCCCCACAGACCTATAAAAGCTCTCGTAAACAAGCACTTTAACTATATCCTCCGAAGAGAGACTACATAACCTAATGGTCTCCTGGTGGATTGGACGTTAGCCATTGACTTTTGCTATGCAGGAGCAGTGAGTGACATTGCACCCGCCGTGGTCGCCCACGAGGGAGCATACTATGCTCGAGCTTACGTCCCTTCAGGAAATTCGTCACCTGCTAATTATATAACCTCGTCCACCTCCTAGCCCGGATTAATACATTTCACCCCTTGTTAGGGTTAAAAAAAATTGCACTGCATCTCGCTAAGGTCCCGGTTTATCGGTGTTTCGTGGAATTCAGTGAAGCCGATGAACAATTAATTTCGGACATTACAGCGAAATTTTGAATTGTAATATTTGGAGATTCGCAAGGAAATAGAGATATATAAACGATGGTACAAATAAAAACGCACACAGAGAGAACAGCGATTTTTTTAAATTGGCCAAATCGATCAAATAAAGAGACAAAAAAACCTAAACAGCACTGTGAAGTCTTGGTCCCTGGCGCGGAGTAATTTCTCGCAGACCTAAGAATTATCCTTCTTTCCATTTTTAGGATTAAATTTTGTGATTGAGAGAGTGAGTGTTCCTAAGAAGTCCCTGTCGCTGTGGAAAGACATACTAAATCCTAGATACGAGGGCGACTTTGATAACTATCTTGTAAACCTTTTAAGTCCGTATTTCTAATTTTATTTTTATGTTAAAGGCTTTTAATTTTTTTCCCTTCCATTTATGTAAGGTGTTTTTATTTGTACTATTCCTTACTACCTCTTCCTCCACCTTCTTATACTTCACTCTCTAAATGTTGTAAATTGCAATTAAGAACGAATTCTTTTCTACATTCAAAGACGGTCTAGCTAACTAAAATAATTGCATGGCAAACACACGAGTGCTGAATGGGAAATGGAAAAATAATCGTGGCCTAGGAAATTAGGGTAATATAATATCGTGCGGCTTTAAATTAACACAGATTTAAAATATCATAGTGCTACAGGAAAAAGATAAACGTAAAATATGATATATTCTCAATCGCAAACAGTTCTAAGAAATATATGTAATTGCTTTATTTTAGCGGATGGCACAGTGACCAGTATCACGTTGTCACATATCAATACAATCGCCACCAATTCTGCACATTGTCACTTTACATTAAATATCGCGATAATGTCCCATTTTTAACGAGACAAATTTGTAATTTTTAAAGGGTTATTTTATTAAATAATAATAATGATAAATATAATAGAAGAAAGCGATGTATAAGAATTAATTACTCTTGCAGTCACGAACGGTAGGTTTTATCCTCCTCAATTCAATAAACCGAAACAAAAGTTGAATCTTAAATTAAGATTCATTTCTCTCGTTTCGAGAGGCTGTGAAGGGGACTGTACCTCTTCTTTACGACTATCTTAAATCTCATTGGATGTCTATTTAGAAGACGTATTATCGTCTCCCTCTACAATCTTTATGACAAAATGGACAAGCGCCTATTCTTATCATTGGCCCCTCGCCGTTGTTTGCGAATGATGCCAAGAGGAATGATGTACGACGGGGTCTTCCTGAATAATTTCTTTGTTAATTGAATCATTAACCATAACAAACATGAAATATTTACCGAAGAATTACATACTTAATTCACACAAAAGATCATAATTTATGAGTAAAAAAGCTCAAAATTTTGACTTTCAATTTTGCACGTATTAGCCCAAAATTTATCGATGGTAGATTCAAAACGCTATTAAGGTACATCCATCATTCCTTAGTTAATTGGTTATGAAAATTGTGGTTTGTTATCCATACGATAAATTTTTATATTCGCAACCAATATCATCACTAAAACACCAATCAGCAGAGGACGGTGTTCTCTAATTTTGTAAATAAAAAATTAGTTGAATTCATTACATGACAGGCTGTATGTATACACACACAAATACATATATATGCACATTTATATATACATGAATATATTTTCCCGCCATTTATAAAAAATCGGTACAACATACATTGTACAAACTTTCTCATATACTAATGCGTCTTTTGAAAAATATGAACTATGTAGAATCGTTATAAATATCAACTTATATAACTATACGAAATTTGATGAAAATCGTATAGCCTTTTTTAAAAAATCCAATTGTTATTAAAGTTGTCCAAGAATAAACTAGCCTCATATTCATTCTTTGAGAAATATGAACTATGTGGTATCATTGCAGACGTAAACTTAAGTAAATGTACGAAATTTGATCAAAATCTTTGGAACCGTTTTTGAGAAAATCGAATTGTTGTTAAAAATGCCTAGAATAAACTGCCCTTATTGTGAAATGTCAACCATTTCTTCATAGCTTCTACTCTGTATGATAAAATGCCTAAGTACGAAATTTCATTATTTTTTGATCTACCGTTTAGGCTCTAGAGCTGCGAACAGACAGACGGCATTGTGAAAACCACTTTTTCGGACTCAGTTACACCTAAAACGTATATTTCCATCAAAATCTCGAGGTCGAATTTTTTCGCGATAAGAATACTTGGTCAATATACTTCGTATATGAGAAAGTAAAGTGAATTCACTTCATTCGTTTCTCACATTTTAGCGAATACAACGACAAAAAGTTGCATTAATTTTCTGCCGAATCAAACCATTTTATATTGGCTACCCGAGCCGATTTGCTTTGTTTTCAACGGAGCGCCCGACAAAGCCAACGTCACGGACTGGATCTTTTTAATGCCAAGACCCCGACGGATTGATTTGGTAACCGTCGTTAGCAACGCTCTAATTTCTCGCGGCGCGATCGAACTCGTATTGCTTTCGATTCCGGTCTTTAAAGAGATCGAGATTGAGCGGTAAGAGACTAATTGGTGCGTTTCTTTCACTCCCTTTAAGCCTGGCAGGAGGACAGTCCCCCTCGATATTAAGACCGAAACTGGCGAAAGGTGACGCGAGGTGAGGATTGCACAAAAACGGCGTCATTGTCCTCGAGTCGGATTCGAACCGGCGGACACGTGGTCACGAGCCCGTTGGGGGAGCAAAGACGGAGAGGAAAGACGGGAAGGAAAGAGGGTCGCGGAGGATTTGAAGAAGTAGAAAGGGGAGGTATTCGGGAGGTAAGAAATGGCTTTCGAATGAGAGGAAGGGAGGGAGGGAGGAAGAGAAGGGAGTCGAGGAATGAAGGAGCAAAGAGGAAGGGAAGGCGAGGAATGGGGGTAGGAGGAGGGAGGGAAAGGAAGGTATCCCGCTCAGTCCCTACCACAATACCGATCGCATGAGCTGGGGACCGTTTCTCCTGACTCCTTGCCACACGTATCTCATCTCGGTTTGTGTTCAGCCGTCCTTGCTCAACTTTTATCGCCAAGCACTGTATGCGCACCATACATGATCAAATAGCCATGGAGGACGTCGTGACACGTACAGTGGCAGTCGATTTTAAATAAAAACAAACACGAAGTCGCCTTTTAATACAGTGACGTATTTGTGTGAAAATTAAAACGCCCGAGTACAAAATTTAAGATGACGAAATCTTCGTTACATGTTACAACACTTTTAAATCTTCGATTAAAAAAAACTATGATAGAACAAAGGTGTGCATTTTCTTTCAAATTTCGTGTGATCTTCGAATTTCTGTAACCTAAGGTTTGAACCATTGTGTCAACCCTAATTTGATCAGATAATTGATTTGCATTAGTGCAAAATGCCATATACTAAGCAATGCGCTTTCACTTTTTGTTTGCTCACAGCACAGTTAATGTTTTTTTGTATCCTGATTCGTCTAAAATGAGGAAAATAATGACGCAAATATTTATTTTTCCAAACTCTTCTTCTATGAGTAACTAATACCTTTAGCATTACGTTGTCCTTGTAATATCAGTTGGTTAAAAAAATATCACACTTATGATCCCACGGTAATATTTACATTTTTTATTTTCACAAACTGAAACATAGTACTGAACTATATCGAATGGTAAGCAATATAAATGTGTTAGTTGGTTTTGAAATTAAAACTAAATTATTGTTTGTAATTAATGCTATTAAACAGTTGCGATATTTACACAGTCATTAGCTTGACCCAAAGTTAGGTTTATTACATATGAATATGTCTTCATAACGAAAAATTTATCATAACTTCAAGCGCGAATAACATTTTCAGAATCTTAAGTGCTTCTTCATAAATATCAAACCAATCAGTTATCACCTGAAGCGTCTTGTCTTAGAAATACGAGTATGCATAAACGTACTCGTTCGCTACCTAGAGGCAGCTTAAGAAACTACGTGAAGCAACAGATAACTCAAATGAATGTATAAATGTGAAAGTAAAAATAGCAGTTCTTTAACTTTCAAAAGCTAATGTTCCACTTTGAAAACATACATTACCAAATTAAATTGTTATCATTGATCATAATTTCTAAAGTCATAGCATCTTACATGCGGCTGTTTTAAACGTATATTTTCGCCCATTCTCGCTTTCTTTCGGTCTGATGAATGAGATAGAGGCTTCCAGGTTTTTATTAATATAAAGCTACGTTAATAATATTTTATTTTCCTATATACTAATATTCGCTGTCAATCAAATCAGTCTGCGGCCATTTTGTTCAACGTTTAAAATAGTTCAAAACAAGCAAAGAATGGAATTTACTCTAGATTATTATTGCTGCTTTATTCCATTTCACTGTATTTAACATATAAAGTAATAATAAACTTTCGGTTTGAGTATAATTTGTTTTACGTGCACATTCAAGGAGTGTTCATGTATCTGCAATAAATTTTCTGTTATTGAAACCGTCGCCTCTAACTTCGCAACTGCGGAGAAGCGGTAGTGGAGTCCCTTAGATCAGCAATCGTAACTAAAACGATAGGAATGAGTTACGTATGAAAAACAAACAGTTATTTTAACGTAGAGGGACATATTTTAGGGTTATGGCTTAGTATTGTCGCTTCTCGATTGAAAATAATAAATAGCTAAAAATTCACGACTGAAATATACAAACCTGCTCGCATATATTAAACATTTAGATTTTCAACGGTCCATCAAAATTGGTGGTCTAATTGGTGAACTATTTGGCTTCAATAACCCTAATAAAGTTGGAACCACAAGTTATTTTCGATTGGATTTCAGCCATAAGGCGAGCTCTATAATTCTCTAATGAAAACAGTGTGATTGCCGCATCCAAATCGCAGTGCGTGAACATGTACACAATTGTAATTTTTCATGTCAAAGCGCAACTCTTAAGTTAAACGCAGACAGAAAATCAAAGTCAATCCGACGCATTTTAGTTATTTTTATCTCGTGTTAAGTGTTAAGAGCTGGTTGTAGTTGAAAATTAAGAACTGTTTTAATTACTTTAACAAGCAACCTCTCATGGGATATGCGCATACGAAGTATATGCGGGAAGGCTAAACAGAAACTAACATTCATCAAACGCATAGTAGGTAAAAGTGAGGAAAAAGTCAAAGAGACATGTTACTTCTCGTTAGTAAGACCGCTATTAGAGTACGCGTCGAGCATATGGGATCCGTTCGAGAAAGGATCAATCGCAGAGTTAGAAAGAGTGCAGCGAAAAGCCGCTGAGCGCCAATCACGCTTTAGGTTAAAACTTCTTGAAAGATTTAGAAAGCATATATTCTCCAGCGACGTCGAAGAAATAATAAGAGCGCCAACTTATATTGGTAGAATGGACCATCCTCGTAAAATAAGAGAGATAGCCTGTAGGACTGAGAGGTACAAAGGCTCGTTTTTTCCTAGAACGATAGCTGAGCAGAACAGAAGTTACGATAAGAAATCAGCCGACGTAGAGTGATACTATTCATTATTATGCGCTTTCCCTTGGTGCTATTGCACCCCCTGCCACACACCATTGCGGCGGTTTGCAGGATGAACTGTAGATATAGATATAGATAATTAGAGTGAAAATGTAGCTGGAATAATCCTTCAAGCTTATAGCTTCTACAATCCGAATAAAACTTTAAAAATATAACGCCAACATTTTTTAAATATCCGCTTTTGTTGTGTGTAACTCCGTTTTCGAAATTTCTTATTTCACGAAAGTGATATACTATTAAGAGGCTTCTATTAAATACTTATCTCATGAAATTGAAAAGAGGAATTTTGCTTTTTTAATTAAAAAACACAAAATTGATGTGATGTTCAACAACGGCAAAGTTATCCATATGCATAGTAATTTTTGCTTTGTTGCTAGGGGCAACGGACAACCCAACACACATCTGTATCGCGCGGTTTGCGGATTTTCAGGGGAAACCTATGCTTTTTTTGTTTCGTCCACATCGAAAAATAAAGGAAGACACTCCAGTTTTAAACAAAGTGATTTGCTGTAAGCTACTATGGGAAAGAGTAGGCAGCGGCGATTATTTTTTTAACACTAAACCATCCATTGCCTTACAAAGCTTTCGAAAGTAAGGCGCGCGGTTTGATACTGCCTCAAGTTGAGTCAGAAACGGATGAAGGTTTATAGTGGGTAGATCAAAGGGATACCGGATTAAAAATAAACATGACACACGCGTATTGACTTGTCTTTGAATGATATTGAAGAGAGAATGCAGAACAGTTAATTACTTACGAGGAAACAAACTGGATCGAATGCTGACCGGAGAAAATATGAATATCCCAAACGTTTTCACATAAAGCAGCTAGCCTTCAGCACTGAAAACAAAGCCTTAAAGTAGAGCACAGTTCTCGCCGCGGTTATTGGGAAACAAAAACTTAATTTTCGATGGAAAATATGTCACTGAATTCGCATAGGAGCTATAACTGATGAAATAACACGTTTTCTTCTAACGAGGCTTCAGTCTGTCTTCTTCACACTTCAGCTGCTCTTTGTTCAAGAACGAAAGGATAACAGATATTAAAATTTCTACGCATAATATAGGTGAAATAAGTTTCACAACACTAATCATCTTTCTTGGTTGATTAATGAGTTATAAAGTAAATTAGAGTATAACAAGCAAAACAAATGCATGCACTAATTTTACAGTAAAACAATATAAGTGATAGAGAGGTAGTTATGTACATATATATATATATAACAAATATAATTTATGATTTAGAAGTGACTTAAAAGATACCGGCCATCACTTCATCAGAAAAATCGAAATCGCGTCTTCTAAATATTTAAGAAATAAAAACCAACAAGAAATCCAAATCCCATAATGTAATTATTATTAAATAAATAAATACTATCAATTTAAATCCCTTGTTGATATTAATTGGTGAGTATTAAATCACCAGTGTCATCATTACATTAATTCTGCAGGCCTGATTTTTATTTTAATGGAATATACTATTTTATTAATTTTAATACCATGAAAAACTCGTTAGAGTCGACCTTAAAAATTTTTAATAATGACTTCTGTTCGGTTGGCAAAAAGTAAAATTGATTCGAATATCGAAGCGGTAACCCGCGATAATTCGAAATTTTCAAAAGCGGCAAAGCAACAATTATTTACTGTAACACAATCAAGTACGAGTTTAGCCATTGGAAAAAATCATATAGATATTAAAATCAATTAATAACGAACTTGGAAGGTATTTCTAAAATGCTCTCACAATAATGAAATTAAATTTCGGATCTCATTATTTTGAGGGTCCAATAAATGTGGCACATAAAGACAAGTGAATTGGATACAATACTTAAATAAAATCGTACTTAAATATTAACGTTCATTTATTGTTTTAAAATCACCTGCGTTTGCAGCTAAACAATTTTAAATACGCGACTGTATTAATTTCCGTGAAATTGAATATTTTTCCGATCGATCTCAACTTTTACTCATATTATCGACATACATAAAAAAATTACCTCAGTTGACCCTAGGTTTCAATACGAAAAATCCCGATCGGCTGGTATCTTTTCAGTCAACACCGTAACTCTGGGACACACCATTATAAAAAAATTCCATAAACGAGAGGAAAACCACACAAGAATTTTTTGTCACTCACAGAAGCAGCAGTCGTTCGTTTAAATACAGGGGCCCGTTTACGTCCACACTCAATCCCTTTGGATCGACTAGTGGATCTTATGTCCTCTTCACGCACCGGGATAAATCGGAATGATCATGAGTCACACACTTCAACACCTACTCCTTAAGCCGGCCTACATCATGAGGTAGGAAGAAGGGGAGGCGTCAAAAGCCCTCTTCTCTCAATCTCCTCCTACCCTCCCCCCTCCCCCTCCTCCCCTATTCAACCCCATCCATCTTTCTCCCCACTCTAGAAAAACCGCCCTTGTGTATCCACCTCTCCATCTATTAAAGGCCACGAGGTCGGCTTTGCTCCAATGGCTAAAGGATTCCCCCAAAGAAGGCAGTCACCAATTCTATTGGGCTTTCAGAGGAGCAAGTTGTTGTCCTTAATGGCTTCCCCCCCCCCCCCCCCCCCCCCCCCGCGTTCTCCGGAAGACAAAAATTCCCCACGTGGTCTGCGCTTTGAGGATTTTTTAACTCCTTAGCTTATCCCTTTTGGTGGACGGAAGAGGACGTTCCCAAATTGATCCGTTTTTCTTTTATTTTCTCTCGAATTAAAAATCTTCGCTCGGTGTTTTCCCCTTGACCTTCACGCTCGACCACTTCACGCCTAAAGGAATGCGTAGGGGTTTATTTCAGCGACGGCTCGTTATGTATTCTTATTGGATAGTTCGGATGCTTCGTACGTAACTTAATTTGAAGCGGGCGTGCTCTAGAGTACATGTGGTTTTAATTTTAAAACGACCAGACGGAACGCTATGGATTTATTTTTTTTATAATGAAAGACGAGTATGCGTAACCTATTCTAAATAAAACGATTTTAACCCACTGTCAAAATCTCTTTTTGGTATAGATACCGAATAAAATATCAATTAAAATCTAGCATTTCTTTATTTGCGATTATATTTTACGTTATTCATTTCCAGTCGAAAAATTACTGTTAAGGTAAAAAATTTTAATAGTCGTTGTTGAATTCATAGAGTTATTGCAGCCAATACGCTAAATTAAATAAGCTTATATTTCAGCGACTAGAGTAGCATTAGTTGGCAATTAATTTTTGGTAATACGTGGAATGCGTAAATCCATGACATTCACGGTAAAATGACAATATGTCTCAAGTTACTTTGATTATTATCTTGATAGTATTTTCACAAATTAAATGAAAAGTAGAAAGGTTTATTTTGTCGAGATTGCCGGAGCAAATATTTGTTTTTGGTCTGTTTCGGATACAATTATTAATATATTATGGTTACAATCTTTAAACGAAAATTACAGTGATTTATTATAAATGAAAATTTCTAGAACATTATACTCTTAATCATAATATTGATCTCGACAGCGATTCGCCCAAACTGTAATTTCCTATGCAATTTCAATTAATCATCGTTCGGCTTAAGCGGGAGTGAACTCGGCAACGGTCCAAATAGTAAAATCAGAACGGTTGCTAATCGCATGATTTCTTTCTCGGAATTGCATCGTAAACATTTCCGTTAGTGTCAAGAGGGGGAGGAAACCAGGCCTCTTTACTATTTCCCTCATTCATAAAGAGTCACACGTTCCCAGAAGACACGAAGGAGATTTGTGTGTCCCCTGGTGTGGGCGTATAGAACCGTCGTTCAACCGAACCAAACTTAGACAATTGCTAAGCATGGCTCGGCTGAACCTGTTGATATTTTTACGACGGTGAAACAGCTGGCATTGTTTAGCAATTGGACTTTTTTTTACGATTACGAAACGTCTCGTGACAGAGTTTCCCAATAATCCCGACGGAATCGATTGCTGTTTCATTAAAATGAGAAATTTTCGGAGAATAAAAATCGTCATCGCTTTTGGACTAATACTATAAACATTTCTGAGTAATCTGCGAATGAACAAGACTGGGTATATGAGGAACATGTGACATCCCTTGTCCTTATGATGACAAACTGTGAAACTGCTAAAGCTTTTCTCCCTAATGACCTACTATTTATTTACGTCTCTTGCGTTGTTTGACACGAGACCTCCCAACTTTTTGTTGCCGTTATTAGACACAGGTATTTTTTACGAGAATTTATACAAACTAAAAACGCATATTTTGACAAAAATTGCTGGCGCTATTAAAATAAAATATGACTACACCTTCATTCCTGGTCTCTGCTGCGCCATTTCTCTATCTAGTGACGTGCTTTAAAATTAGCCCATAGTAAACGGCAATCTGATTGGTCATCGAAGTCTAATTAAGATGAATGAAAGCGTTTGAGCGTATATATTTATAGCACTTTTCATCGTCGCTTCAGCAGCGTGAAACGTAAGATCCATACGTCAGCTATAAAACTCATTCTCTTTGTAAGAGCGAATTTTTAAAAGAAAATAGCACGATTTCGTTGTGTGATCAACATACGAATACACATAAAAACGCACTGTTCGTAGATTAATAAAAGTAAAACATGCAACAAGACATTGTAGTTAGATTTAAACGAACGATTTCACGTTATGCAGTCGGAATAGCCGTCTACTAAGCTTGAGGGAACAAGACCACAATATAATGTAGATATTACAGTTTACGCTAATAACCTATTTCTCGGAATTGATAATTTGTGCATTGTTTTAATGTGCTTAATAATCATATACCTATATACTGTTCGTTGCAGAATTGTTTGCCATGTGATTTTTAAAAAAATTATGATAATAATTAATTTTCATCAACAAAAAATTCCATACACGATAGTTTTCGTTTGTTATGTCTGCTGACACTACGAAACGAATATTTTGTGGAAACTAGCAACATATAGTTGGCCATGGATAACGCAGATACACTTAAAACTCTTTGTCCTCTGTATACTTGAGCCTTTTTACTGTCATGTCAAAAGTTAATCCTTCTTGTAATTGACGGCGTTGCCACACAATTGGGAAGGACACATCAGTGGGCTGGAGTGTAATTCAGGGAATCAGCCCCACTTGTGTGATCCTGAAAATGTTGCGCCTGCGTTATTTGATGCCACGCTGTACCAGGAGCCGCGTTCCGTTGCAAAGGCCATCCTTAGGGCCAAGATTGCTCAGCACCGTGATAATCGTGAAGTAGATGATTAGTACCTAAGTCCTGAGGCTTAAAGTGAGTTAGTATATTCGGTTGGGGTTGATAATGCATTTTTCACCACCACAGTGACATCTGCGCTTGAAGGAACACACTCTGCACCACAAAACTTTGCAGTAACAACATTGTTCTGGTGGCAGAATTTTTCTCACCCTTTGAGATGTCAGTGCAAAGGTACTGTTAAGTTATGTGGAAGAAGTCTTAAGTGTCACTAAAGCTTTGCGTTGTTTGAATTTTGTTTTAATTTAACAACGCCACATTTCCTCAATATTATGGAATTCTGCGATGTCTCGGTTTCAACTATTAATTTTGCCTGGAGAAGCTGCATATTATCTCGTCATCAGGTTCTCGATCGGCCCACAGCATGTGTATTTCGTATTTGTGAATACAGACAGACAGACAAACGACTTTATTAAGGGCGAAATTGAGACTGTAAAGTCCCTTCTTACATTTAACCCTTTGATCAGGTTTGATATAGTATACAAACTAATTAGAAATTTTCACATCTATATTAATTACAAATTTGATTCGTAGAATATAAATAATTATCATAGAACAATGTTAGGTTTGTGGGTTGAAAAAAACTGTGTAATAGCTTTGTTTCGCTCAGAAAAAAAGTCCCATTGCGGAAAAACACCTACGAAGAGGAGGGAGGTGTAAAAAACCGCGAAAAATTCCTAAATAGATACAGAAGAAAACATAGTAAAGAAATAATGAAAAAAGGATTTGAATACCAAAAAAGAAAACGAAAATAATAGCATACGTATGCATACAACACAAAAAAAGACCGACAGGAAGGAAGCATATTCCACCTTGGTAGATCAACCTGGCCATTTCGGCATCAAATCTGAGAAAGTGGTCGCTCTCGACACCAAGTAAAAGCACCGTAATACCCAGAGGAGTAAAGGCTACGAAGAGTCACATCAAGGATTAAAGCTGTAGGTATGCGTAAAGGATGCAAAGTTTCCTAATCTGGCATTTGCGATTTCGTTGATTTTCAGCACAGTTCTGTAAGTCTCTATAGTAATATGAATCTTTCCAAATTTTATTTATCGATTTTTGGCTGCTTGTAATATTTAAAAGGATTGTTTGTTTTATTAAATATTTGAAATTAATGAATGTTTCGTCTTTTAATTTCCGCTGGAATTAGCCAAAGAAGTTCTTGGTATTTACCAAATAACTAATTTCCGTTAATAACTGTTTTTTATAATTTATCGTAACTAATTTTTGTGGCGATTTATGTAAGCAATCGTAAGTTACCAGCTGTGAGTTAATATTCTCCGTCTTTTTTGGCGGCCAATCCTTATTCATTAGTACTTAGTGCAGGTTTTAAAACCAAATGTTTATTTTATTTAAAGCTAAACAAATTAATCTTTTCTCCTTTCGGAACAGATGTTGACACTTTGGTGTGTTTTGCCTTCTGGTTCTGGCACCTACTTCTTTCTTGTTAACGCACGAGCATTCTGGCTTGAAAGAGAAACGTGCGAACGGATACGGATCTCTCTATTAGCGATTAGGATTACTGCCTGGAGGTTTAGTAGCCTTGGTATATTAAATTCTTAATGTCGCTTTCATATACTCAATCGTCAAACATGCGTTTCGCCAGTCGCCCAATTTTGATACGCATAATACATTATATTTAGTAAACCACAAGTGCTGGTGCTTAACCTCTCTTTTCCACATAACCCTTCTTCCCTGCAAAGCACAATTTTTATTGTGATGGATATGCATATAAGTGAAAAATAAACACTCATAAATGCAAACGTTATGAAGGAATATGTTGATAAATGAAAACTCTCAATTATCATCACGGTGTCCAAGCAACCCTAAGAGAGTCAACAATTTTCATTTTTCATAACATTCCCACAAAATAGATTTCGTGTTTCATTTTCTTTCAGTGTTCCACAGTGGAAGCGGTAATACTGTAAATATTCATCGAATTTAAACGTCCGTAGATACGTGGCACTTTCGAGATTAGCAAATGAAATCGTTTTATAGATTAGAAAACCATAATTAAAATTAAATCAGAATTCATTCACATGTGAAGACGTAAATACAATCAATATTCAAAAGCCTATTTTAAAGCAGATTTTTATTATATAATCATGAAAATTAGTTATACTTAAAGACAAAAATCACGTGTGAAAATTTTAATATTTAAAGTTTTCAAGTTACCTATCCATGTCTATTAAAAAAATCTAACATACTCAACTTTTACCTTCCGTAGCATGTTTGCCGACACGGTTATAGAATTTTCTTGGGAATAATCTCGATCACATCACTTTCAGTTCATCAGCAGCAGAATCCTGAAGTGCAGTCATCAAGGAATATCAGTGAGACCAACGGTAAGGCATTAATATAAAAATGTGTGGATGCGTTCACAGAAAAAATGTAAGAATATGGTAATTTGTAAGGTATATTTATCTGTATGTTTTTATTTCAGCTTCAAGGAGCCCCTCTCTCTCAAGGGCATACCCTATTTCCATACAAACGACTTGCATGGCCTATTTCTTCTTCCGAAAAATAAACTAAGATTAACTCAGCACAAAATGTATCTCTAAACCATAAAAACATGTTCTCCGATTGAGCGCTATTTTTTAGACTGAGTGTTTGTTGGATTAATAATTTAATTAAGTAAATCTTCTCTTGTCAACATCGTTACAATGTTAATGCAAAATTAATAAGGATTTTCCATATTCAAGTCCAATTATTTTTCTGTTATTTCTTTTAACCCGTAGGCGTACCATATTGCCTCCGAGGTGGCTTCTAAACATTTCCCGCCTGTAACTAACCGTTAACTTGACGGGAATGTAAAAGGTCAAACGTTATTTATAGAGTAGTTTTATAGTTAATGGCAAATTCGTTAGATGGCCTGGCATCTTTTTATCAGTTTCTATAACAAACAGGAATTTGAATATATGAGTTTAGTCAAGATTTTGCTTCGTAAAAAATTGTACGCGAATGGATTAATTCAATGATTAATGTAGCCAGACAAAGAAGAACTGTGTTTACATCCTAAGGCTTATAAGACACCATGACGACGTTTTGGACGTCCCGCTCTTTTAATACGTAGCTTGATTCCATTTTTCCGACTGATAATTATCCCTCATCGATAAGTGAGAAACCCTCTTTCAGTAAAGACATGCATGAGGACTCAAAACACTCGTCCATAACTATACATTATTATATCACTATTAATTATAAGGTAAGTTATTAAAAAAAGAAAAACGTTTGATTTTAATCAATAATTCTTACGTAGACTATTACTTATATAGTAACTCAATAAATAATACACCGTTTCGATGAGAGATCGCAGAATTTTTTTCCAGGATAAATCATAAACAAATAGTGACAAAACTGCAAAAAAGTACGAATGACCATCCACTCGGCCGTTAATATTACCAACTTGTGAGGCTTTCAGAATACGGTCTGAGATGTCTATTTTCCTTTAGATACTAGCAGTAAACATACATAAAATATGAGGAGTGCTCATAAAATGTCTTTTGCCGCACTAAACTTATATATTTTCCACCCACCTGTTAAACAAAGGCGGGTATGTTAACACAGGCGTCGAAATTTAAGATAATTCTAGCGTATTTCGAACGATTTACATTTATTTATTATACCACCCACTATTCAAAATTATCCACACTTTTTCTCGTTACCTTAAGCTCCCGGAAATGCGTATCAATCGTCAAGAGTTATTGAGCTCTCATTTAACACGATCGAAGGCTTCGGACATTTAAATTAAAAAAAGAATACCTGGCAAACTCCCGCGAAGGTGTATTTTTCGAGACAATCAGTATGCGCGAGGGAGGAGAAGGAAGAAGTGAAGATAAATTGGCGCGCGCGAAGGCCCTCCTAGTACGACAAAGGGGGTGTTTCAGCCTCGGTGCGAAGGGCGCCGTGGTGGGACAGAGGGAGAGGAGACAAACGGCCTATTAATACCCACCGCCTTCCTCCTTCATTGCCACATCAGGAGCCGGTCCGGGATACGTCCGATTTCGATGCAAGTGACGAGATCTAATCCTGAGCGAAGTGCGGACGGGGTCACCAATTTAAAACGGCGAAGATTGATTATTTGCCGGGTGTTTAGGGGTATGTGGAGCGCGACCCAGATCAACGACTGGAATTAATGTGTGACGCCTCGGGACAAATGGTGTGTTACCAAATCTCTCCGTCGTCGACAACTTCGCGGCGGCGCGGCGGCGAACTTTCCTCGTTATAAGGTTGTGGATGGAGAAGGGTGACAAAATTGGAGGCCGGTAGCGGATAAACGATCACTCCGACCCGAGAAAAGATTATAAAAATCATAAAACAAAGCTTCGATTCAACATTCTGCGGAGTTTTCAATGCCTACCACGCTCGAGGCTGCTGTAGCCGTCGCGGGACTTTCCAGGTGTCTCTACCAATCCGCGCCCGGCCTCCTCCGACAACACACTGAACGAAATCGCAGCAATAACTGGCTATAATAATCCTGTCTTTGCGCTTGCAAAGAATGCGGACAAATGTGTAGGCCCTCAGGTTTACAAGATCGGTGATCGCAATGGTTGAATATGCAAAATGGCCTATTTTGAAAATGAAAATTTTGACGCGTAACGGTTTGATTCCACAAGTCGCGAATTATCAATTCTCTATTATTGCCTTCACATTTTTGGTACATCGAAAAATATTATGAAAGAATGGCGGAAGTTTTATTTTCCCAGTAGCCCAACTTAATAACCTTATGATGCATTCATCATTTTAGCTCTCACGAGGAGAGACCCACAAGGTATGTAATACTGCAAGTTTGCGGATACTAACTGATTTGATAATGTCATACATTTAGTAATGAGATAAATTTTATATTATATATATATATATAATTTATTGAGAAATTTTAACTTCACTTTTATTTATTGAGGTTTATTTATAATTGTAAAGGTAAAATCCTATAATATAAATTTAGTAATATAATTATATGACAAAGTAATTTATTCAATAATTAATTAGGAAATGTTAACTTTATATCTATAACCATTTGCTCAGAATGTCAATTTCAGATTTTTGAAGGTACTCCCTGTCGCCCACTCATTACTCCAAAAATATACTTTGGCAGCGTAATAAATGACATCATAGATTACATACATACTGAAATTTTCAGTCTTCTATCTCTTACCGTTTACTTGCCGTAGATGACGCTAGGCCACTGTTTCAGATAGGACGGCACCGATGATGTAAAACAAGTAACTCACACATTGCGGCCGTCCAGAGGCACTTGCCTGCTCTGCCTATTGGTAAATTCGCGCGCCTCTGAACCTGCAGCAGTTGCAGATGGTGGTTAAGCAAAAACAATAATATGTTGCGTTGTTAAATATTCTTATAACATTGAAAATTTTGCATATAACTATTTTCTCTAGTATTTTAATGTTTTTTTTTATTTCCTAACTTCTCTTTCATATGTTTATTCAGTGGCGTAGGGACCATGGATCCGATGAATCAGTCGATCGAGGGCCCGGAGCTCGAGGGGACCTCGAAGGCCCTTGGTCGACATACAGATACAAAATTTTACCCTTTGTGTCATTTTAAACCACAAGAGCTGCTAAATACAGTGAAAAGAATCCGAGATCATGAAACTTATTTCATTAAAAATTTCACCTTAAAAAATAAAATAACCAAAAAATATATATTGGAGGAGAGGGGGGGGGGGGGGTGTAAAGACTTCTCGAACCAGGCTTCACCTTGCTACGCCACTGTGTTGGAATAATTGCTGATACTGAAAGATCTTTTTCTCAAATTCTATTATACAGGCCTAAAACGCTTTAACTAGAGCAGCGGAGCTCAAACTGCGGCCCGGGGGCCACATCTGACCCGCCGAGTGTCTTCATCCATCGCCATTAGTTAAACAATTAAAGGGAGCGCTAAAATAAAATGAGAATAGGAAATTATAAAAACAATAAATTTCGCCTTTATCTCTCTGTTCCCATAATAAATACATTTAAAACAAATCGGGTAATATTTGAAGTCAAACTAAAAATGTTTGGCTTTGAATTATTCTACAACTCTTTTTTCAACTAGGTATGGCTCGAAAAGTGGGCACAAGTGGGCTGTATGGCCCGCGATGAAGGTAGAAATGGCGTGGGCACCACTGAACTTGAGTGTACTGCCATTTTTCATAGGCGGCTTGCAAGAAAACAATGTAATCGTAAAGAATTCACGAGATTTTCCGAAGAAAAGTAACGATAAATTGAATAATAAATACATTTCAGGCAGGCGTAGCTCAGGAATGTATTCCCCTATAATGTGATTAATTCCTAGAATAAAAATGATTAACTCTTATATAAATTTTATAGAAAAGGATTCCTTGTATATCTGGGTATAACTTAGTTACTTAGTTAACTTCTTCGTTCTTTCAAAACATTCATAAAACTCCTGTCGTAAATAATTGGTTATCTTGTTTACTGAAGTTTGGAGGTTTCCTTGTATTAAGTTAATAATTCCGTCATAATTTGAATTCTCTCTTCTTACCTGTTACAGTCGCCCAGCGGCGCCCACCAAATGATGATCACTCCAGACAGCTGTCCCATCTTTCTGCCCACGCACTAAATACGTCATCTCTTCACTAAGCGTGGAAATAGATGACATCCGTTGTCGCAGGCAATCGTCAGGATCCTTATGGGTAACTGAACATACCAAGAGGATCTGTTAACAATGGAATTCGATATATGGTGCTTGTACTCTACTGGATGACGTAATGATTGTAATCGGATTTTCGGCGATGGATTCCTGTGCCACATGTAATTACAGGAACTGTGTCAAAAGCTTATCTAAAAATAAAGCGTCCACCTTCGTTTTTCTCTCACCGTATTTTAAATGACCTGTGTGAATAATTGTGTTTCACACCATGTACCTTTCCTATGATGATTATTTGCTATATAATAAATTATATTTACGACGCCAGATATAATGTTGAAGCGAAAAAGAGATCTGGGTGAGACTAATAATATATTTAGGTTTGTGTTATAAATGTCCTTAATTTCATCCCCTGAAGGCTTTTCTGTAATTTTTGTGAAATTATTTGCACCATTAATATTATGTAAAAGACATGTTAGAATAATAATATAAATAAAAGAATGTGTTTGTTTGTGTGTTAACGCTGTAACTCCAAAATCAATAAACCTAGAAAGGTGAAACTTGGCATACATACTAAGAGCATCCTGAGGGTGTGCACCTCAGGCTTATTTTTTTAAATTTTTGGCTTGGAACAGCACCGGGAGACAATTATATTTTCCCATAAGTTTACACGGGATTTTCAATTTTTCAGAGTGCAAGGCTAAAACTCTATACTATATTATTCTTGCAATGTTTACATGTTATACAGTCGAAGTTTTCGGAAATACGCATTCTTTTTGGAAATTTTGCGGATTTTTCGAATCATTTAATGCCAATTAAACCTTCAAATAGACCAAAGAAAAGCGTTATTCACTTCGAAGAGTTGTTTGAACATCGAAATTAATGAAGGTAAATATTTAAGGATAATTATTCTGTTGGCTGCGTATGGGAAGCGTTTCTAACGGTTTAATCAAGGCCTTTCATCATTTGTATGCTGGAATCTTACCTTTTTGTAAGTAAAACTATTATATCATACATCTGTAATGCTTATTACTCTATGTTGGTTGCTCCAGAGTGGGTAATGGCAAAATCCTCTTCATATTGGCCCCAAATGAAAAAAGGAGCAATATTGTAGGTATATCCTGAAGCTCTGTACGAATAAAAATTATAGATGTTTAAAAAATTAATTACTGTAAGCCTAATAAAAATAAATTAATATAGATTTTCGTGTTTTTTTTAATTCGGCCATTTTGACACTGCTCTGGGGTAACCTATCGCTAGTTATTAATAATCGAATATTATAACATGTATTTCATGAAGTAAAGCAATAAAGACCTCTAAAAATATATTGATAAAATTATTTATTGATCATCCACGCTTTCTCTTACATATTTTAACATACCTTTAATTGCATAATAAAAGATAAATATATTGTCTCAAAATGATCAGAAAGTTTAGCGTAAAAAGATTTTTGAGAATATAAGAGAAAAAAAATAAATTGATCCCTCGAGCTGGAATCGAGCTTGGCCTTCTTGCATCGCAGCCAAACGACCAACCTCTGAGCTATAACAACTTTAATAGGACTGCATGGGAACGCAAGCATAAGCATTTCACTCTATCAGATGGGGGGGAATAGGCAGAACCCTTTAAGAGAGAAGGCGGAAGAGGGGAATTCCGTGACGTTAAGGAAGACTTCCACTTGACTAGTATTTCCGAGCAAACTTCTGGATAGTGAATTTGACTGTGTAAGCCATTATAAATATTATTTAAATTAGTTCTTAAACAACTGTTACACCATCCTGTTACAATTAGCTTAATAAGGGTTACAAATGCTAACAGAAAAAACCCACGCCTATCGGCGGGATTCGAACCCGCGTCTCTAACATTGGCATCCATAAACGCTAACCACACGTCTACGGAGACATGGGGAACTGAGGGTCTCTAAAAGCCTTAAGAGGGTAATCGCTGTAGGCGGAAGAGGGGTAACGCTAAAGGCGGCGGAGGTGAAATTAAAAATGGCGGTATTAAAAATGGCGGAATTAAAAATGGCGGATGAGAAGCCGACGAGGGGAAGTTAAAATGGCGGACGAGAAGCCGACGAGGGGAAGTAAGATGGCGGATCACTTTCACTTTCATGAGCATTTTCGTGAAAAACCAGAATTAAGCCAAAATCGCCTGTTTTGACCGATTTTGACATTGAATGACCTCTAAAACTCACTCCACTCAGGTATACGGCCTTCGAAAAGCGCGGGACTCGTCCGCTAGACGGCAGGCCTGACGCCGAGGATTAAATACCGCGGGCGTTTCAAATTCGTTTGCGCTTGAATTTCGTTTTCTATCGTATTACTCCATCTTAAATAGCGTCTTGGTATGGATATTTATTTTTCGTTCTTTCCAAATCTTTTTCGTTTCATTATTACAATTGGTTATGATTTTATTTACTCGAATTTGACATTAAAAATACTTAGATCCTTACTTATTCGTCATCTTCAAGGCAAGCACTGGGACGTTAAATATTTAAATTTTAAATAAAAAATCCAATGAATTCATAATATTTTTATTTTATTTTCATAAAAGTAGGTATGTTTACATAATGGATAATACAGAGAGAATATATTGCTGCCGCGTAGTAACATTCTGCGGCCCACACTTTTTGCGAATCTTTAAATAGTAAATATTACGGGAAAGGAATTACAGCAAACTGCATATGAATCTTCGCAAAAGAACAAAGGGAAATTTAATTGCTGATATTGCAAATATGTTCTCCTGCCGCAGGTCTTCGTTGGAGCGCCGGTGCTGGCAGTCACTGAGAGACTATTAGGGGTCCCGCGGCGTAGAGAGGCGTCGTTTCCTTGGAGACGGGGGTCGATTCGTTAATGTTGCACCCACGCTTCAGACATTCTGCTATAACTTCATATCAAGCTTAAATAAAAAGAAATGAATAAATTTCGATAATATGCTACTTTTATTATCAATAAACCTATCGAACAAAAGAAATTTTTTCTCTCTCTCTTACACCGTCCTTCTTCCCGCCCTATTCTTTCTCTTCCGTATATAGCCTCGCTTTCATACTTCTCACCATTCTCTCTCTCTCTCTTACACAGTCCTTCTTCCCGCCCTATTTTTTCTCTTCCGTATATAGCTTCGCTTTCATACTTCTCCCCATTCTCCCTCTCTCTCTCTCTCTTACAGAGTCCTTCTTCCCGACCTATTATTTCTCTTACGTATATATCCTCGCTATCATACTTCTACGCATTCTCTCTCTCCCTCCCACACCGTCCTTATTCCCGCCCTATTCTTTATCTGATGTATGTATCCTCGCTTTCATACTTCTCCCCATTATCTCTCTCTCACTCTCTTACACAGTCCTTCTTCCCGCCCTATTCTTTCTCCTCCGTATATAGCCTCGATATCGTACTTCTCCGCATTCTCTCTCTCCCTCCCACAACGTCCTTCTTTCCGCCCTATTCTTTCTCTCCCGTATATAGCCTCGCTTTCATACTTCTCCCCATTCTCTCTCTCTCTCTCTGTCTTACAGAGTCCTTCTTTCCGCCCTATTCTTTCTCTCCCGTGTATAGCTTCGCTTTCATACTTCTCCCCATTCTCTCACTCTCTTACACAGTCCTTCTTCCCGCCCTATTCTTTCTCCTCCGTATATAGCCTCGATATCGTACTTCTCCGCATTCTCTCTCTCCCTCCCACAACGTCCTTCTTTCCGCCCTATTCTTTCTCTCCCGTATATAGACTCGCTTTCATACTTCTCCCCATTCTCTCTCTCTCTCTCTGTCTTACAGAGTCCTTCTTTCCGCCCTATTCTTTTTCTCCCGTGTATAGCTTCGCTTTCATACTTCTCCCCATTCTCTCTCTCTCTCTTACACAGTCCTTCTTCCCGCCCTATTATTTCTCTTACGTATATATCCTCGCTATCATACTTCTACGCATTCTATCTCTCCCTCCCACACCGTCCTTATTCCCGCCCTATTCTTTATCTGATGTATGTATCCTCGCTTTCATACTTCTCCCCATTCTCTCTCTCTCTCTCTCTCTTACACAGTCCTTCTTCCCGCCCTATTATTTCTCTTACGTATATATCCTCGCTATCATACTTCTACGCATTCTCTCTCTCCCTCCCACACCGTCCTTATTCCCGCCCTATTCTTTATCTGATGTATGTATCCTCGCTTTCATACTTCTCCCCATTCTCTCTCTCTCACTCTCTTACACAGTCCTTCTTCCCGCCCTATTCTTTCTCTTCCGTATATAGCTTCGCTTTCATACTTCTCCCCATTCTCCCTCTCTCTCTCTCTCTTACAGAGTCCTTCTTCCCGACCTATTATTTCTCTTACGTATATATCCTCGCTATCATACTTCTACGCATTCTCTCTCTCCCTCCCACACCGTCCTTATTCCCGCCCTATTCTTTATCTGATGTATGTATCCTCGCTTTCATACTTCTCCCCATTATCTCTCTCTCTCTCTTACACAGTCCTTCTTCCCGCCCTATTATTTCTCTTACGTATATATCCTCGCTATCATACTTCTACGCATTCTCTCTCTCTCTCTCTTACAGAGTCCTTCTTTCCGCCCTATTCTTTCTCTCCGGTATATAGCTTCGCTTTCATACTTCTCCCCATTCTCTCTCTCTCTCTTACACAGTCCTTCTTCCCGTCCTATTTTTTCTCTTCCGTATATAGCTTCGCTTTCATACTTCTCCCCATTCTCTCTCTCTCTCTCTTACACAGTCCTTCTTCCCGCCCTATTATTTCTCTTACGTATATATCCTCGCTATCATACTTCTACGCATTCTCTCTCTCCCTCCCACACCGTCCTTATTCCCGCCCTATTCTTTATCTGATGTATGTATCCTCGCTTTCATACTTCTCCCCATTCTCTCTCTCTCTCTCTCTTACAGAGTCCTTCTTTCCGCCCTATTCTTTTTCTCCCGTGTATAGCTTCGCTTTCATACTTCTCCCCATTCTCTCTCTCTCTCTTACACAGTCCTTCTTCCCGCCCTATTATTTCTCTTACGTATATATCCTCGCTATCATACTTCTACGCATTCTATCTCTCCCTCCCACACCGTCCTTATTCCCGCCCTATTCTTTATCTGATGTATGTATCCTCGCTTTCATACTTCTCCCCATTCTCTCTCTCTCTCTCTCTCTCTTACACAGTCCTTCTTCCCGCCCTATTATTTCTCTTACGTATATATCCTCGCTATCATACTTCTACGCATTCTCTCTCTCCCTCCCACACCGTCCTTATTCCCGCCCTATTCTTTATCTGATGTATGTATCCTCGCTTTCATACTTCTCCCCATTCTCTCTCTCTCACTCTCTTACACAGTCCTTCTTCCCGCCCTATTCTTTCTCTTCCGTATATAGCTTCGCTTTCATACTTCTCCCCATTCTCCCTCTCTCTCTCTCTCTTACAGAGTCCTTCTTCCCGACCTATTATTTCTCTTACGTATATATCCTCGCTATCATACTTCTACGCATTCTCTCTCTCCCTCCCACACCGTCCTTATTCCCGCCCTATTCTTTATCTGATGTATGTATCCTCGCTTTCATACTTCTCCCCATTATCTCTCTCTCTCTCTTACACAGTCCTTCTTCCCGCCCTATTATTTCTCTTACGTATATATCCTCGCTATCATACTTCTACGCATTCTCTCTCTCTCTCTCTTACAGAGTCCTTCTTTCCGCCCTATTCTTTCTCTCCGGTATATAGCTTCGCTTTCATACTTCTCCCCATTCTCTCTCTCTCTCTTACACAGTCCTTCTTCCCGTCCTATTTTTTCTCTTCCGTATATAGCTTCGCTTTCATACTTCTCCCCATTCTCTCTCTCTCTCTCTTACACAGTCCTTCTTCCCGCCCTATTATTTCTCTTACGTATATATCCTCGCTATCATACTTCTACGCATTCTCTCTCTCCCTCCCACACCGTCCTTATTCCCGCCCTATTCTTTATCTGATGTATGTATCCTCGCTTTCATACTTCTCCCCATTCTCTCTCTCTCTCTCTCTTACAGAGTCCTTCTTTCCGCCCTATTCTTTCTCTCCCGTATATAGCTTCGCTTTCATACTTCTCCCCATTCTCTCTCTCTCTTACACAGTCCTTCTTCCCGCCCTATTATTTCTCTTACGTATATATCCTCGCTATCATACTTCTACGCATTCTCTCCCTCCCTCCCACACCGTCCTTATTCCCGCCCTATTCTTTATCTGATGTATGTATCCTCGCTTTCATACTTCTCCCCATTCTCTCTCTCTCACTCTCTTACACAGTCCTTCTTCCCGCCCTATTGTTTCTCTTCCGTATATAGCCTCGCTATCGTACTACTCCGCATTCTCTCTCTCCCTCCCACACCGTCCTTCTTCCCGCCCTATTCTTTCTCTCCCGTATATAGCCTCGCTATCATACTTCTCCGCATTCTCTCTCTCCCTCCCACACCGTCCTTCTTTCCGCCCTATTCTTTCTCTCCCGTATATAGCCTCGCTTTCATACTTCTCCCCATTCTCTCTCTCTCTCTCTTACAGAGTCCTTCTTTCCGCCCTATTCTTTCTCTCCCGTATATAGCTTCGCTTTCATACTTCTCCCCATTCTCTCTCTCTCTTACACAGTCCTTCTTCCCGCCCTATTATTTCTCTTACGTATATATCCTCGCTATCATACTTCTACGCATTCTCTCCCTCCCTCCCACACCGTCCTTATTCCCGCCCTATTCTTTATCTGATGTATGTATCCTCGCTTTCATACTTCTCCCCATTCTCTCTCTCTCTCTCTCTTACAGAGTCCTTCTTTCCGCCCTATTCTTTCTCCCCCGTGTATAGCTTCGCTTTCATACTTCTCCCCATTCTCTCTCTCTCTTACACAGTCCTTCTTCCCGCCCTATTCTTTCTCACCCGTATATAGCCTCGCTATCATACTTCTCCGCATTCTCTCTCTCCCTCCCACACCGTCCTTCTTTCCGCCCTATTCTTTCTCTCCCGTATATAGCCTCGCTTTCATACTTCTCCCCATTCTCTCTCTCTCTCTTACACAATCCTTCTTCCCGCCCTATTCTTTCTCTCCCGTATATAACCTCGCTATCATACTTCTCCGCATTCTCTCTCTCCCTCCCACACCGTCCTTCTTTCCGCCCTATTCTTTCTCTCCCGTATATAGCCTCGCTTTCATACTTCTCCACATTCTCTCTCTATCTCTTACACAATCCTTCTTCCCGCCCTATTCTTTCTCTCCCGTATATAGCCTCGCTTTCATACTTCTCCCCATTCTCTGTCTCTCTCCTATATTCTTACTTCCCCCCCTATTCTTTCTCTCTCGTACATAAGATTTGGTTACCTATTTATCTCATTTTTCCCTACCGCCGTCCTATTTTTTCTCGCTCTTATATAGCATCGTTTTCCAGTTTCTCTCCCCTCTCGACGTCCTTTCAAGCGCATTGCTCATTTTTGTTTTCCCTTTCGCAGTCTCGCTTTTTCCCCGTCACTTATCCCTCTCAGTGTACGTACATACGTCTCATTCTATTTATCTTCGTTTTTTAAGCGTCTCGTTTTCCTATTTCTACTCCTTTTTTGTCGCTCTATTTTTATGGTAGGGACTTTTATCGCCCCACCTTTCTAACCTATCTCCATTCCCCTTATTTCGTCCTTTCTAGCTCTTCTTTCTCGGCCGTTCGTAATTTCTGCATGCCGTCTTCTATCCGCTCGGAACTTCATTTTCTGTTCACTCTTCTGTCTGTTCTCCTCCCGCATTCATTGTCTCCGTATCCCTGGCAATACCTGAAAAAAGGACATTATTTCAGAAGCGTGTTTTATGAATGCGAATACTTTCTAAGGATGCGCAAGACTTACATACTACCGCGAAAGGGATAGATAGATAAACGTCCTTGTTACCAGGGCGAAATTGAGACCATAAGGTTCCCTCTTCCATTTAACCCTAAAAGGGAGGAAGCAATTTAACGACAACCTGGCAAATTATTAATTGACATTTATTTTTAGTCGTGAAAATGTTGTTGGGACCGCGGTAACTGCTCTGTTACCATAATTTTCCTATACGTGACATAATTTTCTAATGAATAGTGTAATGTTGTTGGTAATTCATTAAGAATTTCACCGTCTTTACTGATGACTTCGAAACTGTCTGGATAAGTATTCACATGACAACAGAGGACTAAGGACTGGGCGTAAAACTTTTTATTATTTTCACATTTTTGTTTATATTATTATTATTATTTAACTATGTATCTCACACTCGGCACATTAGGACATTTTTTACAATGATCGCAAGCATGACACCAAAGAATTCAGGTCCGTTCCCTCGGCAGGATTCAAACCAGCGACCCTATAATTGGAAACTATGCATGCTAACCACTCCTTCCAATGTTTCTGGACGCTACATCGCTATATTTTGAGAAATAGGGCTTACTTACAATTAGTACTAATTATGAAACCAAGCTGACTGGATTTTAATCAAAATCCTCAGAGTCATTTTTAATAAATCGACAAGATTAAACTGCCATTTATAGTAGCGCTATATCTCTTCAGACGGTCTATTCTGGATATGCATAATTCGATGTCATTCTATTTTATTTAACCATTTATGCCCTAGAACCGCGCACAGACAGACAGCGTGACGAAAACAACTTTTTTGGACACGGGGACACCTAAAATGTATTTCCATAAAAATCTCTATAGCAATTTTTTCCGCAATGCTATTGTTGCAGTTAGTTAATTACTAACCAGTTAGTTTTTTATCATATTTTTTCGGTTTTATCATTAAACCGGCTCTATAATGAACATTTAAAAATAATTTTATGATATTTAATATGATTATACATCAACACTATACATAAATACATTTTAAGTATGTACTGTACATACATAGTTAACACAGTTCCTTAAAATTTCAGCAAATATATTATTTCCCATAATAATTCATATGATAATGGAAGGACGCGTTCTGGACCCAAACTTTTTACGCTCGCAGTCATTTAAAACGTGTTTTATTGATTTAATTATAAGATAATATAGACCAAACGTCAACTTCGGAAATTAACCGGAGAAAAGTCGAAAAATAAATAATGCTATTTTATCCCGATCCCGGTTTAGTTTATTAGATAATACTAGATTTAATCGCGTAATTTAAAAAAACGTACATCTTACGAATGTTATTGTTGAATCACTTTCATCAGGCAATTTTTCAGCAAAATATGTGTTGCCTGGGAACGTAACACTATTTTTACTTTCTCATGCGAAGTATCGAGAAAGTATTGTTATCGCGAAAAAATTCGACCTCGAGATTTTTACGGAAATATACGTTTTAGATGTCGCTGAATCCGAAAAAGTGGTTTTTGCAATGCCGCACAGTGGGGCAAACGCCCGATATGGCCGGCCGAAACCTCGGATTTTCTTTAAACCGCAGTTTTATGATTTTTGTTTACATAATCACTAAAGAACAATCATGAGCTATAACGAAATAGTTTTTTATCGGTTTCTACCAACCAGTTTTAAAATAATGGTGGATGGTTCTACGTTGGTGCCTTTCCAGTAGCGACCTAACTCCTCGACTGTAGTGAGACGCATGGGACTCGAAATTTTAAGCGCTTTTTATTATTATTTAGTTATCTAACTGAAAATAACTTTGTAGAAGATAAAGGAATCTCCTTATTAAATACATGTGCTGGAAACTAGATCCAATTTTATCACAGAAAACAGATATCGTTTAATATATACTTTGTTTTTGATCGTACGTTGGGTACAGTATGTGAGGAAGAGGATGTTTGTAAACTTGATACTTTTTATGTAAATGCTTACTTAGTAATCTAAAGATGACACGATGGAAGTTATTTAGTAGAAGAGATAAAACCTGTAACCTCGCCAACTTAGCTGGGTCCGGACGCGCGCGCTTCATAACGGTGGCACTGGAGATTTAAATGCTTATTACTCGGAAAGTTGCGCAAAGTAGCAGCCATTTTTATCTATTATAGAGAGGATACCTAATAGAAGCTATTTTGCTTGGAAAATTGCTCGGACATCGCAAGACATTTTTTGTACGTCAAGCTATATGAAGCGAAATTTTGTTAAGTGCACCTTCATTAATTCTCATCCTGTACTGGTTTTGTATAGCTCCTCCTTTCCCGACATTCCAATCTCAAGACACCATTCTGTGGATGTATTGCTGGTAATTCACGCCATTCCTACCAATTATCGTAACAGAGGTCGTGAAACAAACAGGACGGCCGCGCCAATCTGCGAAGCTGAACATAACAGACCAAACTTGCGAAGCCTCTGCGGGCAAGGGTGAAACCACAGCATAAGTATGTGTGACATATGATGCTCAGGATATTCCTTAACAATAAAACAATTATTTTACTGATGTACCATTAATTTCATTTTTTGGGTTTTGGCCAGCCAAAACGGACTTCTGCCCCAGTGTGTGCCGTCTGTCCGTCTGTTACTGGCTCTGGAACCTAAACGGTAGAGCGAAAATGAATGAAATCTCGTACTTACGCATTTCATCATACTGAGCAGAGTATACATAGAAATGGTTGACATTGCTCAATAATTAAGAGCAGTTTATTCTACGCATTTTTAACAACAATTCGATTTTCTCAAAAACGGCTATAACGATTTTGATCAAATTTCATACAGTTACTTGAGTTAACGTCTGCATAGTTCATTTTTCTCAATAAATGAATATAAAACTAGTTTATTTTTGGGCAACTTTAATAATTGGATTTTCGGAAAAACGGCTATGATTTTCCTCAAATTTCTTATAGTTATTTAAATTGATGTTTATAATGATTCTACATAGTTCAAATTTTTCAAAAGATAAAGAAACGACGCATTAGTACATGAGAAATTTTGTGCAATATATATTGTACCGATTTTTCCATGTATACTTCACATAATTTAACGCTTTTATACGTACAACACGCGACTTTCCAGGAATATATCTACCGCATTATGTAAGGGTCGTCTGTAAAGTAATACTGGTTGCTTCCCTTTATCAATCAAACTAAACTTTCATTCTCTTAAAATCATCAAAATAGTATTGTTAGGTACATTAACAGGAAATATAAATAGATCTTTTGCAATAATGAAATCGAGCATGTTAAACTGAATACGATCGTACAGTTAAAATATACTACCTGAGACGAAAAGACAATATGC
Organism: Uropetala carovei; assembly: GCA_036926305.1. Classification (NCBI taxonomy): domain Eukaryota; kingdom Metazoa; phylum Arthropoda; class Insecta; order Odonata; family Petaluridae; genus Uropetala; species Uropetala carovei. The sequence goes on along the minus strand of JAXCHB010000089.1, from coordinate 1,581,083 downwards.
CGTCCCACACAGGCGCAGATCGACGGCCTTGCAATTGAATGTCAGAGAAATTATCCAAAATAATACGAAACGTAATGCATTTCTTTTCAAAACAAAATAATTAGAGCCGATTTGACATACATGGACGACCAGTTCAAGTTCGTCATCGTCAGGCAGCTGGCAGGGATGTAACTAAAAAATTCATAGGTCTATAAGAGTTATCTAATTCAAAAAGAATTTTCCAAATGTCTCTTAAAACAAAATAGTTGATTGCCCGCAGACAGATGGATAGACCTGATGGAGCATGTTTTTTTTTCTTTTAAGAAAACATGCTAAAAAAAGAATAAAAATAATAATATGCAAACTAATGTAATAAATAATTTTTACACTTGTCACGCAAATGAAATGTAGTTTTTTTTATTGAGAAGAAAAGCATAAAATACTTTGTCTTTTTAGCTCACAAGATGAAATTTTGTTGTTGCACCATTCATACATGGAGATTGCTGATTTCATAAATAAACTTAACTAATTGCCCATCACTTTGACGGGCAAATGTGAACTGCCTTAACAATGAAAAGATGCTCATTGGTCGGAATATTACATACTTGACTACTATTACATATTCCATTCACAATCTTAAGTTTATACTGCCACCAATTTCCTAATATTAACTTTGGTTATTATCAACCTTTTCATCTGAGAAAATAAAAATTTAACACTCATAAAATGCCCCAAAAACGAGCAATAAACATAAAACATAAAAATGAACCTGTAAAATAAAACCAGCAGTCTGAATTGGTCCATGGAGGTATTTATACATACCTGCAATGTGATGCATCATTGCAGAACCAAGGTAGAAGGCGATGTCATTGGCAAATGAACGTTGAACTCATTTGGGTGCTGAGTGCCTGATTGGTTATCTCTTGAATATTTCATATACCTATATGTAGTGTACAACAGCCTCACAGAAGGTACTATCCTGTGCAGAGACGTAACTACCAATAAGTGGAGGGCCCCTCTTAAAAGTCCTCGGCCACTCCTTACCATTCGCTGAATCCCATCGACCGATTATGCAGCATGTGTAAATAGCACAAATAAAGCGAATACTTCAGCAATGGCTGACAGCAATTGTTTGGTCAGTCGTTATCAACACTTCCCACACCCAGCTTCCTGAATAATTATCAGTATCTATTTATGTTGCTATGTATAAAGACTGATGTTGCTACAATGAAAATTTCATTGCTTAAACAAAACTGCGAAGCGAGTAATGCTATCCTTTGGTCTATTTGAATGCTTAACTGATGCTAATTGAGCATTGGCACAAAAATAGCAATCTATTCTTTTATATGTATTAACTTTCAAATTTTGTTGTGCCCCCCAAATATTTTTAGCTTTTAGGCTGCCCCCCCCCAGAGTTGGGAGGCTAGTTATGTAACTGATCCTCTGCGCTGCAAAATTGCTCCATCGTCCAGAAAATTTACCTTTAATGCAGAGGAATAGCCATCAGTTGCCTCCTTTTGTACCAGAGGATAAAAGTAACTATCCTCAAGATTAAGTTTTTAACTCTAACCCAGTGATTCCCTTTTTTGGCACCCTTCACTGAGCAAAGAAGGCTGATGTCCTCGTATGTATTTTACATTAATCATGAATTCTGTAGAAATACTTTATATAATTTTATTAAAAGGATCAATTACAAGGCAATAAGCACATTTAGAAAACCAAATGCATTTTAATTTAGCAAAACAGACTACTCCAGCATTATTTTTATATCCACGCAAAATTAATAAATTAATTATGATTGTAGCAAAAGAAAATAATGTTGGTAACAAAAAGTTAACCAGATGTGCAATGAACTGTTAATGACAACCTTGAGCTTGATGGCTCAGAATTAACTTACTAATATTAGGTTCAATATGTAAGTCTTAAATCCCTCCTTTCAACAATCTGCTACATATTCAATTGCTTAGTTCAGCGGTTTCCAAACTTTACAAAACCGTGCCCCCCTTCAGCTAAGAAAAATGTCCTTGCGCCCCCTTATATGTCATATGTATATGGCAAATGATATGCCCTAGTCACTTGAGAGCTAGAATTCAGCGACTGCATATTGCAGTGTGAGTTAAAACGACAGTAAATACAATTTGAAGTATTTTTGCATCCCCCTGTCCTACCCACTGCACCCCAGTTTGGAAACCACTGGCTTAGTAGCGGTTCCACAGCACTGAAACCTTTTTCAACCAAGTATGATGTTGGAAAAATTAACAATAACAATTTAATTTTTTGCCAGTAAATTGCTTCTTGACCCAGCATTGTTTGAACAGTACTTGGGCTTCATAATCCTGTTATAAGTTCATTAATTCCTCATGAAAGTCTTGCTGAATTTTTTGTACATCCGTCAAAAAGAGATTAATAACCCAATCAGGTACTTTATGTTCATTGAGGTCTTTAAATCTTGTCACTGTATCTTCTTTGAGTGCTCCAAGAGAGTAATGTCTCCAGAACATCTCAAACAATAATTTATCATATTCAACTGCTAATTTCTGTAGACTTGGAAACTGGTAGAGTTCACGACAGCCAAGATTAGTTTTAAACAAATTTACCTTGGTGATCAAGGCCATGATAATTCCTTTTGCTTTGATAACATTCATATTATTTCCTTGCAATTTAATGTTCACTTCATTTAGTTTGGCAAAGATAACTGAAAGACATGCCACATCAGCTTGCCTTGTCCTTACTTCATTCCACATTATTTGGTAATTTAAATGCAGAAACTCAAGAACAGTATTATCACAAATCTGGTAAAGCAGTCAATCATTCAATGGAATAGCTTTTATTTTATTCATAGTATTGCTAACAATTTGTAAACTTTTGTAGTCTATCACTGAGACGTTTAGCAACCAAATGTTGGAGCTGAACAACACAATGAACGGCAAAGACATCCGATGATGCATTTTTTTAAACTTGCTATGAAAGCACATGGACAGCCAAACATGGATAGTGCACTATCAGTTGCACATGCAATGACATTTGGGAGAAGAAACGTTCAACTACCTGAAAAATGTTTTAGCCTTTTGTAACAGTAGTTTAGCAAATAAAAACTCTACAATAACTTTAGTTGATATTTACAAAATTAACATAATCTAGTAGTATGGCTTCATTATGATGTAAAATTGCATTGTTAAGTTGTAGTGCAATTTGGTAATCTTCAAATCGTTACATAGCTTGCTTTTGATGTCAAACCTTTTTGATACTGAACTGTTAATCAATGGAATTGATGATGTTACGTCACTTACACTAGGGTCCATCATAGTGTTGATAACCTCTTTCATAGCAGGAAAAATCAGTCTCTCCAATGGTTTTCATGTTTAGTATTTAGTAGTGAATTTTTTTTAAGATACATGAAGTCAATAAAATAACTTAGTAAATTCGAACTTGACTTAATTTGAACTCAATCTAGATTTAAACACAGCATCATCATCACAAGTAAAGGGAATACAGAGACAGATTCTTTATTTACCAGGTCCAAATAAAGTCGAGTAGGAATTTACTAAGTTATTTCATTGAGTAATGGATTTCTACAAAGTTACAGTCAATCAATTATATGCATGAAGTCCTTTAATGACATGATGAGTACTTTTTTGAAGTCCACTAACAGTATGTTGCTTTTCAAATTTCACTCTCACATCATGAAAATAAGATGCATCTTTGTTCGCCTTATCTGCATGCTTTATTTTTAAATGTTCACTCAATCTCAGATTTTAGAGCTTCAGTTGAGAATGCATTTTCACATATTAGGCACATCGGTAGCTTCATTTGTCGGTGAGAGAATATATCCCAATTTTGTTCATTTGAATATTGTTGGCACTTTCTTTTATCAGTCATTTTGATCATAGCCTATTTAAAGGTAAGAGTATAGAAAATTGTGAGCCGTTAGAGACAAGTGTATAAAATTTTTAGTGATACTGGCCCAAGGGTACTCAAGCGGTTCATTTTTAAACTGCCCTCATTCAAAACAGCACATATATATGAGCAATTTATATAAATTTCAGTCTATATCAGCTTATTGCACACTAGTAAGCAAGGTAGTTGAATATGAAGCATATTACAAAAAATGGTTATAATAACTACATTTGAGTGAAAACAGCAACAAATTCATTGAGCCGTAAGAGAAGTTTAAAAATGAATCCCTTGAGTATCCTGTCTGTATTGTTAGTGTTCAAGTACAAACTAAACTTAAGCAACTTACAATCACAAGATGTACAATGCTTGCTTTCCCTCATACAATTGCAAATCTGGCAGAAACAACAGTGGTAATGAATGACACAAAACCATATTGCAACATATTCAATACATAGTACTGAATGTGTTGCTACAAGAGTCAATGAGACTCGGCCAACAACTTGATGAGAAGCAGTGTGCTCACGTTATAAGAAATGCTAGCATTAAAATCTTTGAACACCCCCCAAACAGTCCTACCAGCTCCTAAAGAGTTTATCATCTCCCTGAAAAATTATCCTTCTTCTACTTCACAGTTCCTCAGGAAATGCCTAATCAAAAATTAAATAAATTAAAGCTCATTAAATTTAGTAAGAAGCAGATTGATTTGCAAAGCATGCAATACCCAAATAAAATTAAGATGACAACTTTATGTTTAACAGTGCAAAATAACATATGGACCAACTAAACACCTTAACTAATCCTAACGATTCAGTCTCCATTTTGACTGTAGGGATTCCTTACCTACATTTTTTTCGCCTCTCTCAGCCAGGCCAATTAATCTGTCAAGAGGCCTTTTTTTCAAAGCTGAACTCACTCACAGTGAGCCAATTTCTTTGAATTACCACCATGTGGCACATTCGGTGCCATATTTACCCTATGACAAATGTGGCCGCAGACATAGGCACTGAATCGAGAAGACACCAAACGCCCGTAATCTTGTCTGATATCTCTACGAGCCGGTCAGCCGGATGACAAGGAGTATTCCTGAAAATATATTTGCATCATTAAACTATTGACAGCATCTGCGACATTCTGAACTCACGATGCAGGTCATTCTCGTCCAGCAGAGTTTTTAGCACCCACGTGCGAAAAAGACATGGGTCTCAAACATAATGCATGATGGTCTTGTTTCCCAATGAGCACTCACCCTCCTATTCGATTGAAATCTTTATAGTATTTGAACTTCTTGTAAGTGTTGAGTTGAGCGTCAGAACCAAAAGGAGAGAGATACTGGCGATCGCATCGCCGTTTGAATGTCACAGTCTTCCACTCCAAGATCCACTCTTTGACCAATTCGGTATACTTTTTCAAATTTCCACCGCAGATTAGTTCTTCCTGAGAAAGGCAAACAAATCTTGCAGAGCGAGAGGTACCCAAATCTTGGTCGTCGCAAGTTGCGTATCTGACTGTGAGAGAAGGATCGCTCCTATTGAATAAAACCTATAGCCTCTCTTTTGAGAATTTTCTGTTTCTGCCCTCGGAGGTGAGGATACTCTTGAGTTCTGTAAACATATTGTGGAAACAAACAACTGGTCAATTCTTATTCAAGAATGGGGGACACATGGAATACTGAAAGATGGGGAAACCCCTCTATGACAGCGATGGCCAACCTTTCTGCAGTAGGCTCAAAATCATCTGTAACATTATTCTAAAATAGCCATATGTTGGCCATCCTTACGACTTGGGATGTAAGGGAAATACCCCTGGACTGATATGGGACTCAGTAGGCAGGCACTCAGTAAAGAATTGTGAGTGAGAGTTGGTATGTGATTTTCGGTGCCATCAGGAATTAGCAGTAGCAGTTAATAAAGTAATTGCAGATGCATTTCATAACAATCAATTCTTATCATTTTTATTACTTGTATTAATGATGTTACTATCACTATTTGCTATTCCTGAAATAATTTTACTATCTTACTCTGTATTGTTTCTACACTTTATTATTTTTTGGTATGCATGAAGCATACTGAGGCCTGGTTTGAACTGCAACGAGTTTAACGCCGCTGTACTATGAAGCATTATTACGCATGCAGATCTAAAATGTAGTAGGATTGCCAGGTCTCTCTTATAGAGAACATTTTTTTCGGATCTTTTTCACTTTTAATGAAGAAATGTTCTTTTTTCTCTTTTTAACTACTAATGAAAATATTACTTTTGACAATTTAATCACAACGTTTAAAAATGTTTAAAATTTCAAAACAATAGAAAACTACTAACGGTAAAACCAAATACATTGGCGATTTTCTTTCTAACTGGAGTGAAAAATCACTTAAAAGAAAAAATGTTTTTTTTAGAATAATGTTTTAATCTTATGTCTTAACTAAATGGCCACCTTATGTAGGAGGCATTACGATTTTTTTAAGTTTGAGGTAGAGAATGCAATACATTCTGGAAGTACTGGTGTCCACCTGCCCTTCTCAATAAGATTAAGTATAGTAAGTAACATCGAATATGCTGTTGCCTTTGTGTATTAAAAATGGAAATTCGATTATATTTTTCATAATAACATTAGTCGTACTTTTAATTTTTACGTAATTGACAAACTTTTTTATTAAAGGAAAAATGTCACTTCTCTTATAAGGCTTCATTAAAGTAAAATTTTGCTGTTATCAAAGCTGTATATAATATTTTTTTCCATAACTTTTGTTTTATTTTTGAGATTTTATTTCATAAAATGGATTGTTCACGGGATATTTAATTTTCTCGTAATTTATAAAAGAATATTAATTAGGCCTACTGTGCTTATAGAAAGTGATATGCTGACACCGTCAATTTTTTATGATAGTTATTGCATCAAGTTTTATATTTCTTGTCCTGTAGTAGTGCAGCTAAGCCATCAACATGTAATGTCATGGTTAGCTGCATTTGGCTCGGTTTCTAAGTTGTCTTTGAATATATGTGAGCAATTAATAATTTTTTTATGCTTTACATCAATATAACAATATTCAGTAAATAATTCCATGATAAAATACAATTTAGATAAGTTAAAAACCCTTTACTCATACTAACATCTATTAACGAATGGAATAATATGTTTTTTATTGTCATGACATGTATGATTCTGAGTTGGAAGTGTCACAGGACTTAAAATAATGGCATCATTCTGTCATGATTTTGGTTTTATATATATATATATATATATATATGTAATGTAGTGTAGATTGTATTTAGGTTAATGTGGTAGAAATTTACTGTTGAAACAATTATGTATTGCATAAAATCAACTGTTTTTGGCATAATATAGCGGAAGTTTTCCATAATGGAAGAAAGAAACAAATTTGTAAATTTTTATTTTAATCCAAATGAGAGATAAAATTTAATGCATCTAGTAACCTAATATAGAATTTTATATTTCATATTTTAACAACAGTGTTTGTAGCGATGAGTTTTTAAACTAAAAATTTAAATGTCTTGGATAAATGGCAATGTGACTTAGTATTTTCCAGAATCCTTAAGATGAAATTTACATAAATTAATTTTTATAGCTAAAGTTTATATTTATTACTGACGTTACATCAACCAAGCATAAAAGATATTTCATATTTTAATCTTACATTATACATTCCAAGGAAATTCGCTTGATCGTTTTTAGAAATAATGAATAAATGCTAATATGGAAATACTTGTTATAAAAAGGCGCATTTCGATCTGTTGGCCATAGGCACCAATATTCCTAGCTACGGATCTGGGCACATTCTACCCCAACTAGCTCAACCACAACTGCACTTTTGTGTAATATGCTTCATGTTTATTATAAACAACAATAATAGATTCTAAAATGTAAATAAATAACTCGGTAAAATATTTAATTTTGTTACTGATACTGATATCAATGCAAGGTCTGCATCAGTCATTCTCCAATGACACATTTGAATCACTGGAAGCCTTTGTGTCCTTAATTTTTTCCATCTTAAGCATCCACTGCTCTCATCTTCAACTTCTGAATTGCTATAATACAAAATCATCAGGAATTCTTCATCTTAAATCTTCATTTTACTGGTATACAATATTCTGAAGTCACAGCAAGCAAAACACTAATGCGAACTCTCTTCGTTAAAATGACTCTGCCTGACAACACTGCTTTCTGCTATAGACATCATAAGTGATAAAGAAATAAACAAGGAATCCAATGTCTTCAATGTTTATGGTCTAATACAACAAGACCTCTATGCACAATTCTTCAAATTTACATCACATAATATTACCTCATGGCCACTTAACAGGTTATGGTTGTCTCCATCATAACTGAAATGTTACATAGCATTTTTATCTTACATAAATACATATATGCTATTTTTATTAATAAAAGAATTCAGCTCGGATGAATTTTTAAGAAATTATCGTTCCATGGATGTGGTGACCATTCCACAATATTTTTACCCTGGCTTGCCATTCACGGTGATTTTCCTGAATGCATTCTGCATGAATAACAATGATTGCAGAGTTGCCATGAAAAAAAGCAGCTTAAGAAGAAACTGCTACCAAATAAAAGCAATCTCTAATTTGTTGAAGATTACAAATAAAAGGAATTTCAATCAAATGTATGTGAAACACAATCTTTTGTTTACATTACTTGTCTACCTTCTTTTAACAAATATACAGGCGACTCCCGAGATTAGACCATTCGAGATTCGACAAATTCGAGATTTCAACACAGCCGATCGAACTGGGAACTACTTTACGCAGAGTAATTGGTCCCGACCTACCATGCGAGGTTTAGTTTTAATGTAGACATAGTTATATCTGCTCTAATTGTTTGAATTTGTGCTGATTTCACTCTTTTTTCTGTTAACCTATTATTTAAATTTATTTATTTTATTGATTTACTAGCTGAAGTGCCCGCTGAATTTCAACGAATTTAGTGAAACTAAAAGTTCGACCGTGTAACATATAAGAAAGAAAATCTTGCAAAAATAACATATAAACTCCTTCCCCCTCCCACCCTCTCCTTCCCTTCTCTCCCTCCCTCCCCTCTCTCCCACTCCCTCCCTCCCTCCTCCTCGCTCCTTACCCCTCACTCCCTCTCTCGATATCTTCAAAGCTTTGAAAATAACAATTTGTGGAAAATCTACGTCTAATTATTTAAGTTACGTGGTTTTAAAAACAGTTTGCTTTGGAGAACTCTACGCCACACTTTGTGTTTCTTTCTTCGCAATTTTTATCGCCATCCATATAGCCTATGTTACCTTCAGGGTAAAATTATATACCTTTGCGAAGTTTCGTAACAATTTCTTTAAAACGAAAACTGTAAATAAAACCAGCAAGACCACAATAATCAACAGAAAATGGATGAACAAATGAACAAATGAAATTAATTAATTTAATGAAAGACAAAAAAGTAAATAGAGAACGTTTTAGAATCAAAGAGTGAATATTACCCTAAGACCATTAGCTCGATTCTCACATCCATGCTCATCCATGAGTTCTGTTAAAAGAAAATTGTTTACATCAACAATACTTTGGAAACAATGAAACGATTTATCCAATCACAATTTGTGGAAAATCTACATCTAATTATTTAAGTTACTTATGTAGTTTTAAAAACATCTTGCTTTGGAGAACTCGACGCCACACATAAACATAATTAAAAAGTTTATTAGTAATATTTCATTATAATCAACAAATATTAGGTTGTAATGTAAACAAAGCAAACTCGCACACAGAAATTGAAAAACAATATTACATTAAAAATTTTCCAATATAAATGCATCGGACTCTCAATTTCGGCAACAATGGGAGTTGTCATGGTAGCCTATAATGGGTATTGTAATAAAACTGATAAAATCATGTATTTTATTGATTCTACATGCATTTTTATGCTAATTCGATCAGGATTCGGATTCTGTCTTCAATAAAAATAAACTTTTTTCTTTTCTTCATAGAACCATTCAAGTCTCAATTTCGTGCCATGTTTCTAAGTAATTTTAAAATTCAAATGAAAAATAAGCTGCACTCATCCCTGAAAAAAGAAAATATTTTTAAAAATTAGACAGGTCAATCAAATCGATATAAAAACCTTACTACACCACCGTACTCGTTATTCCGGTTAAAATGGTACCTTTCTCTTGTTTCTACATGCTGTAGTTACTGCGCTATAAATTTACATACAAACACTTTATTTTATAGATATATATAGATATAGATTTATAAATTCATCACTTGACATGGCATCTAAAAGGAAATGTAATAGTGATAATGTAAGTGAATCAAATAAAAGAGTGCATAAGACTCATAGTTATGAAATGAAATTAGAAATTTTAAAGCGTGTTAAGAAAGGTGAAAGCCATACTGAAATCGTACGATCGTTGGAAATGTGTTGTTCAACTATTAGCACTTAGGTGAAACAGAAGGAGAAAATTCTAGAACGTGATAAATTAGGTAATTTGATAACAACAATAAACAGTTTCCCACGCAATAGCTCCTCTTCTTCCACCTAAAATCTTCCAACTTCTCAATTAATAAAGTAAGTGCAGTTGAAAAAGATTTAAGATATGAAAATACTTTTAATTTTCTTTCTTTATTAAGTTAGTTTGTGCTTTTTAATAACTTTTATATTAATTTTGCTGCGATAAATAGTTGTGTGTATAGATACGAGGTGCTATCAAAAAGTTCCTGGACTGGCCGCGTGGAGCGCTAACCGGACGTAGACTTGGGCCGCTAGTTAGCATTAAAGAGCTTCATTGTGAAGCAGTGTGATGAGTGTCACATTGATACACGCAAGCGTTTTTTTTTCACGAGCGTTTTTGTGCATTAGTGGTGTTCTGCAATTTTTGCGAGAAGAGAGATTGCAGACTTGAAGGAGAAGCACTGGGATGACTGCTGTTTGGTTTCTGGGTCGTAGCCATAAACCCAGCTTTCATCACCAGTGATGACCTTGGAAAGGAAGTTTCGGTCGTTTCTCACCTGTTACTGGAGGTTCCTGCACACAGTGAGCCGGTGTTGCCTCTGGTCCTGGGTCAGCAAGCAGGGCACAAATTTGGCAAGGATCCGCCTCATGTTGAGTTCCTCCACGAGAATGCGTTGGCATGTACCGAACAATAGGCCAACGATGCTGTAGATGTTGTTAATCGTTCGCCAACGGTCCTCGTGGATGGTCCGATGGACTTTTTCAACATTTCCTTCGGTTCTGCTGGTTGAGGGCTAAACAGAACATTGAGAATCCTCAACCGACGTTTGCTCACATTTGAACCACAAGAACCACTCAAAAGTCTGGGTTCTGCCCATGGCGTCATCACCAAATGCCTGTTTAAGCAATTCGTAGGTCTCCGATGCGGTTTTGCGGAGTTTGAAGCAAAACTTGATGAACACGTGCTGCTCCTTCAAGTCTGCAATTTCTCTTCTCGCAAAAATCGCAGAACACCACTAACACTAATGCACAAAAACGCTCGTGAAAAAAAAAAGCGTGTATCAACGTGACACTCGGCACACTGCTTCACAATGAAGCTCTTTAACACGGCCCAAGTCCGTACTTCGTCGGGTTAGTGCTCCACACGGCCAGTCCGGGAACTTTTTGATAGCACCCTGTAGATGTATGCAGGTATGATGTCTGGCTCGCATGAGTCGTTTGTTACAAACGACTCACGCAAGCCGGACCGTCTGCAGAACATATTGCATACATCTATCTTTGAAGTTCGAAACAAAAATTTATTTTATCCTTTTTAGTGCAAAAAATAATTTAAACTATTTATTATTTAATTTATTCATAATTTAATATTGTTGTATTAACATATACTTTTTCCCGAGATGCGGGAACATATCCCCTGATTATAACATGCAAGTACGGTGAAATCTCAGATACAACGTATTCACAATTACGTATATTTCAAATTAATGTACTTTTTTTAATCCCCGTCAATTTTCCCGTATAAATACTGTATCAATATTTCAAAATAACATACTTCAACTTAACGTACTTTTCAATACTACGTATGAAATTCAAAGGTCCTGAAAAAAGATTTTTGTGGTTTCAACATGTGCTTTCATCCATAAATGACTCAACTACAACCAATTCTTGCTCATTCAAGTCGTTTACACCAATTTTGAAGGCATATTTTGTCTTTATTACAAAAAGATGAGGAATTCCACCAAAATCACAAAAGAAGGAATTTTCCGAGCTGAAAAATGTAGAACCGCTGATCAGTTATCCCTGTCGTTATTTTCACAATAGCATTGAGATAAAATCTTAAGTTCTAGGAAATTTATCTCTTGTTAGACTCATTATCGCCAGTTTTGGTTTGCGCCGGACCTGCAAGAATGCCGAACCCCCACTGAGATGTTTCCAGAGAAAATACTGTACTTCTTATGGGTATATTCAGTATACCGTACTTTCAGTATAAAGTATAAAATTTCATACGTTGTATCGAGATTTTACTGTATATGGAAAAGCGGCATTCGACATTCGACAATTCGAGATTCGACCACGTTTTCAGGAACGCATCCACGCCGAATCTCTGGAGTCGCCTGTACTACCAAAAAGATGTTGAGTGATTTACAAAGTGTAAGAGGCAGTACTTTTACTAATGGTCTCAGATGCAGAATGGCTGGCTACAACAGCACTCTTTAGGAGTTATTAGCCATGACTTATTGTTTCATTAATCTTGTATTAATCATTTCATACATATAAGATACAAACAAAACAAAATTATACTACTAAAAATTGCCATAAAATATATTAATGTACAAAACTAATTCTAGAATGCTTTATTTTAGCAATTTTTTTTATTACAACACATACTTAATGTTATCAGAACTTTGTAATCCTCACAAAATAGACAAAGAAAGTGCATAGTTCTTTCAAAATAATAACATATACACATACACACTATATATATATATATATATATATGTGTGTGTATCTTAATAGTTTGTACATATTCATGAGATCTTAGTTATATGTGTATTTCATAAATAGCACAAACTTTTACATTGTAAAAACAGATTCATTCAAAAAGTAGTTAACTCAAAGGATTATATAATATCTTCTATGAATAAAATAATTTTTGTGAGTTACACGTAACTTTTAAATCGATCATAAAACGTGAACAAACCACAGTTACACTTGATAGAGATTAAGAAAATTATGAAGAATAAAAATTACAGTAAAGTAACCTAATTGTTTTTAACTGGAAGACAAAATAAATCAAAGTTTTATCCTAACTACTCACAGCCACTGACATAACAGCCATAATTAGGAATACCTACAAAGGGATTATTGTAGTTCCACATAAAGGTAACATTTTGATGGCACAAATTGTGCTGCAAATCATCTTCCTTTTAAACTATTTTCTTATGCAGAACACTTACCCATTTAGGTAGAAAGGGAATCATTTCTTTGTAATATCCTGTCAAAAAGAAATAAAAACACAGGAGTTTATCTCAAGGTAAAAAAATAAAAAAAATTTCAAGTGAACACTTGTTGGAGGTAAATGTGAATGACAACAGTTGATCAGGACCAACAGGACATAACACAGTTAAAGTCTTAATTATTAGGTCAAGCAGGGTTCCTAGCAGGAGGGGGAGGATAAACGTGATGCCCCTCATGTTGCACTGGTGGTCGTACACGTCTCAGAACTGGCGCGCGAGGAAGCCTGTGCGGGTTGCGTACGTTATGGAATGGAAGGCGCACTTGACCCCTTAGATGCTGGCGTGGAACTTCATTCCCAGGATACGGACGGAAAGCTATCGGTGGAACTTCCACCACCCTTGCATGATGGCGATATCCGTTATTTCTAGGCACATGAATTCCGACCATAAATGGTTGATCCATAAGACGATCTTCCATGTTCCTTAAAACTTCAAATAATTGGTCGCGAGCCGCATGATGGTAATTTTGCATGTATGGCGGAACTGCTTGCATCTTAGACGTTGAAGAAGGTACTTTTGGAAGCTTGAGGGTTGGATCATGTAATAAACGCACTTCTGGATTCTGACGCATCACCTCTTCTTTTGCTTTTTCTGCTTCAGCTTGAACGGCCTCGAAATCTAGCTGCCCATCATTGCTGTACAGAGGACATCTGAAAAGATTTCGCATGATTGAGTAGATTAGTAAAATTTCTTGAAAATATTCCTGTGTGCAGTTGATTGTAGGGTGATATTTTTATATGAGAATCATAAAAAATAACCACCGTAATTTTCCGATTATAATACGCATTTTTTTTCCACGAAAAATTGACAAAAAGTTAGGGTGCGTATTATATATGGTAACAAGTGCATACAACTTTTTTCAGTAACAAAACAGTTTATATTTTCGAACATATTTTTACCAATAAATCGTACATTTCAATGCATTTCGATAACATTCCTGTAAATATTGTTTTTCAAAACAAAAATAAGAATAATTATTTATTTACTTTTAGCTGTCCGAATCTTAGCCTCTGAATTCATTATTGCTGTCCTCAAATATTTCGTTGGCAATTTCGTGTTCTCTCTCGTCGTCTACGTAAATGGCATCGCCGAGAACATCAACTTCATCCTCACTATCCACTTCGACGAAATCATCATACCATATGTTGTTGAATTTGGATCGTCTAAGTGATGGCATATTCAGATATTGAAGGATATTCACACCTTCAGCTTTTAGCCAAAATATACACATCTAAAGGTATTAATACTAATTTGAAGTTGTATGATAAGGTCTATCAATTCCTCTAGCAGTTTCAGGATAAATTCCTTGATTGATAAATTTATGCGAATTTGTTTGTTCTAAAGGCTTTTGTGAAAATTAAATATCCTCAGACTGTGTGGCACACTAGTACCTTCCTCTCAGCACACTAATGTGCCACGGCACACTGGTTGGAGAGCATTGACGTAAACTATCCCGCTCAGTGGCAAGGCGAGAACTGTTATTCCAACTGACCAGATTATTACACAATGCGACATGGAGACATGTTTTTATGCATTTTATTGATCTTTAAAGTGAGAGTCAAAACTATATAGACATATAGTTTTCATAAACACTCTCGCAGATATCTCGATCAGCGGCAAGGGGAGAACTGTTATTCCAACTGACCAGATTATTACACAATGCGACATGGAGACATGTTTTTATACATTGTATCGATCTTTAAAGTGAGAGTCAAAATATATAGACGTGAATTTTTTGTAAAGACTCTCACACATATCTCACTTGGCGGCAAGGCGAGAACTGCCTCAATACTGCTAATAACCAAGTGAAAAATTACAGTGATCTTTTTACAAAAATGAGTTGCGTATTATACATGGTGATAAGACAATTTTCACATCTCACTCGTAAAAACATGGGTGTGCATATTATAATCGGAAAATTAGCCGGCCGGGTTAGACTGGTAGGCAGTGCGCCTTCCTTCTAACCCAAAGGTCACGGGTTTGAATCTCACTTCGAGCATGGATGTTGTGATGTTGATTTTCTCTAAGAGAATCTGACGGTGCGAAATAACCTTAGCTGTTGACGCACCTAAAAACCTAATTACACTACTCTCGGAAAATTACGGTATTCAGTATATCTCAACATTAGGGTTGCCAACTTTTAGATCTTCATGAACCGGGGATATTGTTACGGGTTGCCTGCTTTAAGATATTCACGAACCAGAGTTTGCTTGAAACCTGGATACTTTAGAAGAAACCCAAAAGGAATTAAATGTAATGATAAATACATTCAATATTCTGAAAGGCACTCATGATTTTAGGACATATGATTAAAAATCGTTTATTTTTTAAATGTCGCTAATTAGTGAAATTATAAGAGCATTGTCAATTTAAGTTTTCTTCTATAAAACAAAATACAATAGAAATTAAAGTTCAAACTCTTAATTCGAATCATTTATAAAAAATGCAAAAAAGTCATAAAAAGGGCTTTCCGCTGAATTGAAATTGAACTGGAGATTTGTGCTACTCACCCGGAGACTGAAGATTATGGCAATGACCCGGAGATCTCCGGCCCGAAAGTCAGAGGTTGGCAACCCTACTCAAGATATACTTGAAAATCTTTGTGATTAAAGCTTGAAGTTACTTATAAATGTTTACTTAAAAAATCTTGAGTAAAATGCTTCAAAAGACTGAAAGCATGGCAAACAGACACAGACAGACGGCATGGCAAAAACCACTTTTTCGGACTCGGGTACATCTAAAACGTATATTTCCATCAAAATATCAAGGTCAAATTTTTTTTGCGATTACAATACTTTCTCACAAGGGAAGGACCCGAATCACCCTCGACCAATTTTCGTGAAAGTTTTTTCTAGATTATTTTTTAGCCGAGGATCACGAAAATTGTAGTCATTCAGTGCACAAATACGTGTCAACTTTCAGAGGGAGATATTCCAGTTCATTATTAGCTACACATCAACGCCTACTTTGGCAGTTATTTTGTCTGCTAGTGCTGGCAACATACGGAAATGGTTATCACTGCATATTAACATCCCAGTAGTCGCACTGACTTTCATAACGAGTGGTCGCGTGGGATACTATAGTATCCCACTTCACAAATGAGTTTTCATTAAAAAAAAGAAGTCAATAAAGTAATTTTAAATGTTCTAATATTTATTTTTGCTTTATTCTAAAAGCTATTATGCATTAAAAATATTAAATTTTAGCCAATATTAATACAAACTTCAAACTTATAAATCCCTGATATATCTTCATCATAATATAGACATCATTTACAGCTGCCTTTTTAACTGCAAACCATTTCACACTTTGCTTAATCTCAATCTTATTTTCATTCTCTGAAACATAAGTCTCCAAGTACTGATAACATAAACATTCAAGGTGTTCCAAGCATACCCATTTATAGAATTTGGAACAATGTTGTCTTCTATGTTTGTTTTCGCTTTTGTCAATAACATAAAAGGGTGGAGATCATCACAAAATAATCTATTTGTTGTTCTGAGAAGGTACTAAAAGGGATAAGGTGATCTCTTTTCCCATCGATGCGAAATTTAAACAACTAATGAGGTGGGATACAATAGTATCCCACATGACTATTGGAGTGTAAATACAGCTGATATTATAAGGCGATACTTTCCAAAAAATAAATTCTTGCACTGGTCGTTGTTTAATATTAATCACATTACTAGCTGATCGTGCAGCTCCGAAATTGAAGCTCTGTTGGAGTATTATGGTATGGTATGGCCAAACCACATGCCCCCAACCCACGCATCCCTGACCTGAGCACTCCTGACCTGCACACTCCCGATCTGCGCACTCCTGACCTGCACACTCCCGACCCGTACACCCCCGACACCGCTGCCTTATGCTGCCGTCACCGTGCACTGAGGCTCAAAGCCCTACTCCAGCAACCCACGTGCCCCATGCTTATCCTTCCCCTCAAGCATGGCTGAATGAAAGTAGAGGGGAAGTTTAGCTTCACGTTGTGACTGACATGACCATGACCTGGGTTGCTGGAGTAGGGCTTCGAGCCTCAGTGCACGGCGGAATAACAAACACAAGTGTTTTATTTGAATGTGATCATTTATTAGCCTCAAAAGAAACAAAAAGTAATAATTATTGTTCCACCAGCTATTGCACCCGACGGAGGGTTATAATTTAATATTGTTTAAATGATTTTAATTTGGGCCCCCGTTAATTGTTACTCTGTTTACAGAAACTCGATATTGACATATAAAATATATTAAATTATACGACGAACTGAAAGTGGTCCGGGATAACCAACAAGTACCCAATATTTTTCAGGCCTGACTATGAGATAAAATGCGAGGAAAACGCAATTCATTCCATATATAGAAAATTTCGCATAGCCCTTTCTGTGATTTTTTTTCCATGAAAGATTGAAACGCACAAAAGAAAAAGCCGTGAAAGACTAGGTATGCCTGTACAGTACATTTATTCTGTTATAACCCCTCATAGTGCCAGAAAAGGTTTAAATTGTTGTATAATTGTTTGCTTCTCTAGCAAGAAGTGTCAACGATAATGCATCTTAGTTAATGTAGATCATGTTGAAAGCTGTCCTAGTTGATATGAATTCTAACAGATGACAGAAAAAGACAGCATCCTATTACAGAGGAGGTCATGTAGTTTATGAATCTAATGCATTTTTTATATGCCTTCATTTGTTTTGAAGGTATATTTTTTTATATGCAAGGAATAATTTGAAGCCTTAATATTACAATACAGATTCTTCATCTAATGATATTTACATGTTTGGATGTTATGATGATGAAATTTTAAATTATTTTAACACTTTAAGCAACGATGATGACTATCTGGAAAAGGATGATGATATCCAGTGTAAAGAATATGATAGTGACATAGAAAAATTTCTGTCTGCCTTTAATTCCAGTGAAATACTTTTTCATAAAACTAAACCAGTCATTACAGATTATAATGACAGAATTGATAAAGATAATAGTCGTGATGTTTGTGCCAATGATGACATGGCAAATCTGCCTTCCAAATACACAAAATATGCAAAATTGTGATATCTCAACTATATCAAAATTCAGTTATATGCAGTAGTGGACAAAAAAAATTCTACTTTGTTTTGTATTTTTATGTAGACTTCTTTCTATATCCTCTTGATTAAATTCTCCTATCATTGCAATTACAACTTGTAAATTTTAAACTTTTGGGTGAAAATTCAATTTTAAGTGATATTTTTCCACTAAATAATGATAAAAGCAATAGCTACTTCTTTAGTTCAAAGAATATGGTATTGTCAATGCAATAATGCAAAAACTCCATGAGATATTATAATTTTAGAAAAACATTTACATACCAAAATGTGAAGCAGTGCCCATATATGGAATGAGCAAATCAGGCTAAGGGTTAATTAGTTATAAACAAATAAAATTCATTTTAACTAATTAAGATTATTGCAGTTCCATGTGGCAGTGTTTGTATTTTATATGCTAGTTTACTTACAAATTACTTTCTCGGTCCTGATATGGATTGAAATGGGAGTAATCCTTTACTGGCTGCCGGCAAATGTAGCACATGAAGGCCCCACATGAGCAACTCATCTTGTTACAGCCGCTTTCTTTGATAAACTTCTTATTGCACTTCCAACATGTTCTGTAAATAGAAAATATTTAAATCTTTCTATTTTAATTTGGTAAAACTTTTTAACTCTAAGCACAATTGAATAGGAATTAATTTTATAAATATCAAATAACTTTTAATTGGCAGGTTAAATATTTTAAAAGAAACCTCATAAAATTTAATTTTAAACAATATATACAACTATAACTTCACAGTCAATAATATACTTTTTTACCTCACTAGAGCTTCAGTCATCTTGTTTTCGATGTAAGTTCGTATTCTGACCTCATTACTCCTTTCAACTTCATCACACCTCAATGGTATATGGCTTGGTTCCCTGCACAGTCTATAAGAAAAATATAAGAATCATAATTGTAGCATGTTGTATCAGTCATTACATTTAACAAAAACATCAACTGATATTGAGATATTATAATTTTAGAAAAACATTTACATATCAAAATAGAGACAAATCAACTGATTTAATAAGAAGAATCTAACAATGCAAATAAAAAAAGATAATGTTATAATTTCCACTGAAATGATATTGACTTAAGTTTAGTTAAGTTCTCTAATAATATCATATTATCATATATTATACTAGCAGACTGTGCTTGCATTCTGCAAGCATTTCAGTTTACTTTCAATTTTAAGGAAAACTCACCCCATACAAAATTAGAATTTTAATGATGTCAGATTTTTCCCATTGGTCGTGATCGTAACTCTATAATCGCAACAAATTTTCAACCCTTAGCTCATCTAGAAGTGCCTTATAATTTTTATCCTCTTATGGGGCAATAATGGGGCAAAACAGCCTCTAAATTTTGAATTTTTACATTGGATTTCTTCAATTGGTCGTAGTTGAATATTAATGGCATTATGATATAGCCCTTTAAAAGCTTACCCGTATAAAAGCATTCCGCTTGTTGCCATGGCAGTCGATTGTTAGGGCCCAGAAAATTTTCAACTTATTTTAGATAAAAACTAAAAATTTATTCTAATTCTACACAGATTTCAATTCCGTTTTCAAAAATAAGAAACTATAATTTCTAAACTTTCCGATAGTTCAAGTCCCGAGTTCGGATCTTGATGGGAAATAATTTTAAAAAGCAAATATATAAACCTCTACACCAATTTGTTTTTCTGATGGAATTTCAACTATTTAGGATTTTTTCCTTCGGCTGTGACCAAAAATCTATAATCGTGCAAAATTTCAAGTTTCTACCACATCTGGAAGTGTCTATTAATTTGTATCCTCCTATATCATATATCCTATGTGAGAAGCAGCTGTCCTTATAATATTACCCTAACATCTGCTCCTGCAGTTAATAGCCAGCAAGATGATTTGCAATGTTGCCACTTTCGGATAGGATAGGATTATTCGAAATGTGTAATGTATAATGAAGAGCTTCATCAAAGAAATCAATTTTAAGTATGGCTGTTATTTTTCATTTATTCAATGTTCAAAAATCTAATAATTCTAAAATCTATATTATATTGGTTGCCAGCAAGGAATTTAACTTCTTATTATACAACTGGAGAGCATGTTTTATAATTGTCAGGATATTGGAATTTTTAGACAAATTATTACTTTAGCGGTTTTCCCTTTTTAATGCAAAAATAGTATTGCAAAAATCCAATTTATCAGGAGTTTTAATCACTTGAATATGAAATCTGATCATTCGAAATGACCACCACAATATTTACTGCTATAATTTAATTAAATTTCTAGTGATGTACCGGGTACCCAGGGAAGCAAAGAAAAATTATCCGGCCGGGTATCTGGCTGGGTAGCGCTATGCCTTTTTTTGTGCTTTTTCCAATTTTTCACAAATTTGACGCCTTTCTCGATTTCACTTTAATAATACCATACTAAGCGCCTTAAACCCTTTGATAGCAAAGATAGCCTATCCACTGTTTATGCTAGTTTAGTGGTCCTCAAGGGGTTCCCCCAAAGCAACACTGCGAGATGGCTAACAGCGGCATCGGGCAGTCGCCTCTCTTGACGTATGTTTCTACTAGCCTATGTTGGATTTGAGAGATAAGGACCTCATTGTTTTCCAAAATTCTTGTTTATAAACATCGCTCTAAGACATACGAGTATTAATTTTGGACCTGCACTGCCACCAATTGCTGATAATTTTCTTCGTGAAGAGTTATTGGTTTGCCAGTTATAAAGTTTATAAAATTTTACAAGCTGGTACTGTTAACCATTCATCAAGTATAATTATATATATTATGCAAACTGTTATTTCATGGTTCAGTTTAACTTTTGTTAGTGTATTCTGTTTTCTAAAAGTTTATTAAAATTAATATATCGTGTCTCTGAATGTTTCTTGCAGGCTAAATAGTAAAAGTAAAATATTAAGTTACATTTAATTTGTTTTCATTGATATCCTTTTTACTTTTTCATAGAAAGTATTGTTATCGCGAAAAAATTCGACCTCGAGATTTTACGGAAATATACATTTTAGGTGTCGCTGAATCCAAAAAAGTGGTTTTTGCAATGCCGTCTGTCTGTTACTGGCTCTGGAGCCTAGACGGTAGAACGAAAATGAATGAAATCTCGTACTTAGGCATTTTATCATACTGAGCAGAGTATACATAGAAATGGTTGACATTGATCATTAATTAAGAGTAGTTTATTCTACGCATTTTTAACAACAATCTGATTTTCTCAAAACGGCTCTAACGATTTTGATCAAATTTCGTACAGTTACTTGAGTTTACGTCTTCAATAATACTGTATAGTTCATATTTCTCAAAAAATGAATATAAGGCTAGTTTATTCTAGGCATCTTAAACAACAATTCGATTATCTCAAAAACGGCCCTAACGATTTTGATCAAACTTCGCACAGTTACTTGAGTATACATCTACAATAATACTACGTATTTCATTTTTCTCAATGCATGAATATAAGGCTAGTTTATTCTTGGGCAAAAATACGATTTTCTAAAAACAGGCTCATACGATTTTCATTTTCTAAAGATAACTAAACGACGCATTAGTACCCATATATGAGAAAGTTTGCACAATGTATGTTGTACCGATTTTTTGCTCATGAGGGACCGAGTACCCGGCACCAGGTACCAGCACCTGGTGCCGGGTCCGGGTAATTTCTGGGTACTGAAAATATGGCCAGGTATGCCGGGTACCAGGTAATTGCCGGGTACCCGGTACATCACTATAAATTTCGTGATAAAAGTATTAACTAGATTTCAAAATTAAAATTTGCCTTAAATTTTGATGAATCTGCATAAATTTGGTACTAATCGCTGTTGTAACTCATCAAATGACAAATGTTAATTTTTCTTGTGTTTACCTATTTTGATTTTCTTTATTTATCAATAAATAAGTCATAGTTAAGTGAGTCCATGTAGAAACGTAAGTAAGCCTAACAAGATAATTTCACTTACTTTCGCTTCATAAAACTGACAAATTTCACAGCAATGTTTTCATGGTCTAATGCATAGGTCTTCAAACTGGGTTCTGCTGAAGCCTGTAGGGGTTCCACGATAGACAGAGGAAGAGACTCGATATGTTCTTC
Organism: Uropetala carovei; assembly: GCA_036926305.1. Classification (NCBI taxonomy): domain Eukaryota; kingdom Metazoa; phylum Arthropoda; class Insecta; order Odonata; family Petaluridae; genus Uropetala; species Uropetala carovei. The sequence goes on along the minus strand of JAXCHB010000089.1, from coordinate 1,558,585 downwards.
CTTCTGTTATTTACAGCAGGAAACATGAGCTTCACTTGTAAACTGTACAATGTAAGATACATAAACTATGTAAATAACAATTACAGTAATTATAGTTAATTTTATTGCTATTTGGCTTACCACCTCTTGGTTAGGATTCAGCAATAAAAAATATTTGAATATAAGGCTTCCATAACTTCAAAAAGTTTGGGAACCCCTGGTCTAATGTAATTAAAACGGTAAGCAGCATACCACGCATTCATTTTAAACAACTGACGTCGAATAACAATGCCAGGAAAATGATTAATATAAAAGTTGTATAAACTACAAAGGTTTTTATTTATTTTTTTTATGCCAGAATTTTATGTTTATGTTATTGGGAAAGCCCAATTTATCTTTACAGGTGACCTGAAGGTAATGCAACTGTGAACGGGATGACGCATAACTGAAAATGGAATGACATAGTTAAAAAAATGTTGAGAACCACTGCATTAGAGGATGAGGGTGATGTCTGGGCTATATGGCAAATGCTCAAGTACATCTCACAGAAACTGCACTATCAACTCCTGAGTCCTCAAGCTTCTGCAGTACATTCCAGATTTTGCCCCAAGTGGTTTTTAACCTTTTCTCACTGTCAAAAGATCACTTATGAGGACTTTGGTTTACCTCAGGTGAAATGTGTCATAAATGAATGGTTGAATGCCCAGGGCATGGAAAAGCTCATGAAATGTTGTAATAATAACTGATTATGTTTGGTGACTGTTAAAAAATAGTGTTTAATTGGTTACTTGAAATAAATAAATTCGTATAAAATACAGGCTTTGTAACTTAATTTTTCTGATTGACCTACATACTTTTGTTCACCGAAGTGTCACTATGTCAGCATCCTAAGTTCGTGGAACAATGAGGGGAATTCTCCTAGCTTACTGTCCAACCATGCTTAGAAGTGCCTTGTTTTACAGTTATTGCGACAGAGTATGTATATAGCATTATGGCCTCTCATGCAAGATGTATGCTCAATGCAGAGAGAGCAAATGCGTTACTTAAAAGTATTTTAGCCTTTAGTTCTGAAAGTGATACTAGTTAGTGATGCTAGTTTTGACAGCAATTACAAAATATGGCAATGTAACAGAAAGCTGAGAAAATTTATTTACACTGTTCCTATCAATGTTTTGAGGTGTATCATATGAAAACAACTTTTTATTACTATTATTATTTATTGAACACACACGGATAAACCCCAATTAAGTGTGTTATAGTAATTAGTACAATATAAAATAAATATATAAATACAATCAACAACATACAACACACATGGACACATATATTTTACAATATGATATCATACATCAGTTACGTTAAGGAACGTAATAATATTTTTTTATAAACATACAGAGTGTTGTTGAAGATATCCACATTAGTATTATTGGCGGTCACCTCATTATACATGCGTAGCATTCTCGGAATTGGTGAGCACTTATGCACATTAACACAGGAAAATGGGACGTGAAACAAGGTGGTATGAGGGTGCGTATTGGGGGGAACATTGATATTTATTAGTGCAGTCACTTCATTGCAGTCGAATGTTCCATTTGCCATATTCCGAAGAAAAGTTAGGTCAGCAATTTTTCTCCTGGTGAATAGGGATGTCAAATTAAATTTCCTGCAAAGTGGAAGATATATCTCTTTGCTATAAATAAGACTCTCCTTAAAGCAGAGCCATTTTATGAAGTGCCTTTGAACTTTCTCTACCAAATCAATGTGTACTTCGTGAAGGGGGTTCCAGATAACGCTGCAGTACTCAACAGTCGGCCTTACCAGAGTGGAATAAGTGTTAATGGTAGTTTTTAGGGAAAAACCTTTAAAACAATTTCTCTTAACAAAACCGAGAATTTTAAATGCTTTGGATATATATACTCATTAAAGGTAAGTTTAGTGTCAAGAGTTATCCCTAGGTGGTTAATTGCATGAACCCTCTCGAGTGTAACCCCACCAAACTATAGGGATACACGTGAGGTTTTTTCTTAAGGGTAAATGATATTACTTCACATTTTTTCACATTGGGAAAAAGATTAAACATATTACACCATTCAGAAACTCTATTAATACTCCTTTGGAGGCTGACACAATCATCTATAGAGTCAATTCTTTTAATATTTTTAAATCATCTGCATATAACAGACTAGAGCAGCTAATGAATGAGGGCAAATCATTAATAAATATATTTAATAAAAGACGACCCAAAATTGAGCCCCGAGGAACACCAGACGTGACATCGATTGCCTCTGACAAAAAACCATCAACAGCCACCTTCTGCTTGCGATCTTTTAGATATGATTCCATCTATCTGCCAAAGGTAAATATTGCTGTGGATGAATCTCTTACGCTTTGGAAGGAACATCTGTCATTTAAACAATATATTCCTTTTGAATCATCAAAATTTGGCATAAAAACATTTGAGTTTTGTGAATCAGACACTGGTTACTTATGGAATTTCATTGTTTACTCTGGCTAAGATGTGACAATTTCTACTTCAGAAACTCCAGATTGACTCAAAACGTTAGCAATAGTGATTACATTACTTGAACCTTTATTTAGAAAAGGTTATACTTTATGGATGGACAATTATTACAATTCACCTGATTAGGCCAAATTTTTGATGAATCGGGGCACAAATGTTGCTGGAACTTTGTATTTAAATAGAAAAAATGTTCCAAAAGAAGTCAAAGCAACCAAGCTGAGGAAGGGAGAACATATTTCAAAGGCGAATGATTATGAAATGGAAGGATAAAAAATATGTACTATTTATTACAACCTTCCATTGTAATAATTTTTGGAAAAAAGACGGAAAATTTAAACCTATTTGTATTTTAGAATATAATACGGCAATGGGAAGAGTGAATTTGAAAGACCAAAAGCTTCAGCCTTATCTCTTAGAATGTAAAAGATGTAACAAATGGTACATATGAGGGATATCCTAAAAGTAAGGTACATTAATTTTTATTTCCGTTGCTAGGAGTGTTGGTGTAACAAACTGTACTCTGGTTGAAACCTGCAACCTTCCTCTACAAACCAGTACTCATTCAGCGTTTGTTTATCACGTAGTTAAGTTAAACAAAAGTGGAACTGCACGCCGTGATTTGTTTTTTACATGCAAAACACCTTACCCCTACCGAAATTCATAGGGAAATCGTCCAAGATTATGGTGAAAATGTAATGTCACTGTGGTGTTCTCAATTTGAAAATGGGCACAGATCTAGAAGATCATGAGCAGAGTAGAAGGCCAAGCACTGCAACCACTGATGAGTCGATTCAACTTGTAGAAACTCTTATTGCTTTCTGATCAGAGATTAAAGGTAAGGGAAATCGCAGACAAACTGGATATTCCGAAGACAACGGTCCACAGAACACACAACACACTTCATCCCCATCGAGCAAAAAGTTCAAGCAAGTTTTGTTAGTGAGGAAAATCATGGCAAGTGTTTTTTGGGATTGCAAAGGAAATTTGCTTGTGGATTTTTTAGAGAGAGGTGACACAACGCAGCTTGATACTGTGAAATGCTGGATAAGCTCCAATATGCCATCAGACAGAAAAGATGCAGGAAGCTGCGTGATGGAAGAGTGGGGCTTTTGCACAACAATCCAACACCCTACCTACAGCCCTGACCTCGCACCGTCCGATTATCACTTGTTTGGTCCGCTGAAAAGACATCCTGGTGGCAGGCAATCTGCTGATGACAAAGAACTTAAAAAAGCGGTGATGGATTATTTAAATTCATTAAGTGATGAGTTTTTTAAACAAGGAATTTTTGCTCTTGTCTCCCGATGGGATAAGTGTTTAAATAGCAATGGCGACTATATAGAAAAATAGTTTAAGGTATCTAGTTTCTCATGAGAGTTTGTTTGTATCAATAAAATGAAAAAAATTTTGATAATTTTTTGTACCTTACTTTTGGGATATCTCTCGTAAAATTGTTTAGACAGCTATTAAATGTTCTGGTGTATAACGCATTGGTAACATTCAATAGTTGTCAAAATAAGATGGACCATCTAAGTTTTCGTCTTCTTTTGATTCAACAACTGTTGGAAATGTACAGGAGTCTTTTACAGTCACCGTGTGCCAGGTGACCACCCATACAGCCATCACCATGCCGTTTAGCCAAGAGACACTTCATTGAAACATACCAGCAACGGGAAAAAAATATAGGCCCAAAAGAAGATGTCAAGTGTGCTCTGCTAATGGAAAGACAAAGAGTACTGTGTATTTGTGCCCTGAGTGTGATGTAGGCTTATGTTTAGAAGGTTGTTTTAAAACATATCACACAAAACTGCATTTTTAGGAAACTAGTGTCATCAGAGGAATGTAAGTTGGGTAAAACACCAACTATGCCGTAATTTTTTTATATTTACTTAACATTTCTCTACAAGTAACCAAATTTTTATGATATTTGATTTGTATTTAATAAAGTTATAAAATACTGTCCACGAAATTGCGCCATCAAAGATTTTTGCAAAATTCACTACCGCGAATAGGGCTTACCGGCATTTAAATTTTGACCAGCCGGAAGGGTTAAGAGCAATTTGGACAACTCTGTTTACGACAAGCACTGACACAACATGCAACACATGCTATAATGTTAATTAAGTTGATTCTCTATTTACGATGACTAAAATATATCTATTTTCCATAGAAATACCAAAAATAATGGTTGTCATCTGTTCTCTCAGAGATTAATTAAACTGAATTATTATCTCTCCACAGGGACATATATAGGGGGGGGGGCCGAAGGGGCCCTGGCCCCCCCGAAATTTCTCCATAAATTTTGAATTTATAAAAATTTTTAAAAAATAATTACACGAAAAACCCACTTCAGCCGGAAGCGCAAATGAGCGTAAGAATAAGCATACGATAATCCAGCCCTCTATATGATATCTTATTATATAGAGTCCCTAAACGTTAGTATAGGCTTTTTTTGTGGAATCAAAGAAGAGTAGTAGTAATTAGGTTTTTTAGGTGCGTCAACTGCTAAGGTTATTTTGCACCATCAAATTCTCTTAGAGAAAAGCAACATACATCACAACATCCATGCCCGAAGCGGGATTCGAACCTGCGACCTTTGGGTTAGAAGGCAGGCGCACTGCCTACCAGTCTAACCCGGCCGGCATCAAAGAAGAGAGAGAGTGAGATAGAGAGAGAGAGAATGTCAAATAATGTTCGGCACGCATTCATACAATTCGTAGATGTTGCTTGAATTCTTGCATTGTTATAGCATTACTCTGTTTGGTCCATCATTTCTCGACTATTCGCACGACCGCTGCCTGCATCGAAACCTCCGCACTCCGCGACAGCCGCCCACAACAAATCTCCGCGCCGCTCGCCTTGAGCACGTCTTCCTCGACGAGATTTCTGCACCTCATCACGCGACTTTTCCGGCGACAGGTTTCTCATTACCTGCACTAGAAAGCTTAGCACAGCGACAAATGACTGTTTCCGAACATTTATATTCTTTTAAAATTGTTAGCAGTTCTCCCTCTATTCACTGCAACTGTAGAAAGAAGCTTTTCTAGCCTTCGTAGGATAAAATCTTATTTGAGGAATACAACATCAGAAAATAGGTTGAATGGACTGGTTCTGTTATCTATTCACAGAGAAATTTGACTGATGATGAAGTGATAGAAAAATTTGCAAGTGCACCAAGGAAAATGAATCTATAGAATATAGAATACATATTGCAAAGTTAAGTTTTGGCTCTTTCCAAACTAGGTAAACAATAGTTGTTTATTATTATTTATGTTATAATATTAAATGTGTGTTGCCTCAATGTAACAAGGACATTTTAAAATAACTTGTAATATTTTATTTTAAAAATTTAAAAATATAAATTAAAAAAAATATAAATAAAAATAATAAATCACTTATTTAATCCATTTATGCTGTAAAAAAGAAAAAACAAATTCTGCCAATTTAAAAGTTCCAGAAATTTAACTTGAAATCCAAAATTTTCATAGTAATAACAACTGAGTTAACACCTTCATGCACCAAGTGCTTCGTTTGTAGTATTGTTTGCAGTACATTTTGAATACAAGCAAATATAGCATGGCCGGAAAAGATGTTACCACCTATATGGAAAAAATTATCATTTGTGGATCACCAAATTGTTTAAAAATTAATATTCTGGGGTTTCTTGAGATACTGTTTACGAATCCACTATCAAAAGTTATAAATTCGAAGTACAGGTACACAAATAATGATTTTCCCATATGATTGGTAACATTTTTTTCCGACCACACTGTATAGTGACAAGCTATAGACCGTTTAATTCAAACTAGTATAGAAATGTACCATAAATATTATAAAATGATCCCCATAGGAACTCTTAGGACCTTGCCCCCCTCCCCCCCCCCCCCCCCCCAAATAAAATCCTATATATGCCCATATCTCCATATCAGTTTGAGCACTCAGGTTAGAATAACTGAAATAAAATCTTTTGCATCTTGACAGTATTTTAACAAGCAAACATTCAAGTTTGTATGCTTGACAGAATATCTGCACCGTATACTGACTTACCTGCAAGTTTCTTTCATACAGTCTGGGTTAAGGCATTTAAAAACTCTGTCCTCTGGTGCAGGTATAGTTGAATAAGGGCAGGAAGGGCAAGTTTCAAGACCTTCAATTCCAGCAGCATTCACTTCTTCTGCTTGCAAACGCTGAACTAGCTTCTCAAATACTGCCGGAGCAAGTACAGCCTAGTAAAGAATAATTTCAATAAATATCACTAACAAATATATTGAATTCTGCACAATATGGATTAAAAAACACTACTTTATATATGCTTCTAGTGTATTTTGGTGCTTTTAGGTGATATGTTAAAGATAATGGAAAACAACTAGTTGTACAGATAGCTATTAAGAAATAATATAACGTTTGGTGACATCAAACTAATCATGGTAATCAAACTATATAAAAATTGCTTTTTAACCTACCAACTTTTATATACTTTAAGTGTACTAAAAAGAAAAAAAACACGAAAATAATTAAAATTTTCATGAGTAAGTTGGGTGCCTCATGTCGTAAATCTATATTATATTGCCCTAACGTCTGCTGCTGCTTCTGTATGGCTATGCTGAGCATTTTGTTTGGTTCCCGAAAAGCAGCAGCCCTGCCTCTGGTGGCAAGGAATTTAAGTATCTTATTATGCAACTGGAGAGCGTTTTAAAATTGTCTTGTTATCAAAATTTTTAGATGAATTATTTCTTTCCCGTTTTCCCATTTTAATGCAAAAGTAGAATTGTGAGCACTCAATTTATCGGGAATTTTAAACCCATGAATATTATGGAATGAATATTATGGATCTCATTGGTTGGAGAGTTACGGCACACTACAACATGCCTAGTGATTTTATGGGAGATAAGAGGGCCTTTACATGATTTGCCTCCAGGTGCAAATAAATTTTCTTATATGAAATATATGTCAAAATGCTTTACAGAATACCACCAAAAAAAGGGAGTAAAAGTGGAAAGCTAAAACTGTCTCAAATTAGGGAAATTGTTTAATAATAATATATTAATTAGTAAATATTTCCTAAAAACTTACATAATCTTTGAGTTATTTGCAGTTATGTGCGATTTCGAGAATTATCAGGTTCAAAACTGGGGATACTGGGCACTTTAATTCAGACCAGAGAGGGATAACTTGCATTTTAAACTATTCCAAATGTATTCCTCACATACAAGAAACATGCCCATTTTGTAAATGCAACATTTGGAAAAATAAAGTGATTTATATGCCAATAAAAACTGTATTTTACTTAGTTTTAAAATTATGGTAACATTTGTTTATGAGAAAAATTACACCATCCTATAAATAGTCTCATTTATTTCACCCAAATTCAGATTGAAAATTGTCCATAATGATTATAGTTCCGTACATTTATAAATAATAAATACCTGCAAAGTTGCAAGAGTGAATTCAGCTTTGCAACTGCCATCCATGCAAGGAAAAGTTGATTTCCCATCTCCAATAAGCACCTCAGCTCCCCTACAAAGATGAGACACCAATAAAAGAAACCATAGACAGTCAACCCTTATATAATGCAGTTGTTATGTTCCTGGAAAACCACATTATATAAAAACGCATTATATGAAATTATGCATAGGTGGAAACAAGTGATGGTATAAAAAATTTTTTTATAACTTTTACTGTTTTAATTTTATACTATAATATAAATACCGTATTTACTCGCATATAAGCCGCACTTTTTTTCCTAAATTTTTAAACAAAAAATTAGGGTGCGGCTTATGCATGAATAAAAAGGAAAAACATTCTTCAAAGTGATTATTCCTCCTAGACAGCTCTGTAGCTTACAAAGTAGTCTCGACATAAAGAGCGCCTAAAATGAACGACTGGTTTGTGGTTGGTTAGATTTAACTCAGCCAAATCCACCCATGACACCAGTACTCAATAATTAATGAGACCGCGATTTTCTTGGATGAGATGTAAGCTACAAATATGCCGTGCAATTAATGTTTTAAGATTTACTTGACCTGGCAAGTAGAAGTTCCTAGTTTTAGCGGATTTTTTCACCTGTTTCCACATTTCCCCTAACAGAAAGTTATTATTTGATAAAATATAAATCTCACTAGAAACAAACTGGATTGACTGCAGGCTCCATGAGCATCTGAGTGCAATGAAAAAAATTCAAACTGGGTAAGTGCTGAACACACTCCTTCACTGCCCAGGCTACATGTCAAGATCATCACCAATGAATCATCTAACTCCCGAAGGATAATCCAATAATCTAAGAGTTGACTGAAATAACCAAAAGACTCTACCAACAGAGAAGATAGCTATGCCCTCCCCCCCACGTGGAAATGACTATTGTGTCAGGGATACGACAGTTGATCCAACAGAATTTGAAAACACGAGGAATTACAACAGACCAGCCAACAATAATAAGTGAAAGGATTAAATATATAAATACAAGAGCCAGAGAATACAACATCACTCTGACCTGAGGAAGCCTATGGTGATATTAGCAGAAAATCAAGTTTTTTTTAAAAGGTCATACAGTAATACCTCGATATACGAATACTCGATATATGAAGTTTTACTGTAACGAACTTAGTATTTATGACAATCAAACCGATTCAATCAACGCATACAATGTTAGTGTACATGATGATGAAATAACTTCTGGCTCAGAACTAATTAACACATGATCTTAGTTAGGCAGTGAATATCAGATTCAATGCAACGCAGTACATCTACTTTTCTCCAGTTTTGTTCGTTTCGTCAAGCATTCCATAGGTATTGATTGTTATCAAGTTATCTTCGTAATGTCATCTTCGTTGTAAGAATACTGACGTGTTGTTTTTCGCCATGATAAAGTGTTTAATTTGCAAAAAGTGACTGTTGTTAACTGAAGAATGTCATTTTACCTCAAAATGCTGAAACTAATGAAACCATGTACAGATGTTGTTGGAGCAGTCATAAAATCATGGAAAGTTATCTCGTTAGCACAAAAGCAGTGTTGTGAAATTTTATGTACACTTTTTACTTCTAAAGGTGTAAGTTATCGTGATTACAATGTACAAATAATAATATCTATAATACTATTTTAAAATACAATCCTTTAAATATGCGATTAGTGCTTATTAAAAGGTTTATGTTATAAGATTTTAAATTATTAAGGTTGGTATCGCATCCTATTATATTAATGTTCTTCGATATACGAAGTCTCAATATACAAACAAAGTTTCAGGAACACATCTACTTCGTATATCAAGGTATTACTGTATTTGAGAATAAAACCTTCTCGTTGATTAGTTACAATATTCTAGAAATTTATTTACAAACAAGCTTTTAAAATAGGTAGTACTGTAAGTCCTCGAATTACGTTGAGGATACATTCCTGGGAAATACAACATAAAGTGAAACAACATACAGTAAAACTCGTTTATAACGATCACGCCTAAAACGAAATCTCAGGTATAACGAAGAAATGTCTCGATCCCTTGAACTTCTCCATAAGGGCATTGGTTAAATTTCTCGGATGTAACGGACACGCATTTTATGAATTCTCGGCTGTAACGAACAAATGTTTGGTCCCGTGGCAAAAAATGCCCCATATATAATGAATTTTGGCGAGCAGAGCAATAAGTAATGGACAGTTTCCGCCCGTTTGCCGTGCGGTTGTTCGTAGAGGTCCCCTTCCTCCATCTATTCCTTCCATACGAATTTCCATGCTCCCTTTGTTTTGAAATTGATATTAAAAATGTTAAATGTTTATGTAAATTAATTACCAAAATAATAATATTAATTGACCATTTAAAAAATCGTATGTAATAGCAGTCGAACATTTTACATGCCGTGAAGTTGATAAGCATCTCTTTGCATATGTAAGTACGGCATTGAAGTCGACTCACTGCAAATACAGTAAAAGCTGTGTTATCCAGCTATCTTGGGGATTGTGGAAAGTCAATTAGGAGAAATATCCGGTTAGGTGAGCATTTTTCGATTTTGACATCGCAAATTTAGCAATAACCAAACAAAATTGGGCTTAGGTTCACTATCGTACTCCCCAAACATAACTATGCATGGGGTTTGCATTTTCCATTTTAATTCTTCCACATGTAGTTAGATATAGACACTATTTACCCATTCTAACGTTGCTACGCTTACATGCAAAACAAAAAGACTATTGAAAAGTTTAGGGCGTCCGGGAAGTTTGGGGATTACGGCAGTGAACCTGTTCCCAAAATTGAATTTATTGGATTATATCTTTCTTATTTATCTTTATTTACTCTATTAGAAAAGGACGAAATTATTTAATTCTTCTGAACATTTCTGTGAAAACCAGTCATATAATATTTTATCTAGTTCCTCAATTTTTGGCTTATGAAGCGTATGATGTTAATTAATTGATTTAATCGTCTCTGAAGATGACACAAATTTCATTAATTTAGCCTTATGAGCCTTGATCTCGTAGAGCGTGGAAGATCCTATGTTGAATTCTTTTGCTATGGCTGCTCTATTTTTTCCTTTTTCAATTCGTTTGATCAGCTCCAGCTTTTGTGTTAGTGTTAAACCAACCTTTTCTCTCCTGTTCCTTGCTTTTAGGTATTTATTTTGATGTCATATTCAATAGATGGGTAATTTTTTAAATAATAAAAAGTGATAAAACTGTAAATTGTAGAAGTACACCAAAACATCTAGACATAGGCCATTTGGCCTATGTAACCAAAAACGCCATGCTTACTCGGCAGCCACAGAAGTATACGGAGTAAATACGTAATATATACATCTTATATTTTAAGAAATTTTAAAGTGGAAGTTGTGGTATTACACATAAAATTCACACAAAAATTCATAAAAAAATAAAAAGAAATACAAAATGAATTGTATTTGTGTAATTGCCGGTATCTAAGGGTGGCCGGTTCTAAATAGCCGGATAGCACAGCATTTACTGTATGTGTATACGTGTTATATGGGATGTATAGGCCAAAAACCATGTTTCTCGTATATAACGTAGTCACGCTTATAACGAAGCAATGAGTTGGTCCCCTCAAATTCGTATTAAACGAGTTTTACGGTATATATAACGAACCCTGATTTTCGTGACCCTGCTCTCCAGCTTAAAAATGCTATAGCACCTCTAATTTAACCTCCAAACTGATAGATTTATGAGATCTCTTCGCTGAAGCATTTTCTGCACATTTTTCAGCCATATTTAAGGGTTGTGTGCAATTTAACGAATTAAAAAATTGACCATAATTACATCGGAATGCACTCAACGCTAAAAAAAATCAGTACAGCATACATTGTACAAACTTTTTCATATACTAATGCATCGTTTAGTTATCTTTAGAAAATGAAAATCGTATGAGCCTGTTTTTAGAAAATTCAATTTTTGTTAAAGTTATCCAAGAATAAACTAGCCTTATAGTCATTCTTTGAGAAATATGAAATATGTAGTATTATTGTAAATGTACACTCAAGTAACTACGAAATTGATCAAAATCGTTATGGCCGTTTTTGAGATAATCGAATTGTTGTTTAAGTTGCCTAGAATAAACTAGCCTTATATTCATTTTTTGAGAAATATGAACTATACAGTATTATTGAAGACGTAAACTCAAGTAACTGTACGAAATTTGATCAAAATCATTAGAGCCGTTTTTGAGAAAATCGAATTGTTGTTAAAAATGCGTAGAATAAACTACTCTTAATTATTGAGCAATGTCAACCATTTCTATGTATACTCTGCTCAGTATGATGAAATGCCTAAGTATGAGATTTCATTCATTTTTGCTCTACCGTTTAGGTTCCAGAGCCAGTAACAGACAGACGGCATTGCAAAAACCACTTTTTCGGATTCAGCGACACCTAAAACATATGTTTCCTTAAAAATCTCGAGGTCGAATTTTTTCGCGATAACAATACTTTCTCAATACTTCGTACGAGAAAGTAAAAATGGACAGGCCTTTGAGCTGCCTTGATGGAACAAGCGATGCCAATGGTAAGAAAAAACTCTCTCACTCAATACATGTCCTGATCTATTTGATGTTACAAATAAGACATGTCTGCGGACTCATGTCATTCTCCTCTCTTTCACATTTGCTGCTCCTACACTCGAATCAATATTGCTTCTAGATACTAAAAGATACATCAAGTAATATTATATGAAAATGGCGTAAAGTGAGACGACTTAAATTGAGAACTTGCTGTACTTATATGTATGTACAATTAATTAGGAATAAAATTTGACTTTTAGGGATTATTTATCGTCAGCAATTACCAGATTTTGCAAGTGAAGTGTATGATGGTAAAGGTTGAATGCAAAACAGGTTCTATGTCATGAAAATAAAAATATACAGTATTAAATTACAATAACTCACTTTTTGATGCATGGTACACAAAACAAATGTCCATCACTGCATGTTGACATGTCCTCACCTAGCAAATCATCTTCAAAACAGCAGCCACATGTTAACAGCTCATTTTTGGACTTTGCCTTTAAAAGAGAAAAATTGTTATAAAGGAATGTAAATATTTTCAATGACAAAGCTGATATTCTGCAGTATATCCAATTAATGTTAATGCACTTTAACACCATTACCTTCCAAAGAAGAACAATTTGCATTAATTGAGCTTATTTTTACTTATTATCTATCCACATACAGGTTTAGGTCAATTAAAGCTTAATAAAATTAAAATATTTCAACCCTAAAAATAAACAATTTTACTCCACTACTTTTTCCTTCTATTTAAGCTGAAATTATTAATTATTATTATGTTCAAACTCATGCAATTAAAATTAAATTCATCATTACAATAATGTAAAGACCAAACATTCATCAGATTGCATTTTTATAAGTACATAATAGCTAAATTGGAGAATTTTCAGATAAACTGAAGATTAAGAATCCAAATGCATCAATTATACCAGCGGTTTTCTGGCAGATCTGCCATGTAACCCCCTCCATGCAGATGTTCGGTTGCCACAACCCCCCGTGATTTTGTGAGAAGTAATAAAAATATATAAAAAACTTTTCTCATTTATACTTTTTTTATAAAGTGCACTGAAAAGTATGAAATAAATTTTGAGTTCAAGGAAGTATCTGGATCTTAGGAAAATTTTCATTAAAACGGGTGCGGCAGAGGAACCTGACGATTTTCAAAATTATACAACAGTGAAATTTAACTTTTATTTTCAATGTTTATTAGAACAAGAAATAACATTTAGTGCCATTTATTTCACATATTCATACACACATTTCCCGTTTCATTTGTTTACGTCTTTGTTTATTTCTTTTTGAACAGTACATCATTCAGGTGTCGTCCACCATTTCTCACACACTCTTTCAATCTTGCTGGGAGGTTTCACAGCATTCACTGTGCCATTCTCTCTGGGATCGCTGAAATTTGGTCCCATATTCTAACCTTGAGGTCATCGATGGTGCGTGGCCTGGTGGTGTACACTTTAGCTTTGAGGTATCCCCAAAGCAAGTAATCACAGGCGGAAAGATCAGGCGAACGTGCAGGCCACTGCATGTCGCCAAACCGCGAGATAATGTGCTCTGGAAACATTTCTCGCACCACATCCATTGAAGCTCTCGCCATATGGGCAGTTGCCCCATCTTGTTGAAACCATATGGTCGAGAGTTGAACTCCACGATGATTCAACTCTGGTTCGAGGAAGCTGCGTAACATTTCAACATAGCTTCAAAGAAGTAAGGGCCTATGACCCCAAAGTTTGCCACCCCGCACCAAACAGTCACATGTTCACTATGAAGAGGACATTGATGGAGCTGCTGTGGATGCGAAAATTGTTTATTTACACAGCCAAATAAGTGGAAGTGTGCTTCAGATCAGATAATCACAGAGAAATGGCATGTCTCCTGGCTGAACGATGAGGACTCCTAAGGATTGCTTGCCTCACAATCGCAATGTTCTGCGGCGATTGTACTGTACGCACACTTCCTGGGAGTTTCTTATGTAGTAATCAGAGCTACAAGCCATTTGCTGGGATTCAGCATTTATCGTTGCCGTAGTTATTGTGGTAGCAAATACATCTAAATGCGAGCCACCCACAAAGTTTTAGCTGCTGATGCGATAAGATTTTTTCCGTGCGTGCTTCACAAATTAGACGTGTTTCTTCTAATTGTAAGATTCTAAAGGCTCCTGTATTTGTAAACTAAAACTAAATGTGCTGACCGAAGAGAAAATGTAATATCGAGGCCCTTGAGACTGTTTGCTTCATAGAGAGCATTCTGACTTATTTATGCATATATGTGACGATATAGCATGGGTTTGGGATTACACTTCGGACAAAACTCAAGCGATAGATATGGTTTGTAATAAGCACCATCAATTTTAAGGCCTTCTGAAGAATATTTTCAAAACATTATAGCTAATCTTGCTGACTTGAACTGTGGAGTGTCTATGGTGACCACATATGGTTGACTATTTTAAGAGACAGATCCTTAAAAAAACCGACTATTAAAAATTTTACAGGACTTTTTTTAACTTTGAAATTAAGACAAAAAATATTCTTTGAAAGTATATAAGAAAAAACTATTTTTTACAAACAAACCTACACAATATAAATGCCTAGCAAATAAAAAGAACAAAACATTTATTCTTAAATAATAAAACTAAATTGCACACAATACTAAGAACATATTCACAAAGAATATTTTTTGTCACAGTAACAAATAAACAATATTTCTCGTAAGATTTTTTGCGCTTCAGAAGATCTTCATTAGTAAGAACATAATTATAAAAGTCTTTACAAGAAAGATAGTTGCTTTTCACCTGCAGCTCTGCTTTTGCTGCAATTATGTAAAATCTGTTCCTATTTTCATTCCATTTATTACGACATAAAGAAAATATTCTTTCCACAAGAGCATTAGAACCTAGTACTGACTTAATAATTTGCATCAGCTTACAAAATTATTTTTTCGCAAGATTTTAATATAACATAACAAAGTGCGTCCCGTATTGATTTGCCACAGGATGAGGGATATTTGAAGAAACATTGGCCGAAAAACGGGGCATCCCGTAAAATACGGGACATGTGGTCACTGTTGACCCGGAGAATTTTACCCATAACCTGGAGACTAGTCCCAAAACCCGGAGACTCCTGGTCTAATCCGGAAAGGTGGCAACCCAAAGCGGGACTTCACCTATATTTTGTAAATATTTTTCTCTGACCCGCATACGATTACCATTTCTTAAGTCTCAGGGACCATCTAAATGTAAACAAGCTACGGTACCACTATATCCTAAAGATAAATGAAAGGGTGATTCATTGCATCTCGGGCCAGTTCACAGAAACATTTTTGATGACTCGCGCCTCTTTTGTTTTAATCCGATAGGATATTACGTTACTCCTCGACCTCCTAGCGGATCTGCTTTCACCGATAAAATTTGGTCCGTGAGTTTGTGCCCCTTAAGCCCTGCGCCTGGGGGCAACTGCCCCCCTCTGCACACCCCTCACTATGCCTCTGTCGTCCTTCTTCTAAATGACATTTTAATGTTTTCATTAACTCACTGCCAAATCTCCTATTTATTTAACACGTTAAAATCATAAAATGGCACAAAATTCAAAATTATTCCCGGGAATTATTAAAAAAGATCGGGAATGAGAAATACTGAATAAATTCCCAGGTCCAAAACTCTTAGTTACAAATCACCTGAATGCCATAATTTAAGAATGTCTAAATGCCAGCACAATTAACTTGATATCCTTATATCAGAAAATTGAACCCACCGTCTTTACACTAAAATTTCTTGTTATGAGATAATTGCTATAGAGATAATGAGCCTGTTATGTCCCACTGCTGGGCAAAGGCCTCCCCTAATTCCTTTCATCTTTTTCTGTTTGTAATAGTTTCTGTCCATGTTCTTCCTGCATATGCTTTGAATTCATCCCTGCATCTTCTTCTTTGGCATCCTCTACTTCTCACATTTTCGTATGGTATCCAGCAACTTATAAGCCTGGTCCATCTATTATCAGATTAAAACACGTCCTGCACAAGACCATTTCAACTTTTTTACCTCCTTAACTACATCTTTGATTTTAGTTCTTCCACTAATGATCTCCTTTTTAACATGGTCTTTTCTGGTCAAACCCAAAAGACTTCTCTGCATTGATCTTTGACATATTCTAAGTTTATTTTCTTCTTTTTGGGTAAGTGACCATACTTTGGAGCCATATGATAATATGGGCAGTATACACATATCCATTAGCTTCCTATTCATGCAAATCGGAATACTTCCCTTCATGAATTGACTCAGGGACCAATATCCTTTCCAGGCATTTTTTATTCTTTGATTTATTTCTGCATCTCGAGCATTTTGAAATGAAATAACCTGTACCAAATAGGTAAAATAATTCACATATTCCAACCTCTCTCCATTCAATCATATATTTCTTCCTGGGAATTTGTCATTATTTTGAGTCCTTTTTTCTTTCCTGCTTCAACTAGCTCTTCTAGCATCTTTTGCAGTTCTCTACAATCTTCCGCAATTAGGACTATGTCGTCCGCAAATCCTAGATTATTGAGTTATTCGCCCATTATGTTTAATCCTTTATCTTCCCAATCTAGGTCTCTAAAAACATCCTCCAAGACTAAATTAAACAACTTTGGTGATATTGGATCCCCGTCTTACTCTTTAAATTTTAAAATTATTCCCCATTAGGTCAGTTTTGATCCTTGAAGAGGCATTTTCATATATACATCTTATAATCCTAATATACATATTTATTATTAATGCCTATACTACTTAATGATTCTTTTTATTTTATTAATTTACCAAAGACCCCAACGAGCTTAAGCTCACACAAAGGGGCAATATAAAGAAGAAAATAAAATACCACAGCAGCCATGATCACTCAGACCAATACAAAAAACAACAACATACTTTCCTCAACACCAAAATATGTATGGCGAGATCCATAGGACACAAATTCATACAAAATTTTTAACACAATTTTTACAATTTAAGTATGTAATTGTGCTCCACTCGGTCAAAGGCTTTCTCAAAATCAATAAACATTAGATATATGTTTGTTGTACTCAACACAATTTTCTATTAAATGATTTGCTGAATGTGGATGATCAATCGTTGAAAAACCTTTTCTAAATCCTGCTTGATCTCTAGTTTGATTTTCATCTAATTGTCTTGTTATCCTGCTAAGAATTATTTTAATAAATCTTATAAATATTTTAGTGTATGTGTGTATGTTCTTTATACGTTTGTACACCCATGAAGCTATCAAATTAAAAAGTTTCATGGGCCATCCTATGGACCAAAGGAAGAACTTGGTCTAGGTTTGCAGACCGTGGTGTCTCTTATACCTCATGGGGTCAACAAAATACTACATATTTCCATAAGAATGCAAGGGAAATGATGTGGAGAAACCCCAAAATGCCATGCAGCCCTTCACTGATGTGGATATAAATACACCTAAATATTAACTTACGATCATGGGAAATGGCTTATTTTACACACGCAAAGCTGACTATTTTAATTCTGTTCATATGTTGTCATATTACATGCTAAATCGCTCAAAAATTTCCTTTAAGCGCAAAATTTATCGATTTAGATGACCATTTTCCAGGCGGCAACAAAGCTAAATTTCTTAGTTGTTGTCCTCTTCAAAGTTAGAGATATCCACGCCATGGCACGCTGTAGAGGAAGAATAGCTAACTCCAAGTTAAAGGGTACAAATGGATTCATGCCTAAATACGAGATCTGACAAAAAAGTAATGCGACTGATTTCTTTCCGGCTGTATCGGCAACAATGTAGCATTCTACCACATATAATGTTTTACTTTGTTTCTTCCCCCACTCTTCCCCAAAATTTCACTGATGTGCGTTAGTTCTGTCTCGAGTAATCGCTTAAAGAGTGAAGAGGTGTTTGTGTACCTCGTTACAGAAATGGAAGAGTGAAACATCGCACAGCGTTATGCCATTTTCTTTTGTGTGAAACTCGGTGAAAATGCCACCGCAACTTATGGAAAACTTCAGCAGGCTTTTGGAGAAGAGACAATGTCAAGATCACAAGCTTTCCGCTGGCACAAAATGTTTTCCGACAGCAGAACCACCGTTGAAGACGAGCAGCGCTCCGGGAGACCATCAACCTCTCGGACGGACAAAAAAACAGCTCTGGTGAAGAATCTTGTGCGATCCAACCGAAGATTGACAGTGAGAATGATCGCCGACGAACTGGGCATGAATCGGGAAACCGTACGTATGGTATTGATTGAAGATTTTGGAATGAGAAAAATTTGCGCGAAGATGGTTCCCAGAAATCTCACGGAGCAACAACGGGAAGCACGGATGAGTGTGTGCACCGATTTGTTGGAACGTGTGGCAGCCGACCCAGGGCTACTGGACCAAGTGATCACTGGAGACGAGAGTTGGTTTTTCCAATACGATCCGGAAACCAAACGTCAAAGTTCACAGTGGTGCTAGTCGGGATCACCAAGCATGCATGTCCAGATCAAAAGTGAAATGCATGCTTCGTTTACAAAGAGTGGGTACCTCCTGGAAAAAGTCAATCAACAGTACTACGTGTAAATCCTCGAGAAATTGCGAAAGCAAGTCAATCAGATTCATCCAAACATCGCCAGAGACTGGATTCTCCATCACGACAATGCCCCGGCTCATTCTGCCCTGTCAGTAAGGCAGTTTTTGGCCGCCAAAAGCATTTCAGTGTTGCCGCAGCGCCCATATTCGCCGTATCTCGCCCCTTGTTACTTCTTCTTATTCCCAAAAGTAAAGTCGGTGGTGAAAGGACACCATTTTCAGTCAACAAAGGACATCCAAACAGCCGTAACCCAGGCCTTGAACAGCATTTCAAAGGATGACTTCCAGAAATGCCACAGACAGTGGCAGGACCGTTGGCGAAGGAGACCACATTACTGTAGATCAATAGACACTAAATTTTTTTTTGAACTAGTCTCATTACTTTTTTGTCAGACCTCGTAGTCTATGAATACTATTAAAGTGATTCAAATGATTTTTAAGGAATATTAGAACATTGTTATCTTTTACCATTAACATTGAAAGATTTATCGCAACATAAATCAATACAGCTACTTACATTTGTTCAGTAACCAAGATGTTTATTGTTTACGTTTTGGCTAATAGTACTGACATACTCGTAATCCACATAATTTTATTGCTGCTTTAAAGGCTATGGTGCATCTATCCATGTAAATATTAAGTAAGACGTTAATGCATAATTATATTAATGGTAAAACTTTACAATACAATACATAAAATAGTAAATGTTAATGTAAGCATCACTTGCGTAATTAAGGAATGGGGAACGTTTGCCCCGAGCAATAAAAATCGTTTACTACTTAAAAGAAAACTTTCTCCAGAGCGAAGCTAGGCATTTCAGCTAGTATCTTATATAAGTGAGATAAAAGACTTATTGGTCTATAGTTTTTGATGTTTTGTTTACAGCCTTTCCTATGTAAAAGTAATTTTAATATTGTTTAAATTGAACTAAAGATAATATAAAGCATAAGACTAGGAGAACCTAATGCATAATATTGTTCATCAGTTTCCATGGTAAGGAGGTAATATGTCTCCTTATATAAGTTATCTTTTTTAAAACTTTGCTGTTTTAAATTCAGCCCACTAAAACTATAAGAACTCAACAACATTACGGAATAATTGCATCATGATCAAAAGAAAAAATTACTTTGACTTTTCCTGCATTAAGGAAGCAACTAAAATTTTGTAGCATGAAAATGTAATCATAATTGAATTGAAATTACTTTTTTAAATCTAAGTGTGTGTGAATTTAATATACATAGGCTATAAGCATAAATATTCCAACATCTGAATAAAAACAGGCATACTTAATATGATGCAAATCATTTTTAAAATTATAAATTATTACCTCATCATAAGCTTTCTGCCGCTTTTCTTTTTTATCCTTGATGTACTTAACAATTTTCTGCTTGTTTTCAATGTAAGCTACCTGAAAAACAACAGAAATTAATAATAATTAGTTAATGCAAAAAATTCATATAACTGCATAATGACACAAAAATAGCTTATCAAAATCTCATGCTACAAAATCCATGATAAAGTTACATAGATCTTTCTGATAAAAGCAAGAAATATTTTTCTCAACTCACAACCAATAAATATTCTTGAGGAATCTAAAACAAGAAGACACCAATATGCATTTACCAACCTCTTGCAGAAAGGATATGGGTTGTTCCTTTGGCCATTTACACTCCCCAAATGCCCTCTTAGTCTTTCTTTTTGAGCCCTTCCAGTTGGAGAGATCTTCGGTGGTTAACGACAAATTGAAGTTTCTCTTCTTCAATGAACTTAACAGATCATTAATAAAAAGACCACGAAACCTGGTCCGCAAGTAAGCCATGAAAAGTTCATGATATTTAAGTTCAGGTACTCTAGCTTCATTTTCAAAATGAGCAATGGGATCAGGAAACACCTAAGGTCAGAAAATAAGACAATCATAAAAAAACATCATTATATTTCTTATTTTCCATTTAGCTGAGCAATTATTTTTAAATCCAATAATACCCAACAAAACATCTAAATTATCACAAAGTAAAAAGTATGATACCTGCAAAAAATCTTCCACAGAGAAATTTTCTGTAAATCTCCTGGTTAGTGCTTCCTGTTCCTGCTTCTGTTGACTCTCTCCTCTTGTTGGGTATATCCTGCCACCTCCCCTATTTTCCATTGCATTAGCTACAAAATCCTTCAGCTGATCCGGATTTCCATCAAAATCTTTCACCAACGACTCCAAAAACGTAGGATCTGCATCAGGTAAGACTGCGACTAAGTACTGTAACTGCTCAGCATACAGATCAGCCTTTACCTCATCGTCTTCATTTCCATCTACATTCATAGCTACATTTTGTTTCTCAGGGTTGTGGCCACAATTATCTTTCTCCGACGATTCGGCTTCAGCAAGGGTTACGTTTACTCCAACTGCCACATTAACCGAGTCGGAAGACCCAACTATTCCAACCTGAATGTCTCTTTGCTCACCTATATTAGTGGCCCCTTTTCCTGAATAGTGCTTTTCATTGGACCACTTCGAGGAGGTGGATGGTAATTCATCTTCCGACTTAATCCGAGATTCACCAACAGGCTGTATTTCGGGAAGTACGAAGTCGTTCTCAAGTGCACTGCCAATAAACTCGTTTAGACGTCTTTCATCGCCAGCATAAAGTCTAACGATTTGTTTGAGGTACGAAGGCTCTATGTGCGGCAAAATTCCCGCCAAATAATGGAAGTGTGCTAGCATTTTCTTAGAATCCCCGCCAATGCCATGGCTTGAACTACAGGCTGTTTCATCGCCACTAATAGGAATGATTTCAATTTCATCGTTTAGCTCACGAGCGTCGAGGGGAACATACACCGTACCATCCGTGTTTATACCTTTTGTTCTTTGGTCTCCGTTTAAATTTGCTCGTCCAACTGGACCAACATTTTCCGCTGATAAAGGTATAACTTCTCCAAGATCAGCATTTTTCTCTGAAAGCATACAGTCTTTTACAAAACCGTTAACTAATTTCTCATTTTTCAAGGAATGTTCTGCATCTCTGTCCATGTGTTCTTCAATAAATTCCATTACCTCTATAGGCAGAGCTCCTTCTACCTTTGTTGAAGCGACACCTTTGCTTGACCCAGCAGTTTCTCCCAAAAGCATTGTGTCAACAAGACCACTATTAGATGCTGCAGTCTTAGCAGATCTCTCAATGTTTCTACTCGGATTTTCTTTATTTAACCCAATAGCTTCGCCTGACTTCACTTCCCTTTCTATCATTTTTGCAACAACTGCCTCTATAACGGCAACTTCCTCCATAGGTAAACTGTCGTCGAATAACTCATCATTTGGTGAGGCATTTCTAACTGTGCGTTTTGATGTTTCTGGAAATGGATCTAGTCCACAATTACCAATTCTTTTGAGTTCACGCTGTTGTTCAAATATTTCTTTAGCTCTACTTGCAAGCTTACCTGCTTCATTTCCTACAGCTTTTGAGTCAGGATAACCATTTTTCAAATCCACCAATAATTCCACCTCTGGATTATTTGGATCTTCGTCAAGTACAATTAAATCTGGTTCTTTTGAATTCAATTCTGCAATGATTTCCCCAACCACTTGATTAACACGATCACATTCCGTAGCTTTTCTCTCCAACTTTTCAAAAATTTCATCTGCATTCACGTCTTTTTTAACTCCATTACTGATTAACAATGCCTTAACATCGTCGACTTCGCAAATTAACTTTGAAAAGGAGGCACAATATGCAGCCATAATAAAATTTTAATCTATTAAAGTTTATATGCAGGTTGACTACAAAAACAAAATCCTTTAAAATACACAATCGTGAACTACAACACCAACATTTCTCAACTGCTGAAAACTTTCGAATGATTGGTAAATATCAAATCAAGCATACCACAAACTTCCAAGCACACAAACAATGTTTTTATAAGATTTTTATAACGAAAGTTCGTAACTCCAAATCCCACTTCAATTATAGTAACATATTAACTTACATGAGCACTCCGAAACTATGCTCTCATACCGAACTCATCACCGCAACACGGTCAACACAAGACTAACGTAACGGCGCAATGGAATCACCGAGCGGCGGTAGAATCAAGTTTCGCGTTGAACGTGGTTGAACGTGACGTCACAAAAAATCGAGTATGTAGTTCTATCTAGTAAGAATGATCGCCAAAGAAATTCTTTCTATTTGAAAAAATAAAACACTATATAATTTTAAGGTGCTCAAAATATTGTTATTTTATCTCCCCCATGCAAGACATTATCAGCGGTAAGTTTGGTGCTAATATGTTTACGGATAGTGATGTTATTTAGTGAACATTTTCGTAACTTAAAACACCATATAAAGGTAAATAAGTAAACAGATAATGAAAGTTAAATTAAATAATCAATATCTAAGTCAATAAAAACGTTGAAGAGAATTTACAGTTTAACATTATCCATCTGTTTGTGTTACAAAGTGCTAATTTTTGCTCTTTAAATAAGACATTTTTCCTTTACCAAGGAAAAAGAAAGGAGAGAGCCCCTATGTAGCACATCGATCTGGAATTTTTTCAACTCGAAATGGACGTATCCTTTTTTTCTTAAAAGAGATTATCTAATATTTTCATATCCAAGCAATTGATGTTTGAAAGTAAATTCACACATTTATGTTGAATTAAGAAAAGAGGAATACGACCGTGATTTCACAGAATTTTTCCATCGTTATAAATAAGTTAACTCCAATCTAATTAATCAATTGGCCTCAAGTTATGAAGCGAGTGTGATAATAATTTTTTTTAAATCATTCATTGATGTAAGAAACTCAAAGTTTTAGTGATTCATATATGACTAAAGGAACATCTTTCTCACGTAATTAGATATACATGAATGGTTATCTATGTAGTTATCCCATATATAAATATATATTATCTATATTCTGATGATTTACTCTGTGGGATTGGGTAATATTCAAGGCGAAAATTTAAATAGTATATAGTTCATCACAGGCGCTCACCCAGGATTTTCTCTGGGGGGGGAGGCTTAATTCTAACAAAAATATTCCACCAAACATTTGGACAATTTGGGGTCTCCTCAACTACAGAAAGGGGCAGAGGTTTCTCCTGAGTACCTACATATCTGGTTAATACAAACTTTTAGAGTTTAATGTTCTTATGGCAGAAAATTTAGCGTTTTGGGGAGGGGGGCTAATCCCGTCAGCTCCCCCTGGTTGCGCGCCTGGTTCATCATATATTCCATTAATTTTAGAATTTAAAGCGATTTATAGCTGTAAATTGTCTTTCGCACATGGTTTTTCCCAAACCTCACATCGCCAAACCTCTTGACTAAAATAAAACACCTGTTTTTTATTCGAACATAATTTATTTTTATTCTAATGTATTTCTAAATAAACACTACATCATCAGTTTTTATCCACAGTCTTTACAATATGAAATAATAAAAGTAAAATATTACGTAAAATAAGAAATAGGCACCCCCTAATATTTTGCGCCCTTAGACTGCCTTAAGGTAAATCCGCTATTGAGCACACACACGACCGTCTTTAAGGGCGCTCCGCGTTTGTTAACTACTCGTACTTACTACTCTTATGTTAGTAGAAAGGCGCAACGTGCGTGGAACATGAAAAAGTCGCTCTAGATCAGTGATGGGCAATCTTTTCTACGTGGTGGTCCGCATTGGTCGTTGCGAATTCCTCGACGGGGCGCATTGCAAGTTGTCAATGCTTCGACGGGCCAGATTATACTTTCAATCGGACATTAACTAGAGATTCTGACGTCAAACGCCAATGAAAATCTACTGTAAATTGCCGTTAATCAGTGGCGTATCTACCATATAGCAAGAGTAGGCAATGCCTAAGGGCCCTCGAACAAAAGGGGCCCATACGTTGTGTTGAAATTGTCAATATCTTCGCAAATGCAAAAGCAAGGAAAAAGACATTTTAAGTTAATTTCTTTAATCCTTATATATCCTGTGCTGCATAATAAACTAGTGGTTGGTATTCTTTCACTTCTTTCTCAAGAAGGAGCCCACCACAGAGAAAAATAAACACCAATAAAATATATATATATATAAATCTTTTTACTAAAATATTTCCGCTTTTATTTATTTTAAGGTAATTTTTTAAATCCTTATATACTTATTCTGTGCTGCATAATAAACTAGTGGTTGGTATTCTTTCACCTTTTTCTCAAATATTTCCGCTTAGGGGGTCCATCAGCGATTCTTGCCTAGGGGCCCGATACCTCTGGCTACGCTACTGCTGTTTACATTTCAATGTCAAGAGTTTTTTTATCTATTTATTATATTACATTTCAATGCACGTAACTCGTATGTGATATGAATTTCTTTTTTAATCATAACTTCGAGGGCCGCATAAAAATCACTCGAGGGCCACGCGCGGCCGTAGGTTGATCACCATTGCTCTAGATCAGTGGTCTTCAAGGTGGGCGATAGCGCCCACCAGTGGGCGTTTTTGGATTTTTGGTGGGCGTTAAAGAACTCACCAAATGCTATTCTAATTTTTACACTGAAAAATAAAATTCTATAAAAAAGCACACATATTCTGTACAACTATTACATTTCGTTTGTCGTTAACTATAGTATCATATCATACTATACTAGCGACAAAGTATCCATGCTGCGGTAAAATCGAAAGGCCCATGAGGGTGGTCGGAGTCTCTCGCAGAAGCAGCGAAACGTTTAAGTTTAATTTTATCAAATATATAAAATCATAAATTTTTAAACAATGTTATTACCACTAAGATCGTATTCGGTAATCTCATCTAACGACAATCCCACTAGTATTAGGGTTACCATACCTCCGTGAATCGCTTTGCTACTGGGGGCGCAAAATTATTCTTTGCCCCGGGCGCCAGAAACCCTCACTACGCCACTGGGTGGGCGGTGAACTTATTTCAAAGGACAACATATGGTAAAAGTGGGCGGTGACTCAAAAAAGGTTGAATACCACTGCTCTAGATGCTTGTTATAAGCAAGATGTTATATTTCTGCATGTGTGGTAGAGGGGGCGCCGCGAATCTCAGAGACGGCCCTCAGTACACAAAATGAAATACATATTGGATTTCGAGATTTTTATGAAAATACAAGTTTTGGGTACCCTTCAGTTTTTTTAAAAAAGTGGCTTCTACGACTCTGCCTGTCTGTAGTCTGTCCTCTGGACGAAAAAAATATGACGAAACCTCGCATTTATATAGGAATAAACGCTTTGTTAAAACGAATCATACCTCGCGACGATGGAGGGTAGTTTATCGTCGTCGAAAATAACAAAATTTCGATTTAATCAAAAAAAACTGCTCACAGTGTGATAAACGATGCTGGAGAAATGATACGTATGAAAAATAAAAACACAGCGTCCAATGGGCAGTGGCGAAGCGTGGAAATTTACCGCCCTATACGAAAAGACAAAATGTCGTCCCAAATCACGACGCATACGTACAGATCGGCGACGAAAGTGCCGTAAATGGCGTCCAATCTTTCGGAGATATACAGTCAGCGTTCACCTATCTGAAAATAGTCATGCATTGACGCGTTGAGATTTTTACATGACACGAATTTCAAAGAGGAATGACAAAAATGCACTATATATAATTAAATAATTTACTTTTATTTCAATTGCATTTCGTTCTGTAATGATAAAGCATTATATTCAGAATGCCTTACAATATAAGAATCACTTGTCGTAAGAGTTATAGACAATTCATATTTAAGAATGGAACGCGCGAAGGGTAGCAGTTTATGAACATTGTTAAAGATTGACACCCAACAGAAAAATGTTATCGACGCTTGGCCAGGACAGCCAAGAGCTGACACGCCCTGAGGAAGGGTTGGCATATGGCCCCCAGCCCCCTTCCAAGGAGGGGCTAGAGCAGAGGTTCCCAAACTGTGGTTCGCGAACCCCCAGGGGGTTCGCGAGATGTCTCAGGGGGTTCGCGGCAAAAATATCCATAATGGCGAGCAAAGTTTTTTGGTAAATCACTTAATTTGGTCCTTGTTGGCATTCAAGTTTTTAACAAATTCTATATACCTAATTACTTTTTTATTAAAATGCAAAATAATCCATTAGTTAAACAATATTTATATCAAACTTTTATTTGAAGCACGAAAAGAATGTGTCTGGAGCTAAGCCTATTTTTCAGCCTTATCGCTCCCTTTTCACTACGTAGAGGAGACTTCCGTAACAACGGAAACTGTATAGGTCTTCGTATTTGTAAGCAATAAGTTGATAGAAGATCATTGTCTTCTTTAAACAATGCACAAATCGATATCATGGCGGATAATATAATTGTAATGCACTCTTAACGAAAGGGACAAGGACGAATGTTGAGACATAATATTGTACGCAAATTGTAAAAAGTAAATTTTGTACTTCTGGGCTTTGTTTTAAATCTCAAATTTTCATGATAATACGTCGTAATTTTAATATGCAAATAAAAATTACGCTGCTCCCCTTACTACTAATATGACCACAAGGTTACAAACATGCAAATAAGCAACGGAAAATTATATATAAAAGGTGGATGTTATAATAAATATTGTATACTTAAATTAATAAATATAAAAAACTGTTTACAATATATATTCTTTAATAATTTATACTCAGGTAAGAAAGATACTCCTTCAAAATTTTTATTTTTAGGAGGGGGTTCGCGATATTTGGATCATTATAAAAAGTGGTTCGCGTGGACAAAAAGTTTGTAAGCTAGCGAATAAATAATTTTATCAAAATTACATCTCCCATCTTCCGAGGCCGTCATAGAGCCCGGGTCCATGGTATTTTTCCCCTCCCTATACCCTCGGTAGGCCTGCACGTGGCACCTACAACCTCCCCCTTCCCTCCTCTTGGAGGAACGCGAATCGCAGATTAATAAACACGACTCTTTAACTATTTTCTTCTAAATGGTGACACGAACGACTCCTATGCCCTTGGGCACTCTATCTTCTTTTTTTACATATTTTAATGAGCAGATAATCTCTTGTCAGCAATCGCGCATGTCATACCTGTGTTTTTCGCCTTCCCACCCATTCAAACCTCTCCCACTATTCCGCGAATGCATCAGCGACCCGCTATCGCAAATGGCTTCCTTTCCATTGTTCTTAGGACGTAAACTTCGGCTCGTTATCTGTGTATCGCCATCCTCGCCGTTTAAAAATAATAAACGGAACTGAATTCCTGGAAGTAAAAAACAGGAGGCGTATTAACCCCGAGAGAAAGCATCGAAATTTGCGATAACACAAATTAAAAAGACATGAGCGAATGTTTATGCTATATGTATTTTGAAATAAACAGGAAACTCTCGCTAAAGAATTCTTAAATTGTTTCAGGAAAATCGAGCCTTTAAGCGAAACAACAGATAAACGGATCTTATTTTCCCCGAAGAATTAATCTACTACGTCAGTTGGGTCTTGCCCCGACCCTAAGGAGGGGAGGGGGTGTTGCCAAATCGAACTTTCGAGTACGCAGATAAATAATATCTTATTGTTAGTTTATAGATAATTGAACGCAGAAACCAGGTTTTAAAAAATAGTTCAGGAATTAATTTTTCGAAATTTATTTATTGGACCGCGACGGTTTTTTTTACCACCTTGATGGAACGTATAGTTTTTAATAGGAAGTGAGCGCACAGGCGGTTGGAACACAAAGAACCTATGCTCCGTGCGCGCATGTTTGGAGAAACAACCGTCCGGCTTCGATATCAACATATGACATTTTAAGTGTTTATGCAGAGTATGATACATTTTAGACAAATTTATTGTAGTAGTTTCTGATATTTTACCTGAACTTTAAATTAAGTATGGAACATTTTATGTAATACTTTTTAATCAAATTAATTAGATTATTTATTGAGTTTCTAATGGTAATTATCTAATAAACTCCTAAATTAAGTAAAAAACATTTCATGTAACTTGAACATAACTGCTCCCGAGGACGGTTAATTAAATTACTTGCAAAGATTCAATTAAGTAAACTGGTTGGTATACAAATAATATTATCGCCCTGTCGGCGAAATTTCCTGTTGGCGAATTAGCCGTCGGCGAAACGTCCGGGTATGCAGACAAACATTGGCCGCCTGACGGTTGTTTAGCCGCTCATGTACACACTGAGTGTAGGTTCTTCGTGTTCCATTGCAACCGCCAACTGCCGAGCGGCCACCGCGCCGCTCCGAAAATGAAGCGATAAAAAACTGCCTGTGCGCTCACTTCCTATTAAAACTCTATGTTCCATTATAAGGCGATAAAAAAACCGCTCGTACGTGGTAGGCCTTAGTGCGCGCATACATGCTAAGGTAAGATGTATTGTGTTCTTAACGAATTGAGTATACATGTTAATAAGAAGTTATATCTAATCAATATTATTAATTATTAAATATTATGTTAAAGCACTACAAAACAAATACACATGCACATAAGAAGTGATGCCAAAGAAAAATTATTTTTTTTTCATAGAAAGGTGCCGGTTTGGGTCATGTGAACCATTAATATCGTTTTTTAAATTGCCCTTTCCCCAAAAAGTCTTTAGTACAAAACTTCATGAAAACCCACACATTTGTTTCGGAGGACACGACCAGATCAAAAGGCGTACATTTTTTACTTTGTGTAAAAAACGCCTAAAAATAAAAAATGGAATAAAATACATAACATTTTAAATAGATAAAAATCGATACAATACAAACCGTACAAAATTTCTCATATACTAATGCGTCGTTTTGTAATCTTTTGAAAAATATAAACTATGTACAGTCATTGTACACATCAACTTAAATAACTATACAAAATTTGATGAAAATCGTTACAGTTGTTTACGAGAAAATCTAATTGTTGATAAATTTGCCAAGAATAAACTAGCCTTACATTCATTTTTTTGAGAAATATGAACTATGAAGTATTATTGAAGACGAAAATTCAAGTAACTGTACGAAATTTAATCAAAATCCTTTGCAGCCGTTTTTAAACAAATCAAATTGTTGCTAAAATTGCCTAGATAAAATGCCCTTAAGTATTGTGCAATGTGAACCATTTTTTCATAGCTTCTATTCTGTATGTTAAAATGCCTAAGTACCAGATTTAATTTATTTTCGCTCTACCGTGTAGGCTCTAGAACCGCGAACAGACCGACAGAAAACCACTTTTTCGAACTCAGGTACACCTAAAACGTATATTTCCATCAAAATCTCGAGATCGATTTTCTTCGCGATTACAATACTGTCTCAATATACGAGTACTTCGTATATTATGAGAAAGTAAAATTAAAAGAATCAATTCGGCTATCGAGAAGTGTTACCGCGCCAGGGGCGTTATGTTGAAAAACGTTCTTCCCGCGATTCTTTGTATCGCTCAAAGGAATTTAGGCGTGGCGACAAATCTGGTATTTTCACACGAAATGGGTTCAAGAGCGCATCGAAGAGGGGGAGGGAAGGAGGGGGGGGGGTCACGGAGGCACACAAAGGAGAATTCTTGCAAATTACGATAATTAGAATACAAAGGTGAACTGTTAAAATAACCAATTTTAATTCGGCTGCGGAACCTACGATATGAATGGTAAATATTTTTCTTTAATTACGAAAAACTTATTTAAATATCGTTGAAAAGAAAGATAACACCATGCAACAATGCTTTCGCATTAAAATAACACCTTATCTAATCCAAACTATAGTTGAAATTAATTGAATTAAAAAAATACTCCTTAACCGTACAAAGTGAAAGTATTTAGAGACAAAAACAATAAAATAGGGCTTTAAAAAAACCGATAAGAAAGGAAACAATGAAAGGAAAAACAAAGTACCACTTACAGGTTTTTCGGGGGAAAAAAATCCTCGCAGGTAGCCTGGTGTCACCCGTTCATGCACACATATCCTTCCCCAAAGGAAAAAACAAACCTTTTTCTTTCGGGAGAAAAATCATTCAAACACGCACTCAAACAAGGGAGGGGGAAGAAGAGGGAAAAAGAAAGAGGGGGGGGAAAAACGGGAAACCTATTACACATTCACTCCTAAAAATCGGTTTTTTGAAAGCCCTATTTTATTGTTTTTGTCTCTAAATAGTTTCACTTTGTACGGTTAAGGAGTATTTTTTTAATTCAATTAATTTAACTCGCCGTAGTTTCCCACGTTATTTTTATTATAGTTGAAATGTTTTCTTTGTAATGTAAAATTCACTTCATTAGTGTTACGTTGTTTTATTTTGTTGGCGACACCTTGTCTAATCCAAACTGTAGTTAAAATGTTTTCTTTGTAATGTAAACTTCACTTCATTAGTGTTACGATGTTTTATTTTGTTGGCGACAATGTGTTTTAATGTAATTATCGATAGATTTGTACATACTAAAACTCGAAAAATAAAGCTGGGAAATATGGGAAGAGGTGACAAAATCTTCTATGAGCGACAATCGAACCCGGGTAATTCCAGTGGTAGAAAAATCCCCCGGGAAGTGGAAGACCCGGGTTCGATTCCCGCTCATAACAGATTTTTACACATTTCCCATTATTACAGCTTATGCCTGTCGCATAAGGATCTTCCGATCATCCATTCCATCAATTTATCGAAAATTCAAGTTTTAAAAATGGATTGAAATTATTTTATTTTCTGGATTTTCTACTCAAATGCATTTGTCGCTGTTTTTTCAAACTTGTGCTATTGCTATATTTTTAGAAAATAAAAATAGTAACGCAAAAATCATAAATAAATAAAAGTAATCAGAATATAAAACATGTTATACAATATCATTCTTCAGTGTGTGGGGTAGAGTGGGTACCACGGATCCTAGAGTCATTTGGTACAATGTTTAGTGTAAAATTCGTAAAGATTTTACTGAGACAGAATGCTTGAAAATATTTCTGTCTCAACTTAAAAGAATTGATCAAACTTGATGATTTCGGAAATTAACTTCACCTTCCAAAGACTTTGAAGAACATTAAGACAGTATATATATCACAATGCCAATATTTGTTTTTAAAGTAGATCAAATTTCTGTTCCAAAATCTGCAGCGATTGGACATTCAATTGCAGTTAGGTATAGGTAAAGTGACCAGACGTACTGATTTAATCAGTACAGTACTGATTTTAGAGATTGTGTACTGATTTCAAATATGTACTGAATTTTGTACTGAATTATAAAGTTGTACTGATTGTAAAAGAAGAAAATATCTATAATTATTTAGTTCATTTACTGTGGGATTGACGGTTGAGGTGGCGATGTTGCCAGGATGTGTAAAGAGGATTTGCGGTAACGCTGTGTAGTTCCACCTAGCAAACATTACCTCCCCTCCACCTATGATTGGCTGTGAGGGAGGGGAGTTTTTCAGTCTTTCCTTTCAAACCCCAACCCCTTCTCTACAACTATAAGTCTCAATTCCAAAGTAATGTCGTTCAGACAATAATAGTTATGGTTGTTTATGTCATGTGAGTAGTATAATATTTTAATGCTGTTTAGTAAAGTAACATTATTCTCAGAATAGATTATTAATATTATTATTTAATTATATTTAAAGACCCTGCCATAAATAGAAGAAAAAACAAATTTTCTGATCGACTTCAGCAAGAGTATCCAATATACATAACAATAATGTTATATACTTATGTATTCTGTATAAAATTTCAATATATATGAAGTATTATATTGAAATGTAGTTTTCTTTCATGAATATAAGAAATATTAAAAAATGTACTGATTTTACATCTAGAAAATCTGGTAGTTTTCTTTCATGAATTAAAAAAATGTACTGATTTGACATCTTGAAAATCTGGTCACTTTAGGTATAGGTAAAAATTGTACGCCTCACAATCAGACGCTTTTTCGCTGTCGAACGATTGTTCTCACGTGAATATGGCATTTTTTTTCCATCAGTGAGGTATATTAACTTTCATTCTTTGAAATTCTGATTCGTGCGACGATAGGATGGAAAATGGACTGCGGATGGAGAAAAGTCCTTTTCTCACTATCAGGGAATGTAAATTCGAAAGTTCCATCGTCACCGCAGTATTTTAGTATGTATTTGTGATCTAGTTGGAATATAATGACTTCAGAGAGTAATTTTCCTTGTTTAGCATTTTATTGCAAAAAACTATTCATTTTCCGCACTAAAAATTGCTTGTAAAACTTGTATCTGTTAATCTGTTAATTTTTCCCGTTTATGTCTACCTGTACTCACATGAATAAAAAAATCCAATCTATTATAATGCCTGATATACAACATGGTGACATGTATTTTAGTGTTCGCTTGAAAAAACGTGCACAATGCATAGCAATTAATATTGTTAGGAATATTTTAGACGAGATAGTTTATCCCTTACAAGCCCAACTGAGTAAGCAACCCTTCCTTCTGACAATGAGAAAGCGCACTCAGCAGCTTTCAGCGCGGTTCCTAATAACCCCAGTTACACCCGTAACATAAACTGAGATAAGCAGAAAGAATTCCTTCTGAGGGCTCTTTTCAAGGGCTCTCGAGGGAGAATCCTGAGTAACGCGTAGCATTGTGACCTTCAAACATCTCGATGACTCAACGTGCCAAACTAACACGCTAGACCAGTGGTCTTCAAGGTGGGCGATAAATTCTATAAAAAGCACACATATTCTGTACAACTATTTTATGTACAACTATTACAGTTCGTTTGTCGTTAACTATAGTTAAAGTGACCAGATTTTCTAGATGTCAAATCAGTACATTTTTTATATTCGTGAAAGAAAACTACCAGATTTTCTAATGTAAAATCAGTAGGTACCTACATTTTTTTATTTCTTATACCTATCCATGAAATAAAACTACATTTCAGTGTAATACTTTATATATTGAAATTTTATACAGTATACTTAAAGTGACCAGATTTTCTAGATGTAAAATCAGTACATTTTTTAAATTTCTTATATCCATGACAGAAAACTACATTTCAATATAATACTTTATATATTGAAATTTTATACAGTATACATAGGTATATAACACTATTGTTATATATATATATAAATATATATATATATCGGATGCTCTTGCTGAAGTCGATCAGAAAATGTTTTTTCTTCTATTTATGGCAGGATCTTTAAATATAATTAAATAAGAATATTAATAATCTATTCTGAGAATAATGTTACTTTACTAAACAGCATTAAAATATTATATTACTCACATGACATACACAACCATAATTACTATTGTCTGGACGACATTACTTTGGAATTGAGACTTAGTTGTAGAGAAGGGGTGGGGGTTTGGAAGGAAAGACTGAAAAACTCCCCTCCCTCACAGCCAATCATAGGTGGATGTACGGCAAGTCCTCTTTACACATCCTGGCAACATCACACCCGAGCCACCTCAACCGTCAATCCGACAGTAAATGAACTAAATATAGATTTTTTTCTTCTTTTAAAATCAATACAACTTTAAAATTCAGTACAAAATTCAGTACATATTTGAAATCAGTACACAGTCTCTAAAATCAGTACTGTACTGATTAAATCAGTACGTCTGGTCACTTTAACTATAGTATCATATCATACTATACTAGTGACAAAGTATCCATGCTGCGGTAAAATCGAAAGGCCCATGAGGGTGGTCGGAGTCTCTCGCAGAAGCAGCGAAGCGTTTAAGTTTAATTTTATCAAATATATGAAATCATAAATTTTTAAAAACTGTTATTACAACTGAGACCGTATTCGGTAATCTCATCTAACGACAATCCCACTAGTATTAGGGTTACTATACCTCCGTAAATCGCTCTGCTACTGGGGGCGCAAAATTATTCTTTGCCCCGGGCGCCAGAAACCCTCACTACGCCACTGGGTGGGCGTTGAACTTATTTCAAAGGACAATATATGGTAAAAGTGGGCGGTGACTCAAAAAAGGTTGAAGACCACTGCGCTAGACGAACGTTTTTTCGTGGCGAAGACTGGCGTCAAGATAACGCTATAAAATAGGTCCTTTGTTTCCTTATGGAATATGCCACACGGTCGTTTTTCGCCCGCCTGACCAGAAGGAGGGACGCATTCTCAAGGTCGAACGCCGGACGGATGGGCCAGGGCGCGTTCGATGGTGGCTACATAGAGCGTTTTCCCGTCGCCCCTCTGTCGCGGTCGCCGAGTTGAAAATAGGGAAAAAGTATGAAATGTATGTACGTGCAACGCTATCTGTCGGTCGTTTTATTACCGCTCCGTCTGGCACTCGAGTTTTTCAACGATCGTTTCCGAACGCCTCGTGTGGCCGCCTCTAGGCGGCTAGTTGCATCGACCGTTTCTTCACACTCGCCATCGCCGTGAAAAAACGCTCGTGTGGCCTTTGCCTAATAGGAGCGCGTTTTTTTGTGCCGGAGAGACACGTTCGTATGTTAAATTTTAATAAACCATTGTTTCTAAAGGTAAAATTGTGTACTGCATACTTTCATTAGGAGAGGGCGTAGTTTTCAAACCTTGGTTAAGGCGCAAAACTATCCTATCTCTGATGTTAGTCACTAATGGTTCCGCTGGACCAGAAACTTCCCAATGGGGAAGAGGCGATCGCCTTCACTGACGATCCTACGTTTTGAAAACTTCATCCCTATCAAAATTTTTCTTTCCATTAACATGCAGAATTATTCTGCGGTTTAGAAACAAGGAGTTCTGCGCGGAATGGACTTAGAATGCGCCCAGTGGAGCTAGAGTCGGCCAAGCACTGAAGGGGGGCCCGGATGCTACTATCAATGGGGAGTCTCGCAATATTAAAATTTATAGTAATAACGAACGATGTATGGAGTTTAATATTATAACTTTTACAGGGCATTTTTTAAAATTGGAAACCAGTTTGGAAAGTGATTTTTCGTGAAAGTTTTTTGCAAACCCTACTGTTGATTCTCAGTTACTTCAGATCTCGATACTTCTGGGCCCCCCATTTATTCAGGGGCCTGGATGCCATGGATCCGCTTCTCCCCCTCCTTTTGACCGGCCCTGAGTGGAGGGTGGGGTCTTCCAAAGGGGAAGGGGCAATCGCTTCCATCGTCCCCTGGGTCCTGAGTCATCCACTGCCGCTGGAGAATTGCCAGATTACGAAGACATGCTCGTCTTTTCGCTATTCCACAAAAAGACGACTAACTTATGTTAGACAAGTGGCACACGTACGGAAGTGACGAATTCCGAAGGTTTCATCGTATACGGAATAATTTTGAATGCCGACTTACAATGAGAGACCATGGTACAGAAACCATGTTACGCAGACAAGTATAAGCAGATTACTCAAATTTCGATCCAATTTTCAGAATTTGCTTAGCGTGTCTGCACGTAATAATTTTAGGTTTACCGAACCCGTGACTACGAAGAGTTCGATTCCACTAACTTTTCCTTTATCCATTCGATTAGCGAATCATCGTTTTTAATATCTTTCTAACATGTCGCCAAATGATAGCAAATCCTTTAATAGCCCCCGAGATTCTAGAAACGTCAAACACCGACACAGTGAACAAAAATAACACGGTATTTGCATTGATTTACATTAAAAATTCAGACAAGTTTCGTTTGACTTTTTATATTTGACAACTGTGGTACCTATATGTTAAAAAAAATTAATGGGACATCATGTTATACCTATTTCGCCTGAGGCGGCAAAATGTCTTCGCCCAGTCCAAACCTCGGGGAATTTAAAAACCATGTAATTACAAACCCGCGTAATTTACTAACCGCGAATTTTGAAAACGCGAAATTTTAAATCGCGAAAAATTAAAATCGCGAAATTTGAAGCCACGGCTATTAAAACCGTCATGATAAGAGGGCGAACGGGGGCGGAGATTCCCGTATTTTATCCACCCTTCCTGTTTTATCAATTTATTTCGTAAGCATGTTCATCCAACGCTCATTGTGAATAGAAATATTTCTTCGATATGAAAACGAAATATTTTTGTTGAATATTACCCGCGATTGCTCCACTTGTATGGTTTACACTTTCATCAACTTGTTTGCGGCGGAGCAGCAGCGCAATGAAGTCACTGTTAATATTTTGTATCACAATTTTAAAAATAAAACCATTGTTTCGGATTTAGTTTTCCAGGTATTACGTATCTAAGAGGAATGTCATATGGGTCACGTGGGTCGAAATAGAACATTTTATGGATGAAGCACACGTTTACGTGGAAGAGTGTGCGCCTCCGCTTATGACGCAACCCTCCGCTATCAAAATAAGAAATGCTTGCGACAGTTTGAAGTGAGGCACTTTCACAGGGCGATAGAAAATCACGCCACCCGTAAACTTGGCGTGTTTTCCCCTTGTTGAGCAAAAGATATTAAAACTTAAAACATCGCACACCGATACAGTCATGTTCGAACCTGGATATTAGTGTAGGAGAGGGTTTTTAAATTCATAGGAGTGTTTCAAAAAAGTTAATAATCAAGAACGCTCATAAACAAAAATAAACGTGAAAGATAGAGATATACGCGTACGAGGCACGCATTACAACAGCCAAATCTTACGCTTCCGCCGATTTCATGGAAACGTCCAGGATTTACGGAGCCGCCTTCTTATCAAGAACTTTATCTCAAGTTTAGGGGTGCCCAACTTGCGACCAACTAAACAATTTTACGCGGCCCACCACTAGTGTTTCATAGTTTTCAAAACTTTTTCACTTTTTTTTCATCTACCAAATATTATTTTTTATCTAGGAAAATCTGTTAAAATATCTAGCGTAAAATTGGGACCCCTTAGAAATATTTTTCAATTCAAATAAGCCTTTTTACTTTCTCCATATACGCAGTATAGAGAAAGTACCTATTGTTTTCATGAAAAAAATCGAATTCGAGATTTCAACCGAAATACACGTTTTGAGGTTCCCCGAGCACGTTTTGACAGTTTTTTCGATGATGTCAGTGTGTGTATGTGTGTGTGGCAGAAATTTTGTGTGCGCTTCAACTCAAAAACTGTTCATCAGATAAGCATGAAATTCTATATTTGTGATTTTATATATATTCTTAAGATTTGAAAAGTTTTTGATAACAATCGGTCAGCCGGAAGTAGCTGTTTACTCCTGTAAAATTTTAGTTTCTCTTAAATATTTCGCTTAAAACTGAATTTTTGTTAACACACACACACAGACTTGTAGGTACCTTTTATAAATATATAGGCAGGGATAACGTGGCGAGTTGATATTACCAGCTGGCGACAATCTATTCGCAATAACAATTTTTATTTGTAAATTTAGCTCTCCGCCAATCAAACCAACTTCCCCTGCTATTCAAAAAAGATTCGCCTGTCGCAATTGTCGTTGGAACGTCTGTGAAGTTGTTAACTCTCCGCCGTTAAAAATGCGCCTCGTTCGTCTCGCATCGTCGGGAGTCTTTAAAGTATCTATTTATTTTATTAATATCTTACTAGATCCAGTATCTTATTTGCAAGTGAAATTAATACTGTGAGCTAATTAGAACATACTAAAGGATTGACGGAGAAAACATTTCCTGAGAACACGCCAATGAATGGAAAATTTACCGCAGGTAATATTGAGATTTGAGAAATTTATTGAAAGTATTCTTAGTTAATGGTATGAAGTTAAAGTATTATGTAAGAAATTGAAGCTAGATGATATTCATAAATCGATAGTTTCACACGGAGAAAGGTTGCTCAGTAAGTTGATATCTATAATAGCCGTTCTTCCAACTTCAACGGCATCGTGTGAGAGAGGTTTCAGTGCGATGAATATAATTAAATCTAAGAATAGGTCTTCGTTACAGAATTCTAGTTTAGATGACCTCTTAATGATAACACTCAATGAAATCGCATTAAATTTATACGAGGGGGTATCAGAAAGTTCGTACAATCTCTATGAAAGATACAACAGGAGAGCTGGGTTTGGTGATGGTGGGCTTAGTCCTTCTCTACGTAGTCCCCACGCAGAGTCACGCACTTCTGCCACCTTTGCTTTATCGTCCGAAATCCCTCATTGTAGAACTCCTCTGGCTGCGCCGAAAACCAGTTCCACTTCCTGTATGACATCATCAGTGGTGTCAAATCGTCGACCTCGTAGTGGACGCTTCATCTCTGGAAACAGGAAGAAGTCGCTGGGTGCCAAATCGAATGAATAAGCGGGATGCGGCAAAATTTCATAGCCACAATCGCATGCTGCAATGGCGGTAGCTTGAGCAGAATGGGCCGGCGCGTTGTCATGCAAGAGACGAACACCTTTCGTGAGCATACCACGCCGTTTGGCTTTCAGCTGGTCTCGTAATTTCTTGAGAAGGTTGCAGTAGTAGCTGCTGGTGATGGTGTGACCCTTCTGAAGATAGTCTGTTAGGATAATTCCCCGGCAGTCCCAGAAAACTGACAACATGACCTTTCCGGCTGATTGTTGCACCTTTGCCTTTTGGGAGCTGGAGATGAAGGGTGTTTCCCAGGGGTGATATTCAAAATATTTAACAACCAGTACGCTAATATAAATTAATATAGGTATGAGTTAAAACTAAAAAAGAATATTTGTGCGTGCATACGTGAAATTTCTCTTTTATTTTCTAAATAAGCTGTATTATTATAAAACTATTTACTTACCAATTGAAATAAATTGTAGCTCAAATTATTCTCGGAATTTCCAAATCATTTTTTGATTTAGAGAAATTGTTGGCGTCATCTTTTGTTTGACGCGGCTGTCGCTAGCTAAATAATGCCCCTGTCTGAGCCATGATTTGACATAGGGAACCGCATCAAACTCTTCCAACGATTTTCCCATTAAATTGATGCGCATTAAGTGACTTGTAGTCTCAATAAGTAGAGAATTTCTTTTAACATCAGCGATATTGTTCATGGTGCTGAATCCTCTCTCAGCTTCTACTGAACTAACGGCAATTACATTCAAAATATTTTTAGCCCTTATGATACTGTCTGGGACTTTTATATATTCAATATCTCTATTATCAATAAAGTCACGAAAATCGTTTATTGAAATGTCATATTTAATTATTTGGCTTAATTTCATTAATTTATGTTCACCTTCAATCCAAG
Source organism: Uropetala carovei (assembly GCA_036926305.1). Lineage (NCBI taxonomy): Eukaryota > Metazoa > Arthropoda > Insecta > Odonata > Petaluridae > Uropetala > Uropetala carovei. Next base: position 1,518,570 of record JAXCHB010000089.1, on the reverse strand, counting down.
GAGCTTCACAAACGTCATTTGGCCAAGTTTCAGGATTTAATAAATTGAAATAACTTAAAAGTTCATTTTATTTTTCACTTTTGTCATCAAACAGCAAGCGCATTTTCATATGATTTATTAGGCAATCTAATAGTTTTTCTCTTGGAATTGATACTTTCCTTTGTTTTGTTTCAAATGGTATATTATATTTCTTCGTTTCTATAATAACTTCCACTTCTTTTTCATAGTTTCCTTTATTTAATTTTATATGTTAAATTACTTTTATCGTTCGTCGAATTAATGTGTCTGCTTTCAGTACTGAAACATCTCTTTCTTGTAAAGCTTTAGAAAGTATTGACATCTCTGTTAGAATGTCGTTTATTAAAGCCATATCTCTAAGAAAATGTTCATTTCTCAAATGTTTAACTATTCCCGCTTCACAATTTCTATTAAAGTGAATATACAAAGCTTGATATGATTTCCAAACTGCTTTTGCAGCTCTAGAACTACAGGCTGCCCATCGCGGTCCAAATATTCTTCCAATTTTCATTATTTCAATTCCAAGCTCTTCAGATATATTATTTAATTCTTTCTGATGCTTGTTTGATGTACGATAATGAACATAAAGTTTATCGAGAAAAGTTTGAAAATAATTTACTTGATTTACATCTTTCATTGCATCACCCAGAGATAATTGTATACGGTGACTTGGACAATGCCAAATTAAAACATCCGGAAATTTTTCTAAAAGTTTGGCTGAAACTCCAGACTTTCTCCCTAACATTACACTGGCACCGTCTGTACAAAATCCAATAAGGTTTTCATGTAAATATTTCTCATTGAAACCATTTTTCTCGAGTATTGACAATAAAGTTTGATAAATTACTTCAGATGTTGTGCCTTCCAGCTCCACGAGATCAACAAAAACTATTAAACTATCTTCAAAGTCTTGAATTTCGCATTTTAAGTAAATGATTAAAACACTTTTATGTGAAACAGTTGATGCATCATCGATAATGATTGAAATTTTACTGCCTTGATTTATAAGTTTTCCAAAAAGTTGTTTTCTCATTTCAATAGATAAATGTTTTGCAACAAGCGGGACCATAAATCTAGAATGCAATGATACGCCCATATCATTATCATTCTTTTTTTGAAGTTCTATTAAATACTTCATGTCTGTAAATGGTCTATTATTTTTAATTATACAATAGATAGTGTTAAAGATTTTAATAGTACTTTCCATATATTCTTCGTTAGCTTCATCGACACTCTTTGATATATAATAATAATATAGTTTTTATTATTTCAAATGCTTTACTGTGTGAAACTGATTCATGATGTTCTTTTAATTTGATTTGATGATTGCAAATTTACTATATTTGAACCATGGGCCTTAGCAGAATATGATTTCCATTCTGATGAAATATGCAAGTGTTTGGTACTTTCAACATTTAAAGACACAACTTTTGAGCACCATTGGCATCCAACATTTACGTCACTAGCAATAATAAGCCACTCATATGTTTTTTGAAGTAATGAAGTTGTTTTTCATTCCAGAAATATAAATTATTTGTTTTATTTTGTACTGATTCTTGTACGGTACCGTAAGAAGTTCCAGGTTGTTCTAATATTTGCACAACATCAGAAGATATTCCAGGTTGCGGCTCATTATTGTTATCTTTTCTTCTTTGTTCTCCCGCAGATTTAGCAGAGTCATGTTTTTGAGATTTAGAAGGAACGTTAAAAAACTTAGCCAAACTTTGCTGTCTCTTCATTCTGGGGATTTTATTTTAAATATCTTATTAGAAATTCAGAATTTATAAATATAAAAACACTGCACACTTACTTTGCCGCTCACATTTACAGAAGGTGTAAAACGCACTAACAAAAGCAATGTAAAAAGTAAACTATGTGAAAATTTGATGGTATCGATTATAGAAAAATGAAGAATGAAATGTGTAGTTCACATTTATGCTACGCTTCGCATGTTTTGGCAGCTTATCTACAAAACAATTACAAAACAAGCCGCCACGATTGTTGTTTATTATTATTAGTAATTGGAACTTCGTCCGCTTGGAGCGCTAACGAAAGGCTTTACTTGCCTTGAACCTTAAACTAACGAGTTTATAATAGAATTTATATTACTTATAATTTTACCGCTTACCGCAATTATTATTATAACATTTAACAACCGGTACGGAAGTATTTCCATATTTTAACAACCGGTACGGCCGTACCGGTGCGTACCGGCTGAATATCAGCCCTGGTGTTTCCACTCCTTAGTCATTTCTTTTGTCTCAGGGTCGTAGAGGTAAACCCAACATTCGCCCATAGTAACGAAACGCTCAAGGAAATCCGCTTTATCTTAACGTAATACTTAGTTGACGCCTACACGTCATATTTGACGGAAAATTACGCTAGTGCTGTTATATATTTATAAGATTGAATTCCATCATGATTTTAAATATGTATTGAAATTTTAACTCTAGAAAGTTAATTCTAACTTGATATTCACGAATGCGGTACATAAGAATCACTAGATAACCACCGAATGATTCACTGCCACCAATGCGGCCCACCATGCAGAAAAGGTCCACCGCTGACGTAGATGACGAAGAAAATCGGTTCGACGTACAGTGCGTAAGCTCTCGCTTCCATATAATAATTGTCACTATAGTTCTATTAATAGGTACTTAAGCGCAGATTGAATCGTAGCAAAATCGATGCTGAAGTGGAGAGAGCTTGGTGGCAGTTGCGCGTAAAACCCGATACATTACAACGTCGCAGGATGCCATTCGGTAAATTGTATGTGAAATATTGCTTATGCAGGCGAGTAATTTGGGGGCGCAGGCCCACGCAGTGCGTGGAGGCCCCAAGATTCTTAGAGGCCCTGAAAAATACTTAGAATTTTTCCCGCCATCTGCCGCAAGGTATTCGAAATAGTAATATCAACTAAGAAAAATGTCCTTGCGCCCCCTTATATGTCATATATATATATGGCAAATGATAGCTACACCCTAGCCGCTTGAGAACTAGTATTAGGCGACTGCATATTGTAGGTCTCACGATTGTGACAGTTAAAACTACAGTAAATACAATGTGAAGTCTTTTTGCGCGCCCCTGACCTGTTCCTGCCCCCCCCCCCCCCCCCCCAGTTCCCCCCCACAGTTTGGAAACCACTGCCTATGGCAGGGGTGGGCACACTACGGCCCGCGGGCCACATCAGATCCGCGAGAGCATTTTATAAAAGAGAATCGTGAAATGGGAAACAGTAAATTTCACATTCGGTGGTTAAAATAATGGCCGAAAAACCTTATTTAGCGAAGCTATTGTACCAATATTTGTTAGCAATTGATTTTCACTTATAGAGCCCTTTGCATTCTCTCAAATAACTTCCTATGTGACCGTTAATGTGGTCCGCCTCGTGAAAAGTTTGCCCATCCCTGGCCTATGGGAATGAAAGATTCCATCCCTCCAAATGAGGGCTAAAATACCCATCTCAAGTGTTTGGACTTGTTTGGTCCTATCCTAATGTTTCCTCAGGAGGCGCTATGAGAAAACACGCCTCAACCGCGTGAGGGAGATCCCCTATGTAGATGACCGGAGTTTGAAGTGTTTCCGCCTTCTTACGTGACTAGGATTGCCACCTCTGGGGGTTTTATCCGAAGTCTAGGGTTTTGCATTCAACATTCATGCTCCGAATAACACTTACAAGGGGGAGGCACTACTGACTCCCAACCGATTTGGCTGAAACTGCGTAGAGATAATGTCCATGACTTCCGATTAACGAAAATATATACATATCAGGGCCAATACCCAGTCGTTTTTATTTGTTAGTAAACTTTCGGGTTGTAAACAACTTTGTAAAACATAAAAATTCCTTAATATCATCCACAATCAAAATCGATTAATATCAAAACGATACAACAATTTCATAATCTTTTATATAAATGGGGGGCCCAAAAACTTGACCTGCGGGGGGGACCCAAAATCGTAGTTCCGCCCCTGCCCTTATGTAGGCATTATTGTTTACGATATTATTCTCTATAACTGGACGGATTTTGACCAAGACCCATATTGACAAAAACGTTTTTTACTTTCTCCGTACGTAGTATAAAAGAAAGTATCGTATTCGTGAAAAAATCGAATTCGAGATTTCAACGAAAATGTTGAGGTCCCCTGAGTACATTTTCACTACTTTCTCGAAGATGTGTGTGTGCAAGGCAGGAATTTTATGGCCGCTCTAACTAAAAAACTAATGATCAGATCAGCACAAAACTTTATATTTTAGATTTTTATTAGTATGTAATTCAGAATGTGAAAAGGTTTTGGCTGAAAATGTTCAACCGGAAATGATTTATTCTTGTGATTCTCCCATCATATCTCCCTGAGGACTTATTAATGTATGTAAATATTTGTCATAATCAACGTTGTTGACAATGCAATTACCTACAGGTTTTGTTTGAAAATTTTTCCATAAAATGGATTGTTTAAGAGATATTTCGATTTTTCTTCTGAATTTATGTTAAATACGTCGCTAAGTGATATCAGCAATAGCTCGTGAGGTATGATAATTTATCGAAAATATAAACAAAAATATTTCAATTTCCGAAATAAATCCAGCCTACAGACCCTACAGAAGATGTTAATGGTCAAATACTGATCCTTCTATAAACGAATAAATAGCATGGATTATATTTGGTGAAGCAGAGTGGGGTAAGTGGGCCGCAAGCAGAGCACGGGAAGTTTTTCAAAACCTATTACCTCAGAGAACTTTGTGAACAAGCCTTACGGATTTCTCAGACATTTAGTCAAATCGAATGCAATTTAATAGAAATTTAGTGTTAAATTTTGACTTAAAATATAACTTACATAGGGACGTAACAAGCCACCCAATTGTGGAGAAGGGAGGGAACATGGATGCCAAAATATTTGGACGGGAATGATACAATTTGTAAAAAAAATTCGATAAAAATAATAATACGAAACAATATGTTTCAACTAATTTTTACTGCGCTAGTCACACTAATGGAAGGTATTTTTTTTATTAAGAACAAGAATGTGAAGTACTTCATTAATTCATATTACCAGATAAAGTATTCAACAGGAGGGCCAAGGAGGGGGCGAGGGCTTATAAGAGGGGCAGGGCCCCCTCAGGCCCTCCCCTAGAAACGTCCCTGAGTTTTAAACAACTTCTACTAGACACACGCATCAATGCACACACACACACATAGTCATCGCGAGCAACTTGAAATTGTTGCGCGAGCCACACTTGTATTGAGAAACTACCAAAAGAATTGAAAATAAAGTTAGAAGAATACGGCAAAACATCAGGCGCCCAAAAACAGATAGAAAGGAGAGAAGAATGCAGCGGCTGATGCATTGTGTATCCCTGGAATAAAGATATAAAAAAAAAAACACATTGCTCTTCCTCTGATAAATGGATGTGTGCAAATCACATGCTGAGAATGTGTAGTGATTGTTTTGAGGAAAGGAAATAAATTATTCTTGTTCATCTTTTGCGCTGCAATTTATAATTCAAGAAATATACAAAAAAATCATATGTAAATATAATTAATCAATAAAATAAAAGAACACTTATTATAATCAATGAGTAACAAAAATATAATCTAATAAAAAATAAACAAGAATCCTAAATATTAATGAGGGACAGAAGCTTCTTACGAAATTCGTGACGTTGCAAGGAGCACCAGTATTGTTTGTCGAGCCATGTGGCTTAAATCAGTGAGTTGTTCGCACTCTTTCAGAAATTGCCATTATTATTTACGGCACTAATGTATTATTAACCTAATCAGAAATATATATATATATATATATAGTTGCCCTAAATATCCTTACTTACCTTTCCTCTTCCGTAGTATTTATATATATATATTATAATAAATCATCTGATATCAGTTATTGTTCATCCATAAATAATCACAAATACTTTAAAAACATTCCAAATAAATAATTATCGCAAATAATGAGTGTATCTCTTGTTAAACAAAAAATTCGTGTGGGGTGTCAGGAGTAACGAAGTTCGAAAACTTCGCGCGAGGAGCGCCAGGTGAATCGACACTATGATTAACGAATTCGCTGGCAATTTTGCTGGCTATATCAACCAAAATATTACGGCTGAGTAGGGTTGCCACCTTCAAGGAATGGGAAGTAGGGACACTACCAACCTTTTTTTTAGTGTGCTGAAAATGTACCCTGCTAACGTTGTCTCCAATGCAGTGGGGAATTATCCTATGGGCGCACTGAGCGCTCGCCCGGACCCCCGGATTTCAGGGGGCTGCATTTCAGCTTATTTTTAATATGTTCATCAAAAATTGCTGTCAATAAAATAAAACTGCATTAAAAATTCTAGATCTGTAAGTAAATTCAAATTTCGCGAACTAGATACAACGGCATGTGACATGTTCAGAAATAAACAAAATTAGAATATCAGAGCTTGTATACTAGATTATTCGACCATGCTCTCCAGCTGGCAATTAGAATTAATAATCTTTGCTCCACCGGGTATCAACTTGCCAGAAATATTATAGAGGAATTTGAAAATTTTTTATGAATGTAGATCTGCGCATGCACGTTAGTTAACTTTTTACCTTTCTAAGAAACATCTGTTTTATTTAGGTGAGGGTGAAAATTTGAAATTTCCGATTGTGAAGTGCAAGGACAGTCTAAGGGCCAAGTTAAAAAAATGAAGGTTTTATGGTAGAAGGGAGAGTGAAAAAGTAGGATAGGCAGAGATGGTTGAGAGAGGTTAATTGTTACGGAGGAATCAGATGGAAGAGATGCGCATTCTAACAGCTCTGGTAGTTTTTGTAAACACTCAAAATTTCTTCAGTCATGCTTGAACGCACTAAAGCCACTTTCTTGTATGTAGAACTTAGACAACTGACTTCCTTTCTGTTTACAAACAGAATACTTATGAATTTAAACATTATCACTTTAAATGAATAAAACATTGGAGTGTTAAATGATCCAAATTTTGTCAACACCATTTCTGCTCAGCGCCTAATGCAAATTTTGAAGAATATAACTTTTAAATATATTTGGACAGCCACACGGATCTTTGGCGTCCTTTAAACATGAGATGGTAGCTTCTTCACAGCCACCAAAATTTTTATCTAGCACTTTTCCTAATTAAGTCATATTTGCTCCTAGGGTCTGTCGGCACCTTTCATACACCACATAACTGATGCTAACTGCAGGGACCGCTTTCAGGACATTTGGTATTAAACCACAATATAGGCCAAAGAATCCCTCTCTTGCTATTATATTGCGTATTACCCCCATCATAGTCATACTTGAGGCATGTTCTGGGCTTGTGAGTATTGCTGAAAGCATAAAAAAATGTCAACATCATAACCTTGGAAAAAGAACAAATGGTTAGGATATTACGTGACACATCACAACACGAATTACCACAGACAATTTCAACACATCAATTCTTATGACAACTACTTATTTGTGAGTTATTTGACTTTACAATAGTATATTAATACCTTAGTGAAAAAAATACAGGATAAAGATTTTCGGATTTTAAAACAGCATTAACTTAAAAATTAAACTCTATGATTCCAATTTTAACCTAGATAATTTCAGTTAGCACCCAAGGAGCTTAGGCATAGATAATAGAAAATTTAATCTCTATAGATATGATCTTTCACAATTTTATAAACGTTTACCATCACCTTGAGCTTGAAGCCTTGTTCTCACTAGAGCAAGTGGATACGTTGCTATCTGAGCACATGAACTACTAATAGTTCCACATCCAAATAGCAGAAAAATACCAGGATTTTCTGAGCTCATATTACAAGGGCAATTATGATTTTTCAAAGTCTGAAATAGAAGATTGTAAAATTTAATATAAATCGAGATACATATTTCCTATTTTTAGTGCCTAAATTTAAGTAACTAATGCAATCTATCCAAGCACATTTTAAAAGTTAAAAGATGGTAATATAGGAACAATAAACTTTGATATAATTAATAAAGCATACTACAGTATTGTATTTTAGAAAAATTCTCACAGCGCCTCCTGAGGAAACATTAGGATAGGACCAAACAAGTCCAAACACTTGAGATGGGTATTTTAGCCCTCATTTGGAGGGATGGAATCTTTCATTCCCATAGGCCAGGGATGGGCAAACTTTTCACGAGGCGGACCACATTAGCGGTTCTGGGTGGCTAGGCGGGCCACATTAGGTCTCACATAGGAAGTTATTTGAGAGAATGCAAAGGGCTCTATAAGTGAAAATCAATTGCTAACAAATATTGGTACAATAGCTTCGCTAAATAAGGTTTTTCGGCCATTATTTTAACCACCGAATGTGAAATTTACTGTTTCCCATTTCACGATTCTCTTTTATAAAATGCTCTCTCGGGTCTGATGTGGCCCGCGGGCCGTAGTGTGCCCACCCCTGCCATAGGCAGTGGTTTCCAAACTGTGGGGGGGGGCAGGAACAGGTCAGGGGCGCGCAAAAAGACTTCACATTGTATTTACTGTAGTTTTAACTGTCACAATCGTGAGACCTACAATATGCAGTCGCCTGTATGTATGTATTTTCTCAACTCACGTGCAAATCGTGCCGTTTCCCGGATTCTCAGAGAGTGGAAAGGGGAAAATTCTGTCTTCATAATATAAATAAGAGGGAAATAGAATCGCTGGAATCAGGGATGCCCTATGCCCTTTTAGGTCAAATATGCCGATGGGACCAATGTGGAAAATCCCCCCCTTCCCCACTTTCTTGAAAACATCCCTTTTTTCCTTCACCCTCGGAGACAAAGGAGACGGAAAGCTTGTAAAAAACTACCTCGCGGACCCGACCCGCACATGTTGCCTTTGTTTTGCTTTATACTTCCCTCCATTTTTCGCAAATATGTCTCTATGAGCTGGGTGGCCGCTCCTGCTGTAAGACCGAAGTTGGGAGCGAGAATTCTCGCCATCCTTACGCAACGTGTTAAGTTTTTTCGCATGCCCAGTTTTTTTACATTTTAAAATAATATCTAATATAATATTTACGTTTTTACACATTTCCAGGGGGGGCAATTGCCCCCCCTTGCCCTCCCCTGCCGACGCCCATGTGAACAGACTATATTATCAATCAGCCCCAACGGATGTCCTCAAGGAGATACATCAAAGAAAACCCCTACCTTCTCAAAGTGTCTGAAGAAATAATTGTACCTTGGTATGAACGACAAAAAGGATCACATCTGGTAGAGAAGGCTTTCCCCAATAAAGGGAAAAAGGTAGAACGGGAAAATATCACCCAAGAATGTTTTCGAGAATTTTTGAACTCAAACGTAATCCCACTACGGCGGATTAGCCGACAGATAGAATAAAACCGGAGGCCCTTGTCTCTGGAAGCGAGAGCAAGCCCAATGCCGCGCTCTTCAATTAACAACCTTTACCGATCGACCATTCTGGCTCTCTAAACCCCAAAATCCCTCCACCCCTCACCAAAAATCTTCACTCACTCTCCAAAACCGACCTTTTTTTGTTTATTATCTCATGCCGATTCAGTCGAATGATTCTTTTGGGGTCAACCGCTTGCGGACATACATGCTATTTTCTATATTCGAAGCCGCCTTCCTTTATGGGTGGCTTTTAGAAGAGAGTTTGAATGGAGAACGTAGAGCAGGAAACAAAAGAGAAGAATATGTCGTAATTAATGTGGGTATTTTTGAAGGAGGGTTCTCGTTATTGTTGTACTCTCGGCGCATATTTTTAATCAAAATCATTAACATAGGGAACCTTTTTAAGAGGACCCTTGAAAATATCAACCAGCCTCTTTTTAGACTAAGGGACACATGTTCAGGGGCGCGCCTGCCCGGGGTGCAATGCACCCGGGCGCCAACTTGCCGGGGCGCCTTCTCATCAAGGTATTTGTATCTATATTGGAATTCGACTTGGGAATGTATCCTTTTTTGTCCGAGTGAAACTAAAATGACACAAAATCTTCCATGCAAAATTTTTCCGATCACTTGCGATACGCGGTCGCAGGACTCAGGATCGCTAGAATAATATCAGTGGCGACCGAAAATGTGTTCGCCGTAGGAGTAGTCAAGAGGTGGGGGCGCTACTCTGCTAATTGCTATCCCAATCCTAGCGAGGAGCTCCAGCTGAGGCGGCAATCCTTTCGTAAAGTACCATCGACCTTTACCACAAATCCTTTCGCTGGAAGAATACCAGGTGCCTACCCTTTTTCTCCCACTTACCGAATCTTGGAAATCCCAAATCCTTTTTTAAATCGGTTTAGTATAGCTTTTCCGAAAACTAGCTTTCCTTATTCCGTCACGACCTCCCACCTACGTTAACGTTCATATTCATTTCTAATTAGTACCAAATTCAAATAACGAAAAATTTCTCCAAATAATGAGAGAATTATTGACATCTACTTCTTCATTGGATTTTAAAATATCTTAAAATGAAAATACGAAGTCGGAACTTTGACGTGGGAATGCATAAGTAATTGGAGTCTTGTTTTCTTATTGTCAGAATAAATATCGAATCTAATTTGGCATGTAAATGAACAAAAATATAGGAATTTTTGAATGATCATTAAGGTAACGGGACAGAGTATTTAATTATAATCATATGTGCGGCGAGTCGTATAATTTTCCTTCAAGCAGATATAAAATGATATGTTTATATTAATAATTATACAACTAATTTTTTCAATCAATTCGTTATGGTATACATCGACAGAAATACATCAACTTGTCTCCAGTCTCTATCATTGGAAAAAGTCCTATATGATCATACCACAAAATTTCGCTAGTAGGGGGACGCTACAGAGATATCTTGCACCCGGGCGCGAAACACCCTCGGCGCGGCCCTGCAAATATGTCACTACAAGAACAGAGAGGCTTCGTGCTTAATATTGCGCACGCATTCAGCAGTGGGGCCAATCTCAACAAAAAAATATGAGCACTTTGCGGATACTTATTGACTCGCCCTCGTATAAGGATCAGTTTAATCTGACCAAAAGAGTAACAAAAATGCCATTGCATTCACCACATTCTTAAGGATACTAAATAAATAATTTGATTTACTAACCTCATAAACAGCCAAGTCTATGCCAGAATACGGGATTATTCCCAAAAGGTTCGGTATGTAACCACGGTAAAAGCTTCGAAGACCTTCCCTTCGATAAATTTTCTTTGCAGCATCGAAGATACCATGGTACTGCCCAGTTTTTCTGAGAGTAAGTCTAGTTTTTAGCACCTAAACAAAAACATTAGCACAATTAAAGAATGCATTTAGAAAAAAAACTTAAGATATGTTTCGAAAAATTTTAACTAACAAGAATGAGGATATTACTTCTTACCTCAAGTGGATATATGATGGTCTGACTCACTCCTCCGGCAATTGAGCCAGCTAAAAAGCGCTCATCGATTCTCAAGTCTCGAGTACTGTTGCTTTGTATAATCCTTTTAACTTGTTCATAAGCCATGAATTTTAAGGCAGATTCCGGAACTATCTTGAGTACATTAATTCCGTTTCCTCGCCAAAGTCCTTTGATTCCACCCTCCTTCATCATTTCTCGGAAACAAGTTACTATTCCAAAGCCGTTATTGTGTACCTAGAATAAATTCAAGAAAGATAAGGTTAAAGTGGTAGAGCTCTTAACATATAGAGTTACGATGACCTGCATTTCTAATTATTTGGAAAAAATTCCTTAAAATTAAATTTTTTTCTTCATAAAATATTTTTGATTCATATTTTTTCTGATATCTCTTTTTCCTTTATTTACTGGTTAATGCGAGTGTAGTAGAAGAAGGTAATGCATTTAAATGCCTCGTGAAGGAACATAAAAATCAAAACTCTGCTAATATGATGATAAAAATTTAGGATCTTTTGAGTGACTAGCCACTGCAAAGAGACGAGAGTGCAGAAGCAGGAAGAGTGAGAAGTTGCTCAATCTCCATGTTTGAAACAATTACTCAATTTAACAGCAGCACCTCTTTCAGTCAGCTATCAATCATTCAGTTGCTAATTTCTACATTTTATCTATTAGCATATACTTTATTAATGTAGTTTTTGTTTTAATCACGGTATTCATAACAGTGAAAATCAAGTCTAAATTGGGTTTTAACTTCAATATAAAGTATTTTGCTCTCGTAAATTCATTGTCTATTATAAAAATTTGTGTTAAATATCTTTTTAAACGTAGATTTTCGGGCCGCATAAAACGCTCTCGATGGCCGCATTCGGCCCACGGGCCGTGGGTTTCTACCACTGCTCCAAATGAAATTTCATAAGCTAATCAGCACTGTTTCTAAAACTTTTACAACTAACGTATAAATGTTCAAGACGCCTATATGAAATTATCTAGATGACAAAATTGAAAATCTCGTGTTATTATACCAATATATTATAGTAAGTCCGTCTGTCTGTCTGTCTGTTCCTTTATGCACGCCCACATTTCTCAACCGATTCGATCCAAATTTGGCATGATTGCAGGGGGCACCAAGTGGAAGGTTTTAGTGTCCGTCTGTCCGTTTGTTTCAAAATGGCGGCCAATTTTCTGTCTGTTCCTTTATGCACGCCCACAATCAACCCTGACATGTCGAATGTAATTGGATTAACTTGGGACGCCGATGAAATCTGGGTGTTAGCGATTCGAGAAAATACACGTGAGCAGTAGCGGAAATGTTAAGTAAAGGGAATTCCGAGACAATTCGTTCTAAGTATTTCCAATGCTTTTGGCACGATTCGAATCCGCTACTCTAGCGTCGGGAGTTAGACACGTTATTTACCCGACAAACTTTTCATTAGAAAACAAAAAGAGAATGCGGCCACGCATTTTTTCGGGGTTCATATTGTCACTATCATTCCTAAAAATTCACTTGCTTAGTTTACCGGATTACGTAGAGGCAAAATCCCCTAAATATTTTACCACTAGGAAAAAATTACTACTGCGACGGTAAGGAAATGCGAAGGAAAATACGGAAGATTAACACATCCCGATTTTTCCGAGATTGAAGTACCGAGTGGTCTGAGGTGTACGGCAACCGTTTCGTCTTCTTTGCGCCTGCCTCCTTCCATTCACCAGTTCAATTATACGGAGAAAATAGAATAATAGAAAATGGCGCCGTCTGAATGGCCTCCTCTCACTTCTCACCCCTCCTCCACGCTGCCCAGCCCCAACTAGAGATCTGCAGAGATACAGATTTCCGTATCCGCACCCGACCCATACCAGCTGGCTACATATCCGTATCCTATCCGTACCAGCAAAATTTATAAATCACCCGACCCGATCCGACCCGCACGAATAAATTGTCCGACCGGCAAGCAGAAGTCATATCAGCAGGCAAAAATTATCTGGAGCGGCGTCTATGAACCCAAACCCAAAATTCAAAAGAAAATTACTCTCAACGGGACATATTAATGATCCTCTCTTAAGCCTTTAGGGTTATCGGCTTGGACGGGGTAGGAGAAGGGTGCAACCAACTTCAATATTTTTTCTCATGCTCAAGACACTGAATTTTGAGTTCAGCACGGATACTGATTTAGGTATCCGCGCACAATCCGCACCCTCAGGCTAGATATCCGAATCCGACCAGCATCCGCAAAAATTTAAGCATTATCCGACCCGAACGGCAACTTTTCTTACGGATATCCGCTGGTCGAGTCGGATAAATTGCGGATATGCAGATCTCTAACCCCAATCCGGAATAATCAGGGAGGTCGGGAGGGATATTAAAAAAAAAAAAGATCCCTGGCAGGTGATAGCAGGGTGGAACTGACCCCAACCAGTTTTTCTATCGGAACGACCAGGTTATTTTTAAAAATACCGCCGAGACTTACTTGTTGGAATACTTTGAGTCGATCAAGTGGGGCGGTGATGGTACGGGATACCCCACCTGCGATTCCGCCGGCAACTAGGTGACGCCACCACATACCGGCGGGTTCCTCCTCCTCCTCCATGTCAAGTTACTGAAAAAGAAGAATGGAGTGGGTGAGACGAAACGTCAGAGTACATCACCGGTTTATTACAACCTTCAACACTATCTTAACCTTTAATTGCAGAGGTGAAAATCATGAACACGTTGCAACTGAAGTCTCAGTAGTGGTCTACAAGACCACTACTGTTTAAAAAAAATTATTATTATTTATTCGCTAGCATTATCTACAGTTCGACTTCTCGTGTTCAGTAATTTCATGATGGTTAAGAGGCAATTAAAAGAAAAAGTAAATATTCACTTTTGTTTGTAAAATGTAAACCATAATTTAGGTGGTGTCTCACAGACAGGACCTATGTAATTTAGTTATAAAAATGGATGAAACTTTTTGGAAGATTTCTGTCAATTTTTTTTATCGATGATTAAAGCGGATTATATTTCTAAAATGTGCCTAAATTATACGCCTGGAAAAATAACGATTACTCCTCATACAAAAACTTTCTATAATCACCACATTCTAATTTGCCAGAAATCAATCAGCTTACAGTCACACAAACTGGCTGAGTTAGCCTTAGCTGTGGAAATCCAAGTTTACAATAAAATAAGAAAGAAAACATAAACAATCAATGGATAACTAACAGCAAATTTTTTTCTTGTTTGCTGTTTACAGTTATGTTTTACTTACGTTGAGGCGGCCGTGAGAATTAAAGGACGTATGTCATCACACAATATATACAAACTTTATTGCTCAACTGAACAGAACAAACTCAAGAGCTGCTCTGAACAGAATCCAGCAGAATCTGCTGACAACAATACTCTTTATATACGATCACTACAATTAACACAATAAACAAATACGAGTACATACATTTTTTCATTTACAACAACAATCCAACAGTGGTCCAACATCACAGTCAAAATAGTGAAATTACTATATCATCTGTTTGCTATCTCTTCATTTTTACATCAGTTTCCTTTGCGAAAAATTTCGAATTTTCACTAGGTAGTACTTTGTGGCAGCAGTAGTCAAACTTTCGTGTAATGTAATTTGTATGTACCTTGATCGTTATTAGTTGTGTTAATGCCCAAGGAATGACATTAAGCTTTCAAACCAATACGACATACATGTGTAAAATGGTCAAAGATTTTCATGCTTCCTTTCGTAATGTAAAAACTGCTTGCGATATTCAAAAGATATTTGTGTGTAGGGTTGCCATATTTTAAATCTTATTCCCCGGACAGCGGAACTAAAAAATCTGGACAAAACCCGGACTTGTATTTTCATCACATATTAATGACGTTTTGAGGATAAGGTATTTAAAGGCATGATTGCATTGGTACTATTTTTTACAATTAATTATATATTTTTACACTCTTATACTTTGCTATGACTTATTGTTAGTTGAAGTAAAATTATTGTTATAACAAATAGAAATCACCTCGTTTTCGTATGCATTGTCGTATAATATGTGCGCTAATATTAATGTAGCAAAATTTAAATTACCAGTACGGTATACTGCAAAAATACGTGCTAAACTGATTTTTAATGGACATATTATAATGTGAGATAAAAATATCCGAAGTTTTAAATTTTCGTAGTTAGAAAATGGATGTGATATCTCAGTAGTAGAAAAGGGAGTACATAGTTCGAAAACTTTGATAACAACTCTTCTGGCCCTATCCTAACAGCAATATTTAGAACCCCGGACATTTAAAATCCCCCCCGGACGTCTCCGGACAGGAGAAAAACACGGACATGCCCGGGGAAATCCGGACGGATGGCAACCTTATATCAACATATTCACAGATTTCTTTCAAAGTCTCAGTCCGAACGGTGTAAACAGAAAAATAGCTTAATATTATCAGAAAAAGAGATTCTACGTCAACTTTTAATACATCTGCACCATGCTGAATGCAGATGTGTAGAATATGTGCAGGGCATCCGATGCCCACGATGTCCTTTTTAGTTTCTGTTTCAAGAACGAGAAAACATTTTTAAACCCACTTCTATGCACGCCTCCAAAATTAACATTGGTATGTCCACCTGTAAATGCAACACATTTCGAAAAGAGATAATATTTTTCTAGTGTTTCTATTAAATAAGATGCAAAGTATCGGCAGTTTCATTGGGAGTGGCTTCTAGTTCAAACACTTTTGTTTTGATTCCACCCGCTTTCTAATCAAAGTATTGTACAAGCGTAAAGCATGGAAGGGAGCCATAAAAGCACTTTCCGGAAAGAAAAGCCTGACAAATCACCGAATTTTAAAATGCCGGCCGGAGGACGGAAGGAGAAAAACCCGGACATGTCCGGCTTTTGCCGAGAGTCTGGTAACTCTAATTATGAGTGACTAGCATAATTGCCCGTCAATATGACGGGGTATCTTTAGTTAACTTTAAAATAGTTGCCTCCCTCCCCCTCTTTCTCTCTCCTTCTCCCTCCCTCCCCCTCCCTTCCACTCTCTCCTTCCCTTCTCCCCCTCACTCCCTCTCTTAAATGTAAGAAGGGACTATATATTCTCAATTTCACCCTCAATAAAGTAATTTTCTGTCTGTCACCCTCCCTCTCTTCTTTCCCTCACTCCCCCTCCCTCTATCCACCCCTTCCCCCTCATTCCCTCTCTCCTCCCTCCCTCCCCCTCCCTTTCACCCTCTCCTTCCCTTCTCCCCCTCCCTCCCCTCTCCCCCCTTCTCTCTCTCCACCTCCCTCTCTATCTTGTATTAAAAGCATTCAAAGCACGCTTACACCCATAAGGATTGATATAACAATAGGATTTTGAGGTCTAACAATGTAATTCGTAGCCAAGGCAACATTCCGTTAAAATGGCAATACTTCCACAAACTATGTGAATTAAACGTATAACATGAGCGATTTCAAATTGTATGCGGAAAAAGATGAACATAATAAGAAACTTTGTAATTTTTTCTTCAAAATGGTTCAGATCCGAAGATCGTACGTTATTTCCTTCTAATTTTAATTTCCAAAACAATAAAAGCCTGCACATCAAAACATTGATTTTTACATGTTACCTTATGGAAAATAGAAATGTCTTCCTTGGAGTCGAACCCAGGACTTTTTTGGAGATTTATTTTCATCATTACCTTAAAATATGTTAATCAAGCATCCTTGCCAAATTTCAATCTTCTACCTATTCAGGAAGTTTGTTAAAATGCTCTATATCGGCCATCGTGAAAGTGTGACCAACCAACAGACCTGGGCTATTATAGTATAAAATACTGGGAGAAAGTTTGGTAAATGTTTGAGAGTTTCTCCTGTTCAAAGGTTAGCTCTTGGAGTTTCCAAGAGCTAACTATTGTTATATGTAGCGACGGAAGATGTGTCTTTCAAGGACAATTCTTATTCCACAAAGTCAGAAAATAAATATAATCAACATTCTTTTCAGTATTCCCCACTTCCGAAGGAATGGGGGCATTAGAAAAATCCAATAAACCATAAAATTTAGTACTGCCCAAGTTAGTAAGGATCGTTTCATTCGTTGCTCTGTCATATTGAAGATATATTATGCTATCTTTGGGTCTTTGGAAATGTTCACACGTACGAGCAGCAAACATCTTGATTTCTTGATAATTATAGGTAAAAATTTAAATACTCTTTCTGACAGGTTTTCTCATTATTTTAAATGTTGCGACTTAGAAAAATTACAACATGGTTCGCAATCCTTTTTGTACATCTGCAGAAATGTCAATGCAAAAATTACCTCCAAAAGCCCGAGAATAATTCATGGACTTAAGAATGGATTGGTCTCTTCAAATGAAGTATCACTCCAGGCATTTTGAGTTTATACAAAAAATGAATATACAACTCTTTTTGACTGTGCCTATATTTGCGAGCTTAGTTTCTCAGCATTAACGCAAATAAAAAACAAAAGGATTTGCTTAGAAATTTGGATCATGAGCTTCGAGTAGCTCTTGCTAGCATATAGCCAAAATATAATGCACCTTTGTGCATCAAAACATGCATAAATATCACACTAGTGTTTCATGGAGAGTGAAAATTAAATATTCATTTAAAAAAATATTCTTCTTATTTTTCAAATGTAACAAAATGTAAATTAATATAAATTTGCTTTTTTATCTTTGGGAGAGTAATGCTTCTTAAAAAACCAATACATTCCCGAAGGTCATTAATGGATTTAAATGCATTTGTATATACATATTTTTACAATTTAAATACCTCGTATACTCTGTTGGTTTTATTTTTAGTGCAATAATTAAAAGTTGAAAGTGACCAAAATATTTTTAAATGTTGTTTTAACATACTTTTCAATTTAGGTATTTATGTTTGAGGAATAGAGTGAAAAAACAAAATAAAAAATATATTTATACGCAACATTCTTTTCAGTTTAAACTCTTGTACCTTTATCACATGAATAACCATGTCTATATGTTGTAATTTTGAATATTTTGTAGGTTTCATTTTTGTGTACAATTTAGACTTAAGAACATAACTTCTTATAAATAATGGTTTGCATAAAAAATTTAAAATATTCAATTTGACTTAGAAAAATAAATTTTTATAATAAACAAAAAACTCATCAATAAGGGGTTTTACACAAAACTTGTTTTAAATTCTTACTTTTTACAGAATGTTTTAATAATCTCCCTTATATGTTTTAAGTGACAGTAAAATGTCTCATTTTCTATAATAAAAAATATCATTCGGACAAATTATAAAGTATTTTTTAAAATCTATTCCAATAAGTTAAACATTTTGATTAATATCTTTGCATGTAAACCAGGCATTATTTCTAGTGTGTTTACCAAGTTTTTTGTTTTAAAATTGGCCAAAGTGTAATATACCTCCCTTATTTTTTTTTTTTGCAACAGTTACTATACTATTGTTTAATTAGTTTATGTTATTGTTTATGTATTTGGGATTTAACAATCAATTATATTTTACCCTTATAATATTTTGAGATAACCTTTTCACGCAAAACGAAAGCTTGCAAACCCATGACTGATCTTCCTGTGGCGACATTTATCCACCTGATCACTGGACAATGGGGAGGGATAGTTTCGTTCCAGAGAGGTGAAGGGCGTGATAGCACCCAGAGACGGCTACACCCGATATAAAAGGCATCATAACCTAAAAAGTAAGCGAGCTGTAGGCTCGCCAATATCCTTGGTTACTTGTAAATAAAGTTTTTTTTACACTTTCTTAATTTGTTATAATGTTTCTTTCTGGGAAAGGGTTATCGCAAAAAATTATGGAACAGGTCTGTTAATAGTCACCCATCATTAAAACACACCGTTGCCACTAGAAACCTGTTTTTATTTACCTAGAGAAAAGATGTTTGGGAGAAGAAGGAAAGCCATCAAGATTGTTTTTCTAAAATATATAACACTGAAAGGATATAGTGACGAGCCTCCAGCTCGCTTTGTTTTAATGGGTAGTCATCTCCGGGCACTACCGCACCCTTCACCTTGGCTGGAACAAAACTATTCCTCCCCATTGTCTGGTGATCGGGTTCGTAAATGTCGTTATGGGCCAATCAGTCATGGGTTAGGAAGCTTTAAATTAACTCAAGTCAAGCAAGATATAATTCCTCTGTAGACTACATATCCTTGGTTACTCGGCAAATTAAAAACATGATCAGTAAACAATGTTGTGGTCGACTAATAACAGACCCAAGCCAAAATTATTTTACAAAAGGGGTCCGGGATAACCCAGTAGTACATTTTGTTTCATATACTTATTTATGGCTGTCATATTTCCAAGAAATGTTTTCTAGTGGCGCCATTTTGGAGGGGGGGGTATACTACACTTCCCCTGTACTATTCCCCTATATCCTATCAATTTTACACTAACCTAGATTAATAACATGGGCTCAAAAAGTGATTGTGACATAATATCTAAAAAAAATATAATAAAACTATGATTATATAAAAAATTATCTAAACTAATATAAAAGACTTTTGCGGAGCACTGCTCTAAGGCATTGGTTCTCAAACTTTTTCGTTCCATGGACCACTTCAATGGAAAAAGACCCCGCAGACCACCTACCCCATCCACTCCCATCTTGCCATTGCTCTTTAATGGAGTAACAATTTTAGATTGTTCCAAACAAAGGAGGGGAGTAAGAGCAGTCAGGACATTTTGTTGTATCCACTGAGATTTTAAGCTAGGAAGAATTTAGTTGGTTTCAGTGGTATTAATTTAATTTGGTCAACTGCTTTACGATTAATCAGGTGAGCTACGCAAACAAATTAATTTAAAATGGTATATTTAGCCTTATCACTATTGTAATTCATGTGAGCATGGTGTTTGGTGTCCGGGTGCAAAATAATTGAGGTGCTCCTCTCCCCTCCCCCATTGTGAGTACTAATCAATCCTAGTCCATCCGAGGACCAATTTATGATCGCCTCTAAAGGTTGTGGGAAATGTAAAAATGAAATACCGCCATAGACCCTCGCTAGGATGGAGTGCGCAATTAGGGCAGCACCCAATCTCCCCTGCTGACTCCGAGCCCCGATTTTCGGTCGCCTCTAATAATACATCCTTTCCGAGAATAGAACCATGCGAATGCATACTGCGAGGGTTCAGAGGTCAATTTTGACAGAGAAATTTTGTACTGTTCTGCTATTTTTGCCTTTCCCTTCCTGCTTGAATGGAAAAAGATCTAGAGTGAAAGAGTAAAAATCATCCAACATTCATCATATTCCAATAATATATAGATATAAATATCTTGATGGGAAGGTGCCCCCGACTAGTTGGCACCCAGGTGCTGTGCACCCTTTTCACCCTGGGTTGGTGAGGCCCTGCATGCGAGTGAGTTGGACAATAAGGCTCTGGTTTGTCCTCTAGTAGTGCCTCCAAAAAGTGGTTCCATAACTCTGGCATGTTTTCTTCTTTAGACAGGATGTAAAAATCTTGGAGATGTTATTGTTGTCTTGAACATTTCATACTAGTGCATGACACAAATAAATTATAAATTTAGTTCTTGTAATGCACCAATGAAAAGTTTTGCTTGAAAAAACAAAAATGTCAGAACTATTTCTAATTACTTTCAATCAGATATGATAAATTAATGCAATGGACAATTTATTTTAAAAGAATATGTTTTATACATCATAAATATCCATGAAATTCTCATCTTTATCAAATTTGTTTTAAAATAGAAGAAAAGTTCAGGAGTAACATGCAGGGACACACTAAACCACATAAATCACTGGTCTTTTTTTCCAAAAAATGAACAAATATTTGTTCTGCAGAAGAAAAGCTGCAGTTGCCAAATTAATCACCATTTAATTTTATTCCTGTTAATGCTGTAACAACCAATGTTTTTATTTTAACACACAGCAACACCAGACAAAAAAATTAAATGAATTTCATATGTAAATTTACATGATACTAAAAACAATGTCTTAAAATGGTTATATTGTTTCAACATTTAATATAGCACCATCAAAAATGGAATATAAATGCACGTGTTTAAAGCTAGAACAATTTCTAAAGCACCGAAGTATTCAAGACATTAAGGATCATTGCTTTATATACTACCAGAAAAAATATCAGCAAAGGTAATAATTTTTCTATTCCAACATTCATGACTGTAATATAACACTTTGTCTATATATTTATAGTTATTTGAGCGAAACATTACGATCTTTCCATTGTAAAAGTAAGACCAATTATGCTAAAGTAAATTATAAAAATTTCCCGACAAATTTGATTAGTAGAATGAATTATTATTAAGACATGAAGGAATAGATCAATTAAAGGACAGGCAAGACTGCAAAATAAAGTTAGGAGAATTTTTTTATATGCAGCCTTATTTTGTTGTTCTCCATTCATAACTAACTAATAAGAGAAAAAAATAAATGCAATGCATAGTATTGTTTTAAAATTTCACTTCAAAAAATTGATTGAAATCAAAATCACCTAAATAAATATAATTATCTGGCTTCTTTAAGAAATAATAATCCATATCTTGCTTTACAAATTCACTGAACTCTCCATCTGATGGAATGCATTCATTATCAAAAATAAAAAAATGTTTTTAGAATTAAATATTTATGCACAAACAGGATTAAACTCTTTATAACTTGCCATATCTGAATATGGAAAGTGAATAACGCAAGATATCATAAAATAAACATTACCATCAAAATAAATCGTATTGATGGAGAACTTCCTCATTCAAAGAGAGTATTAAGCTAATAGCTCTCTCCTTGCTTCAAGATGAAAAGATACAACTAATTGTTACATACATAAAAATAGTATATTGAGCTTTTAAAGTCAATTCATAACACAGTTTTACAATAGTAATTTCATTTTTTTAATATTAACAAAACTTACTTTCAATTTAAAGAGAGAGGATCAAATGGTAAGCTTAACATAGCTTGACAATAGCTAGAATTCTTTCATGTTTTTATAAAGAAGAATTACAGACATGATTTCCATGACCAATTTTTTGTTTACATAGCATTTAAATACTACACAATATTTTAAGTTAGCATAGTGACCTCACACACGTATGGCACATATTGTAAAAATACACAATATAATAACATTAAAATGTCTATCAAAAATCAACAGTACAAAATTAAGATCCAAGTTTTCAACTTGATATATGCTTAAAAATTTAAATCACATTCTTACACACATTCAACCATAAACATTTTCTCAATCACATGCACTCATTATATACACTAACAAATCATAGGACAGAGATCAAGGCAAGTTTAAAAAAAAAGGAAAAAACTGCCTAACTTTCAGTGGAGCTTCAGATTCTTTTAGCACCAAATGCTGCCTCCCCTCAAAACATGAAGGAAGAATCAGCCTTTCACTTACAAATCTCTTCTGACACTATGCTATCGTAAAACATTCTTTGGAGTATTATTTTTTGTTGAAGGGAGAGCATCTCAGCTTCCCAAAGGCATGCAGGACGAAGTATCCCTTGAAAATCGTTGAAGATTGGCTTGGATGCGAACACATGGTTGTTTATGAAGTCGATGGGTAGTCAGAAAGGGATGGGGCCTCTTGTCAATCTGGCCATAAAGTAACAGGTTCAGATTTATCATCTGCATATTCGGTGCTGCAAGGGAAGTCGATTTTGTATGGCCCAACCACTCCAACTGTCCCACCTTCGGCTGAAACTGGCACCACGATTATTTCGATGGTTGGAACACCATCTTCTCCCACCATGCCCTCTACCGCATCGGTCAACTGTTGTTCCTCTGAAATAGAGTTCTTAGATAACTTGATTCTCTCAGCTTCAGTGGATATGTCTTGGTTGGCATCCTTTCCTTTTCTCTTAGAGGAAACGAGAGCGGGAGAGCCTCGTCTTCTTCTACTCTTTCCCCGTCCACGTGCTGCCATAGATCTCTTTTCTGTCTTGCATGCATCTCCGTCTCCAAGCCCTGTGCTCCCATCCACATCTGCTTTGACTAGGCTGCCTGAAGGAGCTACACTGGCACTTTCCTTTATAAAATTATGAAAAGTCATTATAAAAATAATTGAATGATAAATGATGAATACAAAGGAAGGTTAAACATGTTGTTAAAATAAGTTAATTTCTATCTCAAAAATAGAAAGCTGAATTGTCTTACATCAAATTTTTATACTTTCACATGCATGAATAACTTTTCTTAGAAGGATTTCTAAAATATGATGTAGTAGTCCAATCACATTGTTAAGTGCATTGAAACATATCCTGCTTTAGGCTTAATCATGCATTCCATGTTTTTCAGGTTAGTATTAAACTAAGTTGATGTATAGCAGAGATCATCTTATTTTCAACCACAAAAGTAATCAAAGTATTGTGAATAAGAGCTAAGAGTATAAAAAAGTCATAATACAACAATTACAATAATATTTGTATTTACTATGAGACATTATGGCATAAATTAACCAATTCATTCTCCCATTTACAATAAGAAGTTTGTCATAATAACAAGCATTTTTAAAGCACTGCCAAATTTATTATACAGGCAACCCCGTACTTTCGTACATTCGACTTTCGTACAACTTGCTCTTCGTCCATTATACATTCTCATGCCTAAACCACCTTTCGTACGCTGAATTCGGACTTTCGTACGTCAGCTGACGATCAAACATTTCGAGCTATCTCATAGTGGCGCTGTCTGTCAGCCAAGCTAACACTTTTAATAAATTACCAAATGAAGCAAAGTGCATAAATATAATAAAATTCAAAAGAGTAATGGCTTCATGGCTGAAATCTAAATCATTTTACTCAATTGATGAGTTTCTAGAAAGCGACCCAGCAGATTTAAATTTCTGAAGACAAAACTAACCTTAAAGTATGCTGTGTAATAATATATGTAATGTAAGATTTGTGTGTAATGTTTTTAGGTGCGTTTCGCTTCCAGCGTGAGTGCCTATTATCGTCGGTCTGTCCATTCGTCCGCATGTTCGTTCTCGGCTTCTACCAAACGGATTTTCATGAAATTTTATATTAAGGACTTACAATCAAATATAAGAAGAAATTCGCAAAAATGAATCACATACGCCAATCAGGGGTACCACTTTACTGGTGACAAAAAATTAAATTTTCGTCATATCTCATAAAGTATTGCTCATATCAAAATATTTTTCAAATAAAAGTTGTAGAACTTGTAAAGAAGAGTATTTTCTTTCCTATACATTTTTATTGTAGGAGTAGCCGTTATCGAGAAAATCAAATGAGAATGTCTTAATTTAAGTTGAACTTAGAAAATTTCTTGCATGATTACTTCTTCATTGTTGCTATCATAAACAATCTCACAAACAAACGTTTAATTCCCTTACATGTGCATGTAATATTATTAAATAGGAAGAAAATGGATTATTTTTGAAGAATATAAGAACTTTAAAATGCTATTTCCCTCATGTACAGGTATATAATTTCTTTCTAATACTCCATTGCACGAAACGTGCCCATTTGTGATACGTTGTACACTTCCCTAGCTTGTTTAATATTGTACTGAAATTTGACAAGATTAATACCACTGTAAAGTCGGTTAGTAATCAATAAATTATTATTATTCATTCAGTCTCGGCAACGTTACCATCTTTGTTTGTACGTACAGCAGTGTTTCTTTGTTTGTGCATTTTACACCTATTATTTTATAAACATGAGTGAGAAACGGAAAACTGAAAGTGCTAATACAAGCGAAAAGAAACGTAGGGCTCATAAAGTGAACACGATTGAGACAAAGATGGAGATAATTAGGCGTGCATAAAGCGGCGAATCTTTAGCTTCAACCGGATGCTCATTGGACTTAAGCCAGTTGAGTGTGTGCTCAATTGTGAAGGAGAAGAACAAATATAATAATACAATACGTACTGTGACGTTCTGAATAAACACAACATTTTTTTAAAGAGCAAGGAACCGATCTACACACGCTTCAATGACGTTGGCGATATCCCGTTAGCAGACCGCGAAACAATTTGAGACATAACGATTGTGCAATTGCTTGGCTTTCTCGCGAATGCCAAGTAAACTCAGCGAGATTTTCTTGTGAGTCTGGGTCTCGATTCACAGGTTTAAAGCCTTCTCTGTCTTCTCTACATACGGATTCCTAGGTACAAAAGACTCTTTTGTACTCATTGAAGTACCACTTGCAACACTAGCTCTAATCGCTTCTTCACTTTCCATATCGATTTTATTGTGGACTATTATCTATATATATAGTATTTGCAAAAGGGTTTTCAGGTGAATTTTCAGCATTGGAGCCAAAAGGACCAAGAAATGAAGTTGATGGTTCTGAATTTAAGATGCTGCTTTCACTAGACTCTAATTTGGAACAAAGTTAGGACATTACATTTCTTTTTCATTGCACTTGTATTAGAGGCCATCATAAACAGTTAAAATAAATGTAAGGGCACAAAATTAAATATTCTGAGTACATAATAACTCACGGGAGTATTGTAGATATGAAATTTTAAAAAATATTCAATAAACTTTCAAACTTTGTGTTTATTAATAAACACGCTGGCAACATTTCAAATTTGAAATGTAGGCTTGTCTAGCATAATATAAACTAAAAGACAAGAAAAATTTCTTGTATATATAACATTGGTAAATTTCCTTGCCTCCACTTCCTTCCCCTTTCGCTTCCTGATACCTCTTGAAAATAGCACATACTATGCTTCCTTTGTTCCCACTTAAGTTGGAGAAATAAAATCCTTCCTTCAGACAGCTATTGCTTGGAGAAGTGGATTGGGCATAGCTGAGCCATAAATAATTTGACATAATGAATCAAAAAACTTATTTTACCTAGTTTGCCTGTTTGCAAATTATTTCAAAAGAAAGACATTCTAACAGTACTTAGAGAACAATGGACAAAGTTGGAGTGACTTATGAAATTTATGCTCCTTTCTATGAATGTATCAACCTCCATTATTTCTTCTTTTTAGCCATCTTGTAGATTTTTCCTGTCTTAGCAGTAAACTGTTTTTTCTTTGTTGGTTCTACATCATATTCTTCTTTTTTGCTCTCGCTTGATTGTGCAAGTTCTACAAGTTCCTCATTGGTCAAACCACCTTGCTGGAAGTTGAGTAAGTCTTCTTTTTCTTCTTTTAGATCTTTGAAGCCATCTCCACCAACATTTTTAACCATTTCAAATATCCTGTCTACTTCCCTGCGAATGGTGAGACATTATTTTCAATGAACAGCTTTAGACCAAAGCTTCTGCAGGCAAGCATTCATCATTGATTTTATAACCTTGTCCCAAGATAAGTGACAGGCGATAAGAAATCTGAAAACTGCAATAGCGATTGTTATTAGCAGAGCTGCAAACCACTTCAAAATTTGGAGTGGTTCGGTTCGCGGATTGGTTCTAAATTTTTGGAAGTGGTTCAGTTCAGACGAGAATTTTGACAAGTGGTTCGGTTTGGTTTGCGGTCGCTTCAACTAAATTAATCATTTGAAATACTATTCAGAAATAATGTATCCAATATAAACATTACAAATTCAGTATCAATCTGTAAGTAAATCAATCGGCAGTCATCATTATTTTAAATGAAAGAAGAATTTATTTAAAGAAAGGAAAAATTTATATTTTAAATATATTACAATCCCATCATCATCTTCATTTATTTATATTTAAAAAATGGTATTTTTGATCCTAACATGATTTTTATGTTCATTGTTGTTGACATATCAATTAAAAATTCCCTTCAAATTCATTTACCAACATACACAATCATACATAATCAGAAAGAAAATGCGCCTCTAGATGAAACTGCTTTTCAGACTATCCCTGGATGGACGGACAAACCGAAAACATAAAAGGGTTTTAAAGAAATCATTAAAATTCAAAGAAAATTAGTTCCTCAGGCATTTTATTTCTTTTTCTTACCTGTAATACACATCATTTAGAGGAAAAAAGATTTATAACAAGGACCTTACCACCCGTCTCCCAATATTTAACCTCTTTAGTTCTACCACCGGCACTTGCCTTTATTTTCCTTAATCCCACATACATACCCATTGCTGCATTGATAATTTCCTCCCTCCTCTCTCTGGGGTTCACCCTCTCTCTGTCTTCCACAAGACCTTTCTTTTTAGTCCTTTCCGTCTTTCCCCAAACCCTCCTGAGATGGTCTCCCCCCTCCAGCCTTTTCTTTCCCCTCCCCCTTCATCCCTTTACAACCTATCCCCCCGCAGTAACCCTCTGACAATGAGATAGGTTCCTCCTTTCCCTCCCCTCCATTCCTTTCCGTCTTACAAACTACCCTCCCTCCCCCGTCTCTACCCATTTCTCTGTATATACTTTCTTTTCTCACCATATCTGCACCTGACGATAGCATTGTAATGTCGAAACCCGGGTTGTAAGAGAAATAAAAACAATGGAAGTTACAAAGCGTTATTCCTTTGGCTCATTTATAACAAATAAAAAAAATGTTTGCTATATTTATCAAGGGCCTAGGAAAATTCTTTTCCGTAAGCCCTTATTAAGATTTCCTTGATTGAATGATAGATTTAATTATTGAAGTAGACAGTTTCTTGCTTTCCAATGGCGATGATGCACGGCGTCTCAATTTTTCCAACTTCCAATAACAAATTTATGTAAATAAAATATTTTAATTAGTTAATTGGTCAAATAATATGGAATAAAATATTACTCCGAATGAATTTATGATATGTAAAACTCTAATAAATTCGATTATTAATTCTTATTATTATATAATAAATTCAAAAAGACACTTTTAGCTCGATTCCAAACATATTACATATCGCTAATTTTTTTCTTTTGCCACCTTATCAAAATCAAATCAATATGATAGTAAAATTACGTTACAAGAATAATTTAAAATTAATCGACAGTTCCGGGCAGATTATTCAATATACGAAGTGCGGACATTTATGGTTGAAAACAAACGATTATAAAATATAGAGTGACCCTCTTTAAATAACACTAACATGTTAATTAATTTTATTTGTCTCAAATAAAGTTTACTAAAATATTATTAAAAATACACACTTTAGATAATTCAAGGAATTCTGCAGGAAATGAATGCCTCCGATCCAAGGGATCCGCCGAAGCCCTCGCCTTTTTTTGCTGGAATATAAACCACCAAGTAATGGAAATAAACTATAACCAAAATCCTATACATTTTCTTTCCAAATCTATAGTAATAAAATTAAAGAGGACCAGGTTTTCCAATGCCAAGTTTATACCAATCTGGGCTGAATTTCTGAAGAAGTTATTACATGCACCATTTTCGGTATATATCCTATGTTTTGTGCTTGAGGAATTTGTTATATGCTGAACAAGTACTTTAAGAAGTTGTTATACACTGTATACCCTTGACTGCACCCATGATTTCACGTCCTAAGTCACAAATTATTTTGGATCACTAGGTTCTCTCATTACAAAACCCTCAAAGGTAACATATTAAGCAGTAACCTAGACAGAGTATGAAGTGAAGCAATATTTTTAAGACTGTTGTTTATTTAGATATTATCTTACAGAGTAGATACTGTATTTACTTGGATATAAGCCGCCACTGCATATAAGCAGCACCCAGGGTTTTTCAACATTGAAAATAGAAAAAAAAATCCCCTTGATATAAGCTGCATTTTGAACTAAAAAATGTCTACAATCGGAGGCTGCATAAATTTTCTTATTTGCTGTCCAATTGAAAAGTTATGGTGTAGGATAATTGAAGTTACGAGTGCATTACAATGTCAATTTTCGATTTTCTCAGCTGACTTTGCCCGGATGCATACGCACGAGATTCGTGAGTTACCTCTTCTTTTCCTTGCCTGCTTTAAATTAGTAAGATTACGCGGCCACTGCAAACAACGGAAAACTATACATAAAGAAATAATCAAAAATTTCCCTACTGCATATTTCAGTGCGTGCGCATCAAAAAATTTCATGCAACTGGTCCAGTGGCAGTGTGGAAAATGCAAATGCAAACTTCAGGCAAAAAGATGCAAAAATAGAAGAAATAATGCTATAAAAATTACATTATTGAAATATTTAAACTTTTACAGGCAAACCGCAATGTGTGTTTAACTCAGCGGAAATGACACACATAGCTTTGCATCTGTTTTACTCCACAAGAACAATAGCTAAAAGGTTGCTAACAACTTGTTCGACTAGTCAGGCAATAAAGATAGGTTAGATAAGAGAACAATGTATATGTCTTATGACTTCTAATTGAAAATGACATAAATGTAGAAATTGTGATCATAATGTGAGAATATCTCACTTTAAGAATGTTTTTCATTTGCGGTCACGCATAAGCTACACCCTAATTTTTTTAATACAAATTTAGGAAAAAAAGTGTGGCTTATATGCGAGTAAATATGGTATTTAGATTGCATTATGTGATTTTTGTTTAGTATTTCAATTAGATAACAGCTTCAGGAAGGTGGAAACAAAAATTTTAAAGAACCTTAGACGTCTAATGATGTAACTTGGATTCAAAACGATTTAAGTCTGTACACAGGTATCTCCCTCTGCAAGGGCGACAGCATATGTATATATGGAAAGATTATCTTTCGTCAATCTTATTTTCTAACTCTTATTAAGGTCTCCTATAATACACGAATAAGTGAAACCATGAACGGCAAATGATACCTTTATCTACTATTTCAATGATTCAGTTCCTTTTAATTACTAATCATGCCTGTCCCTTATTTTTGACATACATACCTATCACATTAATGCTTTGAAATGTTTTTTTTCATTTTCTGAGAATTGATATCACCATATTACTTAAAAATAATTATAGAAATGACAATATACCTCTGACTTGCTTGCTGATTGTTGAGTTTCTCCTTTACAATTTTTTCTATGTTCATCAAAAAGATTCTGCCTTTGGAATGTAGAAGAGCAATTTGTACAAGTGAACCGCTTCATAGAGTTATGAGTCAACACATGCAGTTTAAGTTTATCTGCGAAGAAAATAACACATTTAAAAATGAGGATAAAAATACCGAAGTACCTAATTGGGTTAATGAAAATCCTATAGTATCCTAGCATTAAGTTACAAAGCACAAAATGCTATATTTTCTGTAAATATTACGATATTTCCCACCCCTTAAAATTGCTTCAAATTTACAAACATTTTATAATTATGCCTAAAAAATAAAATGAAGTCATAACTGCCAACCTATTTCATTATGCTACTAGTCAAATTTCAAACGATACGTAAGGTTAGCTAAAATCTATATTCAAGTTAATTTAATTGCATTACATAGAATATAATGTAGATATTGAGAAGTTATTATTATTATTAGTACAGGTACAAAGAAAGTAAACTAAATACAAGCACGTTGTGCATGGCAAGACTGTTGCACCTCCCTCAGTTTATGTAACATGAATGATGTCTTTCACTGCTAATTTTGAATCTCAAGTTCCTAATTCACACACACAGAGAATATTTGGTTTACACTGAGGTACAACAGATGTACTAATTTTAAGTTAAATTTGTAAAATAAATGCTTTTTTGAAGAAACTGACATCTGGTTATAAATATTTTTGATACGGAGAAAATTTTGTCAAAGTCAAATATGACCGGGTTCCTATTATATTACTTGATATTTAGTAAATTAAGAATTTTCTAATAAATATTACTTATAATAAAATTCAGGAATGTTTATAAATGACTGACAAAAAACAAAGATCTCTGTATATTCAGAATATTATGGCAACCTTTGAAAATAGAGTAGTTCTATTGTAAGTAATACCGTGAAATTAAAAAAAAGCTTAATTTAGTTGCTGAATTTATCATTAAAATAGACATGGAAGTTAAGGAATACACAGGAAATAAACAGGGAAATGGATTTTATAACACTAAAGTCAAATCAAGTAAAGATCTAGCCTATGAAGGACATTAAATATGTAATACAACTTAGAACTGAAAGGAGTAGCTTTACACCTAACTTCATAATTTAAAAACTAATACATAAAATTGTACACCAGGTAAGAGAAGTTTTTTTCTCTGGTTATTTTTATAAAAGTAAACATGGTTGGCAATTTCCTTAAATCTAGCTTTCACATATCCTCATAAATGATGTATCAAGAAATACTTTACCTTGCCTATTGAACTCTTTCTTGCAGTCCAATAAATGATGGAATGGACATTTGTAACGCTTCACAGGTTCATGAATAAGCTGGTGCCTCATGAGCTTGTCTCTTCTATTAAAAGAAGCTGAGCATCGAGAGCAGGAATGGGGTCTATTTTCAAAGTGTATCAATCTATGGTTGGCCATATAACGTTCTGTGCGAAATTTCTTCGAGCATATGTCACATTCATATGATCCTGAAAATAGTTTATAATCCTGTTAATTAACAGGGAATGCACCTTAACTCTTTTATTATATACTACAGAATTTTTATTATTCGCCATGAATTTTACATGAGCTACAAGTAAAATTTTAGAAGAGTATTAAGACAAGTAATGCTTGTCCCACACAACTGATATGAATTAGCCCATAATAAAAGGTTGAACCACATCTTTTTAATAGAATGATTAAAGCATACTTAAAATCTGTTAATAATGTTAGTTCTGAAAATTTACCCAGAATGACAGTAGGTGAGATTGCTTCAGGATCATCTGCAGCCGGTGCGAGAATACGTGCAGTGCCATGCGTGACAAGGTGTCGACGCAAGTACCTCTCACAGTGGAAGATTCGTTTACAGTGAGGACAAGGATGGTGATGAGTGGCTGTTTCATTATGGTGTTCTAAAGCCTCAGGGGTGGCAAAATAACTTCTACATTTTATACAACGATATTGCCTGAAATACGAAATATTTTTCAATGCTGGGGTTCTGAATTAAAAAAAAAAAAAAAACTAATTCTACCCTTAATAACTATTGCAGTTATATAACATATATCTTGTAGACTAAAAATCACTGCCAAATAATGTAAAATTTAAATAACAAGATTGTGACGGCAATGCTTTAAATGTTCCTGATTTGTCTCTAATGTATTCCTGAAAATTGCATCTTAAGTCGAATACAGTGAAACTTCGATTTTACGTTTTTGAAGGGACCGATTTAAAAAAAACGTAAAATCGGGGAAAACGTAAAATTGAGAAAATTAAATTCCTTTACTCTGAAGAAAAATCTTACACTGTTTAGTATATGTGAACTTTTTTAATATCTTATACCATAATGACCTCCTTCTGTGTACTGATGGTCTCATCGACTCAGCAATGTAATATAAAACATGGTCATTTAAATATGATAATTTTACAATATAAGTAATAATGTAGCACTTTAGAAATTAATTTATCGAATGCAAATGAATTATAAACTATATTATTATTTATTCGAATACTTAACGATAACTGCTCAAAGAAAGAAGTATACGATATCATTCAGAATGTTTTACTATTAACGAAGTTATTAACGATTTGTCTGTCATAAGAATCGAAAGAATCCTTTATTGCAATTACGTTGTGAAAACAGTAATAAAAATAATATAAATGATATCTTCCCAGGTCTAGTGGTTGGAGATGACTGGTGCAATTTGGTGGGAAGAAAACAACTCTGATGTTTGCCAAATGACGTGTCTTGGGGATGACTGATCGACATAAAGAATAATTTTGCGGCCTATAGCTCTCATTTGTGCATCGAGTGCCATTAAGAAGTCTTTGAATATTTGAATAGTTATCCAAGATTTTTTTATGACACATACTAGTAGGCAGCATCTTAACATTCTTAAAACATCGAGGATTTTTAAATTTACCGATAATCAAAGGTGGTACCTTATCACTCCCATCTGCACTGCACACAAGAAGAACAGTTATCCTTTCTTTAGACTTTATACCTCCACAGCATGATTCTCCTTGCATGGTAAGAGTTCTATTCGGTTGCAAATTGTAAAACAACCCAGTCTCATCTGCATTGTAAATGTTACAGAGCGCATAAACTTTTATCTCTTCCAATAACTCCCCTTTTTTCCTCGTTTCAACTGTTTCTATATTAACACTCTTTCCCTCACCAGACATAGTATTATAGATCAGTGGTTCTCGACCGAAGGTCTGTCGCGGACCGGAAAATGTTATGAACATTCCATCTAGGACCAGCAAAATTTTGCAAACTACTTTCAATTAAAAATTTCTTTTTATTATTTTCTTCAATGACATTTCATTACAACATAGAATACGTAAGAAAAAAACTTTTATTACAATTCAATTTTTAAAATAAAGTTGTAGTTCTTTCAGGTAATCAATGAGATTACTGCTGCTCCTTTTGACTAACCATTTTTCTGTTCTTGGGCTGAGAGGTAACTGCTAAACATAATGCATGGGTAATAACAAGCCTATTTCCCTCTTTTGTCTTTATACCAGTCATGTTGGAAAAGGCAGTTTCGCACAGGTTGTTGAAAATGGCAATAAAAACCGGACTGCATTTTCATACATGACATTTATCCAAAATTTAGTCACACTCATCGTGTTAAAGACTGATTTTAATCCTAAATCTGAAGATAGTTCAATTTGTTGTTCCTCTTCAATGTTTTCCAGCCTGTTGTTTTGGTTCACTACAAACGGGTCGATAATCCATAAATTTTACTGATCGAGGTTCTTATTCTGGTGGGTAATAAACATCGAATGTTCGAGAAAGTGTTTCAAGATGTTCAAAAATAATACTCGTGATGTCTTCAGTATCTACGGGAACTAAGATTCGTAGTGTTATAAAACAATTAAAAAATTTCTTAAACTTTTAAACAAAGTTTCGTAGACTGGCAAACAATTGGTTGTGGACCGGTACTGGTCCGCAGACCGGCGGTTGAGAAACACTGTTATAGACAACATTATAGCGCCTGTCAATCTCTCCGTTGGATGTGGTGAAATCGTCTATACCAAGCCTTAGAAAAATGTCCACACTGTAAATTCGATTCTTCACAATCGTGTTTACGGTGGACATGGCAATTCCTAAGCATGAAGCTAATTGAATGCGTGTTCCCACATTCACGTCAACGTCCGCTAAAATGTCAATCTTCTCGCATATAGTGGATGCTTTGCATTTTTTCATGCTGTTATTCGTATTAAGGGTTATTAACAAATTTTGAAAAACTACACGTATTATAATAAATTTGATGTGCAGAATGTTTGCAATTTTGTCAAAATAGCTGCAGACGAAAGAACAGCCTTATGTTTCAGGCATTTGCGACGACTTAATGCTGTTATTGGTGTAGACACGTAGTAGGGGTTTAGTTTTATCTCTACCGAATAATAACGCCTCACATCTGTCATAAAAGCGTAAGAAAAACAATAAATTTTTTATCCTCCTATAAATTTGCAACAGAAATTATGAAAATGAAGTTTATTAAAGATTTTTACTTAATGAATTAAGAAAAAATTAATACATTAAAAATCTGAAGGATTTTGAAAAGAAGATAACTCTTAAGGTCGTAAAATCGGGTGCAAAATGT
Organism: Uropetala carovei; assembly: GCA_036926305.1. Classification (NCBI taxonomy): domain Eukaryota; kingdom Metazoa; phylum Arthropoda; class Insecta; order Odonata; family Petaluridae; genus Uropetala; species Uropetala carovei. The sequence goes on along the minus strand of JAXCHB010000089.1, from coordinate 1,483,804 downwards.
ATTACCCGGACTTCAATTTTGTGTCGTAAATTCGAGGAAAACGGAAAATCGGGAAAATGTAAAATCCATTAAATTTTAGCATTGCTTTTACATTCATTGCGACCAAAAGAAAAAAGTGTAAAATCGAAAAAAACGTAAAATCCGAGATCGTAAAATCGAAGTTTCACTGTATCAATTTCCCATAGATTTCTATGTGATAAATTGAGATACATTCCAGGACCTTGAAGAAAATACGTACCAAGCCGTAGTTAGGCTATAAATTAGTAGTGTAAGAACAAATAATATTGTATAATAAACATTTTGATGACTTAAAACAATCAATAAATTATTACAGGCCATTCCCAACTTACGACTCTAATGCATTCCTGAAAATCGCATTGTAAATCAAATATCAATTTCCAATAGTCTTACATTTTATAAACTGAGATACTTTCCAGGACCTTGGAAAAAAATATATACCAAGCCTTATTTAGACTATAAATTAATATCTACAATGTGGACGAGTCATATCATCCAACTGATTATCGGTCGAAAATACGCACAAGAAAGTAGATTCGGAGCACATCGCATGTGGAATATTGTATGTCCGGGCTACGTATGTTGATATTGAGGTGTAAATGTATTTATGTCGTAAGTCTGGGTTTATTGTAAGTCGAAACATTGTAAGTCAGGAACTGTCTGTACTGTCAATCGGCATTGCCATATGACAAAGCATGGATAACTGTAGGAATCAAGAGCATTTAAATTTGCAATATTGCTGAAGAGCTACACTGGAATGAAGGAATGGTATTTTTGATTAAATTATTTAATTTTTATTTATTCCTAAACAATCAGCATACAGCATGAGTCCAATTACAGATGACTGATTAAAACACAAATTAAACAAAGAAAGGGCAAACACAATAATTTACATTTAGAGAACATATTTTCTCAGAATATATTTGGTTTTGGATTGTTACAGTAAATTTTGTCTATGTATTATTTACTCAACAATAAAGTCTTTTATATATATGCTAGTGAGGAGCTCATTGCATTGCAACTTATAAGTTTTTCATGTCATAATTAGTAGCCCCTCCATTACTTTTCATAAATGAAAAAGTAAACTATTAACTTTCAACTTATAAATGAAATTCATCAGTAATTCTATTTTACGATTATCTGCAAGAGTTGTAGCTTGTGAAAAAATTACTTAAGATTCCATGATGAACTTCAACAAAATTACCCTGTATCTTGTCCAACATATTATTCTATCAATTAAAAGGTTCCAAATTTCAAAGCATATGCACTGGATAAATTATTAAGCAAATTTAGTACTATATTTCCAAGCCATTAAGAGACTTTTTTTTCCTAAATAAAGAGTACCAGAAACTGCCCTGCATCATATTGGATGAAGGTACATACTACAGTCATAAAATCAGCATAAGAACTGCCCAAGTTCAATAATTGTCACAGGTAATGTGATAACAGTGACATTTGCTCTTGAAAGGTTTCAAAACACAAACTTGCTTTCTTGACACTAATGATACAAATGATTTTGTGACAAGCATCTAGAAATAATAGGATATGCTGCAGAATCCCATACTTCATAGTGAATTGAAACTTTAGTTGATTTTTGACAAATTTTCAAAGAACAAAAATGAATCTTCTCAGCCAGCAAACATGGAAATACAAAATTTATTAAATGTTATTTACCTTGTAGTTGCTTTGGATGTAGACATTCCATTTTTCCCTCCTTCACCATTGGATAGCTCACTTTCATTTTCAACAGAAGATGCTGAGTTTCCATTGCTTGATGGCAAGTGAGTATATTGGTGGGTTCCAAGCTCTGCCAGAGACTTGAATATTCGGCAGCAAACATGACATCTGTATCTAACTTCTTCGGAACTGTGACTCTTGGTGTGGACAAGGAATTCATCCAGATCAGCAAAAGTCTTGCCACATTTACGCTGTATGCATTTGAACATCTGCAATGGAAAAGTTTTTAACAAAAGAATTAGGAAAGGAAAGTTCAAGTCATATAGAAGTAAGTAAAAGTTATTGTTAGAATTGATGAGTTTTTACACTTTCAGTTATATTTTTGTTTCCTTACACGCGACTAAAAAGGAATGAGTAATGAGTTTACCATGAGGAAAAGTTTACCTTTGCATCATTAATACTAACTGAGCATGAATTAAACAACAGGACCTCTTGAATAGAACCACCTGTCATTGAATATCATATAATGACATGAGAAATATTTATTTTTCATTAATTCAGATTAGTGTAAACATAGAATTCCTATTTGCTGGTAACTATGGTAGAGTACGAAAGATTTGCTCCAGCAGTGATGTGCTAGATATCAAAGATTGATAAATTAAAATTTCTTACTGCTATTAAATGACACAGAAGTAAGATATTTTGGATTCAAATTAATCTGGACGTAATGAGTATTTGGTGCATCTTTAATATAAAACTAAGAAGAAAGCGACAATATTCTTGCCCTCAATGATGATAGTATGCCCTACAAAGGCATCAAACTGGATGCCTAACAAATGTACATACTATGTAACAAAACTGATAAATATAAATGAGAGAGACTTGCATCTATGATTTTTTATGGGAGTCCCATTAAATAACAGACACAATGGTAATTATACAAAATAAAAAAGCCATCTCACCTTCTCGTTTGAATGATCCTTCATGTGGGACTTGAGCTCCAAGTATGACCTGAAGGCACGGCTACAATATTGGCACACATAGGAACTGTCAATTAAAACTTGTACATTGTCATCTTTGCCAGGTAGTTTTTCTAATGCCTAAAGGGGAAACAATTACTTATTAATATAGTTCTAAGCTAGAAAAGGTATATGACAAACTAACTTAATGTAAAAAGTTAAAAACCTTTTCTTGGCTCTCCCCATCACCATTATCCAATGATATGACCTGAATGGGTTCACTTGGTAAAGTATTTGTGAGTCCACTTGGCCAAACCTGAAGGCAAGAAAAATAATGTAGGATACATTGATCTGCCATACGCATTACCTAGTAATTCGCTTCCAACATTTTTATTATAAGTAGTTGCCCTTAGTGATGATTGACTGTTTCCATCATTTTGGGTGAAATGATTATATTTACTTACCCTATGAGTAAGCATGTGCTTCTTCACATTAGACTTTTGTGAAAATGCACGACCGCAAACGACACACTGGAATGGACGTTCCCCTGTATGGCTACGCATATGTTGTTGGAAGTCGAAATTCTTGGCAAACGTTTTTCCACAGTAATCACATTTATGCTGTAGGAAAAAATATAAAAATATACACTAACTTGTTTATATTATATTATAATTATATTATAGTTTCTGCAATATGTACGTTTGTATGTCTGATGTAATGCTACACCCTCTCACTGTAAAAATGCGAATAATATTTATTTTTATACATGCCCTCTGCAGGATTGGAACCCTACACGCTAACCGCCCATCTACCAATAACTCGAGAAAGAATCGAGATAGAAACTTTAAATTTCGCAGGAATGCTCAATTCACATATTTTAAGGTGATGACAAAAAATCTCAAAAAAAAGTCCTGGGTTCGACTCCAAGGAAGACATTTCCATTTCCCATAAAATAACACACAAAACTGACTTTTCAATGTGCAGGCTTTCATTATTTTTAGATTAAAGTAGTAGTAATTAGGTTTTTAGGTGCGTCAACAGCTAAGGTTATTTCGCACCGTCAGATTCTCTTAGAGAAAATCGACATACATCACAACATCCATGCTCGAAGCGGGATTTGAACCCGCAACCTTTGGGTTAGAAGGCAGACGCACTACCTACCAGTCTAACCCGGCCGGCTTTTAGATTAAAATTAGAAAGAATTAACCTATGATCTTCATATCTGAACCATTTTGAAGAAATCCGTTCATCTTTTTCTGCCTACAGTTTGAAATTGCTCATGTTAAACGTTTAATTCATATATTTTGAGGAAATTTTGCCATTTTAACGGGATGTTGTCTTGCCTACCAATTACATTGCTAGACCCTCAAAATCCTATTGTTATTTCAATCCTTATGGGGGTAAGCATGCTTTGAATGCTTTTCATACAAGAGAGAGAAGAACCAAAGTAAACAACATTCATAAATTATTATATTGAACATGCATTCATTCTCTTTTGTAGAAGAATATCTGCAATTATTTTAAGTTAAAGATATAATTGTTCTCACTTTGGAAATTTCGGTATGATAATATCATTTTGAATTTTCTTTACTCCCCTCATCTTTGACAGGCTATACCATAGTTCAGTAATGATGGCATGTTTTGTCATCCTTTTGGGGCCTTCTAGATTTTGGATTTGATCTTGTTGACACATTGTGTTGCCTTTTTGTGAGGCAATATATCTATCAACTGCTGGGCGACTTAAGTGACATTCATACATATTTGAACATCATTATCTCTTGATTAATTATCGTGACTTATTGTTGAATGTGCATTATTTTCTCGATTTATTAATTTTATTTACTAAAGCATGGTTCGTTCTCTAATTTTATAGACAATACATTAAAATTAGTATCAATTGCAAATGATGATTAATGGTAGAAAAATTTAAAATTTAGCCCCATTTGTGATTTTTTGCCAAAATACAGCATTACAGTTATTTATAAAATTTGAAATTTTGGAGCAAAATGAAATATTACACTATATGAATGTTCAATTTAAATTTACAGGTATTTAGCTTCACAGATTTCCAATTAAAATGCTTATAAATCTCTAGCCCTTGCAGAATAAAAAGTACATTTTAAAATAATAAAACTATATATTCTTGTGTATAACGCGGTTTGAAGACCAAATTTTTGTCATAAAATAGGGGTGCGCATTATACATGGGTAACACATCTGTGCACTTAAAATCGGAAATTAAAGTGTACCTACCTCACACCAGATTATCGCTTTGTGGATGAATTAAGGGGAAAACCACACTAATTATCGATAATCCAGATTATACATATATTAATTATACGTATAGAATGCTTAATTACTTCTATACAGTTATAATTCCATCCTCTCAAAGTATTCCGCATTTCACTAGCTCATCAGCTGATTGCTGTAGTCTTCGTAAAATCGCCAAAACAAGCATCAAAAACAAAAAACATAGAATAAGCAAACTGAAATAATTTTATTTAGTTAATGATTATAGTACAGGTAGCCCCCGCTTAACAAGAGTGATACGTTCCTAAAAAGCGAATGCATAAATATCATAAGAAACCATGTAAAAGGTTAAGGTTGGAGGGAGACAGCATGAGAGAAAGCAGAGATTTAATGGATTACAAGCATTAATGTGCATTTTACTTACGTTTTTATACATCAAATGTAATAACCAATAGTGTAAATACAATATAATGCATAAACAATACACATAAGATGTAAATCTAATAAATAAAAGAGGATGTCTGTCTGTCTATCTGTCGGTGGCAGCCATAACTCATGAGAGAATAAAGTTAGGAGCTTGAAATTTTGATAGCAGCTTCAGGTTGATCATGGGAGTTGCAGTGCCGAATATAATTCAAATCGGCCCACGAGGTCGTGACCCCGGAGGTCAAGGGTCGGTCGGTCAAAAATTCAATTTCTTGAGGATATCTCAGCAACTATTGGACCGATTTTGATGAATCCTACACCAATATCAATGTTTTGATGATATACATTTTCTAGCTGAAAATGGACAAAATCAGTCCACTGGGTCGAAAGGTCTCAATGTAATGGTCGGTTCAAATTTTGGTTTTTTGAGTATATCTAAGCAACAAATTGAAATAGGTTTAAAAATATAAATTTTTCATCAGCTATTTCTGTAAAACATAATTTTTGCATTTATGGCATTGAAGTACAGAAATTTACTAACATTCCATATCTTACGTAAAAATTGTTGTTGAATTGTTGTTTATTTCATTGAAATATTTGTTGTTTTTAATTGAATTATCTTCTAATCTAACATATAAAGGAGACTGTTTGTAAGTTTGTTCGCTTTGAATGCTTTCTATACGAGATAGGGAGGGAGAGAGATGGATGGTAATGGAGGGGGGAGATGGAGAGAGGGAATTAGAGGGAAGGGGTGGAGAGAGGGAGGGGGAGGGTGGGAGATGGAAGGGGAGGGAGAGAGAGGGAGAGATGGGAGGAGGGAGGGGGAGAAGGAAGGAGAGGGTGGAAGGGAGGGGGAGGGAGTTTATACGTTATCTTCGTAAGATTTTCTTCCTTCATTCATCTAAATAGGAAAATGCAGAGCGGTTTTCTTCATTTTTGCTTTATTCGACGGGTATAACTGTGTACTATCTTATTCTTGCGATGCTTACATGTTACACGATCGAAGTTTTAGATTCACTAAATCCGTTGAAATTCAACGGGCACTCCTGCTAGTAAAGTATAAACATGGCAACGTGTGTTAGTTCTGCAGGTCCTTTAGAATCTAAATCAGTGGAGTACCCTAGTTAATACTTAATATGATGATATAATTTATTCTTATATCCCAGAAACTCAAGGGTGTGCATTATACAAGGGGGTATAAGAAAAAATCAGGATTTATTGGCAAAAAGTACGGGTGCGCATTATACATGAGTATATATGGTAATTATAATAAAGAAGTTATTTATATTTTACTGTTGTTAGAAAGCATTTCTCTTTGTAGAATATATGACATTTCCGAAAATTGTTTCTGGAAAAAATCAGAATAAAGGAAATAGTATGCTGATATATGGATGATAAATGTAAAATAACATATTACTCAAGATCATATATGCTCAGAGTATAGCACATATGCATGCTACATCTATACAGTCACAAGAACAGCAACTGCTATGAATTACAACAGACTATGAAGGGTCGTCTTGCAAAAAATATTCCGGTAAGTTAAAGGCTAAGCCAATATTTTAATGACATTTATGAAGACAATCAATAACATATATCAATATCATATGTCTGAATACCTGAGCAAGAAAAATTAAGCAACAAAATTGATGGAAAGGTTACTACCACCATATGAGTCAATTTTTATTACATTTATACCTAACCTTTTTCTTGGATAGTGGTGGTGGTGGAGGATTCCTAGGAGGTTCTGAGGGAGTAACACAAGTTGAAGCGACAGTGAGAAATCCCAGACTCACAACTTCAGTGCCATTCTCCTGCACCAACCCCACAACTTCTTCATTCTGCGGCCCTCCTCCCTCATCTGTAAGAGCCTGTAGAGTGCTACTAAGCAAGTCATTTTCTTTGATATTTGCCTCTGACAGAACCAGTCTTTTAGACGTTGGAATGGATTCAATGCCTGGCAAAGCAGGTCCTATGCCTACATCTGTGGGCAAAGCGGCTTGAACTTGGGCATCTGGAAGAATAGATCCACTGGTGGTCACCACAAAACCACCATTAGGGGAAGGAATGTCTCCTTGAAGCTAGAATAGAAAATAAATGTCAATAAAACAAACAAATTATAATAGATCATATTTATTTACAACCTCATACAAAGTGGAAAAAGAATCCATTTGGAATTCACTCTTTCCTATTGATAATTATATAATTTTCAGGTTAAAGGATTAATACAGTAAACTCTCCGTTATCCGGCACTCATGCAACCGGAATTCTCAAGCAACCGGCATCTCTTGCATCTTGAATTTTTTATTACTTCTAGTTTGGAATATTCCCTCTAAAATAGGCGCTATTGGCAATTTTTTGTTTACATCTAATTCGAAATGTTACTGCTAAAATTTGCGTTTTCGGCAGCTGCAATATGCAATTGTGTATGTTTCTTGCACTTGGTATTTATGTTAAATAAAATATTTTGCATGCCCTTTTTAAATGCCTCCTAAAACTCCAATATGCACAATACGTGATAAAAGGAAATGGGTTGTGCTAACCGTAACCCAGAAACTTAATATAATAAAATGTTTACAGAAAGTTGAGAACTGCAATGTTTTAATGAAAGAGTTCAATGTTGGTTCTTCCACTATTTATGACATTAAGACACAGAAATCACAGTTACTGACATTCGTTGTCTTCTGAGACAACTAGAGGAAATGAATGTCGGCGCACTCTTCGTAAGCTGAAACTTGTGCAATTGGATATTGCTATTTATGAATGGTTTTCTATAAAGCGTTCCGAGAAACCTCCTATTTCTGAACCAATGTTGATTGAAAAGGCCCAAGATTTTTATAAACAAATGGACATTAGCAAACTGTGTGAATTTTCAGATGGATGGCTAACACATTTTAAGATTAGGCATAAGATGTCTAGATGTTTCGGGTGATAAAAAATCAGCCGACCAAGGAGCTGCCGACAAATTTTGTGATGTTCTTGAAACATTAGTTAAGGAACATGGCCTAACCCCTGATCAAATTTATAATGCCGACGAGACCGGTTTATTTTGTCGATGTTTACCACATTCAACTCTGGCTAGTTTAAGTGAGACTCATGCTGAAGGTTTTAAAGAAAATAAAGACCGCTTAACTGTGTTTACCTGTGTATCAATTTGCCTCAAGAATTTCTGCTAATACATTGTGTTGGGTGTGGATAATTTCTCTCCTTTTCTTGGACAAGGAAACAATATTTTTTGTCTTAAAATCCTAAAGGTTGGACAAAGTTAACCCTTACCTCACGATGTTATTAGAACAAAAGAGAAGCTAGTAGCGATAGTCAGTGGAGAAACTCCGTTGGATGTGATGTAGTTAGTAAATATTAAAATATTCCAATTAAACACGTTGAATACTTGTATAATGAGTTTCATTACTTCTTTGAATGTCAAGGAATTATTTAATAACAATTGTGAGTAAAATACCTAGTCTACAGGTTAGGAATTCCAAGGTGAATGTACAATTCTGCATCTGTTCCTTATTTTGGTATCCAAATGCTTTATTGAAGCCTATCCAATAAAACTCTCAAGCAACCAGAATATTCACTTGACCAGAAATCCCAAAACCCAATTGCCCGAGCATTTTGGATAACTGGGAGTTTACTGTAATTTTCTTAATGCAAATTTTACAATTTTACTAGAAAATATGAATTTTAAGTAAGATGGCTTTAATTTCCATCAGGCAATGGCTCACAATTTGTTTTGCTTAACTTACCTGAGTTGTTACAAAAATTGGCTGACCACCTATATTCATGTTAAACCCACTGCTGGAACTCTTAACTTCACTAACACAGGGTGGAGTTTTAAGATCACCATAAGTTTCTTCTCTGCTGGAATTGTCAAGGAAAGATCCTTGCATTCCACCAGAAAGTGAAGGTAATGCCTGAAAACAGATACAGAAAAAAGAAATAAGATAAATATCACTCGAGAAGTTTTACAGTGAACATAAAGCAAAGAATTTCTTAAAAAGTCATCTGCCTAAGTACTAAATACCAACATCAGTGCATAGAATTTAAAAATATATGAATCTAAAGAAATCCTGATAATACTTTGTAGATGTCTTTAAGAAATGGAAATTAGTAATCTTACATAATAAAAGCCCAATTCTGACGGTCAGTTTGCTTGTTTGCTGGGAACACTGTATTGATTTAAATAAGAGTAAATATAAACACTTATAATTTCAATTATACTTTCAGTATTTGCTTGGCCTCACCATTGATATATTTTTGACTATTCACCACCAACAGTTATATCCCGAGTTTTACTCCAGGAGAATTTCTTTTCTTCATTTGATTAACACATGGATAACATTTTTCATTTGCATTTTAAAATTAGGTACTTATAGTCGTACAAATTTGAGACTTGAACCAAAGAACAAAGGAAGGAATGAAAATTCATTTTCATATAATTTATTTTCAAGTATGCATCAAATCTGCCAAGAAATTTGCTTTGATATGAAAACTTTATTTTTTGAGGTGGAAATCTTTCACTGACAGGAACAACAGCATTGTTACTGATTCAGAATAATTATTGATATTAAATTGGTCTGTCACCTAAGATAGCAATTCTTTATTATCTATATCAGGTACTAATTAGTTCCATTGTTATACTTTTTCTTAAGGGATTTTGATTTTTGCATAATGCCATTTTGCATTATGACATTTTTTTGTGGAACCAATTAATGTCATTATGCGAGGAATGCTTGTACTGCATTCATTTAAAATTAAAATGACAGTTTTCAATTGTTTTTTGCATGAAAATGAGGCAAAAATTATAACAATCTTCATAGTATTTACCTGTGTAGAAGATGATAGCTGGAGGGAATTTTGGTCAATACTGAAGGAAAGCATGTCAGCTTCTCCCAATATGATAGGCTGTCCAACCTAAATAGAGACCACAATCACAAAAGTTCATTGATAGGAAATTAAAGACAATTAAAACTTGTAAATATCAGCTACAACAGAAGATTCTTTGGAATAAAATGAAATAATTCTTGCAAATTTTGCTGGAGCCATAAGACCATACATAGATTATCTATCATTTGTCGCCCACCAAATACTACAGCTTACTTGAGGCTGTTCTTAAAATTAATTAAAATATTCTCAGCATTCAGAAAGCGCAAGCTTTATCATTGGAAGTAAACCAGGGGCACACAACCTACAGAAAGTGAGAGCATTCCAATGCAGTTGGTGAAGTTTTGAGGAAAAATTGATGTTACATTTAATAGAACTGACTTCACATTTTTCAATTAAAGTTATAGACCTGTAACATTTGTGATGAAGTTTTGATGATTAAAAAAAATTGCTAAAACATGAATTTCAATTTTATAGTTACGTATAATCCCTTAACACTTTCAATGCGGATGAGGTTATATAACCTCCTACGGTCCGTCCTCACTGACGGATGAGGTTATATAACCTCCTGCCTTACCCAAGGTTGAGCGCTCCAAATTTTTATGGCACGGAGAGATAGGAAGCCGTAGACTTCCCGTCAGTTCTCTTAGTCATTCTGTATCGTTCTAGTTACGTCCTTTTGAAGACCGTTCTTGAAATTTATGCTCTCTTTTTTATTTAGAGAAATATTTGTGAATGTAGGTTTTTTTTCGTGTAAAATATATTCGTTTTGTTATTTTTTGTTTTCATTTGCAGTTTGAGTTTAATATTTCATTCACTGTTTAAGGAGTTACTTTGTGGAAGCAATCCATGATGTACAGAGGTAAAATACTAGGTAATTTTCCACTTATAAAACATTAATTTTCGACCGGTTTCGTGTGCACAACCACATCGTTATGGAAAAAATCGCAATATATACACAAAAAGAAAGAGGGAGGGTAAGGTGGAGAGAAGAAGGGACAGTCGGAGAAGAAAGGGAAAATCCATTGCAGTGGGACAACCTCTCTTGGAATAGGGAAAAGTGTGATGGGGTGCCCCTCACATGTGGAGAAGGTAGAGATATTTCTGAGTTTGGGTGTTATGAGTGCATATGTTTTTTCTTAGGAATAGGAAGCCGTAGGCCTTCTGTCTTTTCTTTCAGTCATTCAGTATCGTCCTAGCTACGTCGATGTGAAGATCGATCTTGGAAGTTGTGCTCCCTTTTTTGTTTGGAGAAATATTTGTGAAGGTAAGTTCCTCTTCGAATATAATATATTCGTTTTGTTATTTATTGTTTTTATTCGCAGTTTGAGTTTAATTATTATTTCATTTTTCAAAATCATTGAAGGTTTTTCTGAGGCCCGTTCTCTTCGACATTTGTTTTTTTCGCGGCCCTTCAAATTTACTCTGGCCCAAATAATTTTGTATATATTTGATTAGGTAAGTTTCTCTTCGAATATAATATATTCGTTTTGTTATTTATTGTTTTTATTCGCAGTTTGAGTTTATTATTTCATTTTTCAGGGTCATTGAAAGTTTTTCTGAGGCCCGTTCTTTTCGACATTTGTTTTTTTCGCGGCCCTTCAAATTTACTGTGACCCAAATAATTTTGTATATATTTGATTAGGTAAGTTTCTCTTCGAATATAATATATTAGTTTTGTTATTTATTGTTTTTATTCGCAGTTTGAGTTTATTATTTCATTTTTCAGGGTCATTGAAAGTTTTTCTGAGGCCCGTTCTTTTTCTACATTTCTGTTTTTTTCGCGGCCCTTCAAATTTACTGTGGCCCAAATAATTTTGTATATATTTGATTAGGTAAGTTTCTCTTCGAATATAATATATCCGTTTTGTTATTTTTTTGTTTTTATTCACACTTTGAGTTTTATTATATCATTTTTCAGGGTAATTTCAGTTTTTATTTTGTGGTCCTTTTGCTATGGATCGTGGTGGACCTTCAAGGAGATCCTCCTCCAGAGTCCGTAAGTATTCAATATTTACAATATTATATGTAACATTGAAAGATTTGTACACAAATGTGGACATATGCACACACTTCCTCCATTAATTTCAATTGTTCCATGTACAGTGAGATCGGCAAAGAAAGCTCGGTTTGAGGACAGATTCTTCCTCAGCGACTTAGACGACGAAACCATTGCGAAGTTGCTTGAGGAAGAAGAAGATGAAGGGGAGGAGGATGGAACCCTTCTTGAGGCCCAGGGATCCCTTCACACTCAGGACTCAGGTAGCGAAGCCCCTTTATGTTATGTACAATTAGAAACTGGACAACCCTCCACTTCTGGAATATCGCAGCATCTGTCACCCCGGCCTTTTTCTCCTCCTACTTTTACGACCTTAACCCCTGTCCCACCATTGTCTTCCATAGTCCCAGGAACCTCAACCTCAACCCGAACATCCTCACCCTCTTCCCCATCACCCTCACCCCTACCAACCTCACCCCCCTCACCCTCGCCCCCACCACCCTCGCCCTCACCCCCACCACCCTCACCCTCACCCCCACCACCCTCACCCTCTCCACCAAAATCCCCTGCACCAGTTCTGCCAAATATTATTTGGAGTTCCACTCGTCCCACAAACATCCCTTCCATCCCCTTTACAGGGCAAAGACTACTGAAATGCCTCCCAGATGGTAATCAGCCCATTGATTATTTTAATTTACTCTTTACTCCAGATTTCTACAGTCTGATAATCCGGGAAACAAATAGCTTTGCGGAGGAGTTATTCCTTCGGGGGGTTTCTCCACGAGCCCGGATTGTCGACTGGAAGGATCTGGAGATAGATGAATTAAAAAAATTCTTTGGGCTGATGTTCCATATGGGAATCATAAAGTTGAACAGGATCAGCGACTACTGGAGTACTGACCATAAATTCAATATCAAATTCTTTTCTCGGACCATGTCCAGAGATAGATTTCAGTCAATAAGGCAGGCATTTCACCTGGCCAAAACTCCAGTAGCTGGTGATCCTGTTCCGCGGGACCCCCTGTATAAAATACGTCCCATTTTGTCACACTTCCATGACATCATGGAGAATGTTTACGAACCGGGGAAGGAGGTTTGCATTGATGAATCGGTTGCTCCATGGCGTGGTCGAATAGCGATCCGTCAGTATTTGCCATCAAAAAGGCATAAGTATGGCTTCAAGCTGTACTTACTGACGGATCCTACTGGACTAATTCACCGCCTCTTAGTTTATGCGGGAGCAAAAGATGAACTCAGTGGCCTAGGACACGCCAGAAAAATTGTCCATAAATTAACAGAGGGACTGAAAGGGGTGGGTCGCTCTGTTTATATGGACAATTATTATAACAGCGTGGACTTGGCCACTGAGCTTATTCAGGATAGAACGTACGTAACAGGCACTCTTCGTTCCTCTCGCAAAAATAACCCAAGAGAGGTTATTACAAAAAAATTAAGAAGAGGTGAAATGGTCCAGCAGTGGTCACAGGAGGGCGTCAATGTTGCCAAGTGGAAGGATAAGAGGGACGTACTAACCATTTCGTCAGAGTTTTCTGGTGATTTGGTTAGTACTACCACTCGGAGAAACCAGACCCTTATAAAACCGGAAGTAATTTTGCATTATAATAAATTCATGGGGGGGGTTGATAGGGTAGATCAATATTTGGCTTATTACGTTTACGAACATAAAACAATTAAATGGTACAAAAAAATTATTTTTCATATAATAGAACAAATGCTGCTTAACTCTTTTCTAATTTATAAGAATCATTCACCGGATAAGGGTCTGGATTTATTCCACTTCCGCTTGTCCATTATTGATGCCCTCTGTGGAAGCCCCTTACCACTGTCAACCACACCAAGGAGCGCCCAATTCATCAATGCAAATCATTTCCCGAAATTTTATCCACCAAATGAAAAGGGGAAAAGACAGCAGAAGCGGTGCAGGGAGTGTTATGGCACCGCAAAGAAGTGGGTTTCCAGTTTCTGCCCTGGGTGTGAAGGAGAACCTGGGCTCTGTATAGAAAAATGTTTTATAACATTTCATAAGGAGAAGGGCTTCCAAATCTTGTAAAGCTGTATATATTTGTTTATATTTATATGTATATAATTATTTGTATGTGTTTATTTGTATAATTTTATATGTATACGGTTATTTTTGTATTATATGTATATATATATATATATATATATATATATATATATTCAATATATATATATATATATATATATATATATATATATAGAGGATACAAAATTATGAGGCACTTCCAGATGTGCCAGAAACTTGAAATTTGGTAGGATTATAGGTTTTTAGTCACAACCAAAGGAAAAAATCCGAAACTGGCAAAATTCCTATTTTGAGGGGCTATTTTGACCCCTGTTTGCCCCATTTTTTGCCCATAAGAAAGCATGTAAATTGGTGCAGAGGTTTTTATATTTACATTTTAAAATTACTTCCCGTCAAGATACGAACTCGAGACTTAAACTGTCGGATAGGATATAAATTGTAGTTTCTAATTTTTGAAGACGGAATGCAATTTTATAGTTTTTATCGCAAAAAATTGCTAATTTTTCTGGGTCTAACAATAGGTTTCCTTGGTAACAAGCTCAATCATTTCATATGGGTAAGCTTTCAATGGGAATCAGAGGCTTATATTTTAATGCTGTTAATGTCAAACTAAACCTAATGAAGGAAATCCGATATTGATATAATCCTCATTTTTGGGGCTGTTTTGCCCCATTATTGCCCCATTCGAGAACAAAAAAGGCGATGCAACTGCATAGGACCCAGAGACTTGAAATTTGGCACGGTTATAGAAATTTCATTGCAACCTAAGATGAAATTATAAAATTACAAAAATTCTCATTTTTAAAGGGCGGTTTTGCCCCTTTTCGGACCCATGCGAGAATAAAAAATGTGAGGCAGCTGCATAGGACCTAGAGACTTGAAATTTGGCACGATTATAGAATTTTCATGGCAAACTAAGATAAAATTGTAAAATTGCAAAAATTCCTATTTTTAATGTGTGGTTTTGCCCTTTTTCGGTCCCATACGAATGTGATAATTATAAGGCACTTCTTAATGAGATACAAACTTGAAATTTGTCAGAATTATGGGTTTTTAGTTACAACAGATGGAAAAAATCTGAGACTGTAATAATTCTTAATGTTAGGGGCTGTTTTGCTCCATTATTGCTCCATACGAGGATTAAAATTATAAGGCACTTCTAAATGAGCAACAAACTCCAAATTTGACATGGTTATATGATTATGTACAACATCGTTTGGGAGTAATTTGAATTTGTAAAAATGCTAAAATTTGAAAATGCTTGCAGAATGCAAGCACATAACAACTAGTATATATATATAAATAAAGAGAAGGGCTTCCAAATCTTGTAAAGCTACCACTGTATATATTAGTTTATATTTATATGTATATATTTATTTGTATGTGTTTATTTGTATAATTTTATATATATACGTTTATTTTTGTATACTATATATATATATATATATGTACATTTATAATTTATGTAATAAATATATATGTATAATTTATGTATGGTATATTTGTGTATTTTTATACTAAATTTTAATAAAATATAAAAAAATAGGAGTATAACATTTTATTACTCGGTTATTATTATTTTTCTTGTTTCCTCTTCGTTCTATTATTATATTTACTACTTAAAATTTCATTTTTCTACTAACTACTAAAGAAAATACGTATACGAAAGAAACTCGAATCAAGTAGGATGTAATGCGGATTGCATAGATAGGAGATTGTGTGCCGCTGGTTAGCCTAACATCCTGGGATAAGACATGCGAACTGACGGATGAGGTTATATAACCTCATCATTAATTTTTTGTTTATAAATGTCAAAAGTTGGATAACAACTATTATTATACCAAGTAATATGTGAAAATATACTCTGATGTTAATTTTGTTTTTCTCAAGTATCCCGTCACCGAGGTAAATTGAATTGATGTAATCGCGTTGAAAGTGTTAAGTAAGGTCCAACGTAGACTATTATCAGGCCTGCTGAAGCACTCACAATTTCTAATACAGCACACCAAAGCATTTGCAACTAAAAATATGTCCTGCCACATTAAATGGTTGCATGCCCATTGTATACATCAAAATAAAAAATGACCACTTGAGATAAAGAATGACCAGTAAATGTTAGTAGGCCATTAGAGCAAAAATACTTGCTCTAATAAATTATGGTGTAGTATCAACAAACAGATGTATGGCTGTAACACAAAACCTTGTTTTGAGTTGGTGTTGTTGTGAAATCATGTATGTCTTTGAAAGGGTAAAGTGCTCAGAAAATTTGGAAACCAATGACCGAAAGCAATCTGATGATCATAATATTAGGCTTAGTTCTAATATATAATATCACTTAATATACTAATTAATATGAGAAAATACTTTTTAAAATTCCCTCAAACCCAAATGTAAATAAATCACAATTACTATATTAATATAACTTCTATAAATAAAAAAATAAAAATTCTACCTTTGATTTGATACTATGTATGATACAATAATAATAATAATTTATTGGTCCAAAGATCAAAGTACAAAGTCCAAATGAAAAACGAAAAAGCAGTACATAATTAAATCACAATCAGCATATTATTGAACAGAAAATGACTCCTTCATATTGTCACTGAGGCTATAATAAAGTTTGTTCTGCAGGAAAATCCTTAACTTACACTTGAAAGCAGAAGTTTCTTTGACGACTTTCAGTTCATGAAGGAGGTTATTGTATAAATGCAATTCCATCGCTTTAGGGCCACGAGCAGTTGCTCAAATACGAACATATGGGTCATGTAAATCACTATACTGTCTAGTACTATAGCTATGAATAATCGAATTTTTCTAGTCTTCACGTAAGTTCATACTTGTACAAAGCAGAGCTATCATAATGTATACACATGGTAGTGGAAAAATAATTATATTTTTAAAGAATAGGTTGGCAAGGGCATCATAAGATGCATGAGCAATCAACCGAATCACCCTTTCTTGAATCCTAAATATAGAGATAGCATGTGGAAAGGTGCCCCAAAAAAGTATACTTTATACTAAATGTAAAACTCACTGTAATATAACATTAAAAGAACATCATCAGGCACAGTGGATCTAATAGACGGAAACAGATAGAACCAAGCTTACAAGATAAATGGGAATATGAACCTCCCACGAAATATGAGAATCAGCACAGACTCCCAAAAAGTATGCACTTTTGACTTGGGGACTAGCTTTCTCATTAATATCAATGGAAAAAAAATTACGAAGTTTAATTGTATTTTAAAGATAAATCAGCTGTGATTTGTCAACATTAAGGGTTAAAAAATTATTTTGACACCAAATATTCAAAATCTGAGCAACCAACTTACCATTATTTAAAAAAACCACCAAAACAAGACAAGGAAAGAATAAAATTTGTATCATCAGCTTAAAGTATAGGGTTAATTCCATTAGCAAGAGGAATACAGTTTGGGGGGTCACTGACATATAATTTAAAAAATTACAATTGAGGCGCACACTGGCCACCTATCCTTGAGTTAAGAACATTTTTATAGGTAAATATCAAATTATGGACTCTGAAAAATGCGTTCACAAACGCAGCTTATTTATACTAAAAATAATTGGAAAGGTCAAACATTGCAATTTTCTCTCACATACCTCCAACTGTGTGACATCAAAAGCTTCAGATGTAGGGGATGGAGCACCGTTTCCAGTAGCTGCCACAATTGCTGCATCATCCATAACATCCATTCCATTTTGATAAATGAGAGACTTGTGCGCCACTACCAAAAGGTAAAAAGAAATGTTTTCTTGTAAACAAATACTAATAACATTCCACATTTGCAAATTCATAAACAAAAACAAATACGCTCACCACAGGAACTCTCCTTTTTGTGGCATAAAAACATATGCAATGATATGAATTGTTTTTTACATTTCCCACACTGGAAAACATCTTCCTCATCTAATGTTATTGGAGCTGTGTAATAACAAAAATGTTATCAGTACATGTTGATTCGAAAAATCATACTGTATTATCAAAGATATTGCACATTCTCACTTTCAGACGCTGCAACAATAGATGAGTCAGCAGAGAGACCGATTGTTGATGAGTTTTGATCCAACAATGACTGCACTGTCAATGCAGTTTGGCTATCAATAGACACTCCTAGAAAACAGAAAAAATTGAAATCAAAACTCTCGCCACAATGAAAATAAAACTTGAATACAAAACAAATCCTGGTGATATACCATTCAAAACCTTACCTCGAGGCGTAATACAGAATGTTTACTCAAAATAATAAATAAAGGTGGCAATTTAAATAACCTGGCAACATTGGAATAAGTAGGCTTTTCCAGCCACCGACTCACCCCACCCTCAATTTTTCATTTGCTTACACTTGGTTCTATCGCATTTTCCCGGAACTAAACACTTACGCAACAGAAGATTACCGAGAAATGATACAAATTTTAAAGAATTAACAACTATTGTCGCTTCTGGGGCAATATTGTGCCTAAAATCAAGGCTGCGATAGGAGTTGAGTTCGTAAATTGAGGCTAAATGTTACTCAATGGAAAAGCGACATTTTGGAATGACATCTAAGATATAGGACGAAAGAGGTAAAATACGACAAAAGGTGTATTTTTAAAATTTGAAATCTACTGAGCGATTCAAATAATAAGAATTACCTGTTAGTGTATCAAAAATTGAGCTCGCCATGGTGAAACGAAATGTTACATAGTTGCAAGTATTACCGTAAGATCGCGCTTCGATCTACTGAACTTCAAATGAATATTAGAGACTTTATCGTTTTTGCGGAAGGTTTTATGATTAATAGTTTGTTTTTATTATGATACCGTTTTGAGCGGTAACGTGACAAAATTATTCTTTAAAACGAGTTTATCTTTGAAGTGGAACTAGATTATTTACTTAGGTGCGGGTACTGATCGACAGTAAGTTTTGTCTCTAAATGATAAAATTTTGAGATTGTTGTAATTTTCCACCTCTACCATGCTATAAATAGTGTTGCCGGTTAATTAACTGTTAAAAATGTTTTATTTGCTTGAGGTTCCTTGGTAATGAAGTTAAGCGTGCAGTATAGTTATGTTTTAAAAACAATTTTACGAATTGACACTGCACTAAAAGGTTTTTCTGAAATGTGAATGATTGATGGCAAAGCGATGAACAAGTAACCAGTTGCAACAACTACAGTTATGAAAAAATTTCAGGTAGATTCCGTATCAGGAATATAATTTTAAAGTGGAGTAACGTTGGCTGGTGAAGAGTTAAATTTTTTGTCTTTGTGAAGGATGGTTGCAGAATTTTTGGTTGTTGTGACTTGTGAATGCAATGCGAGTTAGAGGAGCACAATATTGTAATTTGACGAATGTTTTTGGAGTCGAAGTAGTAACCATGATTTCAGTCAACTATCAGATGTGCTGTAATTAACAAAACTTTACGTATATTAGACAATGTTGTCATATTAAAGCACTTTAATTGCTGAATATGGAACAATTTTTTAGGCGAGTTCCATATTGGGGAGACGGATTAACTTGCTTCCTGTAATCTTCTGAAAAACAATCCGATGGTATAATTATTGTCAACGTATTAGTCCATTAATATAATTTTTTGCATCTTGTTGAATTCGTTTTTTTAGTTATATCATTTGCAATTTTAATGTGTGTAATGCAATACCATGATGGTAGGGAATAATGTATCATCACTTATACCTCTATATAATGTGAACTTTGTTAATAATCACAGTATTAAAAATGTGACAAAAGCATTTATATTTGTAAAAAATCAAAACTAGAATTGGTTTAATGAAAAACATTCATTTTCACAGCACAATATTTGGCTGGGTCACCATGAAGCAACTCAAATATTTAAGGTAAACCTCAGTTCTATACATACTTGGAGTAGTTTAAACGAATTTACCCTCTTTTACAATTGTCTTTGAGTGTTACTGATATTTTCTTAAGAATAACTATGAAGTTGATGATGGCTGCACTCTTAGAACTTTAGGTTTTTTCTTCACGTGCTTCCTTTTCTTCTTTGTTTCCTCACTTTTGATAGGCTCTTGCATTACTGTTTTATCTACTTTAGGCTTTTTCTTTTTACAAGACAAAGGATTAGGACTTTTCTTTTTTCTCTTTCTTGATCGTTCTGGAGCAACAGGCTCTCCAAATGCACGTTTTTTCAGCTCGTTTAGTATTTCTTCTTGGTAGGAAGATATGCCAATCCTATAAAAATATGTACAACACCTAGGTTATAAATACATTTCAAGGATGCTGTAATTTCAAATGGAACTACATATTTATTCAAGTATAATTAATTAGGTGTAACCTGTAAAAACAAAGATTCCTGAAATCTTTTCAGCTAAGCATTGCTGAGTAAAATTAAAAAATTAGTTGTCATTAATCAAAATATTGGCCTTCTACAGTTATCTTATTAGCACTGAGAATCTCAAAATTAAGAACTCCTTAACCATACAATGTAGAATATTTAGAGAGAGTGTTTAATTTTTACCGGTTGTATTGTCTCTAAATATTCTACTTTGTACGGTTAAGGAGTTCTTAATTTTGAAATATCCATCTCGCCGTGGTCTCCAACCCTTTTTAATTAGCACTGAGAATGACAAAATCTATACCCATAGTTTGCCATTCAGATTGCAGTTAAACCTCGAGAAGTCAACCTAGAGTAGTGCCATTCAAACTTTTTTCCCATGTATCCCTTGGATAGGTTGATCAATACATGGGTACCAACACACGTGCTACCTAATAAATGTACCTTCGTATATGCAAAATCTTTTGTTGGTACCCCTTTTGGGCTTGTCTGATACCACTTGTGGTACCAGTACAATACTTTAAATGACACTGACCTGATGGAATGCTTGTTAAAATGACTTCCTCTTATAAATTGTTAGCATATACAGAAGAGATTTACTCCTCTAGAAGTAATCAGTAGATAAATCCATATTCACGTGGCAAATAGAGATCTTGATATCCACAATTTATCTTACCTGACTCACAGATATCAGAACAAAAAGCGGTTCAGGTTGGATAATGAGTAAATTTTTGTGGATGCGGGTCAGATAGCTAGCCTGCCGGCAGATACGAAAATCAGTATCCGTGCTGAAGTCAAAATTCAGTGTCTTGAGCATGAGAAAAAATAATAACTTTGGTCCAAGCTGATAACCCTAAAGGCTTTGGGTCTCTTTTGACCCTCTCCCTTACCTTTCGAGGGAGCTATTGGTGGGATTTTCCAAACCCTAAGCATTAAGAGAGGGTCAATGATATGTTCTGCTGAGAGTCATTTTCTTTTGAATTTTGGTTCAGAGATGCTGCTCCAGATAATTTTTGCCTGTGGATATAACTTCTGTTTGCAGGTTGGGTTGGAAAATTTATTCGCTCGGGTCAGGTAATTTAGAAATTTTTGCGGTTACAGTTTGGATACGGATATGTAGCATGCGGGTACAAGTCGGGTGCAGATGTGGATCTCTAGTGGCAAGGAAGCCTTTCTTTCCTCAATACATCCAAAACAGACAGCACAAATGTGTAGTAAATTATTATATACTTAATGTACCAAGTAGGATGGCAAAGAATTTAAGTTTGTCAGCTGCCAAGATTGGGGAGAAGTGACTTCAAATGTACATGAATTGATGGAAAGAAAAGTGGAATGCTCTCTTCATCAGGAAAATTTTTAATCTCAATTTAGGGAATAAATTACACCGCTCCCTGGTTATAACACCATTGGTTATACCATGGATTTGGATATAGCGCATCATCATTTCCCCTATTTCTTGGAAAGTCCTGTTGTTTTTTAAGTATTAAAGTAAAAACAACAAGAAATTACTGTCTTTTTAAAAATCGATTAAATAAATTTCTTGTACTGACTATATATGGTTTTTTATTTTGTTTGTAGTAAATAAAGAATTATTTAAAAATAACGAGCTGAATGTACAAGCTTTAATAAACAATACGGTCGTGTCCTCGGTTATACCGCAGTTGTCTTATAACGTGGGTCGCTGCTCCTCCCCTGAAACCCTGCATTAGAGGTCTGCACGAGCTGAAATCTTCGGCCCAAGCCCGGCCCATTCATAACTGATGTTGGATGTGAGTCCAAGCCTGGCTTGGCCCAAGACTTCACCCCATCTTTGCACCCAGACCTGGCCCAAGGCCAAATTATTTTCAACTGCCCCAAATTCGGCTCGACCGTGGACATTTTGTACAGTCTTCAGTAAACATATACCCCTTATAAAGTATCTTTTTATGTTTAAAAAATTTCAGCGCATTTCAAATGTAAACGCACTTTAAAAAAAAAATTTTCCTTGATTAAATTCATTCTGGTATTTTAGAGATTTATAAAAAGTTTTAATAACACAAAATATATTTCAAACCACAGAAATGCATGAAGAATACAAATTATGTCAATTTCTATCAGTACAGAAGACCAATATGATCTGCTATCCAGAGCGAACTGATGACCAATGGCAGATACAAAAGGAAGGGTAGGGAATGAAGCTTCGGATGTAAGACTCCCAAAGATCCCGCTATCTCCTAAGGCAAAGTATAAGTAGTTGTTTAAGAGATGGTGGGTTGGTAGGAATTCGTAAGTGCTCTAGTGGCAGCCTAGGATATGTGTCGCTTGTAAAGGAGAGAATGGAGAACTCCCCCTAAAAGAAATAGTGAAAACGAAACACTCTCATTGCACAGTGGTGCAAACATGAGGGAGGTCCACTGGATCCTCAACTGGCCCGAAGCGGCCCAAACAGGAAAGGCGTTGGATAAATCATCTAGGCCCAAGCCCATTACTTTTCAGTCTTCCCTGGCCCGTGCAGACCACTACCCTGTGTTATAAACGGGGAGCTGCATATTAGAAAAAATCTGAATAGAAAATTGATAAAAAAATAGGAAAGTTCTCTAGTACTCTCAAAGAAAGATGGACTAAAACTTTAAAATGGCTAATAATATTCTATGGGTGCAAGTGAGCAGAAATGGAAGAGGAACAAAGACATTTTAAAGAGTTCAGCATAGCACTGATAGGCTCTAATTGAAGTGTAAATAAAAAGGGGGACCAAAAATCAAACACACTTTGGCTGTAGAATATTATAAGCATAGGAGAGGAGTAGACATACTAGAGAAAATGCCATCAAATTAATCCTGCGAGAGAAAGAAAGCCATTGAGGTTGAACTGAAATTTAGGGATCTGTTTATTCCAAGCGTTGTTAGTAAATTTGCTTATAACATGCAGATCCTAGAAAATATAAACTTCTGTATTCAAATAATAGTTTATATTTCACTAGCAGAAATACCCGGCATTGCCCGGGGAAATTTGGTTCAAATCTGATCAGAATTCTTGATGGTATATGGTATTTAGGAATTCAATCGGCTGCTGTTTTGAATAAAACGGGCAGAGAGAAATAACACCACGTATGAATTATTCTTGAAAGCCCTTCACAATCGTACCAAATTTGATTCAAATCAATAGCAGGACTCTGGAAAATACATGTAGTTTAATGTTTAAACTGACCACCATTTTGAATCAGGCAAACAGACGGACACTAAAACCCTGGGATGACCTTCCCTTTAGTGCCCTCTACAATCATGCCAAATTTGGTCGAAATCGGTTGAGAAATGTGGGCATGCATAAAGGAAGAGACAGACGATTGGCTGCCGTTTTGAATCAAGCTGACAGACAGACACTAAAACCCTATGTTGACCTTCCCCTTGGTGTCCCCTATTATCATGCCAAATTTGGTTGGAATCGGTTGATTGTGGGCATGCATAAAGTAACAGACAGAAAATGGTCTGTCATTTTGAAACAGACGGCCACTACAACCATGCATTAACCTTCCCCTTGGTACCTCCTACAACTGTGTCAAATTTGGTCGGAATCGGGCGTGCACAAAGGAACAGAGAGACACTTAGTAAAATATAGTGGTGGAGATAACAGAAAGACAACATTCCTACTGGAATGACCCTCCTTCCAAAATGAAAAATCTGCTTAATTCTCCATAATTAAAAAAAAACAGCATAATATGTATCCTGATAAATAAAAAAATGCAAGTTCTGCTATAAAAAGGAAAAGAGTAAAGTCAGTGCATTAATTAAGAAGTTCTCATTTTTGAATTTTCATGTATTCAGGCAGGATTTACACCCTATAGTTTCAAATCAAGGTTTAATGTAATTTTCTTGGTTACGTATATTATTCATTGCATCCTTTAAGAAATCTTTACTAAAGAGTAACCACAAATTTTAATATTTATATGGTTTCTTTTTCATTCAAAATTAGCTTAAAAAACCCATTTACTCCTGGTCCTTCAACAATAACTATGACTCAGATAAAATCACCATAAAATATAATTAACAACACCTGCAATACACAATTAAAATTTAAACAATGATACCCTATAATTGATATTACATTGCAATACGTGGTAGACCTTCATTCTTTATAAATTTATTTTTGAAAAATACAAATTCTTAAAAATAAAACTTTTTTTCTATGATTTATCGCCATCCTCAACTGTTTGTGTTTCAATTACTATTGGGGAAATTGTAAAGCTTTTTATAAGAAATTTGTAATTTTATACAAATAAAAATTTCAAAAATATCCTATATAGCATATGGAATTACTTTTAGCCCTAATTTTAATGATATACAGGTGATTGTAAATATGGTATTTTGAATGTTAGAAATCAGATGTCAGGATGTATTTACCTGCTTTCTGCTCTATTTTTGACCCAATCCAAACTGGTTTGAGATGGCTTCTCTAAGGTTGGAACTTTCTGATGGAGATATAATATAGGAGCTCCAGGAATTTTTCTTACTATATTTTGCAGTTCTCTGTCTTGAGAAGCAATTATGTATCTATAATTCAACATCATGTTGAAAAAATATTAAGTTCACTAAATTAGAATGGAAATTAATCTCTATTTTAACATTATTAACAGCCAAACAAAGGGCAAGGTTCTTTGATGAAACATTTTAAGAAGTCAATAGAGGCAAGTTCAATCCCATGGTACCACAATGGCATATGATAATGCAACAAATATACTCTAAAAGGTAAATATTAATACCTATTCGGATTATTTTTCTTCAACATAGATGCCAAACATGCTGATCCGACTATTGGCTTATCTTTGTGACCACACACATGAATAGGGAACTGTTTTACAATTAACATAGCACCAAACACAGCAGGACCTGCATATAAAATGTCGTTTAGTTTCACAAATTCAGTGTGAGATAAATTACGCTTTCCTATAACGTTAAATTGTTATTTATTCCTTGAATCTAATTAACAAAATACATCACATACCCAGTTTTTCGGTCTCGATAATAACGCATGGTGTAGTCAACAATTTAACGTTTCCATCAAAATATTTAGGAATTTGATCTTTCAGAGTAACTTTGTTCTGCAAAATGACGAGCAAAAATATCATAAGGTTTCAACAACAAAACATTCACCTTAACATAATCTTGATAGCAAGTCTATTTATATATTTACATCTACTGCATAGACACAGATTAGGATAGAACATATAAATTATAATTTTCAAAGGTTTTTGTAAAAAAAAATTTTCCAGTAAAAAAGCCTATTTCCATATGTATTCCTATTTTGATTTACAATACTCAACTTACCTTCAAAGCTGCTAAACATATAGTTCCATCGACTAAGATTTGATACGGCTGTCTAAAACAGAAATTTGTGCAATAAAAGTTCAAAAATCTGTGGACTTTTTTCTGTCTTTTGACCTTCATTATTAATTCACTTAATTATTCTTAAACTTAAAAAAGTTTCATACAACTGTAAACGTTAAAAATTCTTTCTGCCGGTAACAAAAGAGCGTCGGTATATGGAGGAGTTGAGATAACAGCTGTAAGAGAGCGCTAGCTGTTAAATACGTACTGGAGATCTGTTGTAGAAAAGAATTTCTTTCGTTCATTTTTAAACTGCGCTAAATACCTAAATCAGATAGTATCTCACATAAAGAATTTAATTTTATCGGCTTTAATATTTCTTTTGATTTTTGTTCAATTCATAGATGTATTGCATTTGTATTCAGCTAAAAATAAACATTACTTTTCATCTATAACATTTCATCACAATAAATCAGTCAATGGAGTAATTTTTAACATTACGAAATAATATATTCATAATTTCAGATTAAATAATTATAAATAAAGCTTCATTTTTATCTCATCATCGGAGAATGTATGCGACAACCACACGTATAAGAGCACATGTCATTTTCATCATCGTCAAGAATGTTTCCTATATATATATTTCCTGAAATAGGAGGCTACAATTCTTTTGGTTCCAAATGTTTGTTGCAAGAGCTTGAAATACAATTAAAAGGAGAATCATTCAACCAGATTATGGCATTACAAATGATAGAGGTGCAACTCAATGAAGCATGTAGTTACTTTAAAGATGTATATAATGATCAACAAGTGGTGAATAATAAAAAAGAGCAGCTAAGTCGCATTTCATATGCCTATAAGGTTCGCTCATCATTTTATGACTATTTAAATTATATATGTACCTATATCAAGAGCACTTTAGTGTTTAGCGCTGTAGTGGTAAAAGTCAGAACTCTTTCATATTTGTGTTATGGCGTCTCTTTTTGTCTTAGGTTGCCACTAGTTGAAAAACAAAGGAGGAACTAGTACCTTTGTAGTTGTGTATATGAAACTTGTTTTTTGGAAGGAAATAGTAGTTTATTTTGTGGTTCTGTTCTTTAATATTGATGATGGGCTCTTAAACAAGGTCTTACTTAATTGACAGAGAGTCAGTGCGTCTGTTTCGTAAGTATGGATGAAGTTCAAAAATTAGAACACCTTTCATTGGTGTCCAAAATTTGCACTGAATTGGAAAACCATTTGGGATTAAATGATAAAGATCTAGGTAATTATTTATTAGTTTGCTGTGTTTGTTATTTATTGGTAATCATTCTATGTTTGCGTTTATTTTAACTGTCGCTATTCTCTTTTAGCGGAGTATATAATAGCTTTGGCTGAAGAAAATGATACGCTAGAGAAGTTTAAGAAAGTTCTCGAGGAAAATGGAGCAGAATTTTCTGTAAGTACTAGAAAAGTAACATTTTTAACTTATGATTTGGTAAAGGGTACATTATTTCAATACATAATTATGAATACATACAACAATAATTACTCTCCTCAGGACTCTTTCATGGCCAATCTTTTGCGGATAATCCACCACATGAAGCCAAAGGGCGATCGCTCCAATAAAATCGGCTCTCCTGAACCTTCCAAAACATCTGACAAAGATAGGCTTGCAGAAAAGTTTCCTGGACTAGCTATTCCTAATGATCCTAGTGTAGGACCTCCTCTAGATTCTAAAAAAACGAAAAAGAAAAAGAATGCCAAAACCGAGGAGGAATGCATTGTTAACGACGCCATGGCTGCGCTGGAAGCTTTGGCACCTTCTCAACAAACAATTTCCAAGTATATAAACCAAAGTCACACTTTTGTTCATACTTTTCAAAGAAGGTTTTGCTTTACACTTACGATTTCTGTGTTACTTTTTCAGCCGCATTTATTAATAAACATGATTGGCTTAAATTTTAGAGCAAAAATCGAGGAAAGCTCCTCGAGCTCGGAAGACGAAGTTCAGGAGGAGAAAAGCGAGAACCAATTACCAGTCAAAATCAAGAAAGAACGCAGGAGTGAAAGCCTGGAGAAAGAGAGGAAGCGGAGGCGAAGCGAGAGCAGGGAGAGGAAGAGGAGGGGCGACAGCAGGGAAAGGCGAGGAAGGAGTCGGAGCAGAGAGAGGAGGAGGGGGAGGAGCGGGAGCCGGGACAGAAGGGGAGGAAGGGGGAGGAGGAGCCACAGCAGGAGCAGGAGGAGCCGCAGCAGGAACAGGAGGGGTAGCCGGGATAGAGGAAGCAGGAGGAGCAGAAGCAGAGATGGAAGAAGGGAACAGAGCAGCAGCAGCAGAGACAGGTCGGTTTCGTCGGGGGGAATCCATGTCTTTTCTTTTGTTACTGCCTTGTTTACTCGTGCTTACTAAATTGTAGTTTTTCTCCTGTGTTGGTGGGTTTGATCATTGCTTCTCTGAAATAAGGACTGGACGATGGCGGATTACCGAACAGGTGCGTGAGGCACTGGCCTCAACAATCATGGGGGCCTCAGGACAGTCGGAACTCGATTTTTTTCAATAACTAAAACATTTCACGATAGGTATAATCTAACTACTTATATACACATGACACATCTCGTGCTTTTACTTAGGGTTGTTACGATGTAACATCGCTTGCGTCATTTTTCAATACATGCAAGTTTATACAGTAAATATTTAATTTTCTATTTATGCATTTCTGTAATTCATTTTATTTAACTCTCCCGGTCAGTTGGGGGCCTCCTGAATTTTTTGCGCCTGGGGCCTTCAGATACCTTAATCTGCCACTGGGAATAGATAATTTCTATTTGAACAGAAAAACCAGGAGGAGAGTTTTGACCTGTTACTAAATGTATCAGTATGTATACAGTATCTGCATATAAGATCTTTTGGTTACGATGATCAAATAGAAATAGTTTGAAATGAAATGTCAGATTCTTTGTTAATTTATTCAATTTTCTATAATATATTGTGAGAGATTTAGACTCCTGGCAGCCAAACGCTGCATGAATAATCTTTAATTCATGGTGTTATAATTTTAAGTTTTTTGTAGTGATATTTATTCTGATAGTGACATTTTTTTACTTGGCAGTTATTTTTTTCTTCCTGTTTAATTTAGGCTGATAGCCTATTGGAAGACCATAATGATATTTTAGAAATTAAAATTTATCTTACATTATTATTCTTACAGAGATGGTGGTTCCAGGCAAGCTCACTCTAGACACAAAGGAAGGTATGTCTCTCCCTTTACTCAGCATGGTATGTAATCATTCTTAAGCTCTCTATTCATATTTTTTTTTATCGTTCCATTAATTTTTGTCAAATTTACTCGGGGAAAACTCAGAGGAGTCAATGTTTGAAATGAAAGATCTGTTATTAAAATTAATGTCCAGTTCAACACAGTGTTATTCTCTCTTCTTCCAATTTAGAAGTAGAAAAAGTTTGACCCCTGAGGAAGATGCGGAAAAGAAAAGGCACAGATCAAGTAGCAAAGACAGAGGAGACCCATCTTCTGAACAACCAGCCACTGAACCAGAAGTCGGAAAAGTAAGAACGAAACTGCATTGTTTTTGTAAAAATAATTATTTGATATTTGATAAATGTTGTGGACTTCCCAAATTTATGAATTCCTTTTATTTTATTTCTTTTTTAATATTTGTGTACGAGAGTCGTAGTAATCCTTGTCTGCATATCAGTATAAATTTTCTTTTAATCAAACTGCTTGTCATAACTTATTCACTCTTATGTTTTAAAACATTTCAGCAGCCCGACCTTCCAAAAAGTGTGTAACATTTAACTGCTCTCAAAATTAATCAAATTTATAGAAAAATTTATGAAATTAGAATATTTGTTGAAAATTAGGAAAAAAATTACATTGTTTTTTAAATTTATATCTTAAAATTAAATCATTTATTCTTTACATGACAACATTGGTACTAATTTTTCCTTGACAGATATATGCTGGAAAAGTGGCAAACATTGTGCCATTTGGGTGCTTTGTACAGCTGGAGGGTCTTCGTAGACGCTGGGAGGGACTAGTACACATATCACAGCTTAGACGAGAGGGGAGAGTGACAAATGTTGCTGACGTAGTTGCAAGGGGACAAAAGGTCAGGGTGAAGGTTCTTTCTTTAGCTGGGCAGAAAGTATCTCTTTCAATGAAGGATGTTGACCAGGAAACTGGCCAAGATCTGAATCCTACCATTCATGGAAGGCTTCATTCAAAGGACAAGTAAGTAACTTTCCTTGTGCTACTAATGATTGCCATTTATATTTATATATTTTAGTTGATTATACTATAAACTGATAGTTTAAAAGTCAAGATTAGTTTAACAATTTTATTTGAGGAATATTCAAGTCATGTTTTGCTAATAGAATATTACTTCTTGCAGAAAATCTTTAAAATTTCTGGTGAAATCTCTAAGATGTTTCTTTGAACAGTACCTGTGATGAGTATGACATGATTTATTTATGAGTACATATTTTATTAAATTTGACTCACCGTAGACGGGCATAATTTTCATTGTTCATGAATTTTAAGTTTCAATAAAATCTGGTTTGTTCAATGGTCACTAAAATTCTCAATAACTATCATAAATCACTGAAAAGTCTGCTTTATTTGTAAATAAAGTGTGAATATGAAAAACGAATGTATTCTTTCTTTGTTGTTCCACAGGGATGAAGAGCAGGCCCATCGTAACCCTGACAGGCCTACGTCTCTTTTGGAACTCAATGCTTCCCTAATGGAAGAGGATGAAAGTGTCAGCCGTAAACGTGTTCATCGAATATCTTCACCAGAAAAGTGGGAGATCAAGCAGGTGCTTTATCTCTTCCAATCATAACAACTTATTTTGCCGTTTAAAATTTTGGTATTAAAATTTGTGGTAAATTAAACTCTATTAACAACTATTTGACTAGGAAAACAAAAATTCACATATCAGATGTGGAGAATACGAACAAAATTGCTGTATATTCATGGAGAAATTTTTGATGTATTTTCATTTTTGAAAAACATTGCATTTAATGTGCAGATTCTTATTTTTACTTTCTGATATATGAAGTATATTGAGAAAGTATTGTAATCGTGAAAAAATTCGACCTCGAGTTTTTGACAGAAATATACGTTTTAGGTGTAGCTGAGTCCGAAAAAGTGGTTTTTGCAATGCCGTCTGTCTGTTATTGGCTCTAAGGTCTAAACGGTAGAGCAAAAATGAATGAAATCTCATACTTAAGCATTTTATCATACAGTGCAGAGGCTATGAAGAAATGGTTGACATTGCGCAATAATTAAGGGAAGTTTATTCTACGCATTTTTAACAACAATTTGATTTTCTCAAAAACGGCTCTAATGATTTTGATTAAACTTTGTACCAGTGCTGGAAAACGTTACATGTAACGTAACGGAATAATGAAATAATTTTGGTTAACGTAACGAAAAACGTTAATGAAATTTTTCAAAAAACTGTAACGAAAACCAAAAATTTAATTTTATTATTTCGTAAACAGATTCGTTACTACTTGCTCTAGCTGGCTATGAAGCTTGTAGGGACATTCACACACGACATCTGGGCAAGTGAAAGTGGGCTAAAACCCTTTGTCACCCGCTGAGCCATTTCTACCGCCTTGTCGTGAAAGGAGCCCTACCCCGCCCATCACCCATTGTCCTTTCGGGTTTTTCCACATTTATGAAAGAAAGGATTCCTTCAGGAAGCATAAGAGAAGAAACGAGGAAGATAAAGCATTGATCTTAAATGTATGTGCTGCTTATAGTGAAGGCCTTCTCTTACATTTGCTGTCCCCCCTCTCAGTATATCGTCCTTTCAAACTATTGTTTTCAATATTCTTTAGGTGAGGGTATTTTCCGTGCGGGAGAAAGTGTTAGCTTCATGCATCCGGGTTGCCAACTGCTGCTTCGTTCTTGCTGTCATTATTTGTTTTCATTGTTTTGTTTGCTGATCTGTTATCAAGTTATTGTTATTTTATACTTCTGTTCATTCGTTTTTTGTTATCCATTCATGCTGTTGTTTGTTGTCATAATTTTGTTTGAAGTTTTGCTATGGAGTTATTGTTATTTTCTGTTATTTTATTATAAGCGTTTTTGTTACTACGCTCTTGAGATTGTTGTTCCTTTAGTTATTAACAACTTTAACAATATGGATCCCGCTCCATCCACCTCAAAGCTAGGGAATAGGAAAGTTATCCGTAGCCAGGCACAGGAAATTCTTTATTACATACTGAGTTTTATGAAGGAGGCTGCGGAAGGAATCAGAATTCCTATTAAAAATGCTTATGAGCAGGCCGAAGCAGCGACAGGCATCTCACTTCGCACATTAGAGCAAATTTTATAGGAAGGAGCAGATATTGAAAAAGGTTGCAGGACAGCCTTCTTGTCTCCGCGAAAGAATAAGCTGCAGAAGAGTCCGAAATCGACTGTCGACGATTTTGATGCCCATGTAGTGAGAAGAACAGTGCATCAATTCCATGTGAAAAACATTTTGTTTAAAGAAAATTAAGAATATTAGGTTATACCCAAATTCGAAAAAAGCAATCAGATGGTAAAAATCGGACAAAAAGCCGAAGTCTGTATACCAAATTGTATGCAAATGGTGTGGAAGTGGAGGAAGTGGTGCGCTAGGGAGAGGAAAGTTAGGTATTTGTAAAATTCGTGGTAGAACAGTAGGGGGTGGAGTGGCACTTAAGGGTTAGAAAGGCAGGAGCAGGAGGTAATTCGAGGAAGGTCTGGTCATTAACCGTTTTGTTCTGGAGCCCTTGCTGCTCACTGCTTCTTCAAAAACTTTTCCTTCCAAAAAATAACAAAATCTGTTCCGACTCCTTAGAAAACTTAAAAATGTTCATTATCTGCAACATATGTTTAGAAAATTTTTTAAACTATAATTCTAAATGAAAAACTTACGAGGTATAAATATCAAATGAAAAGTACTCATTTTTTGTAAGCAATTATTTTGTTATAACGTTAAATGTGACGAAAAATGAAATGTAGATTTTATCGTAAAGAAAAATGTAACAAAAAACGAAATTGCTTTTTTGGCCGTAACGAATCGATTTTTTTTTCGTTTGCCAGCACTGCTTCGTACAGTTACTTGAGTTTACGTCTGCAATAATACTACATACTTCATATTTCTCAAAAAAATGAATATAAGGCTAGTTTATTCTTGGGCAACTAACAAAAATTGGATTTTCTAAAAACTGGCTCATGCGATTTTCATTTTCTAAAGATATAGTATATGAGAAAGTTTGTACAATGTATGTTGTACCAATTTTTACCTTGGTAATTCAAGTCGTCAATTTAGAACAAACAAAATGTGGTTGAACACGTACTTATTAATAGTAAAAATGTATTTTTTTAGATGCTGTCTGCTGCATGCATAGACAAGTCTGAGTTGCCAGACTTTGATGATGAGACAGGACTACTTCCAAAGGAAGGAGATGAAGAAGAAGACATTGAGATTGAGCTGGTGGAAGAGGAGCCTCCTTTTCTTCAGGGTCACGGTCGAATGCTGCATGATCTAAGCCCTGTCCGTATTGTCAAGAACCCTGATGGTTCTCTTGCGCAGGTGAAGCTTTATTTTAATTTGATTATTATGTTAGGCTACATATTTTTGGAGAATCTCAACACTCATTTTTGTGAAATATTTATCTATCTTGCATTTTTCTAAAAGATACTTGTTCATTCAGAATAAATCTAAATCCAACTGTTTCTGATTCTTAAGGTTTGCAGTGTATCTGATGAATGTACATATTACACTCATTTTTGGCAATGATTTTATGTAGGCTGCGATGATGCAAAGTGCTTTGGCTAAAGAAAGAAGAGAGCAGAAAATGCTTCAAAGGGAACAAGAAATGGATTCAATACCTACAGGACTAAATAAGAACTGGATTGATCCACTGCCTGATGGTATGTCCTCAGCTTGATATAATTTCTATTGTTTTGGATGGTAGTGAATGAATACCATGTTTATAAGGTGATATTTTTCAATTTGTTATTTTTTGTTTTACTTTATGAAAATATTAAACATTTTTCATTAGGATGATTTTAATTTAATTTAATTATAAACAAAATCAAAAGTTTTATCTAGTGTCTTCTACTTATCAATGTGCCAGACATAAAGAACTCTAATTGCATACAAAGATGAATACCGTATATACTCGTGTACCCCACACATCTTTTTTCCAAAAAAGTTGGTTAAAAATAGAGGGCGTCATATATGAAGATTCCTGAACATGTTACATAAATTGTGAGTTTCAATAGTAAATTTATACTCTACATTTATACTGGCAGAAGACGAAGAATTCTACGGAGTGTACGCATATCTATATGACCAAACAAGTGTTTAGGGTTTAAATATGCAGTTTAACCTGCCGTTGGTACTTCTTCAAGATCACGATGGACATTCTGATACTTGAGATGACGTTATATTTTTATAATATTAAAGCTGTACCTTTTAAATTAGTTTTAAGTTTATTATTGTTATTCAAAATAATCAGTTCTGTCATTAAAAATTTACCATCAATTTTTATCTATACTTTTGTCGGAATAAGTTTGCATCTGGTATTTGTGTTTGCTGACTTCATTGTGAGCCACTGATGCTCTTTTAACATAAGAGTTGCGAATACTAAGGAGGAGATTTGTATTAGCATCAGCATAAAGAGATCACCCAATAAATTGCGTTACACAGGTAGGAGGGAGGAGATACTTAACTTGGGTGGACCTTGTTTCAGGGAGAGGGAATCAGTGACGTCACTGATTTATTTTTCCCCTCCATACTGGCCCAAAAACTGGGATGTGTATGGTACATGAAGGCATGGCTTGCATGAGTAAATATGGTACATCAAAAGAGACAGAGACCAAACTTCTATTACTATGCAAATGTTTTTATAGCATTTGTTATCTTTTTATTTTTTAAAACCTTCAATTTTGTTTTAAATAGAGTTACTGTGTTTTTTTCCTTTGGGTCATAAACCAAAAAGTTTGTAAATACTGACCAATCTATTTGAAAATGATATCACAAAAAATATTTTTTGGTAAATTCAATCTAATTGTAAGTGAAGATAATTTTCTTGATGTGCTACTTATTCAGGTATATTTGTTCTCAATAAAACTAATTTGTACAAATCTCTCACAGCTGATGGAAGGACGCTTGCGGCCAACATGCGGGGAATTGGTCTTACCACTCAGGATCTTCCAGAGTGGAAGAAACATGTCATTGGTGGGAAAAAAAGTTCCTTTGGTAAAAAGACAAATATGACCCTGTTGGAACAGAGACAAAGTTTGCCCATTTATAAATTGAAGGATGAGTTGATAAAGGTATGTTTACCCTAATTCTAGAAATGATAATTTTGATTTTATTAATTTCAATTGAAGTGCACCACTCTTCTAAGTAATTATTAATTATGGTTATTTTTTAGGCAGTGACTGATAACCAAATTCTCATTGTTATTGGTGAAACTGGTTCTGGGAAAACTACTCAAATTACTCAGTATTTGGCAGAAGCCGGTTTTACTACAAGAGGTAGGTTTTATATAACCTAAATTGTGAAGTTGAAGGGATTATTATCGTTTTCATATGATTTAGTTTTCTTTTCTATTGTTTAAAGTTACCTGCACTAATTTTCATTCATGAGAATAAGAAAATACTACTGATAGAACAATATTTTCCGTTGTTTCTAAATAATTGCTCTGTAACAAATATTGAGAAAGTTCAGAATATACTGTATAAATTCAGAATGGATAGAATCAGAATCCAGTTCATATGCAAATATAATATGTTTTGACATAAATAAATGTTGAACAATAAAGATGGACCTTCTGAGGCTTTTATGTAGACAACATTTTTATTACATGAGCTCTTTTTTGACTCCAGGTAAAATTGGTTGCACACAGCCTCGTCGTGTTGCTGCTATGTCTGTTGCTAAAAGAGTTGCAGAAGAATTTGGTTGCCGATTAGGACAGGAGGTTGGTTACACAATTCGTTTTGAAGATTGTACCAGCCCTGAAACTGTGATCAAGTGAGTTTTTGAATGGAATAATATTTTACAATTATCATTACCAAATAATTTTTATTTATTTTGTATTGTTAATCAGGAAAAGATTGTCTTCCTTCAAATGATTCAAGCATTTTTACTCTCAAGTAATATAGGTAATTTGTTTTAAATAACATTTTTTACCCTCAGAATTTCTCGAATAACTTTTTTCTTGTGTCTTTTGTGCATCCTTTTAATGATCGTCAATCATTTCTATAAAATGGTATAATAATTACTGTTATGCAAATGTCTTAATGCTATAAATATCTATCAACTCCTTGTTTTTTGTAC
The DNA here is from genome assembly GCA_036926305.1 of Uropetala carovei. Classification (NCBI taxonomy): domain Eukaryota; kingdom Metazoa; phylum Arthropoda; class Insecta; order Odonata; family Petaluridae; genus Uropetala; species Uropetala carovei. The sequence continues at coordinate 1,447,576 of JAXCHB010000089.1, read as the reverse complement.
ATTGTTACAATTTAAACTTTACATAACAATTTAAAGATTGCATAAGTTCAAGAAACTAATAAGTGAATTTTTACAGATACATGACAGATGGTATGTTACTTCGAGAATGTCTTATGGATCTTGACCTCAAAAATTACTCGGTGATTATGTTGGATGAGGCTCACGAGAGGACAATACACACAGATGTATTATTTGGTAATTATTTTCTTATCGGTATTTTGTTATTTCTTGCAATTTTCTCACATGGTCATCCTTGGTTAGGAGATTATACACTTGTAACAAAAGTGGTTTGATTGACATGATTGCGATACATATCTCTTATTTCACAATAAAAAAGGATGACATTTTATGAATGTGATTGAAGTAGTTTTTGAATGTTTTTTATGTGTACTTTATGAACTTTTCCTTTTACTAAGATATGATCATCTCATTCAGGTCTTCTCAAGCAAGCTGTTCAAAAGAGGCCAGAATTAAAACTTATTGTAACCTCTGCTACGCTTGATGCAGTCAAGTTTTCACAGTACTTCTTTGAAGCTCCTATTTTCACAATTCCTGGACGAACATTCCCCGTTGAGGTTCTCTATACTAAGGAGCCTGAGACGGATTATTTGGATGCCTCACTGATCACTGTGATGCAGATTCACTTGCGGGAGCCACCTGGTTAATATTCTTTTAATATTTTATTATCTTATTTTAAAGTTCATGTTTATGATACATTTTGTGACATTTTAATGACATCTGTTTGAGAAATAACATTTTTCCTATTTTTTATTAATTACTTATTAAATATTAATATAAGTTAAATGTTTGTTTGGAAGTTATATAACAATAAGTTCCAACACTTGAATGAACTCACAGCATGTTATTATTAATAATTTTTCATCATTTGCAAGGGCTTAATTTTCATCAGAAGTTTTGAATTTAAGACACCCATTTTAAGTGTCAGTATTTCAATAGTAAGCAGATCCATTTTGAAATTATTTAAGATTCTCTCTCTAATATTAAACTGTAAATTTTCATTTTAGGAGACATCTTGCTGTTTTTAACTGGTCAGGAGGAGATTGACACTGCCTGTGAAATATTGTATGAACGAATGAAGTCCCTTGGACCCGATGTTCCCGAATTGATCATCTTACCTGTATATTCGGCATTGCCAAGTGAAATGCAAACTCGTATTTTTGAGCCAGCTCCTCCTGGCTCACGTAAAGTTGTCATAGCAACTAACATTGCTGAAACTTCTCTGACAATTGATGGCATTTACTACGTTGTAGATCCTGGTTTTGTGAAGCAGAAGGTTTACAATTCTAAGACTGGCATGGACTCTCTAGTGGTGACGCCAATCTCACAGGTATATAAAAGGATTTCTGGTTCATTCTTCCGAGTTCCAGTCAATATTTATTTATAAGTCTAGAATTAGTTATTTCAGATAGCAGAAATCTTTATTTTAATGCTTTTGATTCTGATTTTGAATTTATGAGTTTTCATGAGTTTGGAAAAATTACTTAGCCATTTGGCTTACTTAACATTTGCATCACAAAATTGTTTAAATACTAAAATTCCTATGTCTGACGGTTAACGTGGCATTTAACTCTTACAATCTTAAGGTTAATTCAATCACATCTGATAGGCACAACATTGCTTTAATTTATATTATATTTAAAGTGGTTTATTTGCTTCAATCGAATCTGAATTTCATGAGATTATTAAAAGTGTGAAAAAATATTACTACAAAAGAGAACAGCAATACCCCACTATAATGTACAGATGCATTCCAGGTTTTTGGTATGTAAAGCAAAATTATGTTAAGTAGGTATAGGAATTACAGGCAATGCCTGAGACTCGATAGGGATGCGTTCCTGAAAATGCGGTCAAATCTCGAACAGTCAAATGTCGAGCACCTTTTTCCCATAAAAGTACATGTTATTATTGAGCGATGCATTCCAGCCAGGGCCCGGGAGAGGGAGGGGCCAATATCTGAAAAATCCTTCATACAAAGAACAAGGTTCCAAAAATTGGGTCCCTTCAGTTTCGTTATAAAGAGGTTTTATTGTACATGTTAAAGGGCAGATTAGGTTCCAGACTCATGCCTAAACATGATTTTTTTAGCCAATAAAGCCCAAAAAGTGTTATATAAAGTATTAAAAGCATTCATTAACACAAAAAGTTCACCAAAGCATTGTTTGTCTTCCAAATCGTTGGAAGCCCAGTTGTTACATAATTTTTGAGAACCCTACAGTTATCAAAATGATAGATGAGCATGGGCTTAAGCTTAAAATCACCCTCACAATTGCCCCAGAAATAAAGTAAGTTAGTTGCTTTAAACCCTGGCATAGATTTTTCCTGCTTGGAAATGAATGTTCGACTGGGCATTCTTTTCCAAAATAAACCAATATCATCCATGTTAAATATTTGTCTAGTAGAGTAACCAGTCTTCTATTATCTCTGCAAAGGTCTTAGGGAATTCAGCTGCAGCAACCTGATCAAATATAGCTGCTTCTCCTGTTACTTTAATGTTATGCAAGTTTGCTCTTATCTTGAATTGGTCAAACCAACCATGACTAGCAATGAAAGTGTCCTCTTGAGAAGTTGATCTACCTTTCTCATTCAGGTTGTCAAAAAAAGAGCCTTAGCATTGGACTATAGGGGCATGATGCTGGGTCTGATTGTCACTCCAGAAATTCAAATATTTTTCCACTTCCAGCATAATGGAACCTGATGCATTTCGACAACATTGGTGCGATCTTTTAATATTTTCCAAAATGGTGTCTTTCTGTTCCACTATCATGTTCACAGTTGATTTGGAAAAGTTCATAGACCTTCCAATTTCATGTATCAAAATACCACTCATATTTTCTAATAATACTTAGATTATCTTCTAAAGTTGTACTTTCTGCTCACTATTAGAGGCATCAACAACACTACCTTTTATTATAAGACATTTTTATTTATTTAATGGGTTAAAATCTGTGAAATATGTTCAGATATGACAATCTTACCTGCACTGAATTGAGTACTAAGAGACAATGCATTGTAAACTGAATCTTCTAGAGTGTGTAGTATGTATGAAACTTCTGATTGGCCGAAATTTGACTTGACGTCGGTGTATGTAATAGCAAAGTTGGCATCCTGTACGTATGTTCTACAGGAGTGTAGGTATCAATGTTATAAGTATGTTATTGCGAAAATACATTGAGTGAGCATACGTAAGGTGAGGTATACCTGTATATCTGTTTTTTTTACTTTTTTAATGCATAGTATAACAACAATGAAATTATTTTGGCTGTGAATAACCAGTTAGGTACTATCATGGCATTTGGGTGGTAAAAAATGCGTTTTTTTATAAATAATTTTGATACTGTAAGAGGCATTTAGTAGCTGATATGATTAAATTTTTGTCAAATGACTTCTGTAACGATAGTTTCTTAATTTCATCATGTGCTCTTAAAATTCTTTGCAGGCTCAAGCAAAACAGAGGGCAGGTAGGGCTGGTCGTACTGGCCCTGGTAAGACTTATCGGCTGTACACAGAAAGAGCATACCGTGACGAGATGTTACCCACCCCGGTTCCCGAAATTCAAAGGACAAATTTAGCCACAACTGTACTTCAGCTTAAGACAATGGGTATAAATGACCTACTTCACTTTGATTTCATGGATGCGCCTCCTGTCGAGTCTCTTATAATGGCATTGGAACAGCTCCACTCTCTCAGCGCATTAGACAATGAAGGGCTGCTAACACGTCTTGGTAGAAGAGTAAGTTTTTTGCTTTGGAGTAATGCTAATGAAAATCTTTGCCTGAAGATATTAACTAAACATCTTAATTCTAAAAAGAGTCAAATATTGTGATTATTAAGCTGTTTGAAAAGATTCATCATCAATTGAGAAAGGATTATGATATAATTTTGATATGATCTTTCACCATTTATGAATTTTTAATTAGTATTGTTCTTGATATAATTCAGAAAAAATTCAAGTAAAGCAGAATTCAGTTATTATTCTCCCATTTTTTTTTATGGAATTCTAAATAATGAAGGGTCTTACAGTAGACTAAGTGAAGTATTAGGTTGGTTCTCAATTTCATTTTTATAGTTATGACGAAGTTTATAACTACTGAATAAATTATAGTAATTTTGCCAGTTTGATTTTATAATGTTGCAGTTTGAAATTAATATTTTATCTTTTTGTGTTCATTTAGCTGACTGCTCTGTTGTTTTTCCTTATGGAAGGCATTTTATTTTTGCAGTGCTTGCTAATTTTTACTGTCTCCATACAAAGTAATGGGAAAGTATTGTGATCACGAAAAAAATCGACTTCGAGATTTCAGCGGAAATACACGTTTTGAGGTCCCTAGAACACATTTAGACTATTTTTGGAATGATGTCTGTGTATGTGATTGTGGGCGCTCTAACTCAAAAAGTACTTGCCATATCCTGATTAGTTTTTGGACAATAACGGTTAACCGGAAGTCTAGGTTTATTCGAAACCTGATTCGGTTTTTGCGATATTTCTCCGTCAAAACATCATTATTGTATATACAATTCTATGCAAATGTTATAGAGAATGTAATTTCCTACAACTTTCATTTGAAACAATTTTCCATAGCAGTTATTGTTTAGGAATTATTTATAAATAATCGATTTTTTCGGTTTCCGTCAAATATCTTAAAAACGTCGTTATTGGTCGTCTTCGTGAGGACCAAAGTTGTAGAGAGTAATATTTCTTCCAGGTTTTGTTTGAAAAAAATTTTCGTAGAACAATAATAATAATAATATCCTGTTTACAGCGCCAAAACCAGGTAGCGGTGAATTCTGGAAACATAATCAAAATATAATTTATGGGAATAAGGACGACTGTATTCTTTTACGATAGGAAATAATAATTTTGCCTTATAATGCTATTCATAATAATTTAAATATCTATACCTCAAATATGGAGAAAGTCATGTGTTGGCCAAATCAGATTTTTATGAATTGCTTTCATTTAACTTGAATACACCTTTTTTTTATTTAGATGGCAGAGTTTCCATTGGAGCCCAACCTTTCAAAGATGCTCATTATGTCGGTTCATCTTCAGTGCTCAGATGAAGTGCTCACCATAGTTTCCATGTTGTCAGTACAAAATGTATTTTACAGGTAAAATATTATTCTCTTTTATTTTCATAGCTTAGTGTTCAAATTACTTGTGGAAATTAGAAATGCATATAATAATGAATTTTCTGTTGTTTTTACTTAAATTTGTGTAAGTAAAGTATTATCCTTAATATGGAGTAATTACTGCAAAACCTCAATAGTTCAGAGTCGAAGGAACCAAAAATGTCACCTTTGGGTTTGAACTATCCAAACCATCAAAAATATATCAAACTTGCTTGCTATCTTCAATTTGGGCTTTAATTGAATATTGAAAAATTGCTGTCGTATCTAGTCTGACAAAAATATATTGACGTGACTATGTTTCGCTTATCAGGCTATAAATACATAACTAAACATTAATGTACTGCATTTAAGTTCCTCAGTAACATGCTGTGGCCAGAGTTATTCCCAGAATTAATATAAATTTCCCTAACTTAATATTAACATGCATTACTCAATGATAAAACATCCAAATGATGATTTTAAAGAATACAAAACTAGTGAATTCTGTAGTTTTAGAGATAAACAATATAATGGAAATAATATGAAAGGCCAAAGTTGTTAGATTTTTTATGAATAGTCATTTTGCATCATGTGTGAACTTTTTTTTATGTATTCAAAAGGGTTAGGATTCAAATCATAATTTAATTCAAAAGGCTGAATTTAATATTCAGTGCCTACAGCATTGAATGGCTAACTTTGGCTGGGAAAAACTGCCTGGCAATATTTTCATAGTAAACAAATGGATCCTGACTTCTAATTTTATTGTACATCTATATTCAAATCATCGGTGGGGTTGGTCAGGGAATGAATTTGACCTTGAATTAGTTGATATTTTAAACTATCTTATACCAAAATTAGGGAGTTTTAATTTATTTTTTACTATAAACAGCTTTTAAGGGCAAATGCATCAATCACATCCTTTAAAATTGAATTTGGTATAAAATTAATTGTAAATTTTTTGTTTATACAATTCTTTACTTTTTTCCTGGCTTGCAAATGTATTAATAAATTTACTGTAATAATTCCTGTAGAAATGATATCTTGTTACCATTTGCTTTAATTTTTTTGATTAATTGAGTTACCCACTGTATAATCCCATTCTGGATTTTTGAACAGACCTAAAGACAAACAAGCCCTAGCAGATCAGAAGAAGGCAAAATTCAATCAACCTGAGGGTGACCATTTAACTTTATTGTCCGTGTACAATTCATGGAAAAACAATAAGTTTTCAAACGCATGGTGTTACGAGAACTTTGTGCAAATCCGAACACTTAAGAGGGCTCAGGATGTCAGGAAACAGCTTCTTGGAATCATGGATAGGCAAGTTAATTATTATTTAGTTTAACTTCTAAGGACATTGTGATTCAATATTGTGTAAGTATTTTATTCAAAGTTTGATTATAGAATCAAATAGATGCTTTAAAAAATCTGTTCTTTTTGTGTTTTTGGAAATTTGCTCTATAATCTGAAAATAATTTTTATCACTTTCAAAATCTAAAAGATATGAAACTTATGACTAAAAGTTAGTAACATCTTTATTTCCTTTTTTAGGCATAAGTTAGATGTTGTGTCATGTGGAAAGAACACAGTAAGAGTTCAGAAGACCGTTTGCTCAGGATTTTTTCGTAATGCTGCAAAAAAAGATCCTCAAGAAGGTTATCGGACATTGGTGGACAGTCAGGTTGTTTATATACATCCTTCCAGTGCTCTATTCAATCGACAGCCAGAGTGGTAAGTTTAATTTGCCTGAAATAAGACATTAAAAATAAGTATGAACTGACATGGCATACATCTGTTCTATTTTCCTTTGCATTCGTTAGTGCTTTTCTTGCAAATAACTTTCTTAGATTTCATTCCGTATAAGCGGTTAAATCTAACAGTTAAACCGTCTAGAAAACTGTACTTGGTTAATAAATTTTCTATGCCATTTTCATATCAAATGATTTTTCATAACAGGGTAATCTACCATGAGTTGGTGCAGACAACTAAGGAATATATGAGGGAGGTTACCACGATGGACCCAAAGTGGCTGGTGGAATTTGCTCCATCCTTTTTCAAATTCTCTGACCCAACCAAGCTGAGTAAATTTAAGAAGAATCAAAGGCTCGAACCTCTGTACAACAAATACGAAGAACCTAATGCTTGGAGAATATCAAGAGTGCGACGAAGGAGAAATTAGTTTCACCTATGCAGAGAAATTTCTTTTATCCACACTCATTCAAGAATTTGACAAAAGTACCATGCTTCTGTAAATAAGTATTTTGGCAAATGAATTATATTTATAACAAGTTCGTTTTTTATACACATGACCATACTTTATTGCAGTTTGACAGTGCTTTACCTTGAATCTGACTGAATTATTTATGGCAGTTGAATCTTCCCAGTTTTAAAAATGATTGTTATATATACCTATGTATATCTATTACAAGACCTATAAAGGTTATTATTTTACCGTTATTTAGGGAGGCAATTTTTACACACAAGCTTATTCACTGAACAGGTATTACTTTAATTTTTTCTACCTTAACTAGAAATTTCATTTAAATTGGTAAAATATAATTTTTATCATTTGAAAATTTTGCAGTGTTCATGATGAATGAATGAATAATTAAGAAAAGTTTTACTTGCACAAATTTTTATCTTAGGATTTTATTGACAAGTATTTTCTCACTTTTTATACTGAACATAGTTTCATCAGACTTTTAATCCAAGTCATAAATATCAAAAGAATGGTGAGTGCCAATAAGTTTTAATGCACCTATAAACCACAATAACAGTACAAATAGACTAACCAATTTTGAATACAGACCTGTAGGTAAAAAATACAGATTTCAGGTACCTAATTGGTTATTTTAAAATAAAAGCCAAGCCAAAATTTCAAATTTAATATAGTCTATTTAATATAGTCTTTCTAATATAATTTATTTTTTTACAAAGTCAAATAGTAACTAGTCTTCAATACTGGAAATAAACATTAAAACAATTTTGAAATTACAAAATTTCTCTTATCAAAACTGGATTGTTTTACAGGTCTGTCACGAATAAGCTTTCTTGGTGGTACATGTCCAAACGACTTTTTCCAATCACCATACATCTTTTGATCCAAAAGTATGTTAAGCATTTGGTTAAGAGTAAGACTTTTACCACTACCTGATCCCCAATCAAGATACCTATCAAGTGGGAGTTTAGCCATTCTCAGCCCTTCCTTCTTCGCTTTGGCTAAAGAAAGCGGCTCATTGTTAAATTTATCAACCATAGCCCCAACTATATACACATCATCATGACTGTAATTGGTAAGTTCTTCTCTGCAATGGGGTGTTAAGTAAACCAGATCTTTTTTTGGGAATAATTCAAGATAACTTTTCTCAGTTATGTTTAACGGAAATGTCTCATCATACAAGGTGGGTATATGCTTGTGTAGATATTTCATTGTTGGGCTTTCTGCACAGGCACTGGTAAAATATAGATTAAAAGGATCAGGGTTTATTCTGTTCTCTGCAAACACTATCATCAGTTGTTTAGCACAGTTTTTGCTCTCTCTGGAATTCATGTGTGCATCGTAACCACAGTCAAACACTAATTTTTGGCCAAACAACATAGCACGAATTGCATTATAATTGTAAAAATTATTCATAGTTGTTTCATATACACGCAAAAAAATGGTACTTCCACGAAAGCCATATGTGAGACGATAACTTTCATCAGGCTTTTCTTCTCTCACTTCTTTCTTCCTCTCAACCTGCCTCTCTTCTTTCTTCCGCTTCTTGTTTTCTTTCTTCATCTCTATGGAGAACAAGAACTTGTAATAATTTTTTCTTTGATTTCGAGACGTCATTTGAAGGAGTTCTTTCCATTGATCTTCTTTAATAAACTTTGGCACTTTGCAGCCTTCTTGATTAAGGATTTCTCTCTCTAAAAACAATATTTTTAGTTTCTTTTCTAATGCCGGGTCACCTGCTGTCACAACATTTATATCTAGATTATTGATATCCTCCAAGGAACTTGAGTGTTGATCGCTGCTGGACTCACCACTTGATTTTGCCGTGGAGGAACAAAAGCGCTTTAAATTAATGTTATTTAGAAAGGGAAAATGCTTCACTTTAAAAACGGATACGGTGCACAAGCATTTACTCCAAGGCAATGAAGTCCTACCAAGATTTGATAAGTCAAATAGAGAAGTATGCGTTAAAAGTTTAAAAGCACCAAAACAGTTAATTCGGGAACGCAACATTTTATAATAACACGACCTTTAATATACTTTCATCACCACGAGTCCATTAAGAATTTTTTAACCAGTTGATACGCTTCCGATGTTCATTTGTCTATTATAATCATTTCTCAGATAAGGCAACAGATGGGGTATTATGCATTTGGCGGTTTGGCTTAACGTTTTAGAGTCCAGAACCAGAGTATCGTTTATCTGTTTAAAATTACCTCATAAACAGCAAAATTCACAACTTTAATGAGTTTAACAATTGAAAAAGTGACGGCTACTATCTCCATAGTCATTGCGTGATTCGAACCAACAACACAATCATTGGCATACAGATATTCAAGCTATCCATCTATCAGGCCTGGCCGATATCGGAGGTGATTAGTTTTAGATGATCAAAATTAGTGTAGTAACAGCAGGAGTGGAAATTAGTTGTTTTGTTAATACAGATGTAGTTGTGATTATTAATTCAGTAACTTTATTTTAAAGAAATATACAATAAGACAGGAAACTACGATTGAGGCAAAAAGCCGCCTTCTTAATTATAGTTAGTCTTTTAAAAATTATATGCATTTTATAGATTCATTTTATTTTTAATTATTCATTGTATACATTTGGAATCTAATTCATTGATTTAGTAACAATTTTCGCCTGGAAGGACTGAATTTGTTTGTATTTTGGATGTTACTTTTAGTATTTACCCCACTTTAGCTGTTTCCATTGGTGTTCCAACTATTCAAAGAAGAAATGTATGGTTCGTTTGACAAGATAGTTTCAATATGATATGTTGAGTGAAGTTGATCTAGTATAATGTAGTGTTTAAAGAGGTAGGAATACAAAGTCAATGTGTTGTTATATAAATTATAATAAAAAGCGTACGTTTCCATTTCTAGGTAAAAAATCTTCAATCAGCAAAAATGCTTTTAATGGTCTTAATCTCTCGATAATTTTTACTTTCTCCATGTTTGTAGTGTAGAGAAAGTATTTTTTTCATGAAAAAATCGATTTCGAGATTTTAACGGAAATACACGTTGTGAGGTCTCTAGAACACGTTTAAACTATTTTCTCGACGATGTCTGTGTACTTATACTATGATAGGAACTTTATGGGCGCTCTAACTCAAAAACTAATTATCAAATCAGCACAAAACTTTGTTTAAGAATTTTATTAGGAAATGAAAATTTGAAAAGGTTTTCGCTGAAACTGGTGCAACGGAAATTAGTGTTTATTCTAGTCGATTTTCCGCTTTTACTTTCTCCATACGTAGTATAGGGAAAGTATTGTGATCACGAAAAAAATCTACTTCGAGATTTCAACGGAAATACACGTTTTGAGGTCCCTAGAACACGTTTAGACTATTTTCGGAATGATGTCTGTGTGTATGTGATTGTGGGCGTTCTAACTCAAAAAGTACTTGATATATCATTACCAAACTTCATATATCACTTTAGCATGATCACAAAGAACTGATTAGTTTTTGGACAATACCGGTAACCGGAAGTCGAGGTTTATTCGAAACCCGATTCGGTTTTTGCGATATTTCTCCGTCAAAACATCATTATTGTATATACAATTCTATACAAGGTTATAGAGAATGTAATTTACTACAACTTTTATTTGAAACAATTTTTCATAGCAGTTATTGTTGAAAAATTATTTATAAATAATCGGTTTCCATCAAATATCTCCTTAAAAACGTCGTTATTGGTAATCTTTGTGAGGACCAAAGTTGTAGAGAATAATATTTCTTTCAAGTTTTGTTTGAAACAAATTTTCATAGAACCATCCATTTCGGAGATATTTAACTTATTTGTAAATTTTCAGTATACAGTGCCACCATGTAGCGGTGAATTCTGTAAACATATTCAAAATATACCTAATTTACGGCAATAAGGACGATTGTATTCTTTTATGACACAAAATAATAATTTTGCCTTATAATGCTATTCATAATAATTTAAATATCTATACCCCAAATATGGAGAAAGTCGTGTTGGCCACATCAGATTTTTTGTAAATATTTATTATAAAAATTATAAATAATGTAATTTTATACAAGTTTGTTTGAAACAGTTTTTCATAAAACCGATAGTTTAAGAGATATCTTGATTTTTATTCCAAATTTATGTTAAATGCGTTGCTAAGTGATACCATTGTTTACAATTACAATTTTCTAATTGCTGATAGCGGTGCGTACGTTGTCAAGGGTAATTTTAATTGCGTATCAAAATTTTATTGTCCATAGAAAAAGTTAACAATTTTCTTTACATATTGTTTTTTTAAATTAAGACTATTGAAAATGTTTTTATATTATTCTCGAGTGTAATCGCTGATAAATATTTCTGAGAACACTGATCTCGAGAGTAATCATATTCATGGAGAAAGTCATGCGTTGGCCACATCAGATTTTTTTCATTGGATAAATGTCTGAACCAAATTGTTGACAACTCAAAGTAAATGTCAGAAATGAAATGTGTTCCTGCACTGTCCATTTATAGAGAAATTATTCTTTGTCTACTAGGTAGTGTGTAACTTCTCTCCTAGCATCTATCCCTGGCTATTAGCAACGACAGATGAGAACATGCACGTCCTAGATATTAGCTTTCGCGAAAAGTGATAAAACTTAACTAATATACTTTCAAATGAAACCGCTGGAAACTAATATACTTTCAAATGAAACCGCTGGAAACGTACTCGCATGGCCATGATCTACTTGCAACAGATTCTTGTTCAGAGGAAGCTAATGTTTGTTTGAGAGTTCGAAGCTCATTTGAAACTGACTACAGGCCGGCGTAACTTAATGAAGTAACTAGGCATTTTGTTTCTATCGAAAAAGTTACTCGAATTCATTTTATTCTAACAATTTTCGTCCAAGTATAGAGTGATCAGACAACGGCCAAATCGTTCTCACAAAAAATAAAGTAAATATTTACACGTTATTTATTAATATACTATTAATTTTTGTGTAATTCCAACGAATTCGATCTTTTTACGAAGAATGCTCATTTAAATGAGAAGTAAAAAAAGTGCAGATAAGGTAATATTATTGAAAACCTCGTTGCCCGTAAGCAGGGCTAGCGCACTTACAATGGTAATGGCATAAAGTTGTCTGAAACAGACTTTTTCATAGATAATTAGAAAGTCATACTTAGAAATAAGTATTTGTTTCAATTTTGTTGCAGCAGCATATTTCAAGATGGAATTAAAGGTTATCCTAACTCTGCAACGTTATTATGATGCACTTAGGAATGGAAGGGCATGTCAAGCTATTGATGAAAAGCGACATATTTGAGCAGTAAGGACAGAGTTAAGTTGTTACGAAGCGTGTTTTTCTTTTCGGAATTAATCAGTCTCACAACTTTTGATCCTTACCTTATGAATTTCATGAAATGAGAAATAATTAAACGATATTAACAGTTATAATGAAAATTTCATACCTTCATACGTTTCTTGCTTATACATAAACAACAACCATTGGAGTGGGAAGAATAATAATATTATTTTCGGCGTCTCTCTCGAAGTTTCTATTCTCGGAACTGGAATTTTTATTTACCTTTTATTTATTACAGTTGACCAGCATGGATAACAGATCCAAGAAAAATGTAACATACCCGGCTATGTTTCTGTGGCCAAACGTCTATTTCAATTTACATTAGAATAAATTATCAATTAATAACTACTAATCTTTGGGCACATCGCGGTTGAAATGCGACGATTGTTTACTCTTCTCCTATTGATGTAGGACTCACGACATTTATCAGGAACATTGATTATTTAAAAATAAAAAAATATTTAGATGATGCGATTCGATTAAAAAATAACCTCTTTAGACTTGAACGTTAAGATTGATCGGTGTTGGATCTGTTTTCATACAGAATTTGGAATCGAATTGGTCGATTTATATTTAATTTTTCGTGTTCATCGCTTCGTTTTGATAAAACGGGGAGTTCTCAGGGGTGGGGGGGGGGGGGGCGTAGGGGGAAATTGACGGATTCGTTAAAAAAATTAATTGAGGGCTGAAATTGGTTTTTCATAGTGGAAAAATGTTTTAAATGTCTAAGACGTGAAACCTATATTTTCTGCAAATAATGAAAGTTTTAATTCTTTAGCAACTTTAACACGATTCATTCAACAAAATATCAATTTCAGATGTACGCTATTGAGGGAGATTTCTATCGAGATTCAATAATGGAATAGTTTCGCGACCTCCGGAATAAACGAATTTCAGTATAACTACGTAAGCAACCATTCCAACGTAGCATGTATTCAATTGGCGACGTTTATTCTTTCCAAGCGTGCCGAATCGTCCAGTGGACACCTATCGATTTTTGCGGGAGGCAATATTAGGCGGTAAATTTTGAAATTTAAACCAAGATTATCTTTTCTCTCGTTATTGTAAGGTATACATCTTACTTGAGCTAACAATGACTGGCAGTTGTAATAGAATATACCTACTTACCTAACTTTCACATTTTTTTAAATGTCGAGACAAACTGAGGGATGCTCATCCTTGACACAATAGTTCTTTTCATTTGTTAGTGTAAGAAGTGAGAATCGGTTGGATAATATATATTTCTATTGTGATTCCAACACAGGTTGAAAGTGAACGTATTCAGATTTCAACTGTTTTTTTATGCAAAAGTAATTGCCTGTTTCTGGAGAATGTTTAACATTTACTTAAGAATACCGATGGATATTAATTTAAATTTTATATTGACCTTCAGTAATTTAAAATATTTTTTTAGAATGCCTGAAATAGTTTTCTTGTATTTTATATTTTTTCTTCAGGTTTTCAATTTGTATATTAACTTCTATCGGCTGTAAAAGCTAAAAAAATCGATATATTTATCTTATTTCATTTTTTGAAGTTCATTACTTTATTTAATTTTTTGTTAAAATCCAACGATCCCTATTAACATTGAAACTTTTAGACTTATTTTACGAAATATGCAATCACGTAATTGATTCCTAGTAAATGGTATTGACACGTTATATTTAACCATATTAACATTACGTCAGGGTTTAATTTGAGAGTGTAATGTTTTTCCCAGATATCGATCATATATCTATGCATTACTTGCAAGTAGATAAATATTGGATACCAATTTAAATCGTGGAACAGGCTATTATATTGATGTTATTCCTTATATTTTTTCATCATCAATAATTTTTACACAGCGATGAATAAATTAACACGTACTTTGAAAATATCTCAACAAGCATTTACGGAGGAGGCGTCGAAATGCTATCTCGCCCGGGGCGCCAAAATTCCTCGGGCCGCCCCTGCTTGAGACTCAGGGGAAGGGCAAACATTTTCCAATTTTAGGTAATTGGATACATAGTTTTACCGTGGAAAATATCGGCTTCGAGTTTTTTCACATTCGAATCATAAAAATTTATATTTCTCTAAGTATTGAAAATTATTCTTCAATTTTTTCCTGCCGTTCTCCTTCATTATTTTCTTAAAATACTATCCTCCTATTATCAGTAACTTTTATTTCTTTCGTGGGTCTAGATAGGTACTTATCCATTTTTACGTGAAGGCAAACTTTGGCGCGTGGATTAATATTTTGAAAGTATTTGGAAGCGATGCGTTTCGATTCAATGGCTAAATATCTTGGACGCAAAATGTCTCCCGTTATTTTTTATTCCTACCGTCCACATCAGGAGCAGCCCGCTACAAAAAATAACGAGGACTCAAATCACTGTCTTAGAACGACACATGTGGTAACCATAAATTAATAGCTTCGGTAGAAAGTGTAGCTCCATATTTTCCGTGCCTCATTCCTCTCCGGACAGATGGTCAAATAAATTCATCTAAAAGATTAAGAGGTTAATGTTCCGCTATTAACCGCGTATCGGAAAATGATAAATTCGCTTCTAGATTGAAATCTATCACGTCACTCGCTATGTAAATTGCCACGGCGAACGAGTTTTTAAAATTAAATTTAATCCTAACGGCCATAGTCTGCTTTCCGAAAATATAGTCATTGTTAAAGTAAATGTTATAATGGATAGAAATTATCCCAGGAAATTTTGCTTTGTAATAACATCCGTTTTTACCTGGTTAAGTTATCAGTAAACGACCTTTTGAGTTTTATAATATTTGATAATTCATTATACTAATTTTATTTTTTCTTGAGTATTATTCACTTGCTACAACGTTATTTTATACGTCCCAAAGATAATTTTGCCCCCAAACCATCTAGATGTTTTATGCCCGCGTTATACTGTAAATTCGCAGTCAGTATTACTTTCGGTCGGGAGTTAATAACTTCTTAAGGGGATATATAAAGTTGGCTATAAACTTAACACCTACTCGCCTTGTAAATCTGTGCCGTCGGTAAGTTTTCGTCGGTCAATTACCGGTCAAACAAGTAGAGCTAATCTCGTTTCCAAGGTCGGTAAGGACCCACGGAGATAATTCATCGCGAAAAACTCGGATGCATAAAGAAATATGTCAGCTCCTGCGTGACGGATATAGTGAAATGGATAGAATCCTCTCCAATTCCAGAAACGGCGCGAGACTCGTACCGATAGAAAAGTCGCATCTGGAAATAAGGGAAACTATTAATCTACCCCGCAACACCTGCCATGTCACGCATGGTCCCGACATGCACCTCGCGGCGTACCTCAACGGGGAAGAACGCCCCTTTGCTATCGGCCTCTTGCTTCCACACGTCACTCAAGACGAAAAAAAGAAAAGAAAAACGCCGAGCGCATGACCTCTTTTTCCGTACATTGCAACGAGGGAATCCGTCGAGATTTGCATGTCGGTTGGGCGCGGTGCTTCGACGCCATCAGAAGAGGGGAAGAAGGTGGCGGTTTGTGATTGAGTTGAAACTCTCGCGGCCGACTCGAGCCCCGCCCTCTCGCTGCTCTTAAAAGAATAATAAAAATCCTTCCTGTACATATTGTGACACTCTTTTAAAACGTCCACCTAACACTTCTCCATTGCTGTAACTAGGGTATGGCGAAGGTGGCATTTGCAATAGGCGCCGCTTGAAAAAGGCGCCAAATTTTCCCACAAATAGTGCGAAAAGTTAATTTTCCCGTAAGTAAATTTTGTTTTAATTTCAAAGTTTGGTTTATTTATAATAAAAACGCTGTTGTTCTTTATTAAAACGCATAAAAAATGATATCCTACATAACCAAGGTGTTTCCGAAAATTTTGCCATAGGCGCCATATCGTCAAGCCACGACTCTGCTCTTCTCCGAAAGGATTGGCGTAATCGCGGCGAGATTGCGCTGAAATCGCCCAGAGATACGAGGGGGCGATTGAACAAAATAATATGAGAGGTGGGAAAAAAGACTCGGTGATATTCAGCACGGCGGGATTTTGAAAGGCGGTTGAAAAGTAGTTACGTGCGCATTGGCCGGTGCGATATTTCGCGCGGCTATGAAATATTTAAATATTTCTCGTCTCCCAAAGGAACGGATTTTCATTCAGGTAAGGTGTTTTGAGGGTGAGAGAGAGAGGGAAAGAAGGGTGAATAGAAAACCTCTTTTCGACCGCTATATTCCTCGCATCTTTTCTTCCTCCATCTAGTCCAGAGTCGGAGAGACTTTAACGCTCGCACGTTCGGCGGCGAATGCGGCTTTTTTTATGGGTCGTTATATTATTTACATGTACGCAATTTTTTGTTCATCTCATGTTTTTCTCCTCCCCCCTTGCGGATATTTTTAGTATCTCTTCACGAAAAACCGTTACCTCGAGTATTTTTTAAGTTTCCAGATACCGTCTTTTAAGAAACTTAAAGCTCTTTTTTCGTAAAGTATTATTTTATTTTGGGAAAATGCATATCAATATTATTACGGCTATTCAATAATTTAGGGTCTAGTTTATTTATATCGTCGATATAAATTAACGTTTCTCTTTTCTTAAATAATTTTTAAAAATGCAATCGGTTTGATTATTTAGTGTAACGTTCATCTTATGTTTTTTAAACGTGGAAGTTTCTCGCCGAATCGTCACTCTTGGCAGTTACGGAAGATGCGCGGTATACAACATGAATGAATAAATTGATATACACCTGCAAGTGATGTCTACAGGACGAGAGATGCTATAAAAAGTAATTTTATATCTTATCTTTTTCGCAGCGTGAAAAGTCTGCATAAATTAGCAGATTGAAAAATACTGATGTGTATTATTAGCAGTAAAAGTGTCACGACACTTTAACTTTCTCTTTAAAACGAATATGAAGAATTGATCGGCAGAGTAGCGGGAATTAATAAAGAGATTGTAATGGATAAACGAAAGAATGCAAGTTTTTATTGGTAGGTTAATAAGTTTGAATACTTCATGAATGGAGGGTATTTATTGTGATATGGGTTTACTTATACTCATTTCTCTTTTTCGTCATTAAATTTCCGTCTTCAATTCAAAAGAAGATCTTTTTTTAAAAGAATAGTTAGATAGGTAGAGTGAATGGAAGTGGTCTGAAATAGTATATTCTGAGAGGACTGTAGGCGCGTGAAGTTTCGGTAAACCTAGTAAGGGAACTCATCCCAGAGACGTTCAAGTGATGGGAATTTCAAAGGATTTGTTTTAGATTGTAAGTTTTTTTAGCGATTTTTCGAAAGAAAACAATCGTGTTTGTCTGTAATTTTATGTGTGTAGCGCGCAATGCAATTATTTACCCATTTGTCAATGTATTTATTAACATTTTGGATTCCGTGGACTAATTTAGGCAGTTGTCATTATAAAAAACTATATTTCTTTTTATTGTTATCAATTGAAACAGGTCAGGTGACAACGATGCTATCAATATAATCAACACAATCTAAATAATATTAATACTAAAATACCAAGTGAAGTCATGGGTTAGAATTTTCAGGTTTCGCATTAATGAAGAGGAATGTGTTTGAAGTTAATATGAATAATCCCAATTGTAAACCAATAGAATCGATCCGCTGAAATTTCGAGGATGTTTTAGTAATCAAATATGTTAGAAATTTAAGTAGTGCACCAATCCCTTTTGTAGCTTTATGCTCGCAAGACGACGAAACATTACTAGTTTGTTTGTTTGTTTGTGAACGATGCGAAGGATCGAGACCACATTAGCTTGGCGTCTCATTCCGCTCATTTCTGTTTATAATATAGTACGATTCGCCTAATATATGTATTTTTCGAAATGTTTCGATATTTATGAAAACAATAAAAGTCTACTGTGACAGCATCACGATTCGTTAATGATAAACTCGCTTTTGCTTTATAGCGCTAAGAAACACTTCATCCTTCTGTGCGTTATGTGCTCATCGTCATTGATGCGTATTTTTTACGAAAATTAAATTTATCGTTTGAGATTTTATGATCACACACAAAAGGAAACTTCATGAAGTGTTACGACTCGTTGCTTGGTAATTAGAATTTTTTACCAGAATATAAGAGTTGTCACAAAAATAAAAATGCTCTTGAAGTTGTCTTTATTAAAAAAACGAATACGCCAGATTTGTTTTAATTCTGAAAACTTAATTTTTAAACGCAAGTGTCGTTGAAAGAAAAATTTACGTCTAATAATTATTTTTCTTCGGTTTATTTTTGGATCTGTATATTTCAGTAATATGCTTGAATGGGGTATATAGAATTATCGGAGGAATTAGTCGGAAGGTAAAAATACGTATATTTGGGAGAATTTTGCCGTTATTCTAACCGGCGGCGTGCACTAGTAACTCCTGAAATTATTTTTGTTCTAAATTCGCTGCAGATTTAGCATGGAATTCATGCTCGCGATTGCCGGAGGAAAGCTCTTGTTACCATAGATAGAATCTTCGGATAGCAGCAAAAATAGCGCACCGAGGGGTCAGGACTCGTTACTTACATGTTGAAGTGAATGTAAGGCTCCAGCGGAGCAATTTGTTATCAGTCACTATGGAATAGGTTACACCACCTCTTGGGAAATCTTTGACGGAGCTCCGTACATATGTGGGCACGATAAGCTACGGCCAAAAACAGATTCATGGACATTTTTATAGAACGGCCGATGTATCCTTCGTTTTGATAAATTTTGTGACGCTCACTGACTACTAAATTTGGTATGGATTTATTTTATTTGTCCTCGTAATTGCACATTCACTGCAGTTAATCATAAGTAATAGGACGAAACGAAAAAAACATATTGTGCGATTTGAGTTAGAATAATCTGATTATCTCTATGGCTATATATTTTTCTGAAGAAATATGCCACGGTTTCAGTCATACATATTAATTAGACGCGTACAATCTATATTTTAACGGAAGCGATTTTGTGAAATCTATTAGAACACTAGAATTGTGTACATATCCAGTACCATTGTATTGCAATTTATATCTTTTGTTTATATTGCATCCACTTAGTCTATCTATTATTAGCAGAAAGATGATAACATTTTCTTTCTATTATTCCGTAAATATTAAATGAAATTATATGCTTTCTGCATAGCATCCATTAGGTGAATTTCATGTAATTTTTAGTACATGATAAAAATTTTCCTTGTAAAGTAATTCTTCCGATATGGTTGATTTAAATCTTTTGTTATGTTATTTGCGATCACGTTTCAATGAAAGTATTCCTTATTTGAAGATTTAGTACGGAATTGTGACAATTTCACTGCCTGCTTCTTTTAAGCCGATTTTGTTTTAAAATATAATTTTAGAATTTTATATTAGTAGAGTTCTAGCTGTAAGAAATAACAAAATCCGTTCGGATGGGCGGGATTGTTGGACGATTCAAAAATTGACGTTTTCTTTAAAGTGGTATATATTCCAGAAAGACCTACTTGGACTAAAATTTCATTTGAGCAAGTAAATTATATTAATACAGGTGGTGAGATCCGTTGTCTTAGCCGAGTTAGTGAGAATCTCCATTAAATGACAGAATTAGACTATTATTAGTCTTTTTCACGCCTATAAAATTTTTAGTATAATCTTTATAGGTGTACTGATAGTATGTTTATATTCTATGTATCAATATCATTATCTTTATTATCTTTGGTATATGTTAGAAGACTCCGAGTAATTTTTGTTAAAAATTACTGTGCGTTGCTTTTTTCAACAAGTTGTCTGTTTAAAACAGTTCGCTACTTTTTAAATCTAGTACTCTAGTGTATGTATATGTATGTGGGTTATTATTAAGTAAATGAGTTAATTTACACTTTTTGAAATCAGTAAACCCTCCAATCTCCAGGAAAATTTTCAATTCGTTTGAAAGTGCGTGTTTCAGATATAAATAAAAAACTTTTAATATAGAAGCAGGTATGAATCTTCAGATTTCGTAGAATCTATCATTGTGTTTTAAATCGGTCGACTTTCACCGATGAAATCTCTTTGCTTTTATGACAGATATTCCGAGAAAATAGGTCTGATTGAGTAAAAAAATCCTCAAGAACTAGATTTTATATTAAACAGTTCGTTTAAAAAAGAAAAAAAAACCGCTAATATTGTGCAGACGAAATTTAAGGAAATAACGACCTCAAAGAAGTCTCCATTTCCAATTCAACCTCAGTAAAGCTTCGCCTAACGCAAATATCGTCTTGACACACTGCTTGTCATTGTCTCATTCATTTTTCAGACGTTGGAACACGTTCCGTCCTTGCCGATGCAAATCTCCTAGACTCAGGTAGGAACTTCAATTCCCTAGAACAGTCTACAAATCACCCATCGGAACATAACCGCTAGGGCGTCCCCTTTTATCGAGAGAGAGAGAGAAGCAAAGGTCACCGTTGAAAAGACTTCAAAAGCGACCGAGAGCTCTTTCACCGTCGGGAAATCTTTTAAATATAACGCCATTAGCGGAACGTGCACTTTACCCGCGTGGCGTAACCTATTCCGACGCGCGCCGCTTATCTTTTGTTTCTTTCGCCTCTCCTCAAAGGTGCCTTCCTCCGCAGTCGTTTACCGCCGAGCGAGGCAAAAATAAATAAGGCGATGGAACGGGATAAACGAACTCTATCGAAGATCGCGCAACTAACGACTCCGCTGATCTGGCGATTTGCCTCGTTTCTTCGACTTACCGGCCTTGGCGCTTCTTGAAACGCTTTAGGAAAACGAAGAGCGGCTAGCGTTTTTTTTTCTTTGGTCGTAAAATATATTTATTGTTCGCTTCGAACCGTTGCGATTTAAGTCGTTTAAAAAAAAATAAGGTTTAAACTTTCCGAAGCGCGGTTCTTCGTGGTCTCTTTTTTCACTCCCGAGATGGTCGTTTGTTAATTTTTTATTTTGCATACCAGCAGCTAAAGAATAAGCACTAAAAATCAAGAGGTTGAAAAAAGGTACTTATTTCAGGTATCTTCAATAGCCACAACAGGATTATGAAAAGCCATTGGTTTTTCATAAACTTGTCGAGGCTATTGAAGATACATGAGATAAGTACCTTTTTTCAATCTTTTGATTTTTAATTGTTTATTCTCGAATTTTTTTCAGCCATACGACGAGCTCGATAGTTCTCTGGTGAATACCAACGGTTTTCACGTATGTGTGTCGCGAAGGATGGAGAAATTTTTTTCCTAGAAAATGCCGTCACGTGGTGGACGGATATTAATTTTCAGTAATATTTTACGAGATTAGAAATCGTGGACAGCTTGGAATGAAACGATTCAAGGTAGAGCTTAGCCTTAGACTTTCAATTCAGGTTTCATTAATCGCAAAAGTACACATATTCAAAATAAATTTAATCAGAAATTAAGCGGTATTTTTTTAAAGCAGGCGGTGTATTGCCATCACAGTCTCACATTTGCAGTTTTTTTCTTATTTAAATATTTAACCTCGACTCATTCCAGCGAACATTTCAGTAAGTATAAGACTTCACGATTCTTAACTTCGTGACTATGTACTCTCGTTCTGCTTTCGACCTGGCAAAAACTTCATCAAGGACAGTTAATAAAAGTGGGACGTCACTCCTTATTTTTAAAACTTAGGGTTTATTCGATGCGCTAGCGATAGACTTATTTGCACTTAACTCTCTGATTGAAGGCACACTTTAAAAAATCCATCGTCCACTATTTATTATTATTGTTTAATTTTCCAGCCGGCTAATTAGTCCAGTTCAGAGCCCGAAGGCTCTCCGCAGGTCACGCTCCACTATGTCGTATAGAGCAGCAGTTCTCAGCATTTTGAATTTTACGTTTTCAGAAAGACTCGGGTTTCACCACGACAAAAACAAAACCCCCACCTTTTCCAATAAATGGATATTTGCGTCAAATGCATTTTAGTATTATATTATTCATCGATGGAATTTTTAAGGACATTAAATATCGCAATGATGTTTTTGGGAAAAAATTTATAATAATTATTTTGAAACTTCGCGTCTCACTAGTGGGACGCATTCCACTGCTTGATAAACCATGTTATAGGGCATATTATTTCTCAAAATTAAGGTTTGTTTACAGGAAAGAAGCATTAAATGCTGTATAATCTCATTGCGCGTTAAAAAAACTGGCAGTTTTCATCTGCTCTCCACTTGAAATTTTGTGCTTACCTTTGAATGAAAATTACCCTGCCTTAGAAACAAGCCCAAAATATTTTTCTTTAAACAATCTTCGTCGCACGCGACTCTTAAACGCCCTTAGCCTCTTTACCGTCCTTTTTCCTAACACCAGAACTCTCTGCGTCTTATAAAAAAAACGGTGACAACCGCTGACCATATAAGAGACCGCCCTGTCTCACATGGAAGCCTACCTGCACAACACCTGCTTAGCATGTCCTTCGAGGCATAGATTCCTCTGCTATGTCTATCCAAAGGGTTACCAGTGACGCACAGGCTCCTACCATTTGCGGCGGCTTCCATCCATTCTGCTGTCTGTCGGTCAAGATAGGGGTCAGCGGAAGAGGTTGACCTCTCAAAATCAATATTATTATTATTTTTTTGAAGTTCGGTACACATGTTCGGTCCGTCATCGGCAATGTTCGATGATCACCTTTTAAAATATGACGGCCCGTAAAGATATAGCGTCAGTGGTGAATACATCAAGCTCGTAAAAACCGGTCATCATTTTCGATGTTATTTTGAGAAAAGAAAGTTGTTATTTTTTGCCATCTTAATTTAATTTTCCTTGAAAATGAAGGATCACATCATCCCGTTTCATTAGTTTTCCTTGTTCCATCTAAGAGTTTTTATACCATTTTGGGTCCACTTAATCGATAAATGCTGTTTACTTTGTTTTTAGTTTAAAATTAGTTTTTTCGTAGAGGCAATGTTCTCTATGGCTTCAATTTCATATTTTTTATTGGTAGTTTAGGATATTCTACACGCTATTGAAATAAATTAATTATCTGTTTTCTGGTTCATTCGATAGTTTACAAAATAGCATATTATGATTTTTCTTAAAGATTAATTTAAGGGATTGTACGTTGTTCAAATCTTTTACCCCAATTCTTTCTTCAAATATTGGAAAACAATAATTTTCCTCTAAAATTTTCTTCCACATGATGTCGAATGAGGATAGGGTAAATGAACAGATATTTATGATTTCGGGAGCACTCATAATCAGGCCTGTCTTAAGGGAGGAGGAGGCTAGGTGGGCAGCCGCTCCGGGCCCCACGCCTATGAGGGCCCCGCGCCTATGAAGGCTCTGCGCCTTACCCTTATTAAGTGAAGGAAAGCGGGCCCGTGGCAGTCGTCTCGCCCGGGGCCCCGCGGATCCTTGAGACAGGCCTGCTCATAATCATCAGTGCTATATGTATACACACACACACACACACATATATATATCACAAGAAAGACTTCAAGAACAAGTACATAATTTCAAAGGATTTGTTGTAGATTGTAAGTTTTTTAAGCGATTTTTCGAAAGAAAACAACCGTGTTTGTATCAGGTATCTCCTATAGCCACAAGAAGGTTATGAAAAACCAGTTGCGCATTTTGGCTACAAAGCAGCCGTCTTCAGAGGTAATTCACCGAAAGTAGATTAGAATCTACGTTAGTACCTGAGATAAGTACTTCTTGAAAGTGCTTGTTCTTGATTTTTTCTATCATAAAAAGAGCTCGATAACTCTCTGTCGAATTAACAAGAAAGAATATTTTTCTTACTCAGAGTCAGATGTAAACATTTTAGGATTTTGTGAATTTTATCACACATATGGTCGAAAACGGATATTTTTTACAATGTTCATAAAACTTTAATGCCACGTATCGTAAACAATTCTAAAGTTTTCATTCATATTCATTAATGCCATTTGCATATATAAATATGCATCTCTGTAAGATCGTAAAGATTGAAATGAAATATATACTAACTTTTATCTCTTTCAGTTTGGAAAACATGGACTCGCTGGAGCTGACACACTCTCGGAAAGTGAATCCTCTCAAACAGAAGGTACTATTTAACAATAATATTCTTTTTACGCTTGCCATGTTGTTTGCAATATTAGTATATCTGTACTGGCCAGAATGATGGAAGATAGGGAAAGTACAGTGGAGTTCCATAATTTGAGCTTCTGTTTCTCGAATTTTCGATAATCCGGAGAAAACGTTTACCGTTCATTTTCATAAGCATAAAAATGTACCTCAATAACTCGAGGTCTTATTC
Organism: Uropetala carovei; assembly: GCA_036926305.1. Lineage (NCBI taxonomy): Eukaryota > Metazoa > Arthropoda > Insecta > Odonata > Petaluridae > Uropetala > Uropetala carovei. Next base: position 1,422,728 of record JAXCHB010000089.1, on the reverse strand, counting down.
CTTCCTCAAAGTTTCCGGTTAACCGTGGCTCGACTGTAGTTTTTTTTAATCTACCTAAATAACATTAATTTGAAAAGTACATAATTTTTCGCCGACGTTATCAATCAAGGTGGTATTTTTTTAATCCGACACTTCTTTCGCATTGTTTGCTTGCGGTTAAATCTATTACGTATTGTTCGCTTTAAGGACGGAGAAAGCCGTACGGCGCTATATCGCCATGCTCTACAGACTCACCTCATGTAATCTCTTTGCAATGTACTCCTATTTCATTGGTTGTTTTGGCGAAATAAAACCTCGCGGCGTAAATGTTATTTGAAATGGGGATTCGAAAGGGCTTACTTTGCCTTCTCTGGAGGTCTAAACCGGTTTCAAATGCTGTATACGCCTCTCCTTTGGACAGCACTACACGCGCGTTGCAGTCTCTCATTGCTGTATAACGAAACGGAAATGAGTTTTCCAAACTCTGAGGGAAAATTATCGAATATGCAGTCTTAGAGTACAAAAGTAGAAATATTATATATTCCCACTTTCCTTGGTATATTCGATCTTTGATAAAAGTTTCCACTCTTCCATCCTCGGAAAACAATACTAAAGTAACACGTGGAAAGTTGGTAATTAATTATGTTGGTATACCTTTGTAGATGCTCGTTTCTTTTGCATGAGCAATTTGAACTACATGTTATCTAAGCGCTTTATGTTTCTAAAGGATTTGTTTGAATATTTTTGAATGTTGAAAATGTAGTCATAGAATATTCGATTTTAGAAGTTAAGGCTTCGAATTTTGAGCTGTATAGGCACTTGAAATTAAACGATAATATGTGTCAATTTTTACGCTTATAGTTTAACAAACAGGTGATATACTGGAATAAGAGTTTTCATACTATATTGAATATTTGCCAATTAAATAACTGACTTTATTCGCCACATTCCACGATTCTATGTTATGTAGAAAACAAAACATTTTCAGGTATCTTATTCAAGAAATATTTTATAACGTAAGATAAAATATCACAATAATGTGGTATCGAACGGTACGTTGTCGCAGACGACATGTTTCACTGATATTTACGTTTAAAATAAGAAAATGGGAAGTTTTATCATAAAAATAATTTATTTGAGTTACAAATGGTCTAAGAAATGCTTTCCGCAGTCATGATTCTTGAAAAATTGTGATGTTAATAAACATATGAATACCAAAGGTGACATCACAGCCAGTCTACATTCCGGATTAAATAATGCAACTATTTTAGACAGTCGCAACAAAATATTTGATGCCGAAATAAAGGAAATTTATGTGATCCCATTCCTGGATCATTTTTTATTTCGTTAGGTGCCTTCATATAGGAAAGTTCACGAACGATTGCTAGGCCTTCTTTGTATTTAGAGGAGGTGCTTTCTGTCAGTTCGTCCGAATTTTTCATCTTATATAATTGTGTACAGCGAGTGAAAAACGAAAGGGAAATCCAGATAATGATAATTATAATCTTGGAAGCACCATAAAAAGAGGGACAAAAATGCACCGATGAAATGAGGTTCATAAGAGTAGAAGCCGCCTTCAGATGAAAGGAACATCTACTGACAGGAAAAATAAAGGAAGACATAAGGATGAAGTTGATGAATCGCTAAGTGTGGTATGAAAAATGATAGAAAATACTTGGAAAGCTTGGAAACGTGGACGTGGAGTTGAATTCTGAAAATGAACTGTAAGAAAGAGGAAGGAGAACTAAATAGGACATTTATTGAGGAGAGACTGCATGGTTAAAGACGTGCTAGAAAGAAAACAGGAGGAAAGGAGGAAAGAAACGGCAGATGATTTGAAGAGTAAAGAAAGCTATCAGGAGAGGAAGATTGCTGAAAGGATATGTGGAGAACCAGGTTTAACAAATGATAATCACAGGCCTGTCTACGGACAATGTGTTGATGGTGATGCCGTTACACCGATTTTTAGGAGCTTTGGTTTGGGAGATACGCACTAAAAGTTGTCTACAGGATTTCAATTTCGTCCGTTTTGACGAATTGTGACATTCCCATTTACATAATGTCCTGAAAGGGCTTTTACGCCGATCTCGTTCACGATACGCGTACGCTTTGTAATTTGTTTACAAGGAGACATTTCAAATTATCGATTTTTCATCACACTTTATATGGCAGAAGCAATGCCATTGCCATCTTTGAGAACGAAATGTTATAAATTGTCACTCTAAAATTAAACAGTTTAACTCACGCGTCCAAAAAAAAAAGGAATGATTATAGCAGAACATTATAAAATGTATGTTCTAAATGCTTTTCAATGGTCTAAAGATGCTCAAACAATGCTATTTCGTAGGTGGAAAATGGCAGTACCACTGCCTTGTAAAGTTTAAAGTGAGAATTTCCGAGTTGGCAGTGAATTATGTCAATTGTCAGATAGAATTGTAGTAGGATAAGTGGAAGGAAATCTAGCGTACGCTTACGGCCAAGCAGGAGAGTCCGCTGTTACGATAGGCTGGAAAAATATGTATTCGGAAGGTCCTTCTTCAGCGATAAAGAGAATACATTTGGTCCGCAATATAGGATTGTATTAAATTCTTCTAAACATAAATCCAATGATTTCTTAAATGAATTCTTTGCCGGCGCAACAGTTCGTTTACTCCAACATAGAATACACCTTTTCAGGATTTTTTTAAAAAAACTGGAAAGCAAGTTCCGCCGTGACGCGGAGGAATAGGAGGGAAAGCATTTCGGAATTTCCAATATGTATTTGCTTTCTCCGTCCGTTTGTGTTTAAACAATAATAAAGGAGGGAGTTTGCATACACGCCCACCCTTCCAGGCCTTCACCCAGTTACGGACCTTTCTTTTCCAAAGGCCCTTTCACGCGAACCCATTCTTCTTTGCGACTCTTTAGAACCAAGGCATCAGCCGCGCTTTCGAGGTGTCGCTTTATAAAACCGAGCCGAGTAAGAGAGCGAGCAGTTTTTTCAGGTTATCTCGATGGCCTCGATTTTTTTTTTAAAGGGCCCTTTGAGCAAACTCCCAAGACGGATTTCCCAGGATGCAATGGCGTGCAGCGAGTTTTATTTTCGCTAAAAAAAAGACAGCTTATTGGGTACGAAATTTAAAAATGCGTGGATATATACTCGTATGTACGTGTATGAAAAAGATAAGATGGGCATAACATTGTGGGAGAAAAACCTTCCGAAAAACCGAGATAACTTTTAAAAAATCCATTTAATTAGCCTCGCAGTAATATTTTTCTGGTTTGAATATAAAATCGTAGGCTGACGGTCGAGAAATTTCTTTTATTTTCTGGAAAATACTGAGTCTTGTCCAATAATATTTTCGACGTGCCCGTAAATTTCAATAGAAACAAATGCCAAAAAATCATGTCTAAAAGAGAGTTTGTGGCATGGAATAATCAACCTGCAAGTATGGTAATATCATTCAGTTTTTTCAGTTTGTTACTTTTATCAATTTGAGAAGGTAGAAATTTTTATATGATAATCGGATGTGATAGTTTGTTTTTTTGACCGTTTCAGAAGTTACGGGTATACACAACATTTGAAGAATCCGGGGATTGCGCGGGGTGGTTTTACATTAGTACATAAATCTATAGATCTATAGATATCTATAAAGAAAAGTGTTTGTATGTATGTATGTTTTTTTAGGGCTGAGCAACTACAGCACGTAGAAGCAAGAGGAATAAAGAGTTAAGTGGTGTATACCGATTTCATTGAACTTTGTAATTTTAAAAATATTTTTTTTCATTTTCTCCATTTGAATAACATAGGGACGAGTGCAGCTTATTTTTCATTTGAATTTTAAATTTACTTAGAAATATGATACGAACTTGAGACTTGGATGGTTCTATGCAGGAAAGAACAAAGTTTATTTTTATTGAAGACTGAATCGGAATCCTTATCTAATTACCGTAAAAATGCATTTAGAATCATAAAATACGTGATATTATCAATTTTATGACAATACCAATTATAAGCTACCATGACAACTCCTACTGTCGCCGAAGTTGAGAGTCCAATGCATTATATGGGAAAATTTTTAACGTAAAATCGTTTTTCAATTTCTGTGTGAGATTTTGCTTTGTTTACATGGCAACCAAATATTTGTTGATTTTAATTGAATTATTGGTACTATCCTGTTTTGGCCCCGCAAATATTTTTCATGGTAAATATTTATTATTGAGAGGTTCATGGGATCGCTATGTAAATATTACAAATGACCGAGGATATTGGCGAGCCTTCGGCTCGCTTTCTTTTTAGATTATAATGCCTTTTATATCGGGTGTAGCCGTCTCATGGCGCTATCGCGCCCTTCGCCGCTCTGGAACGAAACTATCCCTCCCCATTGTCCGGTGATCGGGTGGGTAATTGTCGCCACAGGCAGATCAGTCATGGGTTTGCAAGCTTTCGTTTTGCTCAAAAAATTATTTTTCGAAGGGGGTCCGGGATAACATAGACCGCATACGAAATTGAAAATTAAGATGTCGTACACGGTCTATCGTTATAACAAATATTCTTTTGTATTTTTTGTTTTAAAAAATAAAATGTTTCTCATTGCATTTATTTTTCGCTATCTACCAATTACAACAATAGACCGCATATTGACTGTAGACCACACATTGGAAGAATATCAATAAAATTTTACAATGAAAAATATTTGCGGGGCCAAAATAGGATAGTACCGAATTATTACTAATAAATAGTTTTTAATGATATTTTTGTGTGGCGTAGAATACTCCAAAGCAAACCATTTTTAAAACTACGTAAATAACTTAAATAATTAGACGTAGATTTTCCACAAATTGTGATTGGATGAATCGTTTCATTGTTTCCGAAGTATTGTTGCTATAAACAATTTTCTCGTAACAGAACTCATGGATGGGAGAATCGAGCTAATAGTCGGAGGATAATATTCACTCTGTGATTCTTAAACGTTCTCTATTTACTTTTTTGTCTTTCGATAAATTAATTAAGCTCGTTTGTTCCTTTGTTCATCCATTTTCTGTTGATTATTGTGTTCTTGCTAGTTTTACTTACAGTTTTCGTTTTGAAGATATCGTCACGAAATTTCGCTTTTATATATATATATATATATATATATATATATATATATATATATATATATAAATTTAACCTGCGGATAACATAGGCTGTATGGCAATAAAAAATTTAGGGAGAGGGAGAGATTAATTCAGTAATTACTTTCCCATAAGTTTACACGTAATTTTCAATTGTTCACCGTGCAAGATTTTCTTCCTTCATTCATCCAAATTGGTAAAGTCTTCATTTTTGCTTTAATTGACGGTTAAAACTATGTTCTATCTTATTTTTACGATGTTTAAATGTTACACGGTTGAAGTTTTAGATTCACTAAATCCGTTGAAATTCAACGGGCACTTCTGCTAGTTTGGTAACTGATAATTGGTGAGCGTCCTCATTATTTTATTTTGGGAAAACGTAAATTGAAATTATTTAAAAAAATGACCTCATGCAAATCAACTTCTACACGTTTTATAGATTAATTTGCGAATCGGTATTTGTATTTTTACTTATGTCATTGGCATTAATAAGTAATGAAAAATCTGAATATACAACGCTATTGAAGGTCAGACGAAGGAAACAGCACATAGTTGTTGTAGGGTTGTAAATGTCAAAGAAATGTTGAGGGTGAATTAATTATGAGAATTTTGCATTTAAACTTAAAATGAGTATTTATAATTAACGAAAGGAAGAACGGTGATCATTTCGCAACTTTGTTACAGGGCAGACTCGGTAAGCAGCGTAGGGTTTCCATTAAATCTTTTAAGTCTAATCAAAGTATGCTAAACTCGAAGAGACGTCAGGGTCGCATTAAAGCGATGAATAGAAAGGCCGCATTAGTATTACAGTTGTTAATAAGAGGGCCAAATTTGAAAAAAACAGACTATCTAGAACAGTGTTTCCCAACCTATGGTCCGCGGACCACTTGTGGTGCGCGGAAGTTTTCAAAATGTAGTATCTTTTAGGCCGCACCTCATATTCAGTTAGAATTATTTTGGAAAAAATTAAGCAAGTTTTACATTATCACAGGTATTGAATATTGTTATTAATGACGTTTGTAAAACTATTTCACATTTCAAACATTTCTCCTGTAAAAATGTTGAAAATTATTCTCGGAATAAAACAAAAAAGAATGTTCATCCTCAAACAGACAGAAACGTGTGTAATATAATATTTGAAATTGGTCAAATAAACTACGTAACTAAGTAACCCCTTTTCTTAAACGTGGATACAGTAAGTATGTTGGTGTAAGAAATGAGGTGGTCCGCAGGGCCTGGAAGGGTTGCTGAAGTGGTCCGCCGTGTTCAAAAGGTTGAGAAACGCTGATCTAGAAGATTGGACGTCTGTTTTGCCATTAAAATACAATAATTTGGAAAACGCTTTCTATTGTGCCTCAGTAGCTATTAAAATTACTCCCTTCTTTCACGCAAAAATAAATTATTTATGTAAAACTTCGAACGGTGTAGCTAAGGCAAAAATTAGCATGGCATGCAAAAGTGCAGCATGCGGCTCGCGGCCCTACAGTTCGATATGCCTGCTCTAAGCGGCTGTAGAAACTTCTTACCCCATTAATTTCACAATGCAGAATGTTTGCCATTTGCTATTCAGTAGCAATGATCAGTAAGGAACGTCCTATTACTAGATCTCGGCACAAATTTATCGAAATTCCGAAACCCTTTCGTAACGCCTCAACAAAGGAGACGTGCCGGAATTCACATGGTCGGCTGACGGAAGTTATGTAATTGCTGTATATTTGAAGTAATTTCCTTGGAGGTGTTCTCATGTCAGCGTTAGAGCATAAAGTCTTTCGCGAGAAAGGATAAAATATACTTTGTAGTTCAGTTTGTATTGGAAATTTATTATGTATGCGTATATGATTAGTTATGAAATCTAATTAATCTTATACGTACAGTTACTCAATGTTTTTCCGTATGCTGTATCGGTTGGTGTGAGTGTGCCTGAATGTTTAAATGTAACTACAGAAAACTGTCACAAATTCATACAATCTGTTTTTAAGATTGTAACTTTTGATATTTTCACCGATTCCTGCGTATGCTATCCAGGTATGTAATGCGTCAAGTGATACTTTTGAAAGTTATGAAAAAACCATTAAAATTTAAAAAAATATATTTTATAGCTAATGTGTAATATTTTATAATTCTACACTTAAATATAGCCAGTAATGTCAAAAGGAGAGTTATCGAGATCGACTTTTGTCAGATATAAAATTTACGAACTACGCCTCTACAACAGCCATAAGACAGTAGCCGTCGTAAGTGGTGATTAGCTGATAGAATAAAATATTACTCGATCACCAATGACAATGTCTGCTCTGTATACGAAATGAAAATCTGGCTTCCCAATCTTTCCATAGCTATGGTACAGGCAGTTCGTTAATTTTATCCGTGGTTATTTTATTCCAATTAAAAAACTCATTTAAAATAAAAGTTCTTTTCAAAGTACGTTTTTTTATATGTATAAGGTACTTAGGTCAGAATGAAAATTCAGTTAGACGGCTTGTTTCAGCTGAAATAGAATCCAACTCTGACCTCTTTAGCATTTCGTTAGCTAACACCCGTATTCTACTTCCCGGTTCATTCTTTGCCAACATTCTTTCTACTCTTTTTCTTCCTTTCTCTCCTCCGTCCAATCCAGTTAGAGCCTAGGTTTGTTCTGTTGTTGGCCCCACCCCGCCTCCTACAGCCATTTGCACTTTTTTGAAGGAGTTTTTTCACCCGATGATCGGATCGTCGCGTCGTATTCTTCGAAATATATTTAGGGAACTGATTTAGTTTTTTTCCCATGCGAATTTTCTCATGCGGGGCGGGAGAGAATATAAAGTCAAGGAAATTTTCAAGGGACAATTCTCGAGTTAAATGAAATTGAATGTAAGGTCTTTGTAAGGATGAAATAAAAATTTTGAACTGTGAGATAAGAGTTTGAAAATCTGGCAATGTCAGAAACATAGAAGACTTTACTAGTGAATTTTACTTCTGTAAGCTGTGTGTATTGCCAATTTCTACGCCTTTCTTAAAAGAAAGAGCGCTGATTTTGTTTGGTTCTTCCGAATGGAATTTTATTCGACGAAATATTGTGTTTAGGATTAATATCAAGATATGAGACGAAAATTGTTTCATCAAGCAGTAATAACTGCCATTTTAAAATTCGCTTTATGCTGTTAACTCGTGAACTATTCATCTGAGAAAATGTTTTTTTTTCAGAATCCGTCTAGGATAACAAAATAAATCCCTCTTGTATTATAATTTTCTTCGGCATAGGTCACCATTTCGAGAAAATTACCATGAAACATTTATATTAAATATATTTTCCATAGTGACACGTAAATCATCTGCAATAGCCATGAAAAAGTTATGAAAAACAGACGCACATTTATGTTACAAAGCAGCCGTTATATTTAGAATATCCTATCGGTGAATTTCGAGAAAATGACCATGAAACATTTATATTAAATATATTTTCCATAGTGACACGTAAATCATCTGCAATAGCAATGAAAAAGTTATGAAAAATAGACGCACATTTCTGTTACAAAGCAGCCGTTATATTTAGAATATCCTATCGGTGAATGACGCTTATGACAGCAGCTTTGTTTCCGAAGTGCTCATCTGGTTTTTATAATCTTTGAATGAGGATTGGAGATAGTTTTTGTGTCAATTTCATTATAGTCATAAGACGAGCTTCATAATATGTATTGAATACACACACACACACACACACACACACACACACACACACACACACACACACACACACACACACATACACATACACACACCGCATGATCAAATCTATCTTATCTTTGGACATTGGAAGCTTTTCTTGAAGTGCAAGGCGAGAATGACGTACTTTGGTCAGACCACACATTCAGGGTTGCCAATTTAAATTTGCATTTAAATTTGGAGTTTAAACGGCTTATTCGTGTCATCTCATTCAGTCAGGGCCGATACTGGGAATTACATTTTAAATTTCGAGTCCTAAATCCTTTGATATAGTTTAATTGTAATTGGTGTATAGAAATATTTAACTCGATGATAGGATATTTGTATAGTTTTATTTCACCAGGGCCATCGTCTTGCTAGAAACAAAATAAAATTTCTAACGCTAAATCTACGGAACGAACCGCGCCTCTAGCGATCATTACCTTTTCAATGTTGACGGTCTTTCGACACAATTTTCAGGAAATTCGTAATGTAGCCTACGTCAAATCAAAAATCACAACGAAAGCTCTCGAAGAAAATGTCTAGAACGAGCACAGTCTTGCTCACATTTCGAGTAGATTTGTATGCAGATACGCGGACGAAAGATTGGCACGGGAGGGGGCCGAATAATTAAGAAATCCCTTCCCCCCCCGGTAGGCAGGGCGCTTATTGCCGCCCCCCACGGGGTGATTTATGTTTCCAGGATTTCCGTGATAATAACACCTTTTGGATGCAGCGCCGAAAAAGCGAAACCTTTTCCCTTTGTGCCCAACTTGGCAAAACTCAGCTCTCGTTCCCAAAACTCCTCGCAACCCGGATGTCGGGAATACAATGGTCCGTTAATTTCGGACGTAAAACCTCTTCGAGGACTCTGGTTAACACGTAAGTGGCGATTGTATGAGCAACAGATGGAGGTGGGCGAGGGAGAAAAAAGGGGAGAGGAGAGTGTGTCCTTTAATAACACCGGAACGTATCTGACCCGGTCACCGCAAATCCATATTTTCTCTCTCTCTTTCTCCACCTTTTTACCTCTTATAATGAGGGACGCCCGTCGACGCAACAATGGGGGGGGAAATAAAGAATTTATCATATCGGGTGTTTATAACTGCGCAGAGACAGGGCGAAAAAATATAAATAGGGAGAAATGTGGAAATTGAAAGTGCAAGGGGGGCGAGGGTTTTGGGAACGGAACGATTCTTTATAGTTGCACCTTACTGTTTTGAGGTTGGAGGATTTTTGTACGGGGGAAACAAGTATAGGACCTAAAAGCTGAGAAGGGTCGAATCGGGAAATAATCGAATCGGAAATTAATCGAATTGAAAAACAATCGAATTGAAAAATAATCGATCCAAAAAGTAATCGAATCGAAAAATAATCAAATCAAAATGTCGAAAATTCCTGGGCAGAGGACGTTTTCCGACTCCAATACTTACTGTTTATAATTTAAAACTTAATTTTCCTCGTCATTTATGGAATAAACAAGGTTAGGTTACTATGGGAAAGTCAAGCAGTAATTTAATTTATCCATTTTGGGCTTGTGTACAATTTACTTTATTAAATCTGTCTAGACTCATAGCTGACGGATGACTATCTGTAAACGAGGTCAGATTGTGACCTTTTATTGAGGTGAAGAGAACCTTCAACTTGCCTACCTGACTGATACTTTATGGTAGAAGCTAATTTAACCAAAAAAATGAGATCTTTATATGATGTAGGTCCGATGTTAAATTGAGACCCGGTGAAAAAGGCAAAGCCAGAAAAACCGGCTCCTTGTCAATATCTCCGTCAGATGACAACTTCCATTGTAACAAGAGAAACAAGTGACGGGCATTGCCCAATATTTTCTGGTAAAAATAACTATTCGTAACAAAGATATGCAGCTGTTATCATATGCCGAGAGGGTCTTATATATTCCACCCTGAAATCACTTGTTCTAAAGCGTGAACGAGCATTTATTAGGCGACAAGTATCTTACAATGACGAAGACACGAAAAAAAATTTTTCAGTATAGTACATCGCTTCTCAAAATTATCGATTTCTTGCTTTTTTTATTTATTTATTTTTATCGTGACAAATTAACGCTTATTTTTTAAAAAAAGATACGCTAGAGCGATACGCATCGCCTAATACGAAATGCTGAGGTCGTACGTCATTAAATAAACCAATCTTAAAAGACTGGCAATGGAGGAGTTTCCACAGCAAGGTCTCGGTGGTAGGGTGTTGACGTGAACGGAATGAGAATGTATATTCATATACGTCTAGGTGTGGGGAGGAGGTGGGGAGGGTGTTGCCGGGGCAGGTTGGCAAAAATGGTGGCGGGGAGGGGATCTGCACCACGCCCAGCGCGGCCGGTGACACTTTTATGCCACTCAGTACGGCATAGTCTCTGAATTAAAGATGCCCACGCAGTGAGAATTTCTGAAATCCCCAGAATGCGCCCGTACTTTTACATTTACCTCCAAACTCTTACTTCGAACAATTGACAAGCGATTCGCCAGTGAATTATCGGTCTCGCCTTATGGCTGGAAACAAATTCAAGAATAAGCAGTCGAATGTCAAATTTTGAAAAAAAGTATACTTAAGTATCTCCGACAGACGCAATGAGGATGTGAAGAACCAGGTGCAAATTCCTGCTATAATGCAGCCGTCTTCAGTTGGGATTCTTCCTGCTCTTTTTTTTTTTAGAATCTATTTTCGGTAAATCACCACTGAGTACGGCTGCATCATATCCGAAATTCGCGCATTTCTTGGCTTTGCTATGACTAAAATAAAGTTTTTCAATTTTTTATATTTAAGTGCTTATTCTTGAAAATGTCTGATGGTGGGCATATCGGCGAGAGTATATACTGTATTCAGATACTTATAATTAGAAGTAATCAACAATTTTAAATTGTGAGATATATTGATGACCAGAAATTTTGTATATTTTTGCTGAAAAAATGTGGGAATTTCTCTTGTTATTTATAATATTATTAAAAATACATCTAGAGTGGAGTAGAAGAAAATTACGCATCATAGGTTAAAAAATTGAAGAAATCGTTTAAAGAGGGCCCTTATTCCATATTAAGATCGCGAATTTCTGAAATTATTGAAAATAAATGTGGTTCTAAGGTTTTAGTACACTCACGGATAGACGGACAAACAAACATGCATCAAACTAACAATTTATAAGAATCTTAATAAACCCCACCTGCCTACCAAATTTCAAATCTCTATCTGAAGCCTGTTCAGAGATATTGCCAATTTCTTAAAAACGCCGTCACAGACAGACAGACGGACGAAAAATGAAGAAATTCATTTTTTCCGTCCTTTTATCAAAATGCACCTACGTACCAAATTTCATCATTCTAGCTCTTACTGTTCTCCTGAAATAGTGTTAACGGACGGACAGACAGACGGACGGGGATGCATAAAAACGTTTTGTTATTATATCATAATGCTATCCTGAAAATTTCATCAAATTCGGTCCATTCGTAACCGAGATATTAAGCTTCAAAAAGCATTACAAACAAACTAACTAACTGCCATTGCCTTTTATTATAGGAGATATATATATATATATATATATATATATATATATATATATATATATATATACATACATACATACATACACTAGGGGGCAAGCCCCCTGCTGTTTTTTCGCTCCTACCATGTACCTATTGGATTTAGATTAGTTTAACGGGAATATGTTTTGAATATGAGTTTAATGAAGATATTTTATAAGGAATGTAGTATGTTTGGTTTTTAATAACAAGGCTGATATTCCCGGTGATTAAAAATGGCTGAGGTTAGAGCGTTAAAATGATAGAGACAACCAGAAATAGGATTTAATAATATAAATAAAAATATAAATAACACGAATACTGCGCTCGATTTATTTGCATTAAATTTTTATCTTCGGTCATTTCGAGCAAGTTTTAATCTTATTTTCGGTCTCTTAAGCCTTTATTTAATTGTAAGTGCATATGCACGGAAATTACCGAGGACAACAATACCGGTAACCATGGAATCTTATTATTGAAATGTTAAAAAATTTACCAAAACTCGAGTATAAATTCAAAATACGAGCGAATTGGAATGAGACTGAGTATTCGACGGTAAGAATAAGAATCCTTTTGGCGTGTTAAAACGTAAATTTCCTGTCGATAACTTAATTTTAAGATATTTTAAAGATTAAAAGAATGAATGCCTTCAAACCAAAAAGGTGATATTTACGTGTTATCTTATGGGAAACTACATTCATCCTCTGGAATCGAACCCGTGACCTTTTTCGAATTTTTTAGTCATAACTTAAAGATTCATCAACACTGAAATCCTGAGAAATTTCAGGCTTCTAAGTTTACTTCTAATCGAGTTATTCACAAAATTAGAGCGTTACGCATCATGACCATTACGATTTTATAATATATAGAGATAGATATGTATGTATGTGCATATATAGCAATAGCCTTTATTTACTTATCAAGACCTTAATTAAAGATGAGTTTTGGCAATGCTTGCATAGAGCTACAATATATCACCGTCTGTCCTTGTTTGTTCTGAAAATTTAAGGGCTTTTTGAATTCATTTTAATTTAGATTTTTTTGAAGATCTTTGTCGTCCATTAAAAACCCATTATGAAAACGTGTAATTATATGCGATTAAAATATAATTACACGGGGATGATACTAAATGCATTTATCTCCATGCACCGTCTACGGCGCTCTCGGGCGCGTTTATCATTTTTTTCCCTCCCTCGAGATGCAATAATTAAAGGCCGGTTGTCCTTGAAAAAGTGCTTAGAGTCACGCCTCTCCTCGTCATTCATCGCTGGGCTTACGATTTACTGCCCAAATAATATTTAGCTTACTGGGTCTTGAAAAAGTAAACCAACTCATTTTTATGCCTCCAGAATTAAAAAAAATAGCATTCTAACATCCGACACCCAAGTTTAGCAACTTAATGAAACAAACGAATGTTATCAAGTCTGTTTTTATGCAAGGATCTGTCGAATTAAAGGATGTAATCAATTTTGATGATCCTTGATAATGATTGGTTACGTGCAGGGCCGCCGAGAGCAAGCGCCGGCCCTGGGGCAAATAACATTTCCGACCCCTTTTTTCTGTTTTAAAGTCAAAAAGGGAACGTGGCCCCTCGGCAGGCCCAGGACAGCCGACTCCCCTCTTCTCTACGGTATTGGCTCACAATATTATAAAAAGAATTTGTCAAATTCCATCCTATTAAAATTTTTTATCAAAATTACATGTAAAATATATGTTAGTACTATATGTATCACATCGTAATTAGACTTGACCGGTATGATTCGATTAATTTCGATAAACAGCGAATTTGTAAAAATAAAATATTCGACGAAATTTAATTGCCGTCGATAATCGTAGGTTTTTTATCACTAAAGTAGCAGTAGTAGTAATTAGATTTTTTAGGTGCGTCAACAGCTAAGGTCATTTTGCACCGTCAAATTCTGTTAGAGAAGATTAACATACATCACAACATCCATACCTAAAGGCGGGATTCGAATCCGCGATCTTCGGGTTGAGAAGGCAGGCGAACTGCCTACCAGTCTAACCCGGCCGGCTTTTATCACTAAATCTTTTGCGAAATTACGTCATGGTTTTTAAATTTGGTTTTCCAAATTAACACCTAAAATGTATTTTAGTACTACCAAAAAAGCAACGCGTAAAAATAATCGCCACTTGTCATAACAGACGGCCACATTTGAATCGGAATTTCCTACACTGTGCATTGTGAGGTCCCCCGTGACATTTTTAAGTAGCTGCGTATCTTGCGCTGCAACAGAGTCCAAAAGTACGAATTACGTGAGAGTAGATCTTATTGTTAGTATGAATGAATACCGATCGCCACATGTCCCTATAGTACTTCAACTAATAAATTCTCACAAAATTTACATTTCTAGGGGCCATACCGATAATCCATCCTTCGAAGGAGAGTTTCCCACCATCATCGTTCTGTGTTTGCGTTCTAGGCATTTTTCTAGATTCCTCCTGATTTTTTACCAACATCGCAACTTTTTCCTTCACAATATTTACGCATAAATTTGGTTGTACATTATAATAGAGTAACATTAAGTTTGTTATTGAATGGTCGCGATTTCGTAATTGTACGATTCAGCGCATAAAATTTAGTTTCTCATCTCTAAAAAATTGGGAGTAAACAATATTGTTCTTTAGAACTGACCGTACGACGACACTCCGAGTGCTTGTGGGTCCAGACCCAGGGCCCAAAGACGGAATTTCCCGAAGGAGAGAAAAATAAGAGTAGTGGGGAGGAGTTTCAGGGTGCTAAGGGATGATAAAAAAGCAGTGGGTTGGGTTGGGAAAACCCAAATCCAAATCTGAGAAATGGAAATGGGAAATGCAGAAAACGCCGCCAGTTGATATATTGGTTGCACCCGCGTATTGCGATAGGAAAACCCTATGGCAGATCCTAATACCGGGACCCTCAGAGGCCCGGGCCCCAGGGATTTTGTCCCGGTATCCCCACCATCTCGGTGGCCCTGATTACGTGAATAAAATTATGCGGTTGAAGTCGAGAGTCGGAAGAGCATTTTATTTAATGTGCGCAAATTGCAACAATTACTGTTGGTTTCTAGTGAATTTACCGGGAAAGCAATTAAAATTTATTGACGCAGCATCAGAAAATTTCACGTGGGATATTCAATTTGCGAGGTGAACATTTGAATTTTGTTTCATGAATTTAATGACAGAAAATATTCTCAAGAATTATATCTCCTTGCTTTAAAACATTATCAAGTTTTAATGATACGTCTGTTGCACCGAAATATTTAATAATTTAAACTAGTGGGAACGCGTGTTATCCTCGTTCTTAAAATTTCCTTGAAAAGCTTCTCACCGAATCGAAAGCGGAAATTAACGGTAATTTTAATAGAATACCGCGTTTGAAATACTCCCCACTTAATGCCGGAATCGTTTGCATCCCGTGTTCCGCGATACATGTACATTATTTTGGTTTCATCTCATCGTAAAAATCGAATCGGTGCTTCTTAAATTCTTCTAAAAATATAAAACTCGAAATAAATTAGAAATGAAATCATCGAGTTGTCTGTAAGGAAGTTGTTTTTGTTGTGAGCGGATCCATTATTTATAAAGAACGAATGGCCTGAAACGCTAAATTTGCGTTGCGGAATCTGAAATTTATCATCTATAGTTATCGCCTCGACGGTCTTGCTATATTCTTCGGTGTTGGTTCATTGCCTCGACGATTTTTCTCTCAGATCTCGCATGAGCGTGTAAGTGTGCGTCCGTTGTGTCCTCCCGCAAGATTTCGTCGTTTTATTTTTAGTTTAATATTCCGAGAATAAATCACGACTCTTTCCCTAACAAACTGTAAATCTTCCTCCACCGTGTTCCAGTGTGTTGAATATTTGCCGCGGACGTAGCTCCTGCCAACTGATGAGGGGTAATTTTGTGTGACAACATTTTGTATAATTCATATTATTTAAGGGACAAGTCCGTGAAGTAGGCATAAATCAGTCTTGTTGTATCCTTATCTCCCCCCCAAAACACGTGGAGAAAGAATAGCGTTAGCGTCGTTCCTCTCACTCACTCATTCCTTCAATCATCTTCCCGTCGCGGGGTCCAAACAAATTCTTACTGCCTTAATCCTGGATTCATAAAAATTCGTCTGCGAGACTACTTCAGTCTAGGAAAAATGGCGCCACGGATCTTGCGATTAATGTTTTTTTTACTTGAGAAATGTTTTTAGCATTGGATATTGATGTTTCTAACGAGTAATCTTTGTTCCTTTGATAAAATAAATTTTGTTAAATTTTTAAGTATATTTTGTTACCCGTAGTCTGACAGACGAATGTCTATGAGTAGTTTATCTCCCAGGAATGTTTAGGAATCTATGGTTAAAGTACAGCTCCCCAAAGAGATGCTCAGTATGGTTTGTGAAGTGTGAGAGAACTTACAAGATAGACGAAATTCCGTTTTTATTGATACGTCGTAGAATGACCCGATTCGCATGTAAAGGAACGTATTATTTTTGGCAGAATGGAGAAAAACATCTAGTTTTGGTGAGATTCGACAACACCGATTATTTTTCTCACTTTAATAGCGGCCGGAGTATAGGATGTGGTTATTTTGCATACTTTCGATCGTAAATATGCTGTCAAACAATCCCTTAGCCTAGCGCTTCCCAAATTTATGCCCCTCGATCCTCGACCTTATCGCGATTCCCTTAACCCAGTCCATCAACTGACATGTGTAAAATAGAATATTGGTTTCATAGTATTATATCACTTTTATCCGCTAAAAGTCGTTTTTATTCTAAATATATCCAAACATAAAATTAATAAGTAATGCAAAAAAGGTTCCGTCTTTGAGACCCTCTGAAAACCTTTAGCAACCCTTTAATGGGTCGCGACCCCCAGTTTGAGAACCACTGCCTTTGGCTGACATTAAGCGTCCGCACACTTTACCCTCCCTCAAGTAGAGGTAGGAGAGGGACAGTTATAGAGGTAGAGACTGATTGTACTCACGTACAATAACACACACTACTCTTCCTGTCGCTAATCAACTGAACTCACGATCTTCCAATCGTGTTCATTATTCGTCTCCCGGATCCTTATTAAGAACGTCGATCGAGTACTCTCATTAATCTTTATCTTCATGTTCCTGTCGATCTTTTATGATCTGGAGCTATGATAAAAGCAGGCATGTCGTAAATCTTAATTTAGCGTAAGTGACTGTCTTTTCTTCGACGAATGTCAATACATCTCTTCCTGAAATGAGGGAGATCCTCAAAGATTTAACGATGAGTTTTTCGGATCGAGATTACTAGCAAATAATGGTGGAGTGGTTATGCCTTGAGCTAACAAAGGGTTATGAAAGAGGAAACATTTCATTTTTATTGACAGACGTAACACCTATTATCAAGGGCGGATCCAGAAACTTCTCAAGGGGGGGTCGATCGCCACTCCACCTATCGAATCCGCCCCTCCCAACTGCCCGATATTTTGAAAATTCCTACCCCTATCAGAATCTTTATTTCTCTTGCTATACAGAACTAATCTGCGGCGTATAATTGAGGAGTTTTGCACGGAATGAATTTAAGAAAGTGCCCAGTGGAGTGCAATGGGGTTATCCAAGGAGGGGGCGATCGCCCCCATCGCCCCCCCCCCCTCCCCCCTTGGATCCGCCACTGCCTATTATGAAAGAACCATTACGTCACTCCATTTCCGGTCCCACTAATTTTCGCTTCAGATCCATTTATTGAAATTTAAATGAGAAAATAGGAATGTCGAGCGCTGAACTGTTGATTTCAGACTCATGCTAAATGGTGTGCAGATATTTTGGTTAATTCACAGAGGATGTGCCTTGTTTATAATTTCTTAAAGCAGGAAGCGTCAATAACGCACCGAGTTTCTTATCAAGGAATTTTTTTCACGCCTCAGCCTGCACGTGTGCAAAAGAGTAAAGCCTTCGGGAATGAAGCTTGAACCACATCCAATGATAATTTTAATGTGAAAGTTGACCTCGTAGGCCAAGAGGAGGACGTTGCGTCCGCCATCGGAGATTCTATAAATGTTCTATTTTGATGCTATCTTACATGGGTGTGTCTTACGGCAAAACGGCGAGCTAAACGCATACACAAGTCAAAGTCATTAAAAATGTGGAATTTTTACGGTTAAATGATTTTTCACTTAAATTGTTTGTAATCATGAATGTACGATTAATGTGCTTTTTGACATGGTAAGGATAGATAGGTATACATTTTCTATTCATGATATCTTTCCGTCTAGCGTTTGAAAGTAATTTCATCAATGCCGCATGATTCGGGAACATCGCTGAACTATGTATAGCTTCATAGTTATGGTTTTTATGATCAAATGTGCCTCCAACACTTCTTGTCTAGGTTATCCACATTACCCTAAGATTACGGAAGTATTTATTATATAGACTACAGATTTGTATAATGACTATGAATTTCATTAGTAAGTATTTCCTACGCCAAATGTCGTTTTATATTGGGGATATTGAGAACTATGTAATTTTAATGATATGAAGTTCTTAAACTCTTCGATAGATGGCGAAATGCGACTTATTAGGTGATGTAAAGCGGAAACAATTCCAACGATCAAAAGATAGATTCCTAGATGATTATGATACTTGAGTTCGAATCTCAAATGGCACTATTTGTAATTGTGATATAAACATTAAATCCATAATTATAGAATGACAAACCTTAATATACTAATTTTTTGTAAAATTTCCATATAATTTGCGTAAATTTACCAATTTAATGTCAAAAAAATTATTTTTTGTTATAATTTCATGTAAGCTCAACGTATCCCTTGTATTCATCTACGTTCTTGTAAAACTCGATTGAAGAATACAAACCATATAAAGATCGATTCATTTATAAAATGTATGCAACTAGATATATTAACGATAATAACATAGTAAAAATGGAATTCAAAGGAATTGAGAACTTTTTAGAAAGAGAAATTAGCGTCGTTTGGCAAAATGAATTCTCATCGAATCACACACAGATGGGTTTATATAATATCTTATAAAGTTTAAAAAAATCTAATCATCTGAATCGGATCATTTTGAATCCATTTTGTCAATTAATTCGTATTAACAAGTAAATCAATTAAACTGTACCGATAAATCACGTCGAATGAATCGTTTCGTCGATAAATCGAATAGGAAACGGCCATCCATGATCGAAGCGGGGAAAGGTCGCTTGGCTGAGCAGTCGTCGGTTCACTTCATAGCCAACGGCAGTGGATTCCCAATTAATTTCACGAATGTACGATTAATGTGCTAAGTATTTTTGGAAATTAAGTGGCTTCTTCCCTTTTAAGAACAGCTTTTGTAATCTGCAATAGTCTAGTTATTTTTATTATTTGTTGAACATTTATGACTAATTGCAGTGGAATTTATACCATTCGTGCTTTTTCACATGATAAGGATAGATAGGTATACATTTTCTATTCATGATATCTTTCCGTCTAGCGTTTGAAAGTAATTGCATCAATGCCGCATGATTCGGGAACATCGCTGAACTATGTATAGCTTCATAGTTATGAATTTTATGATCAAATGTGCCTCCAACACTTCTTGTCTAGTTTATCCATGTTATTCTAAGATTACGGAAGTATTAATAGACCACAGATATGCATGATGACATCGATTTTAATTTAATGTGATATTTGAATAGACATGAGGTGAATGGAAAAACGAGCACCAAAAAGCACTGAAAAAAACCTTTCGCAAAATCGTAAAGTGCAAAAGTTAAGTAATTTATTATTTCTGTAAGAAAACTTATCAAGGTCACTAATAAAAGCAATTTAAAAAAAAATCGCTAAATATTCCATCGTCCGTTTCCACGAAACATAACCCATTCTGTCCAGCGTGACCGAAAACAAACTCCTCTCTCGGTGGAGGGTTTGGAAAGAAGAGGTGGAAGCCCTTCGTAATATTCTTCCATTTTTTTCAAGGCCGTTGTCTCCACGTTTGTCACAAAGGATTGGGGGTTGGCAGGGGTGTTGTTGTTGGTGATTGCGTGTTCCGCTTTGTCTCTTGGAACCGACCCAAAATCTGTTTCCATTCGCACGTGAGATACGTCGTATTCGACGGGTAGTGGACGTTCATCGCTCTGCTTTCCTCGTGCCGTAGATACGACACGCATGTGCCCTCCGAATGATATTTGTCCTCTCTGTACGCGTACGAATAAAGGTGTGCGTGGTTCAGTGAACTCTCGGCGGTTTGAGAGCCGTTTTTGAGTTGTCCTTTCCACGCTCATGCGACGGAGTTCGACCTCTCCGTTAGTGGACGTTTTTTTTTTCAATCCGACGGCGGATAAGGAGAATTCAAATGGAAGCGAAAGGGCGTGTCAGAGACGGGTGACGGAGGTTAATTGCTCTATCCAGAACTAGAACAGGATAAATCATACGAGTTTTATTCGTCGCGATGCTTTTTGTTTTCATTTGCGATAAAACGTAAAAGGAGAGAAAAATGGCACTAAAGATGGCGTTTCTTAAAATTTTGTTTTGTTTGATATTTTGTTTTTTTTTGGAAATTAGTTTTTAAAAGTTCGAATTGGAATGTCGCTTATAGAGCGTTTACTACTCGGGATCATTTGAATCGTTGAGTAAATATTTCGCAGTTTAAACATTTCCCTTGAGTGTCTTAAAGTTTTCGTTCCTAAGGCATCATCGTCCCTGTGTATGAATTTCTGTCTGAAATTTGACAATTTTTCTAGAAGCGCCAGTTTTGAGTAAGCTCCAGCTGTTATAATTATCGTTACTTAGTAACGTATGCCTAATATTGGAATTATTCTCAAGCTCTTTTGTCTTTTATTTCTTTTTATTGTCGTCAGTTTCGACAAAAAAACGTTAGTGCTTCGACAGTCAATCAATAAATCGTTTGTTTTTGCTCTGACGGATGATCACATCTACAGGATTGTGGGATTCCGGGAAAGTCGGCATTTTGGGGGGGCTTACCTTACCGTGATGCCGGAGTGCTGGGGCCCGGAGCGGTCGTCCCGATTCTCCTTACCCTAGTGATGGCCCTGCTCTGACGATTACTAAATTATGATAATCCAAAATGGAATAGAATTTTTTTGAGACATGACACAATTCGTTTCAGTATAGATTGGTAAAAAAAACATCAAGATGAGCCCAAGGAATAATATTTTCCAGTATTCCTATCCCCACGCGGTCTCTCTTCGATCTGAATGGAAAACTTTTCAAGATGCTAATATTCATTTTATGCAATAGAATTTCTCACAAAAAAAGCTTGCGTATCTCAGGTCTGAAACTTATGGAAATGCTAAAAAGGCTCTCACTATTCCATTGCGACCGTCAGAAGGGCGACCTTGGCCCCTTTCCGCCGACGTGTTTGCATGAGGTGGCGCAGCATACAATGAGGATGGCGCAGGGGATGTGCTCCAAGGTGTTTAATGCCGTGAAGGGAGTTGAAAACCGTCTTCCGGTCCATCCGCCCTTTCGTTTACATGGCCGCAAGTGAAATCTTTAGAAGAATGGCCACCGAAAAAAGAAAAGAAAGAACTTTTACTCGGGGAAATTCTCGTGGAATGTTTCGGCTTATCTCCTGTATTTATTCCTACGACGATTATTAAATTAGTTTTCATTAAGATATATATGTTGTTTTATGAATAATATACATCTATCTGTGGAGGTTGAATATATAAACGGTTCTGAATTTGTTGTTATATTTAAAGACGAAACTGCCACATTTTTATCGCTTTGTAATTTTTCTTCGATAAAAATTTTCAACGAGTTGGAACCTGTTTCACATTACAGATAAACAAATGTTAACTGTTACAATGTAGGTCTTGTAATTTAATCAGGGGAAATAGAAACAAATGTTAACTGTTACAATGCAGGTCTTGTAATTTAATCAGGAGAAATAGAAAAGTTTAGGTGAATGATCTTTCCACTTGAATTACTAAAAAACTTGGTCTGTTAGTTGCGTCACCAACTCCATATTTAAAATGCGCAGGGGGCTCTTAAAGCTGCAGCCACTGTAAAGCCGTCCTTGTCAATATTTCACCATATTTCTGTTTGTTAGAGAATATAAATACGTGCAGTTTTGAATTCATGTAACTTTACAGTAAAAATTTTTAAATATATAATTATAAAATTTTTCGCTTATTTCCACATGCTTATTTAAATTAAGATCTCAGTTTTTCCGGAAGGAATTTAGGCAGTATCCGATGATGTCACATTGCGAAGCTGTCCAAGTCGAATTTAACAAAATCCTTGAGGGACTCAACAATTTTTACCGTCTTCGTCGATAATAATGGCGATGACATACCTTCAATTTAAACGACACGAAAGCTGGCGAAATGTCATTTTTCTTCCGGACGAGTTGCATTCCCGTCGTGCACTGCGTCACAGGGGTCCCAGGTGTTGCAATCGGAATTCCAAATTTTAGCAATTTATCTCCGATGATCGTTTGGATGGGCCGTGCCAACATTCCGACAACTCCGCGTGATTGTCTCGTATCCCAATTGGCATCGCAAGATACGAGTGACCAATGCGACGCTGTCGAGACACACACACACTCCTGGAGAAGAGAGTGAGGCACACCCAGGAACGGTGGGCTAGGAGTTTCAAGATTTTTGATTTCCAATCCGTTAAACATATAAATTATATTTAAGCTGCATAATAAATAGGTATTATTTTCAAAACATCTCACATGTAACTTAATAGTCTACAGTTGTAGTTGTACAATATTCCGGCAATAGAGATATATTCCTCCATTCTATAGTAATTTTAGAAAATAAATGAGCGTTTAATCTATTCACTACTAACGAGATATATAAGTACCACTAGATTTTTTATAGGATTCTATTATGAGGGTGATTCACGAAGATATGGAATAACTTCAGGAGCTGATTTCTGAGGTCATTAAGAACAAAAAAGTTCATATGAACATGTGTCCGATTCCGAATATTTGCGGAGTTATGGCTGCTCGTAGATTTTCAGCATTGCATCACTGTGAATCGCACTCATAACTCATGCTCCTGCACAACCATGACCTAGTCCGAACGTAGCTTGTCGAAACATGCGCACGCAAGAACCAACATTAGCATTGTTAGTTGTTACTGTGTTGGTGTTACTTTCAAGATGCCTTTTACATTTACAAGTGCTGAATATGCCGATATGGTGTCTGTTTATGGATTTTGCGATGGAAATGCTGTTGCTGCTGTCGCTGAATACCAGCGATGTTTTCCAAACCGCAGAGTTCCAAATCGAAAAGTTATTAGCAGAGTGTTCCAAACTTTGCGAGATACTGGCTCACTTCTCAGCGTTAACATCCCATATGAGCGTGTGGTTCAACAAGACGTGGCTGAGCAAGAGAACATCCTTGAGGCGGTACAGCGTAGCCCTCGTACTAGTACACGAAGGAAATCCACACGCCTCAGTGTTTCGCAATCAACAGTATGGAGAACATTGAATGAAGAAGGAATGTACCCATACCACTTGCAACGTGTCCAACACCTCGAACCTGGGGATCCTGCCGGACGACTGGAATTTTGTAATTTAATGGCTGATGAATCTCAATTCACCCGCAATGGTGTTAACAACACACACAATTCCCACGTTTGGTCGGAAATTAAACTCCATGCCACTGTGGACAGTAACTTTCAACACCGATTCAGTGTTAATGTGTGGTGTGGAATGTTGTGTGATCAGGTAATTGGTCCATTCATTTTTGAGGGTCATCTTACTGGACAGATTTATTTACAATTTTTGCAAAACGAATTGCAGCAACTGTTAGATGATGTGCCCCTGGCTACAAGACTTCGAATGTACTTCCAACATGACGGAGCTCCACCTCATTGTTTCCGTGCAGTGATTACCTCAATGAGCAGTTCCCTGGGCGATGGATCGGTCGCAATGGTCCACAGAATTTGCCAGCTAGGTCCCCAGACTTAAATCCCTTGGATTTCTGCTTGTGGGGGTTGATGAAAGATCTTGTGTACCATACTAAAATGAAAACATGGGATGCATTACTTCATCGCGTATTGAATGCTGTGGCTCGTATAAAAGACAGTCATGATGAACTTCGGTGTGCAACGAGCTCGATTCACACACGAGCTGAGAAATGCAATGAAGTTGAAGGTGGTGTTTTTGAAAATCTACTTTAATAATATGCACGTTCGTATTTGACAATGTAAATAAGTAAATAAACAAGCAAATAATCACTGTAGCGGAGAACGCATCGAGTATTGGTCGGCAATTGTCTCCCGAGTTCCGGATATTGCCTTGCCTTTTTCTAATTTTCAAACAGCCATAACTCTTTAATTATTCGGAATCGGACACATGTTCATATGAACTTTTTTGTTCATAATGACCTCAGAAATCAGCTCCTGAATTTATTCCATATCTTCGTGAATCACCCTATAGCGAACAATTTCATATGAGCATGTAACACTGATTATTCATGAATAACGCTTAGGCTTGAATTGACGGAACTCTGTAAATTCACGCAATTGAACTTTGAACTACTTTGTGTTGTCAGGCAGATTAAGTATTTGAAAGGAAGTAAAACATACAAAATATAAAATTGGCAGTGCAAAGGTTAAATTTGCTTGTTCAACACAAAAACTTAAGCATAACGCACAATTGGCCTTCGTGGAAAATTTCGGCCCGATGGGTGAAATATTTTGGATTAAAAGTTAAAATTCCTCAGTAATTTTTTAGTAATATCCAAAAAACGTTTAATTCCCACCGAAATAAACATTCGAAAGGCCGCAGCGAAATTTCTCTCAGCGACCCTACCTTAACCCAAAAGTACTCCATTGCACACACGTGGGCGCCTTGGATCTATAGGATCCATGTTATATTTTTATGGTAATCATGATATTGTTTATTCTATTATTTAATGAATTATATTGACATAAAATGTACTGAAATGACTTATAGAGCAAAAAATTTACATATTATTAAGCAAAAATAGCAACGATATAATAATGTTATGGCCTAATGTCCTATAAAATATCTAGTGGGGTCATAAAAACTCCACACGCTTACTTTACAGTTAACGACATTTTCGGATGTTCCGCTGGCAATGTATGGGCCGCGACCCATATCTTGAAAAACTCTGCAGTGATTAAATATGTAGAGGAAGTCGATCTACACCTTCAATTTTGCACGGCTACCCGCGAACGGAGGCGTGATTTAACGGCAAACGAACAGGCGTAGCTTTGCGATCATCCCAACCCCCCCAACCCCCCCCCCCCTCTCACCATCCGGGTGTTTTTGGCATGGAGGTTGCGGAGAAGGGGAACCAAGTGGGCAGGTACACGTACCAAAATTTCTTTGTTAAAAGAGGAAATTTTTTTCATCGTACACGATTCGAAAGAGGATAAAAAAAACGAACAAGGAGGGATAGAATTTAACTGGAAAATATTCTTTTTATGAGCACAAAGAGAGGCGAAAACTGTTTTAACGGGAAAGGAACGTCGTAAGAGGTCACCGAAAAAAGTTATAGGGTGCAAGGAGGAAGGGAAAAGGATTGTGGGTAGATTTAGGAAAATTCGTGAAGGGAAGGGTTTTGGAAGGGAGACATTTAAGGCCCGTTTCACACGGAGCGATTGCAGTCGCGCGACTAGCCCCAGCGCGGTCACGTGCGGTGCGCGATTGATGCGCGATCGTGGTCGCGCGGCTAACAAATCAGTTGACAAGTGAACTTTCTATGGGATGGATGTCGAGGAAATTGCATTGCTTTGGATGTGGAGGAAACGGCGTAGGAGTAGACTAAGGACAATGTGGATACATCCTATTTTAAGTAAACGTTCAAGAAAAGGACAATTTTATAATAAATTGATAATCTGTTCCCAACACTGCCTTTTGTTTTCAATTTTTCCGTAATCCTCACATTCCATATTCTCCACCTCTGAAATAAACCTTTCAATGTCGATTTCACCCATCATATCGAAGAGCACAAGCAAGCACAAGAAAGACTGCAAGGGGATCCAAGCGTCTGGTCGCGCTGCTAGTCGCCCTCCTGTGAAGTCCGCCATAAGCACTAGTGTAAAGCTGCCAATCGCGCTGCAACAGCGCGGCAAGCTGACCGCGTCCCGATCGCATGGACAAAACCAACCGCGCTGCTGGTCGCGTCGTGTGAAACGGGCAATACACTCCTGTGTACTTCTTGGCCGCGCGGTGGCTAGTCGCGCGACTGCAATCGCTCCGGGTGAAACGGACCTTAATGGTGGATTACCACTCGTTATATACGTGTTCCCTATAGCAGGCGTTTTGAGGTCGATTCTCGTGAGCGATAATTGCGATATGGCGTCCGTAGGTTAAACTTACACGCTCCGTTTTTGGAATGAATTCGATGTTGAATGGAAAGATTGTGGGGAAAGAGTGAGCGGTATATCCAATCGCTGCGTTTGCGCGGTCTTGTCAAATTGATGTCAATCCACGGAAATTTATACATAATCAAATCGCCTTGACGATTGCGAAATGTAAAAAGGGCAAACAAAGCATGTGCTGGGGAGTAAAATAAAAAATAGGATTGTTCCGCCGTGTGCTTGACAACGGAGATACTTTTTGTAAAGGTCGCAGTTGGTATGGTTAAACAGAGCTGTTCACACGTGATTGGATAAATTGATCATTAGCGAATATCTTCGGGTAAGAAAACGCCTCGAATTAATTTCCTAATTGAAATACTCATTTTACGAAATTTTATATCGGAATAATGTTTTTCACAGGAAACCATTGCCCAACGCGTGTTTCTACCAAGTGGAAGTTATCATAAACGCAATCGAAAATGTTGATGTAAATTCTATGCGGAGAGGCATATGCTGGACAAAAAAACTATTCTGGAAAGCAAGAGAGAAATTCTGCCTTGACCGGGAATCGAACCCAGGTCACCCACTTGCCGTCAAGCATATTCTTGCCTGCATAGAATTTTCAACAAGTCTTTCATTTGTGTTTGTCTGGCAGTCTCGCCTTTGGAATGTAATTGTGTTTTCTTTGGCCGTTCCTAATGGAGGACATCTCGGCGCGTAAGAATTTCCCCTATTTTGAATCGGGATGATTAGTCTCTCGTTAGTTTAGTGCTAGAATATCCTCTCGGTGTGTGGAATACATGAGTTCGATTCCCGGTCAAGGTGGAATTTTTCTTGCTATTTCAGAGCGACGCTTAATTATACAACACGCGTAGAATTTAATGCAGGCTGTCTCGCGTTGGGCGCGCCCCGCATTTTACGTATAACATACTGCGTGACGTGGAAGCCTACAAAAATCTTCTTCGATGATACAGGAACCGTGTCACGTGACGTTTTCAACAAATAACTGGATTACCGCGGCATTTTTTCAGTCGACGCTTACGACTCGAAAAGTGACAAAATTTCGATAGCGAACCGTGTCGAGGTACTTTTAGACTTTTCGCATTCTGCTCAGACGGTTCGACTCGAGAATCCTTTCTCCGACGAGTGCGGCCTTGGGTTCGTAACACCATCGGTTATACGCGCATCCTTTGCTGAATGAGAAAAGACTTCCCGACCAAACCGGCTATATCGCGCGCGAGGGTAATTCATCGTCGCGTGCACGAGTCCCTCGCTTAAGGGTGCTTATGATATCCATTTCGCGCGCGTTGATGAAGATTGATGTCCGTAAAGGGGATGTCTGGAAATTTCTAAGCTCCCAGCATCCACCGCGGGCGATCGTCGCGGGGAAAAATAAAATGGCAGTCCGATCCTGAGTGAAAGCCGTTTGTTCATACCTGTTGCGTCGCATACTTGGCCAAATGTCCCGTCCCGAGTTTTCTTTCTTTTTTTTTAAATATTTGTCAATGGGAAATGAATTTCGCATCGATGTTAGCCCTTAAAGAAAGTTGTCGAATATAAATGACCTCTGTGCGTTAGAGAAACGAACATGGGATCTCGCCATATTTCGCCCGTATTGAGCGATAAATTTCGTAAAAACCTGTTTTCTTGTTTTGTCCGGGAATCGATGCGGTAAATCTAAATTACAACTTAATTCCAAGGTTGCCGATGTAAACAATGGACACTTTTAAAGTTTGGGTTGCGCGCGGAATGGCAACGAAGGAGAATTGTGGGAAGAAATCGTACGTTCCAGAAAACGGTTCCGATTCTTCCGTGGCATGAATTTCTTTGAGGCTATTTTTTCGGAAGTAATCGTCATCGATCTGAGTTCCAGGTAATAAAGTGGAAAAAACTTGTTACATTCAGGTGACATGAAGAATAAAGCGAATTGGACGTCATTTTTGCATCAAGTCTAAAATTCAATAAATCAAAAAGCGGTTATTTTCTTTATTTGACCGATTCGTTGAGCGACCGTACTAATTTAGTATTAAAAAATTAACATGACTTCTAGTAATTAATTATTTATTCACCTAATTAAGAAGATTTTGTACTCGTATTAATGAGTAATAAACCGATAGTAGAATCAGATCAAGTTCTAAATTCTTCAGACAAATGTTTTGTTTGCAAGGTAAATTCACATTAACTTTTCCTTCACTACATATTATATCTAAACGACGTAATTAATGGTTGGCAAAATCAAGATTTATTAATTTTATTCGTCGTTAAATTCTACATTACGCGCAAGATCGCTTTTTATAGCTAACGATAGTTTAATTCATTATTCTTTTCTGACTTTCCGAATTTCATAAGTAAGTATTTCCTATGCCAAATGTCGTTTTCTATTGGGGATGCTGAGAACTATGTAATTTTAATGATATAAAGTTCTTAAACTCTTCGATAGATGGCGAAATGCGACTTATTAGGTGATGTAAAACGGAAACAATTCCAACGATCAAAAGATAGATTCCTAGATGGTTATGATACTTGAGTTCGAATCTCAAATGGCACTATTTGTAATTGATACAAACATTAAATTTATAATTATGGAATGACAAACCTTAATATACCAATTGTTTTGTAAAATTTCCATATAATTTGCGGAAATTTACCAATTTAATGTCAAAAATAATTTTTTTTATAAATATTTGTAATCTGGGGGAGTCGTGGCGTAGTGGTGCGGGCGCTGGCCTGCTACGCTTAGCAAACTCGGTGCGAACCGGGTTGCCCGGCTCCCCATTTGCGTGTTTAGAGGAGAACACGCAAATCAGCGCCCCGTCCTTCGGAAGGGACGTAAAGCCGTTGGTCCCCTTGGTGTTTCTCGTTAGGAGTAGGCTAATGCCGGCACCGGGTTTCACTCCTTCCTTGCTTTGTGATTTAGACTGAGAAGCCTTCTAGCGCTGGTGTCGTTTGAAGTCACAAGGTCCCCCCAATTGATTGATTATAAATATTTGATATGGACTTGAGGTATCCCTTGGAATTATCTACACACTTGTAAAACTCGCTTGAAGAATACAAACCATATAAACATTCAAATTTGATTATTGAATCATCTATAATATATTTTGAAGCGTGTGTTTGTATTTTTGTTCATGGAACTCCTAAACGATAAAAGCTGGAATAACCAAATTTAGTACGATTCTTCCTTACATCCTAACTTAGTGAATGGTCAAGGTTTGGTCAACCAGGATTAATTAGTGCTGCCAATATAGGGGATTAATATTTTTCCATAAGATAACACGTATGAATCCATTTCTTGACTTGCAAGGTATTCTTCCTTCAAGCTTAAAAATATGTAAATATCGACCGATTTTTTTCTTTTTTGCTTTATTCGACGAATAAAACTCTATACTATCTGATTCCTGCGAAGATTACATGTTACACGGTCGAAGTTCTCAGAAATACGATATTTGATTCGAAATTTTGTGGATTTTTCTTACTCTTTCCGGGCGTTGCCAAGGCGGCTGTCATTGTTACCTCCGATTCAGTTAGCATCAATGAAGCTTACAAATAGATGAAAGTTTAGCGTTATTCGCTTCGCACTTTTGTTTAAGCAACGAAACGATCGATGTTTATGGATATCAACGTAAATAGATACTGATTATTATTCAGGAAGCGTTTATTTATGAAAGTAATTGAACCTTCTTTCGTCTATTGAATACTGGAATCTTACATTTTTTGTAAGTAAAATAATTATATTCTACATTATAATGTTTATTAACGTAAATAGGCTCACGTATCTGGTGTACATTTACCGGAGTCGGTGTTCAATCATGGACAACTGAACGTTGCTTTTTCACGGGTTTCTTGCTTACAAGACATAAAAGTAAATATTTCAGCGAGGCATAATTACACAAGAAATGAAGCTGGATTTGGCGAAAGTGATATATATGATAGAAAATACAATTATCGTTATATTTGAATGCAGTACGTTCGGAAACGGATTGTTACAAGCAAATATGATTAATTGTTAAGAAAAGCTAATTGTAAGTTAAAAGGTATCTACTATATAGGTATTTTAAAGAGTTCGTATGTTGTGCTGTAGTAGCTTCACTAAATCCATTGAAATTCAACGGGAAAATCTGCTAGTTTTTAATAATTCAGATGTTTCGATTCCGGTTAATAATCGAGCCATTTGAATCGAGTCATCATTTATAAATTGTATGCAATTATAGTAACGATAATAACATAGTAAAAATGGAATTCAAAGTAAATGAGAACTTTTTAGAAAGAGAAATTAGCGTCGTTTGGCAAAATGAATTCGCATCGAATCACACACAGATGGGTTTATATAATATCTTATAAAGTTTAAAAAAATATTATATTATAAATCTAATCATCTGAATCGGATCATTTTGAATCCATTTTGGCAATTAATTCGTATTAACAAGTAAATCAATTAAACTGTACCGATAAATCACGTCGAATGAATCGTTTCGTCGATAAATCGAATCGGAAACGGCCATCCATGATGGAAGCGGGGAAAGGTCGCTTGGCTGAACAGTCGTCGGTTCACTTCATAGTCAACGTCAGTGGAATCCCAATTTATTTGTGGTCCGTGAATTCCTCGATCGAACGAGATCCTCAGGCGACGAGACGCATTTTTCAGCTGACCCGCTCACCGTCGGTTGTGGAATTTCGTGGTCGATATTATGGTTTGTTTTCGTTCGGAAATAGGTCGATTGCCCGGATGATCGCAAGAGGAGGGTGTATTTTTCCACGCCGCTCGCGATTCATCTTTTTTTTTTAAAATTGCTTTGAAAAATCTGATTCTACCTTTAACTCGAACCATGCATCAACTGGTAGTCCGTCGCGCACGATTTCAATAAAAATGACTCCGCCTTCTTACCTCGTTTTATATATTTTTTGCTGTTTTTTCTTTGCCTTTCGTGTAAGAAGATATCTTAGTATTAAAAAAAAATGTAAATGTGGAATATTTCTGGTCCAAACTATAAAAAAATTAACTTTTAACCAACTACTTCGAGTTGAACATAGAAATTTTCTTGTATGGTTACTTCTTCATTGTTGCTAACATAAACAATCTCACAAACAAAAGTTTAATTTCCTTAGGTGTGCATGCACTATTTTAAAATAGGAATAAATGGATTATTTATGACGAAGAAAAGAACTTTAAAACGCTATTTCCCTTACGTACAGGTATATAATTTCTTTCTAATACTATATTGCACGAAACGCGCCCATTTTTGATACGTTGTACACTTTCCTAACTTGTTTTAATTTAATCCCTGAAATGCTCACCTCTTTGTTCTATGCTTTCATTGCTTTCTTTAAACCAGGGGTCCCCAAACTACGGCCCGCGGAGTGATTTAATCCGGCCCGCCACCCTAACCCAACCCACAACCCCCCCTCGAAATAATTTGCACCGGTGAAACTTCTCGATAACCATCTCCCCCTCGAAACAATTTGTAACGGTGAAACTTCCCGATGACCACCCCCCCCCCTCCTGGCCCGCGCTGTTGTACATAAAGCCTAATGTGGCCCTTTCAATAAAAAGTTTGGGGACCTCTGCTTTAAACGAATCGGAGATCCCAAATGGAGGTGCAATTTATTGCTTCTTTGATAAAAGATATGGTGCATTATTATTTTTTCTACTACCAAAATTATTGTTACTCGAACTTTTTCCCAATATTATAATATTTGTTTTTGTAATTTAAGCACAGACTTATGGTGGTTTTAATAATCAGTTTCAGAATGATTCACCTAAGAAACTGAACCGTAAATAGGTCGCTTTAAACCTATGGTGCCCAAACAATAGCCAATGTATCCCATGACAGACAAATATTTTTTTTTAAATTTAGTAATATTGACCGCTATTAATTAATTAATTCATTCAAAAAATATATTTTCGATTTCGCTTGATCCGCTATGGGTGCATAAGTGGACTACGTGACCCGCCAGTCAAAAAGTTTGAGCACAACTGGCTGAAAACAAATAGAAAGATAAAAATAATATAATTGCATCCCAATAACTAGGATATGGCGCGGAATGGGTTGATTTGAGATAAAGCGCGTCGGTAATTTTTTATACTCAACTCATTTATCAAAACCCCCGAATTTTTATCCTCGCATGTTTAATGCTTGTTATTTTTGCTGTCATTTTAAAGCTTGGACGTGAAAGGAGTTGGCTTGAAATACACCTCGCGAACAAATACCGCAGGTCTCAAGAGGCATATAGAAAGGGAGAATTTATACGGAGATTAAACTCTCATTGGAGGCGAGAAAAAACACGTTGGAAAGCAATTTTAGAAATTTTAGACACGCTAGACTTTCTCCGTGGCAAAAAATCACTCATCCGTGGCGCTTTACCTCCGTAGCAGGGCGTTTGTTTCCGCACTGACGGAGCGATACAGAGGGACTTCAGTTTCTATTTCTCTGCTCTAAGTCTTCATGAATATTCACGTGTATATATTTATAGTTATGTATTTACAATATATATATATTGTAAATACATAAATTAGATAATGCTATTTTGAACGGCGTGACGGATATTTGCGTCAAGTTATTACGTGGATGAAACTTGTTGCAAGTTACTCAGAGAATCTGCCTCAGCTCTCGCTTGAGTTAAGATACAAACGACTGTCTCGCATAGATGAGATACTCTTAGCACATTACGCACGCGTACTCTTTCTCTCCTACCTCGGGTAATCCAATTTATTATCGCAGTTCCAATCCGCTCTTTTATTCTGTCAATCTTCCTCACCTTTGCCATGCTTCGTTTCCTCTTGCCGTCTCTATCCCCTACAAATTAATGGAGTTTCCATTCTTCTCTTCGACGCCACGATGATCCGCTCAAGTGGTCGAGGGTTGGGGTAGTATATCATTAAAGTCCAAGCGGTCTCCGGTTAGAATCGAGCCGAGGTGATCATTTTTCTTAAAATGACGCGAAACTTGCTCACTGCAGGAATCCAAAGGGAGGAGAAAACCGCGTTATTATAAGCAAGCTACGTGTCTCAACTGATTACAGAGATGGTCTCATTAGCTAAAAACGAATTCGCGGAATAAGAGCTTAAAATTCGAATTGAATAAATAACCGCTCGCTAAGGAATCTCTAAATGCTATTAAAAGGTCATGAAAAATAATATGCGCAGTAGTAATGAGGGCTATGCAAGGGGTTATGGTTGTTATTGTGGGACCTTGTGACTTCAGACGACTACCAGCGCTAGTAGGCTTTCAGTCTAAATCACAATGTAAGGGAGGAGATAAACCCGGTGCCTGCATTGGCCTACTCTTAACGAGAAACACCAAGGGCTTTACGTCCCTTCCGAAGGACGTAGCGCTGATTCGCGTGCTCTCCTTGAAACACGCAAATAGGGGGCCGCTAAACCTCTGAAAAAACCCCACTTTCGCAGGATTCGTACCCGGTATGCTCAGCGTAGCAGGCCAACGCCCACGCCACTACGCCACGGCACAAGGGGTGGTCACGGGCCACAATGGTGGTTTCGAATCCTCCGGCGGACCGTATTGGAAATATCTAATGTTCGGATCAGAGTTTGAATTACATGATAATTCTGAGTTATCATATAAGTGAAAATCAAGTCTAAATGAGAATTGAAGTTTAAACATTAAATGTTTCACAGTAATTATTTGAATAAAAATTTGAATTTTCGTGTTAAATTTTGCGAATATCTCTCATCATTGTTTCGCGGATCGTAGCTCAATCATGACCTATACAACAATGTTATGTTAGTGTACTACGTATTTCGTAACTTTTTATGCCTATTGAAGATAGATAGTAAAATAAATGTCTTCAACTGAAGTACATTAAATAATAAATTAGTGTAAACGTTTATGTAACTGTGTTGATATTCGGTCGGTGATGGGTTGGGCCGATATAAGTTTACCTGTGAAAGAGATCGTTTTAAAAATGTCTCTTCCCATTGATTTCTCCATTTATAACTCTTCCTCTTTATTTGTTCTGATTGTGAGTCACTCCGAGCGAGATAAATATTGCCACACATATTCAACTAATTGCCTGTGATGCTCGTTTCCTTTTCTATCGACATCGATTTTCTTCGTTTTATTATATTAAGAGCAGTTTTTCCCCTTTTACGAAAACACGGTTTTTCTTCCATCAACCGTCGTCAACCGGTGCAAATACGAAAAAGTGGCATTTTTTCGTATTTCCACACTGTTGTTCCATCATTTCAGGTATTTATGAACCGTAGCAGTCCACATTAATAAAAAAGCTTTATAACGTAATGCAGTTAAGAGATAAATACAATAATAATGCTGGGAACCTTATCCGATTCATCAAACGTCATTTACAGTGAGATGATGAAAAATCTCAGATTCTACGGTTTATCGCCTGTTTTATCGTTAAGTTGGCGTGGTTAAATGTCATCTTTACAAGTCACTTTATCTTATCGAAAGCAGTAAAATAATCATAGCTGTAAGTTCTAGGAAACATTTCATTGTTCAAGGCGTCGAATCAAGCAATTTGGCGGAAAAGTAGAGGAAGCGCGAACAAGGGGGTTTCTTAACAAGGCGGCAATGATCAAATCCGGCTTAGAATGACGTAATTCCCCATCCTATCATCAAGTCATTTTGGATAATGGTGCCTCTATAAAGGGAGCCGGGAAACCCCACCAAGGAACGATTGGAGCATTATCAGGGCGTGGCCAAAACAAAGGATTAAATTGATGCGGAGTGGGGGTAAACTGTTAATTTTGCACCACGAGTTAGAGTTTTTGCGTTTCCTTTTTTATGGTCCTAAAACTGAGGTTAAAGCTAAGTGTTATCCCAAATTTTTTTTACTGCACGTGATGTCAAAATACAATAATGTTTAAAGTCTGCCGGAAGTTGGATATGATCACAATAAAACCTTCAACTATCCAAAGATTTTTACCGAAGGATTTATTATCGTATTCTGAGATTGAGCTTGTGTGACCTTTACCCTCCATAAATCGTTCATAGTTTCAATTAATCTTGTTCTGCATTTACAAATGTTAGAAGGGAATTAGACGTGGTCAAACTATCTAATTAAAAAATCTTAACAGTTTGGAACAATCTTATTCTCAGCTTATACGAAAAATAGCGTTAGATCGGCACCAGCCCATCGTTTTATTTAGATGTGAAGGCAATCGGAAGTTGTGATTTTATCTGAATTTACTCAAATGTTCATAATATTATTATGTGCAATGAGGTTTGGATGGTGTTATCATACGGAAAAAATGCAGAGATCAGGGTTTCTGATTGTATTTTTATTTGGCTCTTAATGCTTGATCTGATGACATGTTTAGTTGAATATGAGGGCGAAAGGAGTTAAATATCGAGATGTGTGCCTTAATTACGTCATCATCATCATCATAGGTATTCTGTCCATAGACAGGTCCGTGATTATTCATGGTTAAACTTGGTTCTCCATATACTCCTATTTTCCGCAATCTTCTTCATGTCTTGATAGCTTTCTTCCCCTTTCAAGTCGTATATCAGCTGAAACCTTTTCCTACCTCTTTCTCCTTTTCCATCCATTTTTCCTTATAGCACTTGTTTAATCATGCTCTCTCTCCTCAGGTAATGTCCAATCCAGTTCGCCCTCCTATTTTTTATAGTCTGTGTAATCGTTCGCTTCTCTTCTATTCTTCGTAGTACTTCCTCGTTTTTCACCCTATCTGTCTATTTTATCTTCAGCATTCTTCTCCATGTCCACATTTCGAAGCTTTCCAAGTATTTAACATCATTTATCCTTATCGTCCATGTTTCTGCCGCATACAAAGCTATACCCCATACATAGCATTTTATCAACTTCTTGCGGATACCCTGCTTTATATTTCCCGTTAGTAGGAGTTTCTTTCTTCTGAAAGCGGCTTTTGCTTTCGTTATTCTAGTCCTGGTTTCACCGGTACATTTTGCTTCTCTC
This sequence comes from Uropetala carovei, assembly GCA_036926305.1. Classification (NCBI taxonomy): domain Eukaryota; kingdom Metazoa; phylum Arthropoda; class Insecta; order Odonata; family Petaluridae; genus Uropetala; species Uropetala carovei. The sequence goes on along the minus strand of JAXCHB010000089.1, from coordinate 1,386,233 downwards.
GTTATGATGCTTCCAAGGCATTTATAATCTGAAACTTGTTCTAATGGCTTTCCTCCAATACTTTTTCAAATTTTCTTCTTCTTTACTTGATATTCGCATAACCTTGAAATTTTCTGTATTTATTTCCATACCGTCTCTCCCGTGCCTTATAACGCTTCCTGCATTAGTCTCTCTCAATATATATTGAATAAGATCGGCGATAGACAGTCCTGTCTTACTCCTGTACCGATATTTACTCCGCTGGTGGCTGCATTCTCCAACCTGACCTTTACAACTTGATTCACATATGGATTCCTGATCATTATCCTGTCTTTCCAGTCTACACTTATATCCTTTAATATCCTCATCAGCAGTAACCAATTTACTCTATCAAAGGCCTTCTGTCAGTCGACGAAACATACGCAGGAATGTTGGCTGTACTCTATTGCCCTTTCTGATATGATTCTCACTACACCGATAACATCTCTGGTTTTTCGTCTTTTTCTAAAACCGAATTGATCTTCCCCTAGCATTTCTTCGGCCTTTTTCTCTAGTCTTTTATTAAGAATACTCGTGATGATCTTCGAAGTGTGTGACAGTAGGGATATCGTTCTGTAATCTTTAGACTGCATTGCCTTTGGCTTCTTCTTTAGAGGGATCATTGTTACATCTAAGAAATCCTGAGGACACTCTCTCGAGTCGGAAATCTTGTTAATTAGTTTCGTAATCACTTTTAGTTCTTCCGATCCCATGACCTCTGCCGGTATTCCATCGCTGCCTGTAGCTTTTCCTTTCTTTAGTTCCAGTATCGCCTTTTCTACTTCGCTTTTTATAACACTTGGTCCCAAGTTGTCTTCTTCAATGCAATTCTCTTCATCCAGTTCCATTTGTACCGATCCTGCCTGCTTTTTGTATAATTCCTTAAAGTATTCTTCCCATACCTGTGCTACATCCTTTGGTTCTGGGACTATTTTTCTATCTGTATTAATAATTCCTTTACCACGAATCCCATTAGGCTTCTTATCTTCTAACTCCAGTGCCCTAGCGTACATCATATCGTACCGTCCTAACTTCTCCATCTGTTGTATTTCCTCACATTTTCTTTTTTCCAATTTTCCCTAGCTTTATCTGTAACCCTTCTCAACTCATTGTTTATGCGTCTATAGTTGGCTCTACCTTCTTTACTGTTAACGTTTCTTCATTTACTTCTCTCATCCATTTTCTCCAGATTTTCCTTAGTGATCCACGGTTTTCTGATTTTCTTCTCTTGTTTCCCAATCTCTTTATTCAAGGTATCTTTGATGCTGGCTTTAATTTCCTCCCAGTCTGTATCCACGGTCTTCGGTCTGTTTTCCAATTTTCTAAGGCGGTCTTCCAACTTCGTGCTGAATGCATCTTTCTTTTCTTTCAGTCCCAAGTCTGTCTTTTTCTTCTCGTTTTCCTTATTTGTTAAGTTTTGTAGTTACATCGACTATTAGGAGCATGTGATCTGAATCAATGTCTGCTCCTGACTATTAGAAGGATGTGATCTGAATCAATGTCTTAGCATTTTTTATGCTGTTCCTGAATCTTTGTTTTATTAGGATGTAATCTATTTGGCATCTCATTCTATCTCCTGGGCTTTTCCATGTGTACAGCCTGCGTGTAGTCACTACTATGGTCTGTACCAAACTCAATGATCGCTGGGAGGCGGGGTTAAAATGTGTGGAAAGGGAACCTTGTTGCCGAATCAGTCCACAAACGTGGACCAATTATAGTGCTTCGCAAGTTGGCAGAGACGCTGGATGGATAAGACTCTTTGTAGGAGTGGGGTCAGACAGGCGAACATCAGTAAACGAAATTATAAAAATGTTGAAAACTTTAATATTTAAAGCTACATAAAATGAAATTACGAGTATTTACGTTTGGTAATATTATCGTAGTAACTACGAATATATTACTTCCTCCTTTGTCTTTCATAAGTAGATATAAAACATTTTCCACGTTATAGGGTACCTATTTTATATGATTGTCATTTAAACAATATAGAATATTCTCTGCTTATATGACAAATAAGAGAAAAGGATGTTATATTTTACATTTTTGAGAATACGTAGAAAAAAAGTTAGCAGGAAGATGAGACTATTTGGTATGCGAATGGCAAATGTCGGAGCAGGTAGTATAATAAACACAAGGAGGGAAGGACGAGGGAAAAGAATGGTGTGGGATTTCTAAGGGACCACATGTATAACCACAACATATGTTCCGTTCTCACAGTTATTTGCTTCTGCTTTCAAGCAGCTGTTAAGTATATAACGGTAGAACTGCGTAGAACCATCTCGTAACATTTCAGCCAGATGAAAATACTGCCATATTTTCCGTATCCTATCTCGTATTGCCGAAAATACAGAAATTTTAGCCATAGGTTGTAAAGACGCAGCATTCTAAAAGTTTAGGTCTTATTGAACTATTAATTTAAAAAAACCAAGTAGTACAATATGCATCATGAAAGGGAAGAGGGTGCGGAGTAGGAATAAATACACAATATTTAATTTCATCTATTTATTTTTATTATTAACAATCAACTCTATATAATTGCAAATAGTTAATAGATCACATCAAGAAGAAGAGCAAAATATTCTTAAAGGTAGCAGTTGGATTACGGAAGAATTACATTTCGAGTACTTTCTTACTTCTATTGTTACTAATATTTTAAATATAACAAATGCATTACACGGTTAAAGCAAACACATAAGTTAATAATTATCATATTATTAGGAAATCATGATTGAATAAAAGAATAAAAATAACGCTTCTCATTGAGTAGGTAGGTACTTTTACTTATTCCAAAGACAATAAACCATTACATATTATATACAGTGATTCAGAGTAAACGTTTGCATGAATATGGGAATATTAAAGAAATTCAAAGTAGTAAAATTACTTAATATATTTAAAACTGCACACAAATTGAACATTTTTACAGGGAAAAACCAGTAAGGCAAAAACCCCATTTGCAGAAAAACGGCCACAAGAAGAGACGTGAAAAAACTGCGAAACCTACTGAGGTAAACTAAGATATAGAGAGCTGTAAAAGAAGCAATGATTAGAAAACATTACAATAAACACGATTAAATTGTGCACATAAATAGTAAGATCAACACTAGAATAAAATAACCGTTTTTGTCAGCATATTATTATTACTGAATTTCATAAAAAGAAGTAAGTAATATAACTTCCTGAAAACCAAAACTTTATTATGAACAAACTGGGTTAAAACATTTACTGTCGTCATTACATTAGGATGAAAAGTATTTCAAATCCCAGATCATTCAAAATAAATTATTGGCTTCTCAAAAGTTATGAAATTATCTCTTTTTCAAATATTCTAATATTAAATTTATCCTGAGAAAACATATGACATTAGATTAATCATAGCCACATCAATGTCACTATTGAAATATAATGATAGGTACAGAGACAGAGTGAATTAAAAATAGAGTAGCTACATATAAAATTTAGGTTATTTGTAAATAGATGAAGTAAAAATAAGAGAATCAATTTTAGGATATAAAATAAACAGAAATGGAATTATATACTAAGCATGAACAGTAAGTAATAAAGTGGAAATGTATAATAATGAGAAAAGTTAAGACAAAAATACTTTTGAAATAATCACTTATCTTCACCTGCCTTCAAGTTATTTAAATCCGTCATTATCATGTACACACAGGCGCTGACACTGACACTATACAAATAGATTGCAATTTAAACTTTAATAAGCTAAGTCATAAAGAAGAAGAAGCACTTACATGCTCTGAGCATGAAATATAAAAACTATAGCACTAAAAAGGGAAAAGCACTGTGGGATAGAGGGAGAAACACATTCACACTTCAGGGATTTCAAGTAGACACTGACCCTATACAAATAAATTACAATTTACACTTTAATTAGGATAATAGGGAGAACCACATTTGGTAGAAAAGGCACTGAATAAGTTAACCATTATAAAGAATATCCAAAACTGAAGCACACACGATTTGAGCGTGAAATGGCAAGACTATAGCACTAAAAATGGGAGTAAAAGCACTGTGGGATAGATGGATGAACACACACTACAGGGATTTTAAGTAAGCACTGACACATGAAAATAGATTGATGCACATTTGAAGTGTAGGGATTACAGCAAGCCATGGAAGAATTTAAAACTGCACCTAAGAGATAACTAAGGAATGTAACAGAATCATATACTTTTCTTGCAGAAAAGAATGAAAATTTTTTAAAAAATGAAAGGCTTTTCACCATATAAAATTAATTGATGAAGGTTTTAGTTATATCATTACAGATTATTTTTATTATTAGCATTGCCTTAACTTCTAACTTATGAATTAATACTTATAATCAAACTTAAGTATGAACATTGGTTGGAATTAACTGGTTCTGCAAAAAAGAGAGGAATAGCATAATGAATTTCAAAACACTCATTCAATAGTGTGGTAATGTAATACTCCAATATACTTATCTTGTGGAAATTAATTAGCAGCTGGAAATTTGGGCAAAGGCACCATGGAGGAACTGATCAACTTGGCATAGACTGAAAATTTAACTTGTTAATAAATAGTCAAGAGGAAATTATACCTCATCATTCACCTCACCTTCTTACCTAGTAAAACATTAAGATATTTAAATCAGGAGACAAATTGTTGACTGATTGACAGTGTTCAATTGAAGCTGTTCAAAAAAAGAGAGATATTTGTATGAGTAAATGGCAAAACAATACAGCATATTAGTAATTATCGAATTTTACACTTAATTTTTTAAACAAAGAGTAATTATTCAATCAATACCTACCTTCCTTAGTATTTAAACAGAATGAAACAAATATAAATAATTTCTATAATTTTTATAGTTACCTTCTACAAAGGTGAAACTCCTAATTCTTCCAGTCCAACGTTATCTTCGCTAATATTGACATCACTGCTAGTATTCGAATCCGAACTTGAGGTCAATGCTATTATAATTTCTTGAATTCCCTCTTCCAATATTCCTTCTTTAATCCAAGCCTCCTCGATAACTTTCTTTGTGTGTTCTACTACGGTTTTCCTGAGAATACTTCTCGTTGGTTATTCTTCTGACTGTAGCCGTTCCCAAGTTAAGGGCAACAGCTGATCTTTTTACAACCTTCGAAATAGCAAGTAATGATCCACCATTACTTTTCTCCCTCTCGAAATAATTTCGTACACTTAAAACTAAATTCCGCGCGGAACTCTGAAGAACACGTCTCACAGATTTTCGCTCAGACATCTTTCACACAATACTCATCCGCCGCAAGCAAAAGACGCTACGCATCTGCTGTGTGTGAGAGAGAGAGAGCGGTAAGTTCCCTGATTGTGAGAGAAATTCCCTGAGTAGGAAACAAACAGACGGCAACGCCGGATGCCTCTGATTTGTTGACGAAGGGAACGCCCTAATCTTTGGAGTCCTGGCCAGCGATCATTAAGTTTGGTACGTAGTATAGGTCGTTATTAACGCAGAATTCTACCAGTTTTTCTCCTCCTCGGCTTCTTTTCCCAAGTCCATATTGACCGACAACATTTTCTTCTTGTCCTTCTCCAACGATGCTGTTCCAATCTCCCATTATTATGCAGTTTACTCTTCCATCTTCTTCGTAAATCTCGTTAATTTGCTCGTACATCTCCTCGATTTCTTCTTCTTCATGAGCGGACGTTGGCATATATACCTGAATTATCGTTCGTTGCTATTATTTTTGTCACGCTCTTAATCGTATCTTTCCTAAATACCAGAGCTACTCTCCTTGCACCACTATTTCCTCCAGAGTAAACTACCGTGAATTCTTCAGAGTCGAACTTTCCTTCTCCTTCCCATCTAGCTTCGCTCAGCCCTATGATGTCAATCCGTCTTTCAGATTCTCTAGCTTTCCTGCCTTCCTCATGGTTTTTACGGTTCAAGTACCTTTGCGTAAGTTACCTTCGACAAATGCTTTTCTCAAGGCAGTCCCCGCCCGGAGATCCGATTGGGGGACTATTTTACCTCCGGAATGTATTACCTCGAGAGAACTCATATTGTCCAACCATATAATCATTACTAGGGAATTGTAATGTGGTAGTATCCCTCTTACTTTCCACATCGCAGTACTATAGCCGTTTAAATCGTCCCGATCACGCCTACAGCTCTACTGGATATAGACCCAGCCAACATAATTTGTTTTCGGCTCTATACCATACTGACAGTACTGCTGCCTACTGCCAGGCACCGGTGGTAGTTTATTATTATTAATTAATTAATTAATTTTTTTTGTGAAAAAACCTCCATTCGCGGGAATCGAACCCCGGAACTTTGTAACGGGAAGCCGACACGGTAACCACTACACCACCAGTGCATTTAATTATTTATATCCCCATAATATTCAGTTAGAAACAATATGGGTGCGTGTGATAGGGGTTATTTTTATGGTCGATCTTAAAAATGTACATATTTTACAAGAAATATGGATAAAATTAGGATTTTTGAGAGTTAAATATCATATTCGGTAACATTTTTAGATGTATCCCGTCTTATTCTGGAATTAATCTTCGAATTATGAGGAAAAGAGCTTTAATTAAAACGTTTATTTGATCCATCTTTCTTATATAATATGCTGTATTTGGAGAGACGTGTATATTTTGGACTTAATGGAGCTTAACTGAAATGTCACAAGTTATCATTCTACTAGATCAAAGTGTTTATTCTCACGATAAAACTGTTGTTTCACTAATAATCATAACATACACATTATCGGTATCGCTTGCATAAAAACGTGTCGGAAGTTTAAGATGGTGATATTGGCAATTCTTGAATTTTGAACATTGCCGTCCAAGTCTTAGCTCTCCCAGACATGAATATAGCACTGAAATGACTTGAATATTACGATAATTTTCTTACCCTTATGCTTATCCATTGTTCCTTTATTGAGCTATTTTTATTAACGTTAAAACAGGTTACTCAGTTTTCGCTCGTTTATATATTTGTTATCTTCAGTCGACATTTGTCATTTTCCTTCTCGTTAGTGATTTATTCGCTAATCTTGTTTATTGCATATAATTACAGAACATTGCGAATATATAGATAAATAATTTTCATAGTTAAAATCGCATTCTCTCGAATTAGAACAACAATTTTTCTCAAAACAACTCAGAGACCTGTGATTGATGTCATTTCTCGTCGAATGTAAGTATGAAGCAATATCATAATAATGGTTTTGGCAAATATTTGACGTTTAAAGGCGAAGACTGCATAGCTTTTCAATTAAACCTTACTATTGATAATCCAATTATGACGTTTATATTTGAAGTTTAGCTTAACAGTCGATTCTATAGAACTTTGATTGATGTTGATGATGATTAAGACGGACCTTTCATATCTGAATAATTCACGACTCGTCCTTCTCCTCATATCTCCGTGAGCTCACATTGTCGTCTCAGTGTCTCCCAGGATATATTTGTTTGCGGTGAGTAAATCACTTTTACCTGGAATTCATGGTCACTAATTTTATGGCGAGCGGTACAACATCGTCGCTTCCAAGAATAAAACGATTTCCGATATTTTATAACCTGATGAATGGTTGATATTTTCATTCTCCGTCCTGATGTAAACATCATTCGTGCGCTGAATAGACGTAAATTTTAATTCGACGTCCATCACCTTTCCTCCTATTTTCTCCTCACTCACCCTAATCTGCAGTAGTCTCATGTCACATGTTCGTATCTATGGGCATAGCGACGGAGTCGTGGTTGCTAGGTAAGGAAGTCCGTCGCTATCGACTCCATTAAATCATTGGGAAGCGACAACGAAAGAGTTCCTTGGAGTAATTTTTCATTAGCGAATTGCTCGTCAACCGAAATTTCGTAGATTTCGCTGCGTATCCTCATCGCATATGTCCATTTTAAACTGAAGAGACACTTTGGATAATAAATTATGGCCAAAACGGTCAAACGACTACTCTTAGTCATGCCGTGCGTTTCTGATAAATGTTTTCGATTGTGAAACATTTTCCTTCGCCGTAGTTTGACAAATGTTTGGCGATTGCTCTTTAGACTAAAATAAATTGCGATTAAAATGATATCACTTTCGAAAATTGTGAGCTTTTTGTAAGAAGTTTCCTTTCCAGAGAAAAGCAAGTATGTTATGTATTTCCCTTTTCTGTATCTTGTGCGGAAAGAAAGATAAGTTGTTTGTTTTACTTTAAAAAAGGTTTATTAACCAAGTTTAATTTTATTAAAAATGTTTTGGACTATTCTAGAAAGAATCAACGATTGTTGGATTACCACTGAGGACGGCTGCTTTGATGCCGAACACGCATCTGGCTTTTCCAACCTCTTTGTGGCTATTGGAGTTACCTTCGCCATCTATTGGGTTCCAGCCATATGGTAAGCTCAAAGTTTAATTCTTGCTACTTGCCAGTTCAGAGAGAGAGAGAGAGAGATTGCTATGTTTTTCAACTCATTAGTTCCTCTTCAAGTGTTTTACAACACTAACTTCCGAAGCTTATTCGAGAAACGAAGGATATTTTAGTAGACCGAAGATAATTCCTTTTCTCTCGGTTTTCACACATTTTCTTCGCGAATCAAGCGCGATTTAACGCTCGATATATCTTAAAATGAGAACCATTGATGCATTTTAAGAGCTATTTTCCGGTGTTTCGCGGATACAATCACTTCGTTCCGGCTCTTCAATAGCGCTTGGTCTTTCGAAGGAACGCAATTTCCGCGGAAACGAGATCCGCGTTAGATTCCCGGGAATCCGTTCGACGGAGCCCATACATTACGGGCGGTTTTATTCTCTTCTTACCCGTTCCACAGGTGGGAAGATCCCTTAAGTCGTGCTTTACGCAACTGTGGCCTTGGCAGTCATAAGGGCAAGGCCGTATTAAACACCCATTATAGTCCCCGCTCGAGCCAGATCTCTTGTCACCCGGCGTCACGGTCATCCTCTTAAGGTTACCCGCCTAACCCACCGTTGATATCACCTAGGAATCTCATCGGCGCCTGCAATCTTATCGTCGCGCATTCACCTTTATGATCACTTCTCGAAATCTATCTTTATCAACGAGTCTCTATTCTCGCCGATCGGCGTGCAATGTTTACACGAGTGGAAAAAGAGTAATCGAAGCGTCGCTTCCCTTCTCTTTTTAGCGGGTTAAAAGAAAAACAAGTAAGAAAAGAATTGAGGAGCAATTAGCATAAGGCGCCTTTTTTCGGCAATTTAATAAAAGACGTTGTTTTACCATTTACTCCCTAGCTACTAATCCTGGATACACTAAATTTTTACCACATGAATACATATTGAAATTTTGTCATTTGTAACTTACGTCATTTTTGGATTATTTTACACACGGGCCGACAGATTAAACTAACACAAGCGAAAACAATATTTATTTTGAGCCCTATGGTTAATCAATGAAGATAAATGGAAGAACCTCCTAATAACCATAAAAATATTTTTTTAAAAAGGAAAATACTCACATGTACTCCAGTTCAGGGGAATCTACTCCACGTCAATGACCCTCCTTTTATTTGTTCACTCACAAATACACACAAAACAAACAAACACAACAGTGCCGTAACTAGTGTATGGCGAAGGTGGCATTTGCCATAGGCGCCGCTTGTAAAAGGCGCCAAACTTTCTCGCAAAATTTTCCCATAAATATGTTATTTTAATACTGAAATTTTGATTTATTTATAATAAAAACGCTATTGTTCTTTATTAAAACGCAGAAAAAATGATGTCCTACATAACCAAGGTATCTCCAAAAAATTTGCCATAGGCGCCATGTCGCCAATATACGCCTCTGAAACACACACACGAGCACTTCCTTTCCAAAAAATAGCCTAAATGCGTATTTCGGGATCAAGGATTCCATCGTCAGTAGTCTGATCAAAAAGAACCTTTTGATATTTTCGATCGGCCTACTGACGATGGAATCCTTGATCCCGAAATGCGCACTTAGGCAATTTTTTGGAAAGGAAGTGCTCGTGTGTGTTTTTTTGTTTTGTGTGTATTTTTGAGTGTGTGTATGTGTGTGTGTGTGAACATAGAATAGGAGGGTTACTGTCGTGGAGTAGATTCCCCTGGACCGGAGTGCATTTAAAAAAAAATTATTTATATGGTTATTAGGAGGTCCTTCTGTTTATCTTAACACAATGAGTTTTTTAAAAAGAAAAAAGTCCTAAAATGCGCATATAGTTTCAATTATGGTTAGTTATAGTTTGACTTTGGCGTCTGCCTATCCCTCTTTGTCGCTTAAATTGACAGTGTAATGACGCCGTTAAAGATAAGAGAGCTGAAACTTGGAATGTAGATTTCTGTACTGATGCCATTGGTTTTTATTCAGATTTGTGCTTTGAAAAATATACAGGAGCTCATTAAATTTTTTTTAAATATCTCTTATTATCGAAAAGATGGGAAGCTGAAAATTCGAGCGTGCATCAGCACATTGATGCAACTTACAAACGAGACTCTAGTGATAAAATATGTGGCGGTATGATCACATAAAAAATAAATTATGATATGCTAAATTTACGCATATAACAGGTGATCAAATTCCAAACACCGCTCAGTTCGGCGATTATGTTAATGGGATTATTTATAGCAAAATGGAGCACAAAATATTACAGAATTTATTAATAGAAGGAAAAACGCGCTTATGTTAACCATGGTTGTGCATGTCATTCTACTCGTTTCCTATTTTTTCGTTCTGTCGTTATTACGACGCCATTCATTCATGCCATTTTATCGCTTTTGCTCAATGTATGAGGAGAAGATTTTCCCAAGGACTCTTCATTTATTCCTATCCAGCTGTCCTCCCATTCCTCCCTTTAGGTCTCTTTGAGATTCATGGCTGCGCGGAAATCGTCTCCCTGATAAAGCAAATAACGGGTGTGATTTTTCTTTTATCCGGTTACGGGGAAAATCCACCTCGCAAGTGTTTCTACCTATTATTCTTTCTCTTTGGATGCAGTTTGTTTTACAGTTTTTAAAAGAAACCGATACCTTCCATTTGCTTCGTTGCTCAACTGCACGCGGCGTGTGCTAGACAATCTGAAGAGCTTGAAGTGCTATTGTTTACGCGATCTTGCAACCTTACTGTAAGATGAAATCTAATTTTCGAAAATTTTAACTACTATATTAATGGTACGCGCAAGCATATTTTCATATGTGTGGGAGAAAATAAGCACTTGCAATCCCCAAAAGAATAAAGTCCAATTTATATTTTTGGAATATTCGTCAGGTTCGACACGAATGCTGTTTGACACGGAAGATCTTAGAATTGCTTTTAGTAATACTCACGAAAGTCGAAATAATTTTTATAAGCAGCATATTTATCTGTTACTAGTAATTTACTCAAATAGAATATGTATTCATCTCGAAATTTCTCCCCTATAATCACAATTAATTCACGTTTCGTTAGCAGATTAAAAGCGTGTATCTGGTATGAAACTTGCTTCCTAATTACTTTCCAGTACACACAACATATTTAGCTAGTTTGAACAATTTCAGGCATGATATGATTGAGCCGAATTAATATTTTTGCAATACGCTTAATTATTTTCACTCAACTTTTCATGCCCCTTATCAACACCGTCCTTTGGCGTGGAGTCCCTCGTAATTTCCTGCTTTTCTCTATACAGGTCTCTCATATCACATCTTTCAACATGGATTTCATTCTTAAAATTTACTTACGTAGTATTTCCGTTTTACCTAACTTTCCGTGGTTCAGTGCTTGTTTTATTTGAGAATGCTCACTGCTTCCTCATTGGCCTTCTTTCTTGTCGCGAGAGAAGAGGATGAAATTGCGAAAAGTCTTTGCACCCTCATACCTCGTCTCCCACAACTATATATTATGCATCGATAAATTCCGCGCAGGGACATCTGTCATGTTATAATAAAAACTAAATTTAGCGTTTTAGCGCGCATCATCGATGTCTATTATTCTAAACTTTCCTTAAATTCTCTTGATTTAGTGAATGCCACTTTAAAATCCGATTTTGCATCCTGAATCGTGACAATTTTACCTTACCAATAGTTTTTGTTGAAACATGGAAGATGCCTCATCATGTTGTGTGAAAAATATTATTCTGTTTTGTTGGATTTTATGCAAACATCGGTTGATCCGGCTGGATGAACACACTCTATGATGGTCAGGTTAATGGCAGATTTCGGCTAAAATAAACTCCGAAAGGCTGAGATTAATACCTGAAAGTCAGCAACCTCCTCTTGCAAACTTTCATTTCTTTTCTGGTTATTCCTCGGGATTTTCCGTCCGTAACTATGCATTCAGGGACGTGTTTTTTTAATCACATATCTGAGAAATATACCGTCTCCGGTTGAAGAAGCTTTCTATCGTCATTTCATTCGCTTTAGGATGGATTTTTGACATAAACATCATGACCGAGCCGATCAATGTGTATAAATGACGTGTAAGCTAGAGCCATCACGCTCATATACGTAAAATATTTGTACATGAGCCCATAGGATAGAATAAAGTTAACGTATCTGGAAATGTATAAAATATAAAAATGGGTCGTAAAAATGTATTTTACAGGTATAGAAAATGGGAATGCAATTACAAATTTTGAAGACTACTACGGAAAACTAATGGTAATAAAATTTCTCTCCTTACAGAGGCTTTAAAAAACTTCATAATACAATTCTAAGATTTCAAATGTGATTTTGGTTGTAAAAATTTTCTTGATCCGCATTTCCTGGATCATATTTTAGCGTTCTCAATGAAATATCTCAAATTGATGAAGCAGGAAAACGCACCGAGATTAATACTGTTTGGAAAGATTAATAATGAAAGGAAGTTCAAGTATTGTTTTCTTGATATAAAACTAGGAAAATTTATGTCTAATATGCTTAAAATATCAATAGATTTGTAACAGGAAACGACCGCCATAGAAGGCGATTTCGTGGCGTGAAAGGTGAATCAGATTTTGCTGGTAATTGTTGTGTTTTAAAGCGGTTATAATATATAAATTGCGGAAATGGTGCCCATTTCAAAAAAGGTCATGGAAAGGGGTTCACGTGTTAAATGGCAAAAAAAATTTCCTTCGGGCCGGATTTGAACCAGCGACCTATGGATATCCATTTGATTCACCAACTACAGTCCACCGCTCTACCAACTGAGCTACCGAAGGTCGTATACGTCATCGCGTATTAACACCAGTTGACTTAAAAGGAGGTTTATGTTTTTCACGGAAATGCGCTAGAATTGGAGCGGGATTTCCGCAGTTTTTTTTATTTTTATCCATTTAAAAATAAAGCCTGGGAAGGGTGGGGACCTTCCACGGTTCACTACATACAGACCTGAACGATTTACTGAATCAAAGTTATTTTACACTTCATCTTTATTACATTTTTTGCCTCAAGGAAACTCAGATATAATTGCTCCGGAAAGGAATCAATAAACACTTATTTTAATTATAAAACTATAAAATTAAAATCGGGAAAATATTTCCAGAAATATAATTATCTACTTCACATACTTTGAGATAAATATGCAATTTGAATTTCAGTATTGTAAATTCTTAATAGGGTATGTGTATATATTTAAGTAATTCGAAGTTCGGGCATTAATTTTTAAATTCTTTATATTTTCTCCCACGATAAAGTTTATATCGTTATTAAAAACGAAAAATTATTTAAAATTCCATCAAGGTGACGGATATTAAAGACGAAAAACTAGAACAATAACTACAACAAAGCTCCATTATTCTTCATCTTTCTTAGACGAATAAACAGTTACGGATGGAATCTCTGCTCCTATATCTGAGGGTTGCGGTTTAAAATTTTTTTCTCATTTTCATACTTTGCCGTCATTAGCCCCAGGTATGTGCATGGTAAACTTGGTCATATGTCAACTCAAATAAACGATTCCTGTGGAAAAGTAAAAGTAAGCTCAAGACCCAATTTCATGCATTGCTATAATTCTTCCTTTGGTTATACGTTTTGCACGCAAAATCAAAACCGACTCCTTTTAATAGGTTATCCTTTTCCTGCCCTTGGCATTTCACTAAATCGTATCATTAAGGCGATCGGTTTCATTGTCTCGATTATTTTAAAACAGGATAAAGCACGAGGATACGTGGAGGGGTAAAAGTTACTGAGAACCGATTACCCGAACTCGCGGTCACCGAAGTAGAAGAAATTGGAGCGTGGTTCACGTTTCCGAAAGGCTCCATGATTCCGAACCAGTTCACACGTTTAATTTTTCCAATAAAAGCGTGGATTCGCCTCTCACGAATTTTGGCGTACGTTGAAATTCGGTTCCACTTTCGCATGGATGTTATTACGCCTTTTAACACGACAAGGTTACCTTCAGATGCATACCGGAGGTGTAAATAATTTGGCTCCACGCAATTAAATTATAAATTTTTCTTAGTTCTTGCTAAATACATATCAGCGTCTCCTTATTCCCTAAGATGTAAAGAGAAAAATTATTATCAGATTAGTTGAAGAATGATGTCATATACGTTCTTAACTCGTATTTGGACGAAGAGCTGCTCTGTATTCTTCTAGCGTTCTGTATAACATTATGCTAGCCTTTCACTTCCAAGGCGGCCTTTAGAATTACATAATATCTCCATTCCACGTGTCTTTGCGTCTTCTCCGTAATCCTCTCGGAATCCATTCGATCACCTCAAATATATAACGCTTGTCACTTGTTCTTGAAATGGTCACCTGTCAACTGTCTTTACTATTTAGTTACCCCAGAAATCGATGGTTGCTTTCCAGTCCGGAGGTTACTTTCAGGGAATCCACGCGTTAGAGTGAATCTCTCTCACGTTCCTCTCTGTCTTGTCGGACGTCCCAACTATTATAGAGTATTATATCGTACAAGGTCCGTTTTCCACATCCGTAGGTTAAGGCGGGGAGAATCCATCATTCTTGCATTCTCCGGTAGGCTGTATTCTGCTAGCAGGTAAAGATGGCCTTATGATTTTCATTTCATTTTTTCGAAGTAAATGGAGAAATGTAAAATTGTGATACAGGAAACTGATGTGGCGGATATGGATAAATTTTTGCGACGCAAAAGGGCGATATGACGGAAGAGAATAAATAAAATGTTAACTTTTGAAAATTAAGAAAACGTGAATCCTGCCGTCCGAGTGGCGTTGTGTTCGAGAATTTGACTATTATGATGTATATTGCGGGCGAAGAACGTACTAATAGACATTGAGGCTAGTTTTTCTTCTTTGCACCTTCAAACAACCTCCTTTGAACTCGGTTGTACTCAATAATAACTCCTTCGACCACGAAGTAACGGTCTATTTCCTGACACAGCATTGCCTAACGACTTTTCCAACCTTAGTGTTGCAGTTTAAGGGTTCTAGACCAGCTATTCTCAAATGCGGCCACCAGGAAATTTCGGTGCGGCCACCACTAATTTCTCCGTAATACAAGGGGTTCTCAACCCAGTAATTCGACGCAAACCTCCTAGAGCATTTTGTGAATAAACTGACGGAATGAATTGTCCTTAGTTCAGAATATAGACATATGATCCAGATGCCTCTCTGTATATACAAAGGAAAGGTTAATTGACTTTAACAGCTGGCCGAGAACGTCACATAATTTATTAGAAAAATGCTATGTATCCATTCATTATTCCTCTCTCTCTCTCTAGGGGTGGCAATTTGAAGTTTGGTCCTAGAAACCAAACGAATGTTTTACTCACTAAGCTAGAAGGAATGGCTGTAGGGAAATCATTCGTAAACGAGCGCATCTGAAAGTAGGAAGTACGTTCGCCTTACATTTGGATAGCACTGTGTTCTTCTCTGAGAGCTTCATTTTCATAGTTTTCACTCATTTTATCGTAAATATTTGATTAACTAGCAAGTGCGTCTGTAATAATAATAATAAATAATAATAATATGAAAATAATGTGATAATAACTGTGGTTATAAGTGCCAAAATTCAGTTCAATAAATCGCCAGCTACAGCAGCCAGGCTTAACCATATTTGATACTGTTTATATCACTGAGAAATTTCAAAACGCGATATTAGACATTAGTTTACATGTGAAAGAAAATGATGTGTGAAAGAACGTTTAGTGCACTTCATTTCCTGAAAAGTAAACACTGAAAGTAACTGAAGGACGAGCATCTTGAAGCTGCTCTCCGGTTATCTGTAGAAGACAGGGGTGTGGATGAATTTCCGTTTAATAAACTTCTTTGATTATTAAGTTATTTCATATTTATAAAAAAAATTGATATTACCTGAGTTTGAAGACTTATACACTAAAAATTTAAAAAATACAAGTGCGGCCACAACCATTTTTTTCATGAGAACCCCTGTTCCAGACCCTAGCATTTCAACTTTGTGCGTGCCAAACGCGGAGGAAAAGGGCGAATGGATACGAGGGTTAAGTGCACATGTTGCTCTGACAGTCGTCCATGGTTTTTATGCACTAAAAATATCGATACGGAGACTTCAAGGTTGGCTCGTTGAATATCATACAGGATTTTATCAGTTTGACTCAATTTTTCTGGGTTTTCTACTCGAAATATCGCCTGTGGTTAGCATTTTCGATAAAAATTCTGTCGAGCCACTGCATTTCTCGGAACCGAGATGGTCGGATTTGACCGCGAAAAAATCCTCGTTCTTCGGCATTCCCGCTGAAATTTGGGCGCGTTCTCCACGTCTTAACTGCTCCATTGTTTCACGCACGTATCAGCAAATAATGGTTCCACTTTTTTTTCCCGGGCTCCCGAAAGACTGAGGCGGTCGGTGATGCAAAACCAATTCGCCCATTTCACGGAAATTTACGGAAAATGCATGTGGAATTGCCATATTATCTGGGTAAGGTAGAACAGGAGGAAGCCTTCGAATTTTAAAGTTACATCCAAGTCGATCGATTTTTTTCGGCACTGTGGGTTGCGCGGATACCCTCACGTAGTCAAGATCAGGTTTCCTCAAACTTTTTTTGCCACGTACCCCTTTGAACCTAATCAATCCATTGAAGTACCCCCATATAAAATAATACTACAAGTATTACACGAAATAGGTTTACTTAAGAAGGAACGAGCTTACATATAATAAATAACACTTATTGTGATGAATGTGGCTGTTTTCCATGACGTAAAGTATCATTCATTTGCTCGATTGAATAAAGTCTCAATCGTAATTTAGGTTCGACGTGCAGTTTCTTACGATTTCTTGTCTTAATGAAACACAGAGACGACAGTTCAAATTCGCACATGGACGTTGTGGGGAAATGGTTGCTTTTTTTAGCCAATTCCCGTGCTCGTTTGATAATTGTGCCCAGAAAGCAATCAAAAATACCCTCGAGAATTTAATTTTCAATTCACCGTCAGTAGAAATATCTATTAGTCTTTCTTGTTCTTTTCCTGTTAGATGTGGAATCGAAAAATCCACATCAAATGCATTGCACACCCATTTATTAGAATCGTCTCTTTCTGGAAAATGTTCTCGTAATTGCTCAGAGAGTCCTCCCAAATGTTCCTTTATATCTGACAACTGAGGAATAGAAATCTGTACGTATTTGAGATTCGCCAGTTTCGTTTTACCTGGTTTTATGACCATTCGTAACACATGTCTTGCCCCTTGTGCAACAGAAGCAAACAAAACACTTAATTCGCCGCCCTCAGTGATAAGGCTGTAGTTTACTGTAATGTATGGATTCATTATTTTTAGAGAAAAAATATACTGTATTGCTTATGTGCACACATAATGAAGAAATTTTCTGTAAAATATCATTCTATAAGCACTCTTCTTACAGAGGAGGATATACGATATATATAGGATATAGGAGGATACTAATGTCTGGCCCAAACTACAATAGCTGGAGAGCTGGAATTTAATACATATGTGAACCGAGAAAAATAATCGGAGGAATAATTGGAAAATTGCGACAATGTTTAATTTCTTGGCCGGTAAAAATTATAAACAATTTTACTAACATTTCGTGATTTAGGTATTTCCAAATGCGCTATCGAGCTGAAATTTTTTCTACCTTTAGAATTCGCCAAATAATGAAAACGGGAATATAGAAATTTGAAATTTTTTATTCGTTCGGCCGTAATAAATTCTCAAATGTTTAACAAAGTGACTTATGTTTATGTACTTTCTGTAGATCCAGGAAGCTGAAAATACTTAAATTTTTTCAAGTACCCCATAACGCCTTTAAAAGTACCTCCAGGGGTACGCATACCCCACTTTGAGAAACCCTGGTCAAGATCATCTGTGTTGAAAGTTGAGGTCATGACACGAGAAATCACAACCGCGACCGGATCATTCCACTGGATCAGATCTCATGATCAGATTCGCTTTCGCAGTAATGTTAGTAATTATACGTTTAAATTTCTTTTAGAGATTTGAAGACGGATATACTCATTTTCATATCTCTTATAGAAAAAACTTAATCAATGGGCGTTGAATTTTTTTATAGTGCGGTATGTAATTGTGGTTTATATTGGTCACGACAAAAACGCACAACAAAACAAAATCTCAACATCATCTCGACAAAAACACAAGAAATGTTTATGGGTAGGCATATATTAAATAAATAGTTACTTATTTCCTTATTTTTACCATGTTTTACTTTTTGTAACCACGAGAAGAAAATTATAAAAATTATGTTGTTATTTTTTCGATGACTTCTTCAAACGTCTTCAGTTCCTAAAATTTTTCAAGATACCTTTTTTAAATGCCAACCTGACATCTGTGGGCACCCTCTCACGAGCGAACTGAAATTTGAACTGTTCCGAGCCATTGGTCCCAGAAATAGGCAGTAATTTGTTGGTGGGTTGGATCTACAAAGCGCTATCGAAGATGCCACGACCTTTCGATGCACCATTGAGTTATGTCATATTGCGCAAGTATATTGGCGTGGTGAGGTAATATAATTGCGTTTTTAGTGTCGGGAAGAAATTTCTAACTCATTTATTGCTAATCTTGCCTTTCGGTCTGATATGGACGTGAAAATCCATATGAAAATTTTTGCATTCCTACGATAAATAAATTTTATGTAAAGCAATCTTTAGGTAAAATGTTTTCTTATTATAATGAGATATTTAGAAAGCTGCTTGTTCTTTCACATGTAAAGTACGGTCACGTGAAGCACTGATCAAGGGAAGCGTTAGAATAATTAGAAAATTAGTTTGGGTAAAATAATATCATACAATTAACAACCTATAATATAAATACCAAGCCCTTTGTCATTATTTTGATTGATATAAATAATTATTTATGATTTTTGTAGGAATGAAAAATTGTAAACGATTATTTAGTAAGAATCATCCAAAGCTGTAGAAAAATTTTGCTAAATGGATACTTAGAATATTTATAATTTTAAACTGTAGATAAACGGAACTAGATGATCTTACTGTCGAGAATGTTCATTTTCACAGTTAGTCTTTTATTCTATTCCAATTTATTTATTCGCGAACCGAAGTATCCTCCCACACAATGTGTTACAAAAACCGTTTAGATGTTAAACGGTATAATTTTAGTATTTGGATTTGTTTTAATGATACGCTTTTTTAGTTTCGTCCTATGGCGCGTCTCATGCTAAAAAAGGTTTAAATCTTCAGAAATAGACAGTGTAATTATTCAAGCGGCTCGCCCAGTGATTTGATATGTTGCATGCAGTACTTTTAATGAAAAATTTAGCAAACCATGTTTTTAAAGATATTATTTTCGTTCTCACCGAGCCTTGAAAAATAGTTCCATTATTGAATAACCTATCAAGAAATCTAACCAAAAAATGAATTCCTGGCAATACGTTTCATTCCATAACAGACCATGCGAAATATTTTCATTTATGTCGTATTTTAAAATAAATTCCCATGCGTGTGTGTGGTGAGGATGCGATGCCTTTTTTTTTTGGAAAAGGTCATATGCACCAGTGACGTATAGAGATTAAAGACGTAAAGAATAACGAAGTTGTTCTATAGTGGTTGAACGAGGCCTCGCGTGAGATGTTACACGATGCAAGCAGTTGTGACGACACACGGTTGGTTTCGCCCCGGAGCCGCCTTCCTCCTTATCCTTCTCTGGAATACCTCATCAAGCTTTTTTCAAGGAGTGAGAAAGAACGAGCGACGACTAAAAGATTATTGTGCCAATCGACGCCTTAAATAAAAAAAATATATGAAAGATCCCATTCGCGCTCGGAGAGATCGTTCGTTGCATGCAATTGCTTGGTGCATCGAGCATTCCTCGCATGCAACTGTTCCTTCCTTAAAAAAAAAAAACACCCACTTTTCGCGCTCTTAAGACTCCTGTTCCCCGAACAAGAAATACGGTGTTTCCATGCGAAAAGCCTTGTACGAGAGGTTAATGACAAGGGCTCGGTGTTAGTCGAGTTAGCTGGGAGAAGATATTATAAAGTCATAGAGTGAATTTAGGTGAAATAAATTAAACGTTATTAACGTCTTGCCGTTTCGCTTGGAAACCGCATGTATAGATGGCGTGTTATTTTTTCATCGACTTCTCGTAAGAAATCAGTGGAGTGGAACCTTTTTATATGGCGGACCACGTTCGTGGTTGAGAGCGCTTTACGGGGGCCTTATTGGAAGTTGCGAGTGCCTCGGAGGGCCGGTTAATATTTTGCAACGGAACTTACTCAAGAAATTCTCTGTTATTACACAGCGAAAATTAAATAAAAACAAAATTTTATCGTTGAAGATTATCCAAGCAAGTTTTAATAACAATTCTTTAGCTCAAAATATAAAATTACCTGAATTAAGTTATCAGTAGAGAGTAATCGAGCACGTTTTATGGCTGAAAAAGTGAATGGAAACCCACCCATAATACACGCAAAAACACAAATATACCATCACTCGTTCTTATACTGTACCCGAAATGCGCATGTGTTTTTTTCGAAGTCTTGCTGTGGCTATTGGAGATACATGAGATTAGTACTTTGCTTTTTTCTTTAAGTTCTTACATATATAGATGCATTTTATATAACATATAGCTTTTCTGTCGAAGCAACGCGGGTCGCATGAAATGCTCTCGCGGGTTGGATGTGGTCCGAGAGCCGTAGGTTGCACGCCCTTGATGTATAAACGGCCAACTGCCCGTGTTTTATTAAGTCAGAAATCTCAATATTTATTTTTCCGCCCCAGTGCCAGCCGTTCTTTCAACAAACTCGAAATTTCGATATAAAAGTGAGTTTTCCTCAACCTTAGTGTTTAAACCCTTATTTTATTTTTTATGTCACAGTTTGCTTTAAATGTATGCAAAAACTTGAAAATCACCAGAGGATCGCTGAATAGCAAATACAATGCGATAGACAAATATCTGTGACTTTCCTTAATCTTCCGCGAAAAAAGAAAAGATTTTGAAGACTGATATTAGTTTTTACATGTAAATTAAGAGTTTTTACATGTAAATTAGAGTGAAATATAAGGAAACGCGCGATTTTACCCATTCCGAAGACGTTTTCGTAACGCATAATATAAAGGGTAATATCTTAAAAAGATCGATTTTTATGTCCCATGTGTCGTAAATGGTTCAACACCCAGTGTTCATCGTCGATGTTTTGAAATTCTTTCACGGTTATTCACGTGCGGTAAAATTCATAGTTTCATCGTATCCTTATGACGTTCTGATCATTCCAATGAAGTCGTTTTGGAAGGATGTGAAGGTCCTCCTTCGTCCTTCCTCTTCCTAAGAGTAGAGAGAGAGAGAGAGAGAGTGAGAGAAGAACAGAGTCAGGTGTTACTGAGAACCGTCGCTACACTTCCTAGTACCTTTCGCCAACACGCAGGAATCGGGCGAACACTTGACTTATGGCTTCATATCGCGGCGAGGAAGAGGTTACCTCGGAGCTGAATTTCGGCCAATTTCTTTCGCGACCAAAGGTTTCTTGTGAGTCACAGTCGTGACAGAGCCTCCGGTTTTAAGCGCGGAATTATTATTTGCGTGTTGCGGGTGTTTTAACGAGATTGGTTGAATAATAGTCCACTTCCTTTTTAGTGAAAACACGAATTGTTAAGTTCAAGTCATTCGGCTGATATTTATTTTCACACGTGGATGCATTTTTTGCTGAAACGTACTAATTA
Source organism: Uropetala carovei (assembly GCA_036926305.1). NCBI lineage: Eukaryota > Metazoa > Arthropoda > Insecta > Odonata > Petaluridae > Uropetala > Uropetala carovei. Next base: position 1,364,186 of record JAXCHB010000089.1, on the reverse strand, counting down.
TATAAAATAAAATTATCAGTTACTTGAAAGAGATTATCGTTATGTAGTCACTAATAGTGTTACTTATAAGACCTATAAAAGGGTATAATGCGTTCGTTGCAAATGACAAAATTTCAACCCTGAAAGTTTTATCTAAAACGTAAGCAAATTTACGTGTTCAAGTAAGATTTATTAGTCTGACTCTACGAATTATCCCAGACACGAATCGGTATATCACTGCCTCGTCTAAACTTGCTAGACCACTTTACGTTACGCATCCCAGTGCGATTAGGAATGCAGAGCAAATTACAAAATCAACTTTTATTCACTGACTGCTATCATTCCGGCGGAGTAATGAATAGCAGATGTCATCAATGGCTGGTTGCCTAAACTTGTAGCATAGAAATTTTTCCAATTGCTCTCCAGGCATTGACCCCAGATTACGGTTACCAGAGGTCATGGATTTCGACTTCCTATCCCGCATTGTAAAGTGTCCCGGGTAATGTCCCGCACTGTATATTAGGTTACCTCGTGTAAGGTGTCTCAATCCTATTGAAATACTGCAAAACCTCCTCAAAAGCGTGATCTTCCAGGTCGGATTCGTTTATGCGTGCAAAAGGAAATGCGACCAATTAACTGTCGGACGCGGAATATTCGAATAGGCGCGGTTCGCCATACACGCAACTCTGCGCGCTCTAGTATTTTATAAACAGTACCCGGACACCCATAAAAAGCCGATTAATAAAGTAAAAATCACAAAACAACGTTGTTCCCGTTCTTATAGAAATCATTTGTTTGGGGAGAGCTGCTCTTTCTTCTTCCAAAGTCTCGTATTAGTTGTGACCGCGCTAAGTTTTTTTTTGTAATAACACTGTCAATATGGAATCAGAAAGTAAAGCATCCTCAAGTGGTGACAAGGCAAAGAAAAGCCGCAAAAATATGACGTTAGCAAACTATTTCTCTCTCATATACTACCTCTAATAACCTTTACAAAAAGAATGTTAAAATGCATGGTGGTGCGATGATGCGGGCTATCTGGATTACAAAAATGTTTTCTGATGTTTGAGAACGTCGGCTCGTTGGTCTAGGGGTATGATTCTCGCTTTGGGTGCGAGAGGTCCCGGGTTCAAATCCCGGACGAGCCCGAACTTTTTTCTTACGTGACGCCACGCATCGGCGGCCGCCCATGCCAAAGAGTATGGGTTAAAATTTTTCCCATTCCACGAAGTGTGAATGTTCCTAAGCGGAGAGAATTGCAGCGGGCGCGTATTATTTTTCCCCATTGGGAAGTGTTTCTTAGAGAGTTCTCCGTGCGCATAGAAAGGGATCGGAAGTTCCGCAAATTCTGACGATTTGAGCGAATAAAAAATTAGTTTACCTTGAAGACGGATTCCTCGTTAGGACTCTCGGTCTGTCTTTGATTTTGTTATCAGATAACGGTTGACGGGGAAACGCGTTTATTTTCTCTTTCGTAGAGAGATTGTTGAGGAGCATCGGATAGAGAATTCTCGATGTCGACCCGCCGGAGGAATCGATTCGACAGAGAAGGTTCTTATTAGTCTTCGATAGCGATGGAGAGGAGAAGAAAAACCACAGGCGCACCTCGGTTACGAAAAATCCTCCCTCAGATGCATTCGTACACTTCCGTAATCAATCGTGGGCGAATGCCGCTGATGTCGCTCTCTGACGACCTTCCGACGGCGTTCGAGGATAAATAATGAGGTCCGCATCGTTTCAATGTTGATGTCGTTCATGGCATGTAATCGGACAAGAAGAGAGGAAGAAAAAGCAGAAAACCATGCTTCCGGCAAAGAAAAATGTCGCGCAGCATTGTTAACCCACCGGTCATTTTCCGGTGAGTATGTGTGTGTCTGAACTTCATAAGGCTGCGTGCTCATCTCTGCAGACATACTAAATAGGCGTTGGCTGTGCGTTCGAGAACGTCACTTTCCGCCTCAACACTCCTTGTGTGATGTAGGAAAAAGGTCCCCTCGTTTGCACGAACGAGAAAAAGAGTGATATAACTCGGGTCGGAGGTGGACCCAATGGATTACGGGCGATCGCGGTTTGCGAGTGACATAAAAATTCCTTCGGGCCGGATTTGAACCAGCGACCTATGGATATCCATTCGATTCACCAAACTACAGTCCACCGCTCTACCAACTGAGCTACCGAAGGCTTGTGGGAAATCGATGAAATAGAGGGATTTGTGTGACGGTGAAACTCGATCGCATTTTTTTGAGAGAATGAATTCACGGAATGGTTGTAAAAGTAAAGAGATCGCCGTTTTCACGGAAACCGGATTAAAAAAGCAAAAACCCGGCTTACGGTCGACATTTACATCCCGCCGCCTCATTTATCATGGAAATAATTGAAAGAGACGGACCGCGAGTGCATGGATGACTTCGATGAACTTGCGTCGGAGGGCTTGATATTGCTGATATTCCTGTGAAGCGGGCTGGAGAGAACGCAGGCATCGAATTCACCGGCGACGTGGAGGTGTTTCGCGACTTGAGCATCCGTAATGGTGGATGTCATCGGCTCGTTGGTCTAGGGGTATGATTCTCGCTTAGGGTGCGAGAGGTCCCGGGTTCAAATCCCGGACGAGCCCGTTTTATTTTTATGCATCCGCGGAGAAGGAGGAGGGAAGTGTGGGAAAAATTACGCAGCATATCGGAAAATGCTTATCGCAGAGTGGTTCTTCTTTCGTCAGCCTGTTTTCTACGCCGGCTGACGAAGCACTCTCCTGCATCGCTAATATGAATTCGGACTCTTTCAAAGTGGAGGCGAAGGCTTTAGGTGAACCGGCTCGTTGTTCAAGGGGTGTGATTCTCGCTTAGGGTGCAGAGAGGTCCCGGGTTCAAATCCCGGACGAGCCCGTTTTATTTTTATGCATCCGCGGAGAAGGAGGAAGGAAGGGTGGGAAAAATTACGCAGCATATCGGAAAATGCTTATCGCAGAGTGGTTCTTCTTTCGTCAGCCTGTTTTCTACGCCGGCTGACGAAGCACTCTCCTGCATCGCTAATATGAATTCGGACTCTTTCAAAGTGGAGGCGAAGGCTTTAGGTGAACCTGCTCGTTGTTCGCTTAGGGTGCGAGAGGTCCCGAGTTCAAACCCCGGACTAGGCCGAAATGTTTGTCCGCGACATAAGAATTCAGTCCCGGAGTCAGGATGTTTGGCGCAACTTATTTCTCTCTCGGGTTATCGATAGAGCGTCCGGAAATCAAAAAGGGCCGTCAATTTCGGTAAAAATCGTATGAAGTTACAGAATCGCGGAGGGACGGTACTGCCATTTGAATGATTGCAGCTGCGAATCGATCCAAAGGAGGATTTGATTGGGATAAAATGTACTCGAATGCCAGGGATCAGAATATTCGTTCGGTGGGATTCGAAGCAGGTCCCTATGTAGAGCGTCGCTACGTTCCAACGTGCCTCCTGCTAATGAGCGACCGAAGGTAAACGTTCGGAGTCATAGGGTCGCTTGAGAAAGATCTAGGTAAGCATAGAAAAAAGCAACGGTTTCCCCCATCGGATCGCACTCGAGGCTGTTTCGCCTCATAAAAGGGCAGCTTCGTTTTTCGTAACCATACAGCGACTGTTAAATGCGAGCGAAATCTGCGCTGGTGAATTCACCGCCATATTGGACGCAAGTCACAAAAAAATGTCCTTCGGGCCGGATTTGAACCAGCGACCTATGGATTCCTGTCCGATTCTCCACTACAGTCCACCGCTCTACCAACTGAGCTACCGAAGGAAGCGATGGAGAGGCCGATTTTTCGCCTCGAATAAAGCCCGGGCGAAAACCTTACCTCGACGGCGGCGGAGGGAAAATTACGTAGCTCGCTCGGGATGGCAGGAGAGCACCGTCTCCGGGAGATAATATCGGGCGATTGGTCTGAAGATTTGCATTCGCAAGAAAGGAAGGAAGAGCGGCATCAATTCGTATAGTTTGTGCGAAAATCGGTAAAGAGGCTGCAGGTTATCGTTTAGCGACGCGAGCGGAAGGGATGTTAAGGTCCATGGTGGCGCGTTGATGCGAGCTTTGGGGATTGAAAAAATGTTTTCTGATGTTTGAGAACGTCGGTTCGTTGGTCTAGGGGTATGATTCTCGCTTTGGGTGCGAGAGGTCCCGGGTTCAAATCCCGGACGAGCCCGAACTTTTTTCTTACGTGACGCCACGCATCGGCGGCCGCCCATGCCAAAGAGTATGGGTTAAAATTTTTCCCATTCCACGAAGTGTGAATGTTCCTAAGCGGAGAGAATTGCAGCGGGCGCGTATTATTTTTCCCCATTGGGAAGTGTTTCTTAGAGAGTTCTCCGTGCGCATAGCAAGGGATCGGAAGTTCCGCAAATTCTGACGATTTGAGCGAATAAAAAATTAGTTTGCCTTGAAGACGGATTCCTCGTTAGTACTCTCGGTCTCTCTTTGATTTTGTTATCAGATAACGGTTACCGGGGAAACGCGTTTATTTTCTCTTTCGTAGAGAGATTGTTTAGGAGCATCGGATAGAGAATTCTCGATGTCGACCCGCCGGAGGAATTGATTCGACAGAGAAGGTTCTTATTAGTCGAGCGCCTTCGATAGCGATGGAGAGGAGACGAAAAACCACAGGCGCACCTCGGTTACGAAAAATCCTCCCTCAGATGCATTCGTACACTTCCGTAATCAACCGTGGGCGAATGCCGCTGATGTCGCTCTCTGACGACCTTCCGACGGTGTTCGAGGATAAATAATGAGGTCCGCATCGTTTCACCTTTGATGTCGTTCATGGCATGTAATCGGCCAAGAAGAGAGGAAGAAAAAGCAGAAAACCATGCTTCCGGCAAAGAAAAATGTCGCGCGGCATTGTTAACCCACCGGCAGGGCCGGCTTCAGACTTTTGGCCGCCCTGAGGCGGGAAGTTTTTTGCCGCCCCCCTCCCATCCTCATGTCCCGTAATGATCAAGAATTCACACTTTTTTGAACCATTAATATTTAAAATTGTCACAAAATATATAGGTATTGTAAAGAGTTTGTATGTTGTGCTGTAGTAGCTTCACTAAATCCGTTGAAATTCAATGGGAAATTCTGCTAGTTTTAAATATAATAATGATAAAATACTAATTTTATATTAAACAAAATCCATTATTGTACGAGCGTCCATCAAACAACAATATTTGTAATGCTACCTCATATTTAAATTTAGTGGATTCGTATTCACCCATTGGATCATAACTGAATAAGGAAGAACAAACAGACAGAGGGAAGAAAATATAATCTTATTTTGCCAGTGAAAAATTGAATATAAATCTCGTGTAAGTTAATGATGCTATGAACATATTTAATATCCAATAGAAAAAATATATCAAATTACAAAATTGCGTACTCTTAAAGAAAAGGTTAATACATCGAGCCACATAATTAGGTCGGAATATGTAAAACTCGTTTTAAAATGAAGACATAAAAATGAAAAGTTTTTAAATGCGTACATAGAAAACTAACTGCTTAATTAAATAGAATGAAATGTAAGCACTATGTTGAACTATTTCTCATAAGAAAATATCCGCTAGTGTTTAAATGTTAAATACAATTTAGGCGTTTTTTCCAGTCGATTTGAATCGAGTGCGACAGTGCAACCCAACAATGCAAATCGCAGTGGGGACATCACGTTAAAATGAGATGAAACAAAAAACTACTATATACGTCAGATTTAAGCCATTCCGAATTAGAGACGCTAGGAATAAGGCACTTGATTGAAGTTTCTGTAGAAAATGTGCGTCGCACGTTTGTCATTTCTATCATTTTAACAAAGTTAAAGAGAAACAATTCACTCTTCGAGAATTATTAAGTTATGGTCATAGGCACAGCAACTAATAGTAACATCCTCAAAAACAAAATGTTATTCACTATTTTGTATCTTAGATTGATCTGAAAATTTGAAATTTTCTCACTTATTTAATTATACCTACCTCCGTGAAAATCCTTACAGGAGAAAAGAACTAGCTATTGTGAGTACTGGGGAAAAGATTTATAGAATTTATCGTACAATAATGGAAGGATACTAAATACAAGTAATGATTATTATCTAAGGGCTAGATAAACGAATAAAATCCAACAAGAAAATTATAATAAGTTAAAAATTTTAATTTTACTATCAACCGTACTTAATTCGAAGAATCAAGAAATAGTAACATTATTAATTCCGACTATAACATAACTACGCAACTATGAAAATTCACTTTCGATATAAGAATTATATAAAAATTAGACACACCTTCCCCCTTTGTTTTGGCAAACCAAAAAGTAAAGCAATGAAAAGGTGTAATTTAGTAAGGGTAGTATGGAGGAGAATTCATGGGAGTTGCTCTGAAGCTGAGAGCAGCGATATTTATATTCAGTAAGGTCTTTCCAGTTATAGACGCCGGTAGGATTTCCTCACAACAAAGGGTTTAGCGAATAACGGGGTGGGAAATTTATCCGAAAAACGATCATCCTAAATATTAGGGTTTATTTTTTCAACTTTTGAGATTTTTACTTGAATAACTGATTTGGACTTGCAAGTTATTATAAGAATCATCAATAACATAGGGGTCATTATGACAAGGCGAAAATGCTGACATCGGCTAATATTAATAATACTAATTATTCCGAGAAATGTCACAGTACACCGAGAAATAATTGAAGTAAATCTCTCGAAATAAATCATATTAGGTACTAAAAGAAGTTTAATATAAACAGTAACAATTCATTAAATTCAAACTAACCTCTCCAATGGAAGACAATGTACTGACAATGTTGTGAGTGAAGGTGTCCCACGTAGTGATGAGAAGATCTAGATCGTTAGGATATCCTTCTACCAAAATTAAAACAGTTTCTCTCACAAAAACTCCAAAAGCGAAACAAAATAAATTAAAAACAAATAATTAAAATATTTCACGAGTTAAAATACTAACCAGTCCTATTAATTTTTACGGAAAATGCACACTGTTACTGAAAAAATACGACACGACTCGCTCTGCGATGTTACTTCTTCCACAAACTAAGAAAATCTGAGGGTCTTGAAGTAATTTCTTTTTCGAGAAATTTTAAGAGAAAAAGGAGAGAGGGTGAAGAGACCAATGTGTAAAACACGTGTCAGAAAGTTTTCTTGGGAACGTCGCGACGCGTCGGTAAGATTTCTTTCTAGCCACCCGTAAGGTCATAAAATCTAAAGCCTTCAAAAAGAAGGAAAGACAGCCAGCAGTAGCATTTATGATCTTCGCATACGTGTCTCCCATTCAGAAGAAAGGCACATGCGGGTGGTCATGGAATTTCCATACAGAAATAAACCGTCAAAAACGGTGCATCGGTTCCTGTCTTTCAATTACTCTTTTCCTTTAGAAACATCCGAAAGAGTGCTTTAAAATATTTTCTCAACTCACTGGATTCTCAGAGAGTGGAAAGGGGTCTTCATAATATAAATAAGAGGGAAACAGAATCATTGGAATTTGGGATGCCGTATGCCATTTTAGGTCAAATATCCCGATGGGACCAATGTGGAAAATCCCCCCCCCCACTTTCTTGAAAACATCCCCTTTTTCCTTCACCCTCGGAGACAAAGGAGAGGGAAAGCCTGTAAAAACTACCTTGCGGATTCGACCCGCACATGTTGCCTTTGTTTTGCTTTATACTTCCCTCCATATTCGCAAATATGTCTCTATGATCTGCGTGGCCGCTCTTGCTGTAAGACCGAAGTTGGGAGAGAGAGGGGCGTCATTGTGACCACAAAGGGCATTAGGCCGCCCCCTTCGAGAGTGCGCCATGAGGCGATTGCCTCATTTGCTTACCGTCTGCAGCCGGTGCTGCCCACCGGTCATTTTCCGGTGACTATGTGTGTGTCTGAACTTCATAATGCTGCGTGCTCATCTCTGAAGACATACAAAATAGGCGTTGGCTGTACGTTCAAAAACGTCACTTTCCGCCTCAACTCTCCTTGTGTGATGTAGGAAAAAGGTATCGTCGGTTGCACGAACGAGAAAAAGAGTGATTTGGCGCGATTTAACTCGGGTCGGAGGTGGACCCAATGGATTATGGGCGATCGCGGTTTGCGAGTGACAAAAATTCCTTCGGGCCGGATTTGAACAAGCGACGTATGGATATCCATTCGATTCACCAAACTACAGTCCACCGCTCTACCAACTGAGCTACCGAAGGCTTGTGGGAAATCGATGAAATAGAGGGATTTGTGTGCACGGTGAAAATCGATCGCATTTTGTTGGGAGAACGAATTCACGGAATGGTTGTAAAAGTAAAGAGATCGCCGTTTTCACGGAATCCGGATTAAAAAAGCAAAAACCCGGCTTACGGTCGACATTTACATCCCGCCGCCTCATTTATCATGGAAATAATTGAAAGAGACGAACCACGAGTGCATGGATGGCTTCGATGAACTTGTGTCGGAGGGCTTGATATTGCTGATATTCCTGTGAAGCGGGCTGGAGAGAGGGTAGGCATCGAATTCACCGGCGACGTGGAGGTGTTTCGCGACTTGAGCATCCGTAATGGTGGATGTCATCGGCTCGTTGGTCTAGGGGTATGATTCTCGCTTAGGGTGCGAGAGGTCCCGGGTTCAAATCCCGGACGAGCCCGTTTTATTTTTATGCATCCGCGGAGAAGGAGGAGGGAAGGGTGGGAAAAATTACGCACCATATCGGAAAATGCTTGTCGCGGAGTGGTTCTTCTTTCGTCAGCCTGTTTTCTATGCGGGCTGACGAAGCACTCTCCTGCATCGCTAATATTAATTCGGACTCTTTCAAAGTGGAGGCGAAGGCTTTAGGTGAACCGGCTCGTTGTTCAAGAGGTGTGATTCTCGCTTAGGGTGCGAGAGGTCCCGAGTTCAAATCCCGGACTAGGCCGAAATTTTTGTCCGCGACATAAAAATTCAGTCCCGGAGTCAGGATGTTTGGCGCAACTTATTTCTCTCTCGGGTTATCAATAGGGCTTCCGGAAATCAAAAAGGGTCGTCAATTTCGGCAAAAATCGTAGGAAGTTGCAAAATCGCGGAGGGACGGTACTACCATTTGAATAATTGCAGCTGCGAATCGATCCAAAGGAGGATTTGATTGGGACAAAATGTACTCGAATGCCAGGGATAAGACTATTCGTTCGGTGGGATTCGAAGCAGCTCCCTACGTTCCAACGTGCCTCCAGCTAATGAGCGACCGAAGGTAAATGTTCGGAGGCATAGGGTCGCTTGAGAAAGATCTAGGTAAGCATAGAAAAAAGCAACGGTTTCCCCCATCGGATCGCACTCGAGGCTGTTTCGCCTCATAAAAGGGCAGCTTCGTTTTTCGTAACCATACAGCGACTGTTAAATGCGAGCGAAATCGGCGCTGGTGAATTCACCGCCATATTGGACGCAAGTCACAAAAAAATGTCCTTCGGGCCGGATTTGAACCAGCGACCTATGGATTCCTGTCCGATTCTCCACTACAGTCCACCGCTCTACCAACTGAGCTACCGAAGGAAGTGATGTAGAGGCCGATTTTTCGCCTCGAATAAAGCCCGAGCGATAACCTTACCTCGACGGCGGCGGAGGGAAAATTACGTAGCTAGCTCGGGATTGCAGGAGGGCACCGTCCCCGGGAGATAATATCGGGCGATTGGCCTGAAGTTTTGCATTCGCAAGAAAGGAAGTAAGAGCGGCATCAATTCGTATAGTTTGTGCGAAAATCGGCAAAGAGGCTGCAGTTTATCGTTTAGCGACGCGAGCGGAAGGGATGTTAAGGTGCATGGTGGCGCGTTGATGCGATCTCTCGGGATTGAAAAAATGTTTTCTGATGATTGCGAACGTCGGCTCGTTGGTCTAGCGGTATGATTCTCGCTTTGGGTGCGGGAGGTCCCGGGTTCAAATCCCGGACGAGCCCGAACTTTTTTCTTACGTGACGCCACGCATCGGCGGCCGCCCATGCCAAAGAGTATGGGTTAAAATTTTTCCCATTCCACGAAGTGTGAATGTTCCTAAGCGGAGAGAATTGCAGCGGGCGCGTATTATTTTTCCCCATTGGGAAGTGTTTCTTAGAGAGTTCTCCGTGCGTATATCAAGGGATCGGAAGTTCCGCAAATTCTGACGATTTGAGCGAATAAAAATTAGTTTACCTTGAAGACGGATTCCTCGTTAGGACTCTCGGTCTGTCTTTGATTTTGTTATCAGATAACGGTTGCCGGGGAAACGCGTTTATTTTCTCTTTCGTAGAGAGATTGTTGAGGAGCATCGGATAGAGAATTCTCGATGTCGACCCGCCGGAGGAATCTATTCGACAGAGAAGGTTCTTATTAGTCTTCGATAGCGATGGAGAGGAGAAGAAAAACCACAGGCGCACCTCGGTTACGAAAAATCCTCCCTCAGATGCATTCGTACACTTCCGTAATCAATCGTGGGCGAATGCCGCTGATGTCGCTCTCTGACGACCTTCCGACGGCGTTCGAGGATAAATAATGAGGTCCGCATGGTTTTATCTTTGATGTCGTCCATGGCACGTAATCGGCCAAGAAGAGAGGAAAAAAAACCGAAAACCATGCTTCCGGCAAAGAAAAATGTCGCGCGGCATTGTAAACCCACCGGTCATTTTCCGGTGAGTATGTGTGTGTCTGAACTTCATAAGGCTGCGTGCTCATCTCTGCAGACATACTAAATAGGCGTTGGCTGTGCGTTCGAGAACGTCACTTTCCGCCTCAACACTCCTTGTGTGATGTAGGAAAAAGGTCCCCTCGTTTGCACGAACGAGAAAAAGAGTGATATAACTCGGGTCGGAGGTGGACCCAATGGATTACGGGCGATCACGGTTTGCGAGTGACATAAAAATTCCTTCGGGCCGGATTTGAACCAGCGACCTATGGATATCCATTCGATTCACCAAACTACAGTCCACCGCTCTACCAACTGAGCTACCGAAGGCTTGGGGGAAAGCGATGAAATAGAGGGATTTATGTGCACGGTGAAACTCGTTCGCATTTTTTTGGGAGAATGAATTCACGGAATGGTTGTAAAAGTAAAGAGATCGCCGTTTTCACGGAATCCGGATTAAAAAAGCAAAAACCCGGCTTACGGTCGACATTTACATCCCGCCGCCTCATTTATCATGGAAATAATTGAAAGAGACGGACCGCGAGTGCATGGATGACTTCAATGAACTTGCGTCGGAGGGCTTGATATTGCTGATATTCCTGTGAAGCGGGCTGGAGGGAACGCAGGCATCGAATTCACCGGCGACGTGGAGGTGTTTCGCGACCTGAGCATCCGTAATGGTGGATGTCATCGGCTCTTTGGTCTAGGGGTATGATTCTCGCTTAGGGTGCGAGAGGTCCCGGGTTCAAATCCCGGACGAGCCCGTTTTATTTTTATGCATCCGCGGAGAAGGAGGAGGGAAGTGTGGGAAAAATTACGCAGCATATCGGAAAATGCTTGTCGCATAGTGGTTCTTCTTTCGTCAGCCTGTTTTCTACGCCGGCTGACGAAGCACTCTCCTGCATCGCTAATATGAATTCGGACTCTTTCAAAGTGGAGGCGAAGGCTTTAGGTGAACCGGCTCGTTGTTCAATGGGTGTGATTCTCGCTTAGGGTGCGAGAGGTCCCGGGTTCAAATCCCGGACGAGCCCGTTTTATTTTTATGCATCCGCGGAGAAGGAGGAGGGAAGGGTGGGAAAAATTACGCAGCATATCGGAAAATGCTTATCGCAGAGTGGTTCTTCTTTCGTCAGCCTGTTTTCTACGCCGGCTGACGAAGCACTCTCCTGCATCGCTAATATGAATTCGGACTCTTTCAAAGTGGAGGCGAAGGCTTTAGGTGAACAAGCTCGTTGTTCGCTTAGGGTGCGAGAGGTCCCGAGTTCAAACCCCGGACTAGGCCGAAATGTTTGTCCGCGACATAAGAATTCAGTCCCGGAGTCAGGATGTTTGGCGGAACTTATTTCTCTCTCGGGTTATCAATAGAGCGTCCGGAAATCAAAAAGGGCCGTCAATTTCGGTAAAAATCGTATGAAGTTACAGAATCGTGGAGGGACGGTACTGCCATTTGAATGATTGCAGCTGCGAATCGATCCAAAGGAGGATTTGATTGGGATAAAATGTACTCGAATGCCAGGGATCAGAATATTCGTTCGGTGGGATTCGAAGCAGGTCCCTATGTAGAGCGTCGCTACGTTCCAACGTGCCTCCAGCTAATGAGCGACCGAAGGTAAATGTTCGGAGGCATAGGGTCGCTTGAGAAAGATCTAGGTAAGCATAGAAAAAAGCAACGGTTTCCCCCATCGGATCGCACTCGAGGCTGTTTCGCCTCATAAAAGGGCAGCTTCGTTTTTCGTAACCATACAGCGACTGTTAAATGCGAGCGAAATCGGCGCTGGTGAATTCACCGCCATATTGGACGCAAGTCACAAAAAAATGTCCTTCCGGCCGGATTTGAACAAGCGACCTATGGATTCCTGTCCGATTCTCCACTACAGTCCACCGCTCTACCAACTGAGCTACCGAAGGAAGTGATGGAGAGGCCGATTTTTCGCCTCGAATAAAGCCCTAGCGAAAACCTTACCTCGACGGCGGCGGAGGGAAAATTACGTAGCTCGCTCGGGATTGCAGGAGAGCACCGTCCCCGGGAGATAATATCGGGCGATTGGTCTGAAGATTTGCATTCGCAAGAAAGGAAGGAAGAGCGGCATCAATTCGTATAGTTTGTGCGAAAATCGGTGAAGAGCCTGCAGGTTATCGTTAAGCGACGCGAGCGGAAGGGATGTTAAGACGTATGGTGGCGCTTTTATGCGAGCTTTCGGGATTGAAAAAATGTTTTCTGATGTTTGCGGACCTCGGCTCGTTGTTCTAGGGCTGTGGTCTTCAACCTTTTTTGAGTCACCGCCCACTTTTACCGTATGTTGTACTTTGAAATAAGTCACCGCCCACCCAGTGGCATATTCAGGGTTCTGGCGCCCGGGGCAAAGAATAATTTTGTACCCCCAGTAGCAAAGCGATTTACGGAGGGGGTGGGGTGCATATCGCCCCTCGACCCGACGCGTGCAAATTTGATTTGATATTTTAGCGCCCCCCCCCCTGAACTCGGTGCCCGGGCAACTACACCCCCCCTGCCCACCTTCACTACGCCACTAAGCCCACCTACCATATCAACTTAACAATAAAGATTTAATAAAATAAATGTTTAAAAAGACATCAAATTTAATTATATTTATTAATCCCAAAACAATGTTAAAATAAGCTTGGTGCCTACAAACCAGGGAATCAATGTCTGGCTTAAAGTCTGTAAGGGTCATTCGAAGATCTCCTCTTTCTGTTATTTGTAAGCGGTTTCTTTTTTTGGACAGGAGATTGTCGACTGCATTGAATCCCTTCTCGACTAGATATGAAGTTGGGAAAGTTAACAAGAGCAACGATATTTTCTTCCACAAGCGTGGATACAGAGAGGGCATTTTCTTGTTCTGCCAAAGTTGTACATATCCACCTTGGTTGAAATTGGCTTTACACTCATCATCATGAATTAATTCCATTATCTCCTCTTGGTATTCAAAATCCACATCACACACATATGTGATGAATGGAGTCACCATCCAGGCATCCACTTTCAAGTCTATTACATCGCGAAAACGAGTCATCATATCAATTCTAATGACAGAAAGGTGATCTGCAAACTTTTCTGTCTTCGGCTGCAAGATCATCTTTGATGTTGTGTAGTTCCGAAAACCGGTAAAATTCTTTTTGCAGGATGTTTTTTCTCAATAAATCCAATTTATCAATGAATACCGAAATAACATTTTTGCAATCAATGAGTATCCATGGGAAGAAAGAGTATACTTAGTATCTTTTAATATCGCTTCTCTTTCATTTCGCTGCGTTCCCCGTATAATGTATCAAATATCTGAGTGAAGGTATCCCACTGGGTATTTTAAACCACTGGCCGCTTTTCAGCATTTCTTTGCTAAATGGCATATACTAGTTAGGATTACAATATGCTGATAATAAAACCCGGACAAATTTAATTTTAAACCTAAAATGTAATATAATTTTTTAAAAATCAAGGTATCCAATTGCTTCAGTCTATAGTGTTAAGATTTTGATGGGAATATCCAGAAAAAATGGGTTTTATTTGCTAAAATCTCGGTAAATTTTAAGAAAATCCGGACGTATGGTAACCCTAATACAGTGGGATTGTCTTTAGATGACATTACGGAATATGGTCTCATTGGTAATAACAGTGTTTAAAAATTTATGATTTTATATATTTGATAAAATGAAACTTAAACGCTTCGCTACTTCTGCGAGAGACTCCGACCACCCTCATGGGCCTTTCGATTTTACCGCAGCATGGATACATTGTCGCTAGTATAGTATGATATGATACTATAGTTAATGACAAATGAACTGTAATAGTTTTACATAAAATAGTTGTACTGAATATGTGTGCGTATCATTAGGCTTTTTATTATACAATTTTATTTTTCAGTCTAAAAATTAGAATAGCATTTGGTGAGTTCTTTAACGCCCACCAAAAATCCAAAGACACCCACTGGTGGGCGCTATCGCCCACCTTGAAGACCACTGGTCTAGGGGTATGATTTTCGCTTTGGGTGCGAGAGGTCCCGGGTTCAAATCACGGACGAGCCCGAACTTTTTTCTTACGTGACGCCACGCATCGGCGGCCGCCCATGCCAAAGAGTATGGGTTAAAATTTTTCCCATTCCACGAAGTTTGAATGTTCCTAAGCGGAGAGAATTGCAGCGGGCGCGTATTATTTTTCCCCATTGGGAAGTGTTTCTTAGAGAGTTCTCCGTGCGCATATCAAGGGATCGGAAGTTCCGCAAATCCTGACGATTTGAGCGAATAAAAAATTAGTTTGCCTTGAAGACGGATTCCTCGTTAGTACTCTCGGTCTCTCTTTGATTTTGTTATCAGATAACGGTTGCCGGGGAAACGCGTTTATTTTCTCTTTCGTAGAGAGATTGTTGAGGAGCATCGGATAGAGAATTCTCGATGTCGACCCGCCGGAGGAATCGATTCGACAGAGAAGGTTCTTATTAGTCTTCGATAGCGATGGAGAGGAGACGAAAAACCACAGGCGCACCTCGGTTACGAAAAATCCTCCCTCAGATGCATTCGTACACTTCCGTAATCAATCGTGGGCGAATGCCGCTGATGTCGCTCTCTGACGACCTTCCGACGGCGTTCGAGGATAAATAAGGAGGTCCGCATCGTTTCAATGTTGATGTCGTTCATGGCATGTAATCGGCCAAGAAGAGAGGAAGAAAAAGCAGAAAACCATGCTTCCGGCAAAGAAAAATGTCGCGCGGCATTGTTAACCCACCGGTCATTTTCCGGTGAGTATGTGTGTGTCTGAACTTCATAAGGCTGCGTGCTCATCTCTGCAGACATACTAAATAGGCGTTGGCTGTGCGTTCGAGAACGTCACTTTCCGCCTCAACACTCCTTGTGTGATGTAGGAAAAAGGTCCCCTCGTTTGCACGAACGAGAAAAAGAGTGATATAACTCGGGTCGGAGGTGGACCCAATGGATTATGGGCGATCGCGGTTTGCGAGTGACATAAAAATTCCTTCGGGCCGGATTTGAACCAGCGACCTATGGATATCCATTCGATTCACCAAACTACAGTCCACCGCTCTACCAACTGAGCTACCGAAGGGTTGTGGGAAAGCGATGAAATAGAGGGATTTGTGTGCACGGTGAAAATCGATCGCATTTTTTTGGGAGAACGAATTCACGGAATGGTTGTAAAAGTAAAGAGATCGCCGTTTTCACGGAATCCGGATTAAAAAAGCAAAAACCCGGCTTACGGTCGACATGTACATCCCGCCGCCTCATTTATCATGGAAATAATTGAAAGAGACGGACCGCGAGTGCATGGATGGCTTCGATGAACTTGCGTCGGAGGGCTTGATATTGCTGATATTCCTGTGAAGCGGGCTGGAGAGAGGGCAGGCATCGTATTCACCGGCGACGTGTAGGTGTTTCGCGACTTGAGCATCCGTAATGCTGGATGTCATCGGCTCGTTGGTCTAGGGGTATGATTCTCGCTTAGGGTGCGAGAGGTCCCGGGTTCATATCCCGGACGAGCCCGTTTTATTTTTATGCATCCGCGGAGAAGGAGGGAAGGGTGGGAAAAATTACGTAGCATATCGGAAAATGCTTGTCGCAGAGTGGTTCTTCTTTCCTCAGCCTGTTTTCTACGCCGACTGATGAAGCACTCTCCTGCATCGCTAATATGAATTCGGACTCTTTCAAAGTGGAGGCGAAGACTTTAGGAGAACCGGCTCGTTGTTCAAGGGGTGTGATTCTCGCTTAGGGTGCGAGAGGTCCCGAGTTCAAATCCCGGACTAGGCCGAAATTTTTGTCCGCGACATAAGAATTCAGTCCCGGAGTCAGGATGTTTGGCGCAACTTATTTCTCTCTCGGGTTATCAATAGAGCGTCCGGAAATCAAAAAGGGCCGTCAGTTTCGGCAAAAATCGTAGGAAGTTACAGAATCGCGGAGGGACGGTACTACCATTTGAATAATTGCAGCTGCGAATCGATCCAAAGGAGGATTTGATTGTGACAAAATGTACTCGAATGCCAGGGATAAGAATATTCGTTCGGTGGGATTCGAAGCAGGTCCCTATGTAGAGCGTCGCTACGTTCCAACGTGCCTCCAGCTAATGAGCGACCGAAGGTAAATGTTCGGAGGCATAGGATCGCTTGAGAAAGATCTAGGTAAGCATAGAAAAAAGCAACGGTTTCCCGCATCGGATCGCGGTCGATCCTACGATAAAAATGTATAGGAAAGAAAATACTCTACCAGTTCTACAACATTTATTTGACAAATATTTTGATATGAGCAATACTTTACGAGATATGACGAAAATTTCATTTTTTATCACCAGTAAAGTGGACCCCTGGTTGGCGTACATTATTCATTTTGCGATTTTCTTCTTATATTTGATTGGAAGTCCTTAATACCAATCTCATGAAAATCCGTTCTGTAGAAGCCGAGAACGAACTTGCGGACGGACGGACAGACGGACGGACGGATCGACCGACGATAATAGGCGCTCACGCGCCTAAAAAACCCGTCCGCATTCACCTATTTAGATGAATGATGAAAATCTTGCACTTTGAAAAATATAAAATTACATGTAAACTTATGGGAAAATAATTATTGTATTACGGTGTCTTTCGCGCCAAACTCTTTATCTCCATATAGCTAGTGTTACCCGCAGTGTAAAACTTATGCAAAGTTTCGTAACGATATGTTCAAAACGAGAACTTTAAGCAAAACTGGAAGGACATAATTATCAACAGTAAAAGGATGAACAACGGAACCAACGAAATTAATTAATTTAACGAAAGACAAAAAAGTAAATAGAGGACGTTTAAGAATCACAGAGTGAATATTATCCTCGATTCTCTCGTCCTTGAGTTCTGTTTGGTTCTGTTACGAGAAAATTGTTTATATCTACAATATTTTGGAAACAATGAAACGACTTATTCAATCACAAATTTTGGAAAACCTACATCTAATTATTTAAGTTACTTACGTAGTTTTCAATACATACACTTTTATTTATAGATATGTATAGATTGCAATTGTCGATTCATTTTTCATATTTTATGTTGAAATGATTTCTCCCATATTTTTCTTTCTATTAGTTTTCGTGTTAATTTGCGTTGTATATGAGTTATATTGATTATTTTTTGGCAATCTATATTTTTTATTCCTCTAAATTTTCATTTATACCTATATCAAATTTTTAGAGCCTAATGTTTACTCTTTTCCCTTACTTTTATCTATATGAGCAATATGCGTCCAAATTCATTAAACTATAATATTTTGATCCAATGTTTTTTGTAATTTTTAAAGTTTAATGTTTGTTGATAATGTATATTGGAAATTTTGAAATTGAAATTATATTGTCCATTAGAGTTTCATTACAATGGATGTGTAAGGGTCCGTATATATTCGTTTAACAATATTCGAGACTGTGTTCCACATTCAATAAAGTACGTTTTGTCATTGATTTTCACGTAGTTGTTTTTTATGTATTTTAAATGCAGGAGAATGTCAGCCTTCTTCAAATTGCTAGCCTCACCTTAAGAACTCGTGCTCATTTGTCGTTTCAATTTTTTTAGTGAATCTGATTTTTCATTTTTTTATTCTATAAAATCATGATGTTATCTCCTTTATTGTCGAAAAAATTCAGAGGAATATTCATTATTCACGCAGCAATTGCCGGAAACGTCTTCAGCAGTCGTAAAACGTCCGCAAATTTTTGGAGCTTTCCATATGGAAACTTTGATAAAATGACTCGAAGAGTAGAACAGTTGGGTTTTGGGAAAATACCAATTTTAAAGTGATTGAGCGCCTATCGACGGTATCGACGTCACGTACACGGAACTTTGAATGAAAATTTCTCTCGTAATTTCCTTTAAAGAGTATCATCAAGTGGCTATGAAATGCGCGTCAGAACCTTAGTGGTGAAATTATTTTCGTGTTGGAATAAAATTTTGTTTAACAAATTTTGGTTTGGTAGTCTTAACGTTAAAATTTATCTTTCATGTTTTTAATAATAAACAACTGAATGTCTTGAAGTCTATTGTTTACTGTATACGCTACACATTCTAACGGATAATGGGAGACCTTGAGTACTGTCAACTCAGATATTCTTTTTCGTAAAATTTAAAATTGCCAGTCCTTGTGGAATTCCAGAAGTAACGTTATAAATACATTTTATATATTCGAGATGAATTTCGAAAGAGATTTATGAACTTATGTTTGCCAAATGAAAGAGTATGTTTATTAATTTTTCCCGGTGTATTAAATTATTCACAGTGGCGTGCTTCTTGCGGAGTTTCCTATGAATTATGCCACTCGTTTCACGTAATTGCAATCGTCGTTCACGAAGTGGAAATTCACCAGGAAAAGCACGCTATTCTCCAAACTGAACGACCGCGTGCGGTGATAATTCCGAGCAAGGCAGTAATGGATTCCCTCCCCTCAACGCACTGCGATCGTGCGTGCGTTATAAAAAACATTTTTCTTGTCCCAGCGTGCATTTCCATTACCTTTACATCCTTTGGTCCACAATTCCTGTAGTACGTGAACTCTATTCACTCCAATGGCGTTTAAAAATTTACCCACCAAGAAAGGCGACATTTCCGTCGTAATTTCCACCTCTATCCTTTTATCTGCATTGCCACTGGGGCGAAATAGTTTGATCTTTAGTCGGTAAATCCTTTTATTTATTTATTCTAAAAAATCTTGCCGATGTTTCCAGGGGAAAGGTTTTTTCGCTACGGGAGATTGGGACGTGACGTCACATCCGGGGCATTGAGTGCGGGTTATTTATTTCGGATGGGAATGAGCTTCGCTATAACGGATGCTAGTGCGGAGAAACCTTTAATTTTTATTACAGGCTTTCTTCGGTTCCACTAAATCTCGGCCGACTTATCCAGATGGCGGTCTTGTAAAGAGCGTGTTAGCGAGAAACGTCTTTTGCGAGTCCATAAAAAACCTTACCTAAGGCGCGAATCCACTCTTGCTGAGGTGGCGGCTTAGCAGTTTTTTGCTGATACATATTATAAATAAGCGAAATTAATGTTTCCTCGAGGAACACCGGACTCACGTTCTTCTTTGCGAGGCTTATTTGCATGTGCCCTTTGCGGAAAACGCTGTAAATAACTTTGAATTGGTCGTTGAACCAATGTTAATTTTTTTGTGGCAGTCGTCAGTTATTACACTTCATTTAAATATTTTTATTAAAATTATCTTTTCTTATTAGTCGTAAAAGAAGGATTGTGATAAAAATCAGAACTTTTATCGTTACAGTTTGCTATTAAAATTGAATACTTCTTATCAATCAACCAATTTGATTCAAACGACAAATTAATAGTCGCGGACAATTTTTTGCATTTGATTGAAAAATAGCTTTTATACAAATAAATGTAAAATAATAACTGTAGAGATAATCAGATAAATTTTTTGATGCTTTTTACTATAGTTTTAACATATATGACATAACGTAAGGTTTTGCAATTTTTAATAATATTTTTATCCCTGCAGTATGCAAATTAGTCACTTTCTATTAGGCGCATCAATATAACGTCAAATTTGTTAACAAGTTGGGGAAATATTAAAATATTCGAATCTCTGACCAAAGAACGACTTGATAAAGCATGCACAAGAGCGAGAGTAATTTTTCTTTGGTGCTTTTTTCTGCTAGACTGAATACAGTGCGTTTTTTTTTAAATAGAAGAAGCTAATTAGTTAATCTAAGACAATGAATCTACGACACTATTGAAATTAAGTAGATTCTGGGAAAATTTTGCTGTTAAGAGGTGCATCACTAAAATAGAATTTTACTATTCCCTTCAATTGTCACAAATTTAAGTAAAGTTGAAAGTAAATAATAGGTATTTCGGTTTAAAGAAAGTGTCTTATGTCATAATGAAACAAGAGTACATATATAATTTTATTTTGCCTTTTCTTTGATATATTTTGAATATATTTAGCATCGAAAAAATTCGATTGTAAATAATCATCTTGAATCTATTTCAGTGAATTACCGCTGAAGAAGGCTGCTTTGTAGTTGAAATGAGCATCTGGGTTTCATAATCTTGCTGTGGCTATTGGAGACACCCGAGATAAGTACTTTTTAAAATTGTTATTTCTTGAACCCAGTGGCGGTCGGTGACCCATTGAGTTAGGCAAGTAGCGGCACAGTTTTACTTTGTGTAGCTGAGCGTTACTAATTGGTCATTTTGCGAGGCTCGCCTCGTCATTTATGTATCTCATTCGGAAATAAGCTACGAGTATAACAAATAATGGTACACTCCTTTGAAACAAATTTATGTCTCACTCTCTGTTTCCAATAATTTTAATCAACAGAAATATATTAAATTACGCTTCGGAAATATCGTAGCCATGCAATTACTTCTTTAGCTTCAATTAATTGTTGGCATTCCGGCTTGAACAATGTTTTTTAGTTGCAAAATCTTGATAATTTGAAAACGATTTCACCAATTATTTTTAATTACACAATGCTCATTATCCTCACCCATTTTTAGAATTAAAAGTAAATAATGTTTAATAGAATAGAAGTTTGTACCGATGTAGCGCACCAAAAATAAACACTATAAATCACATGGAGGCCACAAAACAGCTAAACAAATACATCTCTAAAAATACGTAAAACCAAATTTCCCCGATATATGGAGACAACGCAGTATTTTCATGTCACGTTCCGCGCTACATAGAAGCATTTCAAATTATGCTTATACTTCCCCTCCATTGGGCTGACATAGACCCTGCCCTCTTTTCCCCGCTCTCTCGTATCCGTGCGTATAACCACCATAGAAGCAAATCTGAAACTGCTTCGTGAGGCCCGCTCAGTAACAATTGAATAATACGTATCGCAATCAATTTAGTAGAAATTCGTTCAAATGATGAAAATGCCAAATATATTTCTATAAATTTTATTGTAGTAACTGCAGTTATTCTAAGTATTTTAAATAGTTTATTGCGGTGTTGTTTCACTGGTCAAGCAGTGCTTGCGTTGCTTGCATAGACCGACCGCGGAAAGGGACAGTTGGGCACGACCGGTTCAGCGACGGGACCATTCGGCGATGTGATTATTCGGTACCGGACAGTTCGGCGCCAGCTGTGTTCCGCACGGCGCAATTCCAATATATTTTGGAGGGAATGGCGTCATGATAATAATAATATTGCAACTATTAAGTTACCGAATCTATTACTTAGAAATAAAAATGACTGTATTTAAAGGAAAATAGATCGAAATTAACTTTCGTGAGAAAAAGTACACGATAAAATTATACGACGGAAAATCACCGGATGATATGCATAATGATTTGCCAATTATAGTAACGTTAATTTAATGCAAATGTTACTATTAAGTTAAATTAGCTGACTTGATTTAATCGAACCAATACTGTTTAAATAAAAATGATTGTATTTTTAAAGAATTAACTTTCGAATTTTCTTTCGTGAGAAAACGATCACAATATACAACAATGAAGTTAACGGGAATGATTTTACTTCACCGAATCATTAACGTTTGAATATTATTGAATACATTTAAAGCAACTTAACTTTTAAATCAATTTACGTGAGTAGCTTTGTAATGTATTAAGTTGAACAACCGTGCCGTGCGGAACACGGCTGGCGCCGATCTGTCCGGTGCCGAATTGTCCCATCGCCGAATAGTCCGTCGCCGAACCGGTCGTTCCGAACTGTCTTAAACCCAACCGACCGCCCCTGCTTGAACCCTAATTTTTGCAAAACTGCTATTCATTTGAATCATCATTAATTGAGAAAAAGGTATATTATCATTAGAAACGAGTAATTTATTCCCAGAGGGCTTAAAGTATCTACGAAACTTCCAGTTTTCATATACTCAGGCACAAAACAAATATATATTGAATGGCATCTAGGTCTGTACACATACTTCAAGAGCCGATTCTTAGATTTTTTAGAATTATTGTTTTATTATCATATAGAAAATTGATTGTCGACATTTTTTGTTTAACAGTCATTTTAATACTTTTCATGGCCTCGCGATTTCATAAATATGGTCATCAATATTATGTATTTTCACGTGCATCGTCTGAAATACGGATTGTGTTTCGGTCATCCTCTATGGATACTTTTCTGTTACTTAGTTCTCATAACTAAGCCCATTTTGTGCTTTGTCTGAAAAGCGAGTTTATTTGTAGATGAAGCGGAATGCGGCCACGAGTGATGTTTACCGCTTGCACGTACGGTTTTATGCTAGCAGTTAAACTATTCGGTGTAATTGTTATCATCGACTATAAAAACTTGTTCTGAAATTTTCTCTTTCGGATCTTTTATCATTGAGGCTGTGTCATTGGAGGTATATTTACTGCCTTAAACTCGCACCTACCCAAAATGCAACTATCATAAAAATTGGCCAATTTCCCCTTTCTTCCAGAGTTTCGACATTCCGCTCCGTGAATCAGATTTCGACGTGCGCGTCGCTATTTAGGTCGGCACCCGTTTAAGTTTATTTTACTGTCTTGAAGAGTAAAAAACGTATACTCCTTCTCTGTACGGGATTAAAAACCTTCACCATGCTATTTTACAGGCACAGAGCAACTACGGCGACGTTTCAATATAAATAATACTCCTCTTATGTGTATGTTGTGATTTTAGAGATACCCCACTCAAGTTGAAAAATGATAGAAAGCAATAAAAGTGATAAAAAAGGTAATAATAATTACAAGGGATAATAAAAATACGAAATAAAACTATTTCTTAGATTGAAAGACAAATTCGATTCTGGGAACTTTTATCTCGTGCATTGCGTACATAGAGATTTGCTAGGACGTTCAAACCAGCGGACGCGGACTCAAAAGACAGGTGACGGAAAATAATAGAAGAAAAATACGCGCACGCTACCAGATAAAAAAATAAATAAAAAATAATGCACATTTAGCCACACGCATGCGCAAGCTTGGCTCTTTACAATTTACATTCATAGACTTTTTTTAAATTGCTTATGTATTCGGGCTAGACGCGGTAATAATTTGTTTGGTCTAGGATCTCAATCAACAATTAAACACAGGAGTTAGCAGCGCATTTAGGTCGGGTGCCAATCTATATAGATATTAACAAGTTAGGAAAGTGTACAACGTATCACAAATGGACGCGTTTCGTGCAATGGTGTATTAGAAAGAAATTATATACCTGTACGTAAGGGAAATAGCGTTTTAAAGTTGTTTTCTTCATCATAAATAATCCATTTTCTTCCTATTTAAAAATTTTCATGCACACGTAAGGAAATCAAAAGTTTGTGGCTAAGCTTCAGTGTAAGTCACCTATGAAAATATTTGATACTTGTTTATTAGTTACCTATACTTGTTTATTGGTTACTGATTGGCCTGTCTCGACATTTACAAACCCAATCTCCGGACAACGTGGAGGGTTTCTTTGTTTCCGGGCGAGGCGAAGGGCGCGGTAGCGCCCGGAGTCGACTACGCATTAAAACATAGCGAGCCGAAGGCTCGTCAATATCCTCGGTACCTAGGTGATGCGGACGTGGTGACTTATACTGAAGCTGTTCCAAGTTTGTTTGTGAGATTGTTTATGTTAGAAACAATGAAGGAGTAACCATGCAAGAAATTTTCGAAGTTCAACTCGAATTAAGACATTCTTGTTTGATTTTCTCGATAACGGCTACTCCTACGATAAAGATGTATAGGAAAGGAAATACTCATCTTTACTAGTTCTACAACTTTTATTTGAACAATATTTTGATATGAGCAATACTTTACGAGATATGATGAAAATTTAATTTTTTGTCACCAATAAAGTGGTGCCACTGATTGGCATACGTCATTCATTTTTGCGATTTTCTGATTATCTTTGATAGTAAGTCCTTAATATTAAATTTCATGGCAATCAGTTCGGTAGAAGCCGAGAACGAACATGCGGACGGATGGACGGACAGACCGACGATAATGGGCGCTCACGCTGGAAGCGAAACACGCCTAAAAATTGGTGACACTGGGCGCGTGGCATAATTCAATTAATTTTATCTCTATCAACTACGAAGCGTTTATTTGTCTTCTAATGTTATACGACACGACTTAATAAGTGGAGAAGGATTACTTTGAACTTTTGCCCTATACTATACTAGACGATCGCACCGTGGTGAATCAAAACATTCGGTAGCTAATCAGACAGAGCGGTGGTCTGTTCTATTGAACACAGACATAGGTTGGTCTCTCGTTCCACAAGGAGATTTTTATTGACCTATTTTCATTTTACTTTCATTCGCAGCTATTGATATACATGTATCGCCATTGCCTTGAAAATCTGTGCGGGAACGAAATTAGCTTTATTAATTTCAGGTATTTAATAACAGTGTTATTGTAACAATTTGAGTGAGATTTGTTAACTGCTTCAAATTACGTTTTATTAGAAAATATTTTATCATGTATAAAAATTTCGGGCTCGTCCGGGATTTGAACCCGGGACCTCTCGCACCCTAAGCGAGAATCATACCCCTAGACCAACGAGCCGATATGTTTTAATTTCACGTAAGAAGTTTTAATTTCGAAAAGGTGCATAAGCGGTTGATTTGATAGCCAAGGAGCACTCCAGCTTGTGTCTAATCGCTCAACTGGGAATGTTGTAAAACCTCCACTGCAATTACTCGAGAACGCAGGTTCTTACAAAATCGATAACGTAATATAATTATTTTCATCGGTACAAGGTAAAAAAACATAACGGAGTATCATGCTTCTAGACCAGAGGTTTTCAAACGAGTACATCTATATAATACCCTGCAAGTCACCTTACTGGTGGATGGCAGGGAATGCAGTGCACATAATAGTTTCCTATTATGTTCCCTTATCGTTCGAGGGGAAAACGATCCTTTGCATCGCTCCGTCCTACAATCGATCTCGTGGATTTTATCTCCGTTGTTCTGCCTTCCGATATATGTCGGACTTCTGATAAGGTGGACTATCTCATCCGCTAATCTCTCAGACGTATATTTTTCTAGCAGATGAAATTTAACCTGCAGTCTACGTTCCTCTAACGAGGCCAACTTAAGATTTTATATTAATGACGTTACGCTTTTTAAAGTGTACAATGCAATACAAGAAACGAAGACGATGCATTCTAAATACATAGCTCGAACTTTATTGAACAATCATCCGCTTACAAACATGAACGTTCGATAGGCCAGTTTTACAGGCTTGGTGAACTGTAGGGATGAAACGTGGTTGTCTGTATGTTGATGATTCAAATGCGAACCGAAAGAATGTTATTATTGATGGAATTCAAGTTCATATTACTATGTATAATGAAATTTTATTTTGGTTAAAGTTGCAACTTCTAATATTTAACTAATATCACCATTTTGCAAACCTTAAATGAAATAAATTATTTTACCAAAAATTATGTATTTTCCGATTTACATGTATTTTAATTATAAAGAGAATACAATAACTTGTGTGGCCTTTGCAAGGCAATTCAAGAACTCATCAAACATGCATCTATTTATCAACTATAAAAATATTTATGCAAGCATAATTGAAATAGATAGACCAAATGTCCAATGAGGATGGCACTCTCTAAACATAAATTCTTACAGTTTGTCTAAATTTAGATTCGATATTAATTTAAAGAATGAAATAGTAACCCATATAACGTGAACCTGTGATTCAACCTTTACACTGCGATCCATTAAAACATCTGTGCCACTCATGTTTCATCAGATTAAATTATCCTAATTGAGAATACGAAGAAAAAGCGACTTTTTCTTAAACCGAACTTTTGGCCGAAGCTCATTTTAAATTTTCGATTCGATGGGCTAGGGAAGGAATGTACGCTCAGCCTCGCCAAATACTACCGCGGAACCGTAATAGCGATGACTCATCGTGTTCCACCAAACAACTTCCTTTCTTTTTCTTTCCATTTTGAGTTTCGCCCCCTTCTCTCCTTCTCCTCCTCTCTCTCTCTCTCTCTCTTAATCCAGTCCTACTTCCCCACCCACATGGCCGCAACCGTTCCACAGCTACTCCCTCCAAAAATACTCTCCCTCTTTTATGCTCATACTGAAAACCACTCGCTATTCCCTCCTCCCTCCGGAGTTCCACAATTCACTTCTCCATCCCCTCTCTCATCCTCCATTCGGCCAGCTGCAAAAATTTCCCTCCTTCAAACTGAGTTCCGTCATACAAATAACGAGCGTTCAACCGGCGCCATTGCCGTTTGCGAACCAAACGAATCAAGTTGAGATAAAAAGGTCCTCGACGGATTTCGCCGCCGAGTTGGCAACGGCATTACGAGGCGCGGAATCGCTCTCTCTCTCCCCACCTCACTCATCGTATCTCCCTCCCACACCACCACATCACCCTCTCCCTCCATTCCTACCACGAACTCCGTCACCCCGTCTCCCTCTATTCCCCCCATTTCTCTCTCCGACTCCCGATCCAACCTACCTCGCTCCCTCCGTCTCCCTCCATCCGAGTCACAACACCTCCAACCCTACATCCCATCGTAACCCTCTCTCACTCTACCGGCGTCCCAACAGATAACTACGAGGGGTGTTCAAATCTGATCTGGACTTTATTTATTATTAAATCGTAAAAATAACCCAGCGCAATAATAATACAGTCACTTTTTTATGTACTCTCTCTGCTCAGAAAACACTTGATCCAGCCTTCTAGTAGTTTTTGTATTCCAGTTTCAAAGGAATCTTTCGGTTAATTTCGACACCAATTGAGGACTACATTTTTCACCTCGCTATTAGAACGGAATTTATTGCCTACTAACAATAAGTGCTCTTTCAGCGGCGTAAACAGATGAAAGGCAGGCGGTGACCAATCAAGACTATAAGAAATATGGGGAAGAACGCCCCACCCCAATTCAGCCAGTACATTCACAGCCAAGTTAGTCTTATGTGGTTGGGTGCTGTTGTGGAGAAAACAAATTCCTTTGGGCAGAAGACCTGGTCGTTTCTTCCTTAGAGCGGCTATCGGACCTTTATAGGAGCGCTGAATAATAAACAGCATTAATTGTATGGCCTTGTTCCAGGAAATTCACATGAATAATGCATTGAGCATCCCAAAACAGTAGGCATCAATTTGTTTGCTGATGCAATCGTTTTGAAATTTTTCGGTGTAGGAGGATATGTGTGTCTCCACTCCATACTGGAACAGTTGTTTTCTGAAGTAAAGTGATGGACCCATGTCTCGTCCGTGGTCATGATAAGATTTAAAAAAATCAGCCTCTTCCCTCAGAAATCGTTTACTCATGACCCCTGAAATTTGAACCCGCCGCCTTTTCTTCTGGTTACAACTGTTTGGGCACCCATCGAGCGCTGACTACACTGTATCTAAGGTTGTAATGAAGTATAGTCTCAGCAGTACCAATACTAATGTTAAATTGCAACGCTAATTCACGCATTAACATTCGCGCATCCCTCCGAAAGAGCTCATCAACCTGCGTAATTGTCACATCATTGATTGCAGTTGCTGGTCCTGCTTTGTGTTCTTATTCTCCATGCATTTGCGACCCTCTTTGAATGATTTGTACCACCCAAACATAGATAACTGAGACAGACAGGAATTCTCATTCTGTACTCGAAGTGACCGATGAATTTCAGTCACTTTTACACCTTCCTTACAGAGAACTTTAACAATAATGCATTGTTGCACTGAAGATGGACATGTTCAGATGCCATCTTTGTTAGATCTGACATGGATTGCTATGACATCAAAACATCTTTTTGTACTGACAGCATTACAATAATAATGAAGACACCTCATCAGCTCATTGTATTATATGTAAGATTTTTATAAAAAAATAAAGTCCAGGTCAATTTTGAAAATCCTTTGAACCTCCAGAGGCACTACCCCCTCGGTCCTTGGTTCACCTCCATCTGAGTCCCTCCCTCCGCGTCCCTCCTTCCTCTTTCATCTCTCCGTGGACGTTTCCCCTAGTCCCTCGGGTCTCTCTCATCTTGTGTCAACCACCTCGTACCTCCCATCATGTCACCCCCTACAAATCCACTCACCACGTCCCTCCTTCCTCGTAACTCCCTCCACGTCACCACCTCATCACCTCCTCCAAATATACCTCGCTTCTAAGTCCATCCATTCGCCAACCTCCACGTCCCTCCCTCCAAATCCCCTTCCCCTCGACCCTTCCTCCTCGTCCCTACCTTCGCCTTCCTCTCCCCTCGTCCAACCCTCCGCGTCCATCTCGCCGCATCCCTCCCTCCACGTGAATCCCTTCGCATCCCTCCTTCCGCATCCCTCCCTCCGCATCCCTCCATACGTGTCCCTCCCTCTACGTCCTTCCCTCCGCGACCATCCCACCGCGACCTTCACTCCGCGTCCTCCCTACGCGTCCCGCCCTCCGCGTCCCTCCCTTCGCGTCCCTCCCTCCGCCTCCCTCCCTGCGTCTCCCCCCCTCGTCGGCCCTCCCTCCCCATCCCTCCCTCCTCGTCCCTCGGTCCCGTCACTCCCTCCGCGCCCCTCTCTCCTCGTCCCTCCCTCCGCGTCCCTCCCTCCCCGTCCCTACCTCCTCGTCCCTCCTTCCCCGTCCATCCCTTCGCGTCCCTCTCTCCGCGTCCCTTCTTCCTCGTCCCTCCCTTCACGTTCCTCCCTCCGCGTCCCTCCTTCCCCGTCCCTCCCTCCGCGTCCCTCCCTCCGCATCCCTCCCTCCGCGTCCCTCCCTCCGCGTCCCTCCTTCCCCGTCCCTCCCTCCGCGTCCCTCCCTACGCGTCCATCCCTCGTCCCTCCCTCCTCGTCCCTCCGTCCGCGTCCCTCCGCGTCCATCCCTCCTCGTCTCTCCCTCGGCGTCCCTTCCTCCGCGTCCCTGCCTCCTCGTCCCTCCCTCAGCGTCCCTCCCTCCTCGTCCCTCCCTCCGCGTCTCTCCCTCCGCGTCCCTCCCTTCCCGTCTCTCCCTCCGCGTCCCTCCCTCCCCGTCCCACCCTCCGCGTCCTTCCCTCCGCGTCCCTCCCTCCGCGTCCATCCCTCCTCGTCCCTCCGTCCGCGTCCCTCCGCGTCCATCCCTCCGCGTCTCTCCCTCCTCGGCCCTCCCTTCGCGTCTCTCCCTCCGCGTCCCTCCCTTCTCGTCTCTCCCTCCGCGTCCTCCCTCCCCGTCCCACCCTCCGCGTCCTTCCCACCGCGTCCCTCACTCCGCGTCCCTCCCTCCGCGTCCATCCCTCCTCGTCCCTCCGTCCGCGTCCCTCCGCGTCCATCCCTCCGCGTCTCTCCCTCCTCGGCCCTCCCTTCGCGTCTCTCCCTCCGCGTCCCTCCCTTCTCGTCTCTCCCTCCGCGTCCTCCCTCCCCGTCCCACCCTCCGCGTCCTTCCCACCGCGTCCCTCACTCCGCGTCCCTCCCTCCGCGTCCATCCCTCCTCGTCCCTCCGTCCGCGTCCCTCCGCGTCCATCCCTCCGCGTCTCTCCCTCCTCGGCCCTCCCTTCGCGTCTCTCCCTCCGCTTCCCTCCCTTCTCGTCTCTCCCTCCGCGTCCCTCCCTTCTCGTCTCTCCCTCCGCGTCCCTCCCTCCTCGTCCCTCCCTCCGCGTCCCTCCCTCCTCGGCCCTCCCTTCGCGTCTCTCCCTCCGCGTCCCTCCCTTCTCGTCTCTCCCTCCGCGTCCCTCCCTCCCCGTCCCACCCTCCGCGTCCTTCCCTCCGCGTCCCTCCCTCCGCGTCGCTCCCTCCGCGTCCCAACCTCCTCGTCCCTCTCACCGCGTCCCCACCTCCTCGTCTCTCCCTCCTCGTCCCTCCCTCCGCGTCCCACCCTCCGCGTCCCACCCTCCGCGTCCCTCCCTCCGCGTCCCTCCCTCCTCGTCCCTCCCTCCACGTACCTCTCTCTTCGTCTCTCCCTCCGCGTCCCTCCCTCCTCGTCCCTCCTTCCTCGTCCCTCCCTCCGCGTACCTCCCTCCTCGTCCCTCCCTCCGCGTCCCAACCTCCCCGTCCCTCTCACCGCGTCCCCACCTCCTCGTCTCTCCCTCCTCGTCCCTCCCTCCTCGTCCTTCTCTCCGCGTCCCTGCCTCCTCGTCCCTCCCTCCTCGTCCCTCCCTCAGCGTCCCTCCCTCCTCGTACCTCCCGCCGCGTCCCACCCTCCTCGTCCCTCCCTTCGCGTCCCTCCCTCCTCGTACCTCACGCCGCGTCCCACCCTCCTCGTCCCTCCCTCCGCGTACCTCCATCTTCCCTCCCTCCGCGTCCCTCCCTCCTCGACCCTCCCTCCGTGTCCCTCCTTCCTCGTCCCACCCTCCGCGTCCCTCCCTTCGCGTCCCTCCCTCCTCGTCCCTCCCTCCGCGTCCTTACATCCTCGTCCCTCCCTCCGCGTCCCTCCCTCCGCGTCCCAACCTCCTCGTCACTCTCACCGCGTCCCCACCTCCTCGTCCCTCCCTCCTCGTCCCTCCCTCCGCTTCCCCCTTCGGCGTCCCTCCCTCCGCTTCCCTCGCTCCGCGTCTCTCCCTCCTAGTCCCTCCCTCCTCGTCCCTCTCACCGCGTCCCCACCTCCTCGTCTCTCCCTCCTCGTCCCTCCCTCCGCGTCCCTCACTCCGCGTCCCTCCCTCCGCGTCCCTCCCTCCTCGTCCCTCCCTCATCGTCCCTCCCTCCGCGTACCACCCTCCTCGTACCACCCTCCTCGTCCCTCCCTCCGCGTCCCTCCCTCCGCGTCCCAACCTCCTCGTCCCTCCCTCCGCTTCCCCCTTCGGCGTCCCTCCCTCCGCTTCCCTCGCTCCGCGTCTCTCCCTCCTAGTCCCTCCCTCCTCGTCCCTCTCACCGCGTCCCCACCTCCTCGTCTCTCCCTCCTCGTCCCTCCCTCCGCGTCCCTCACTCCGCGTCCCTCCCTCCGCGTCCCTCCCTCCTCGTCCCTCCCTCATCGTCCCTCCCTCCGCGTACCACCCTCCTCGTACCACCCTCCTCGTCCCTCCCTCCGCGTCCCAATCTCCCCGTCCCTCTCACCGCGTCCCCACCTCCTCGTCTCTCCCTCCTCGTCCCTCCCTCCTCGTCCCTCCCTCCGCGTACCTCTCTCTTCGTCTCTCCCTTCGCGTCCGTCGCTTCGCGTCCCTTCACATCCCTCTCTCCTCGTCACTCCCTCCACGTCCCTCTCTCCTCGTCCCTCCCTTCACGTCCCTCCCTCTACGTCCCTCTCTCCTCGTCCCTCCCTCACGTCCCTCTCTCCGCGTCCCTCCCTCCGCGTCCCTCCGTCCGCGTCCCTCCCTCCGCGTCCCTCCCTCCGCGTCCCTCCCTCCTCGTCCCTCCCTCCGCGTACCTCTCTCTTCGTCCCTCCCTCCTCGTGCCTCCCTCCGCGTACCTCTCTCTTCGTCTCTCCCTTCGCGTCCGTCGCTTCGCGTCCCTTCACATCCCTCTCTCCTCGTCACTCCCTCCACGTCCCTCTCTCCTCGTCCCTCCCTTCACGTCCCTCCCTCTACGTCCCTCTCTCCTCGTCCCTCCCTCACGTCCCTCTCTCCGCGTCCCTCCCTCCGCGTCCCTCCCTCCGCGTCCCTCCGTCCGCGTCCCTCCCTCCGCGTCCCTCCCTCCGCGTCCCTCCCTCCTCGTCCCTCCCTCCGCGTACCTCTCTCTTCGTCTCTCCCTTCGCGTCCGTCGCTTCGCGTCCCTTCATGTCCCTCTCTCCTCGTCACTCTTTTCACGTCCCTCTCTCCGCGTCCCTCTCTCCGCGTCCCTCCTTCCGCGTCCCTCCCTCCTCGTCTCTCCCTCCGCGTACCTCTCTCTTCGTCTCTCCCTTCGCGTCCCTTCACGTCCTTCTCTCCTCGTCACTCCCTCCACGTCCCTCTCTTCTCGTCCCTCCCTTCATGTCCTTCCCTCCGCGTCCCTCCCTCCGCGTACCTCTCTCTTCGTCTCTCCCTTCGCGTCCGTCGCTTCGCGTCCCTTCAGGTCCCTCTCTCCTCGTCCCTCCCTCCATCTTCCCTCCCTCCGCGTTCCTCCTTCCTCGACCCTCCCTCCGCGTCCCTCCTTCCTCGTCCCTCCCTCCGCGTCCCTCCCTTCGCGTACATCTCTCCTCGTCCCTCCCTCCTTGTCCCTCCATTCACGTCACCCTCTCCGCGTCCCTCCCTTCCCGGCCATTTTTCCATTACTCTCCTACGTCGACTCTCTCTCCTCTTCACTCCGTCTTCGTCCCTCCCTCCGCGTCCCTCCTCCGCGTCCCTCCCTCCGCCTCCCTCCCTCCGTGCCCCACTCTTTTTTCCCCTCTCCCCGTCCCTGTCTCTTTGTCCGTCTTTGTCTCCTCGCTTCTTCCTCCTCGTACCTCTCTCTTCGTCCCTTCATCAGTAACCGTCTCTCCCTCGTCCCTCCTTCGCGTCCCTCCCACTTCACTCTCTCCCACCTATAACGTCTCGCCGGGTCCTTCCCTCTCTCCTCCTCCCTGTCTTCATCATCCGCCTTCTATCTCCTATTCTCTTCTTTCATCCCTGCGCCTCCCTGTATACATCTCAATCGCCTCGCTCCTGTCATTCTTCCCTCCACCCGCCTCCCTTTCTTTCCATCCATCCCCTCCTCCCTTTGGTGGTATAATGTGGAGGTGTCGGTGGAGAGGTCAGGTGTCTACGGAGGTTAAAAAGGGAGAGGGAAATGAATCACCTCCAAGCTCCATCCATACGTATATTCGGACAATAATACAGCTTAGACCATTTGTTTCTTCTCCGGAGATAAATGCGTCGCTTTCTCCCGAAGGAATTGGAAGTACTTTTTCCTTGTTTACATTTTCTTGATCTCCTTTAGAAAAAAAAACCCTCCACCCTAATTCCTGAGAGAGATGAAAATGTCGAGAACTGGAAAAGAGGGCTTGAGGACTTTTTGTGGAAAATGGTCAGAATATTCCTTATGCGTGAAATTGGGACGCCTTCGTTTTTTTCGTCTGTTTCCCGGTTGTATAACTGAGGTGAGTCCGAGAGGGAGAGAGGGGAGCGTGTTGTGGGTGGGAGGGCAGTTGAAACGGCAGAGGGCAAGGGTGTGGGGACCGCTGTCTTACCGCTGGGATGACATAAGGGAACGGTATTCGACCGCACGTAACAGTAGGTGCCTGCGTGACAGTTAAGAAACTCTCCGGAGCGGTTTAAACGGATAAGCTCGCTGAGAGCATGAGAACCTTGGTGCCTTGGTGGATGTCCTATCAGCCATCGGTTCTCCTACTCCACTTGATGATTTTTCGTCACCCTTTAAACCGATCGGTTTTCCTGCTCCACTTGACGTTTATCCGTCACCTTACTAACCCGGTTCTGCGTAGCGGGGGAAGGCTAACTAAGTTCCTTCTTCTCACCCCTACTGCTCTCGGTCCTTGCGGACCTTTCTCTTCCGTGGGCCGCTGGGGCCTTCTCTTCTCTCCACTCCCGTCTTTACTATTGGGGGCCGCTGGCCCTCTCTCTCCCCTTGGGTTAACCCTGTTAAGGGCTACTCTCCCCTGGGATCCCTGGGTCTTGCCACTGCCCATCAAGGGCCCCTCCACTCCCTCTTGTAAGGAGAGACTCTCCGCCTCCTTTGCCTCGTCATGTCTGGGGAACGGGGATTTATTTCCCCTAGGCTTCTTCTCCGGGAAGACCAGCGGCGTAGGAGCTCGTCTTGTGACGGGCTCATCGCCTTCAAAAATCCTGAAGGGCAGATTGTCCGCATGACCAAGGAGCAGCTTCGGGTCATGCTTGGCTCGCCGGCCCAATCAGTAACTGCCCCGGCGCATTCTCCTCTTCCTCTCTCTCTTGCGCCTTCTACTGATCCTGCACCAGTGACGCCCGTGTCGGCTCATGGGTCGACTCATTTACAACCTGCTGCTGCTACGGCCTCAGCGCCTGCATCTACCCTGGGTGTTTCCCCTCTAGGGGCCACTCGGGAGAAACCATCTGTCCCTTCTTCCTCTTCTGCTTCACTCTTGGGCAGAAAGAAGAAGGGAAAGAAATCTCGACCGCCTTCTCCTGCTCCCAAGCGGGGGGCAACTCCCGCAACGCCCGTGGCTGCTTCGGTCGCTGCTTCCGCCCCTCCGCCTTCTCAGGCTGGTTCATCATCTTCCTCTGCTTCCTCTTCCTCTGCTCCTTCTTCTGCTCCAGTCTCCTCCGCTGTTGAGGAGATGGAGTCAGAAAACTCTTGCTCCTCTCTTAAGCGGAAACTCCCTGCTTCCGAGGAGGACCCCGCTGCCCCTCTACTGCCCCTGGTGCCTGATACCCAGGAGGCCTTGCTTGTTTCTGATGAGCCCTTTCAGGAGGTGAAGCGCAAAAGGGGCTCTAAAGCCAAACCTGTGGCTCCCTGCCCTAATGGTACTTCTGCGCCGGGGCCCAAGCCCAAGCCGGTCACGGTCTATGGGATCTCCGATCACTCTGGGCTCATTGACCTCCTTGAGGAGTCACTGGGCCCGGAGTTCGAACTTAACATCCGGGATGTCTCCACCCAGATCTTTGTTTCATCCCCCGAGGCCTTGCGTAAGCTAGTCGAGCTATTGGAGAAGGCGGATCTCCAATTCTTCTCTCGCCCTCTGGACCATTCCCGGACTGCCACCATCCTTATCAAGGGACTGTCCGCCAATATGTCCACGGACAGGGTCGCTTCAGGTCTGGCTGTTCTTGGCTTCACGGTGCTCTCTGTCAGGCAGTTTGTTCACTCTGAAGAGGCAGGGCAGAGGATGACCCCCACTCGACGCTTTATCGCCACGGTCGATAAGGCACCGGGCCTCCCCCCTCTTCACAAGGTCACCCATCTCTCCCACTGTCGGGTTGAAATGAGTTATTTCAAGAGAGCGGCGGCGCCTCTGGTTTGTTACAACTGCCAGAGATTTGGGCACACTGCCACCGGCTGCAAAATGCAGCCCCGGTGCTACAAATGTGCTGGGGCGCACCGCTCCCGTTTTTGCACTGCTCCTGCATCAGCCCCCAGGAAATGCTGCAATTGCAATGGGGGTCACCCAGCCACCTTTCGGCAGTGCCCTGCCTACCTCAGGGCTATGGAGAGAACCCTTGCTGCCAGTCGACAAAACGAGGCGGTGCAACGCTCCTCGCAGAAGGCGCGGGACGTTGTCCCTACCGCCTCTTCTTCCCGCCCATCGACAACTGTCCGGGGAACATTGTCATTCTCGGGCGCCGTACAGGGAAAGCCTTCTTCTTCTCCTTCTTCTCCCTTGGTGTCCCCTGTTGATCCGGTGCTTCTGCAAAGGGCAGAGCCCGCTATCCCGGCACCTCCAGCTGCGTCCTCCTCTCGCCGCAAGGGGAAACCCAAAACCCCTGCCTCCACCGCTCCTGATGCAGCTGTTCGTGGAGGGGAGAGAGTCAGCCCGGTGACTCCTGCCTCTTCCCCTTCGGAAGGATTAACTGTTGCCCTTCCCCCACCTTCTACATCCGCAGCCTCGGCTACTTCTTCTTCTTCTGCCGACGCTTCTGCCGAGGATCGCGAGCTATGGAGCACCATCTCTTCCATTGCTCGCGTCCTCCGGCGTCACGTCACCAGCCAGCAGGGGCTTTTGCTTCTCTCCCTGCTGGAGGAACTTGCTGCGGCGAAGATTCCCAATGGAGCCTCGTCGTAGGAGAGGATGCTTCACCATTGTAGGGTGGAACGCGAACGGCCTGCGCAATCGGGTCGATGAGCTCCTTCCACTCCTACACGACTTGGGTGCCTCCATCGCGGCCGTCTGCGAAACCAAGCTTTCGCCACCAGCTGCCTTACGCATCCCCAACTGGGTGGTGCATCGGGTAGACAGGGAGTTACGACCTGGCGGGGGGGTTGCACTGCTCGTTCACTCCTCCGTGAAACACCACCTCTACCCACTACCCAGACTATCTGTCTTGGAGGCGGTCGCGATTGAAGTCACTATGGTCGGAGGCAAGCTACGTGTCATTGCCGCCTACTATCCACCTGGGCGCAGGTTCGAGGATGAGGATATCCGGGCCCTCTTCCCAACCGATGACATCCCGACTGTTGTGCTTGGTGACTTTAACGCCAAGCACACAGACTGGAACTCCGCCGTCTGTAACAGGAGGGGACATCTTCTGAGGGACCTTGCGGCTGCAGAGGACCTCACGATCCTGGCTCCCACCTCTCCTACCTTCCTTCCATCTGACGACGTCCTGGACATCGTCTTAGCTAACGCTGTCCAGGCGTCGCTCAACGTGACGGTACTAAATGAGCTCTCCTCCGACCATCTCCCTCTCCTACTCCACTATGGGAATCTTCCTGTTCGTCTTCCTCCTCTGCCCCGCAGGGACTTTGCCAAGGCACGCTGGGGGAATCTTCGCCTGGACATCGCCTCTGCCCTGCCGGTCGAGCCGCGGGAACCAGCCTCCCGGGAGGAGGCTGACCATATGGTCTCCACTCTCACCTCCACCATCAGCAGGGCCATGAACAACAACATCCCCTGGAAACAGGCGCCCAGGATTCTCTCTCGTCGGCTCCCGGAACCGGTGCGCCGCCTTGTCTCTCACCGGAACAAGGTTCGGCGCCTCTGGCAGCGACATCGGACCCCAGACCTCCGTGGTCAGCTGGACCACCTGAATAGGGAGGTCCGGACTGCCATCCAGGAGATTAAATCCGACGCCTGGGAGGAATACCTCTCAGAGGCCTCCATGCATGACAAGCCCATGTGGCATGTCTGTCGGTCGTTGCGGTCAGCGCAGCGTCGGGACATGCCCATCCAAACCACCTCCGGGCTGGCCATCACGGCCCGGGAGAAGGCTGAAGCCTACGCCAGGCACTTGGAAGGGGCCTTCCACCCCAACCCCCCAAACCCGGCTTCAGCTGCCTCTGAGAGGTCAATCCTTTCGGCATCCTTCGAACTCTCCCACAGCGTGCCTCCCTCCCTGCAGGCCCTCCCGGCCATCCGAGCGAGGGACGTGGTGGAAGTTATGCGGTGGCTTTCCCCCCGCCGATCCCCAGGGGATGACGGTATCAACAACCTAGTAGTCCGGCAGCTACCTGTGGCGGCAGTCGACTACTTGACTGCCATCTACAACGGCTGTCAAAAACTCGGGTACTTTCCTGAGGAGTGGAAGAGGGCGAAGATAGTAGGCATTCCGAAGGCTAATAAGCCGACGGATGCTGTTGAGAATTTTCGTCCGATTTCACTCCTCAACGTCTTCGGGAAAGTCTTCGAGCGCCTCTTGCTGCCAGTGCTCCAGGGACATCTGGCAGCCGGTAACGTCCTCCCCGGGGAGCAGTTCGGCTTCCGCCGCAACCACTCCACCACTCAGCAGCTCGTGCGAATGACGAGCTTCGTCACCGAGGGGTTTAACACCAAACGCAAGACGGCAGCAGCATTTCTGGACATCAGCAAGGCGTTTGATAGGGTCTGGCACCAAGCCCTACTGGCCAAGCTGCTATGGGTCCAGGTTCCAAGACCCCTAATAGCCCTGATCCGCTCCTACTTGGAGGGTAGGCGATTCTGGGTTTGCTGGGGCGGGGAGCGCTCAGCAACCCACTCCATTAATGCCGGGGTCCCACAGGGTTCGGTCCTTGGACCGACCCTGTTCAACATCTATACTCACGACTTCCCTCGGAACCCGGATCCAAACATCGCCATTGGCCTTTTCGCTGATGATGCTGCTGTGCTGGCACGATCGGCTAATGTGGCTCAGTCCATCAAGTACTTGCAGCGCGCCCTCGACACCATCCACGAGTGGTACTCCAAATGGAGGATTGCTGTCAATGCCACCAAGACGGTAACGGTGCTGTTCCGTAAGGGTCATCAGCGCCCCCCACCGGCGAACATTACAGTAGGAGGCCACGCCATTCCTTGGTCCCCTCAGGCGGTGTACCTCGGAGTCACCCTAGACACGGGTCTCACCTGGGCACCCCACCTTAAGGCCCTAAAATCTCGCGGGTCCCTTGCAGTACGCAGGCTGGCTCCCATTCTGTGCTCCAGAGAAGTCTCTCTGGAGACCAGGGTGAGGATCTACAAGTCCTGCGTACTGCCTACTTTGCTATATGCCTCGCCGGTGTGGTCAGGTGCAGCACCTCGCCACATTAGCCAGATCTCGATCGTCCAGAACTCTGCGTTGCGACTCCTCCTCAGAGTGACGAGGCTCCACTTCGTTCGTACGTCTGAACTGCACTCGGCTTCTTGGGTGCTCCCTCTCCCAGAAGTCCTTAAAATCAGAGCCCGTACCTTCTTTCGGAAGTGCTCCATCTCCCAGCACGGACAAATTAGCTGCCTCGCCAATATCCGGGTGATGCCTTGGGATCGCCATAAACGACCCATCGCATCACTCGGCCCTCACTTCCACCCACCTTCTAAACGGCTGCGGAGGTAACCATCCTGGTGAGCCTCCGCAAAACCTGTCATTATCTACCTGACATTATGCAAACCCAGACAGGCTTATAGCGCTGCTGGCAGCCTGACTACAGGACCGCTCCTGCGGATCCTGACCACCATGATGCAAAGTTTAAACGGATCGTTTTTTCCGTCTCTTACACTCCTTTCGGTTTAAAATAGTTGGCGACTTGCGTGCAAAGGTTGTCAGAATTTTAATTTTTTTCCGATTGACATATCTTAAAATTTGCCGCCGATTTTGAGGGATGAGATTACTTTTTTAGGTGCGTTTCGCTTACAGCAAGAGCGCCTATTATCGTCGGAATGTTCGTTGTCGGCTTCTACTGAACGGATTTTCATGAAATTTGATATTGAGGACTTACAGTCAAATATAAGAAGAAATGAATCTCGTACGCCAATCAGGGGTACCACTTTACTGGTGACAAAAAATTAAATTTTCGTCATATCTCGTAAAGTATTGTTCATATCAAAATATTTTTCAAATAAAAGTTGTGGAACTGGTAAAGAAGAGTGTTTCCTTTCCTATACATTTCTATCATAGAAGTAGCCGTTATCGAGAAAATCAAACAAAAACATCTTAAATCAAGTTGAACTTCGAAAATTTATTGCATGTTTACTTCTTCATTGTTTCTAACATAAACAATCTCACAAACAAACGTTTAATTTACTTATGTGTGCATGCAATATTTTTAATTAGGAAGAAAATGGATTATTTATGATGAAGAAAAGAACTTTAAAACGCTATTTCCCTTACGTACAGGTATATAATTTCTTTCTATTACTCCATTGCACGAAACGCGCCCATTTGTGATACGTTGTACACTTTCCTATATAACTTGTTATCCTTTCTTCTGGCAGGATCTTTTTTTCTGTGCTCTTACCACATAATCGCTAATAAAATTGATTGCTCCAAAAATTTGATTGGTTGTCAAATTAATTCTTATTTATGAGTCTTTTAGTTGCGTTGATATTTCGCATTCTTGGAGAGATTCTTGCGCTGTTATAAAATTATGTAATTGAGAATTATCGAGTTCGTATAAAAGTTAAAAAAATCTAAAAAATAAACAACTTAAACTGAAGAAATAAGTACTAACTTCATAGACGTAAAAAGGTTATGAAAAACTACATACGCATTTAGACTACCGGCAGCCGTCATCTGTGGTGTTCGCCATGTTCTTTTAGAATGTATTGGCTGTGAAATACCTCTGAGGGCGTCTGCCTGGCATTGAAGATGCGGATATAACTCTCCATAAACTTTTAATCGCTGTTGCTAAAGTGCTTATTTTTCCCACTCAAGTTTTGAATGCTTATTTTTCTAAGAGCGTTTATCGTTTCTATTAACCTCGATTCTTGAGATTTCTCCTAGAAGAGAACGTTTGAGCCATTAATTTTCTTTAGAATTAATATAAGCGGCTGTTTTATGTCCATCGACAGCGGCCGATCAAGATGTATTGTTTGCCAAGAAAATCCTTTACTAATTAGTTACGTCATGTATTTGTTAGACATTCATATGCGTAAAGAAGCGAGTCTTCTGGAAATAACTTTTACCGTCTCTTCTTGGATATGGGCAACGATCACGGTTAATCTGTCACCGCAGGTCGTTTTAGGTCAATATAAGTAGGATCGTAATTTTTACAGCAATTTTTTCCGCATGTCCATGTGCCTGACGAAGTCTTGGTACGAACAAAAAAATAGTAATGCGAAACTTGGCCGAAAACAGGAAAAGGCTCACTCACCAATGCTATGAATCGAGAATTTCTCCCCCGCGCATTGTCAAGAAGCAAAAAGGACACCCAAGGCCGTTTAAGAGGCAACTTCGACATGTAATTTCGAAGGAGGTTAAACAAGACGACCCTGATTTATCGCTCTGCGATTATACATGAATTATATATATAAATATATATAAATATATATATATATATATATATATATATATATATATATAAACAAGACGACCCTGGTTTATCGCTCGGCGATTATACATGCATTATATATATATATATATATATATATATATAGAATATATATATATATATATATATATATATACATACACACACTTTTTAGGGTTGGACAAAATGTGGGCGGATTTGCCGCAGCCGGTCGTAGACGTGCGAATAAAAAAGCCCAATCACTCCGATCGGACCCATGACGAGACATATTTCGTCCCCTCTTTTCTCCTTTCTATCTCCTCGAAATGGGTCGCCATTCATAGCAATTAGGTGACGCGTTCGGAGAACGAAAGGAAATTTTTCTCAAATTGAATATCGGTCCTGAACTTTAGTTTTTTTCTCCGGATTCGATAGGCAGTTGATAAGGTTGAAAAGCTATGCCTTTCAAATAGCCATAAAAAAGGTTGGAAGGATCTGGTGACTATTTCGGTTACAAGACGACCGTCATCAGTGCCGATTTCACGATTGTAGATTCTGAAAGATAAACTTAGAATGCACCATCGGTGACTCTCCATTAGAATATACTCTCGGTGAATCACCACTGATGTCGGCTCTTTTGTAGCAAAAATGCGCAGTTGGTTTTCCCAAATTTTTAAGGGTTATCGGTAAGATGAATTTTTTCAGCTTTGATTTCAGCCACAAGGTGAGCTCAATACTTCTTCCTGAATAGGTGGCCATTTATGCTAAAGGATTAACGATTCTAATAGAGGAATAACTCAATCACAATTAGATATATTAACAACGCTTTGATTTTCGGTTATCATTTTGAACACGTGAATTGGAATGCCTATTATTTTACTTTTCACGACCGAATAAAATTTTCAATTCTTAAAGTTGGTAACCGATTAAATTATTAAACTCGACTAGTAAAATTAATTAATTATTGCTTAGACGTCTATTTCATATTGATTTTCCACCGAAGAGTTCAGTGGTTGTTTGCTTTCTCTAAAACATGCACCTATTTATTCCTCTTCTATTAACCTAGAATCCGTCCTTTGATAGCCTTCCTTGAATAAATTATGCAAATTAATTCTACCGATTTTTTCTGATAAAATAGAGATTCCGCGATGCAGACATATCTCTTTGAACAAACAGAAGACAAGAGTCTTGTGAGAGATTCTTGAACAAAAATGAAAAAATATATTTCTACCTATTCTATTCTTAAATATATTCAATTAATATAAAAAATTAATTAAAAAGAAAAGTCAACTATTTGATTTAGCTTTTGAAAAAGTATCGGAACAACTTTCTAGTAGAATAAAATAGCATCGACCAATAGAATAATCTGCAAAGTGGTTTCAATTGCATTAGTTCTAATAATGAAATCGAGTAGTATGTCCTATTTATAAACGAGATCTGAATGCAGCTAAATAAGATAGTTACGATAATTGCTATTGAGCTCAACAACATCATACACTTCATGCAAGGAAAAGCTTTCTAATCCAAATTTCGAGCCTCCTTCAGTATTACAACCTCAGACATTTTTTCTAAAACCTTTTTATCTCGTGCCTTCGATTGGGGAGACATAATCACGTCAACTTTGATTGATTAACCTTTTTTAACCACGCTGTTGCTTCAAGGTAACATTCAAATCAACGGTTTTCCAACTTTATTTTTAATCGACTAATTAATTAATTTTAAAAAAATTAGAATTTATTAACGCATAACGCATTTGAAAAATAATTTTCGACATTTTAGGGCAGCATTTTCCTTATCCATAAAAAAATTAATTTCCCTCGTAGAAGGTTAAATGATTTTTTTTCATCTGTTTTCGTTTTGTCGAACTATTCCCGTATTAAAAAAAATCCGATTCGAGTGATTTTAACGATGGGAATTCGGCTTCGTCAATCGTCCCACACGCGGATCTCGACCAACTGTCTTCCAAGAAGAGGTGCCGTTGTCTTTCTCTCGCTCTGGCGCATATGACGGGAGGCGGAAGGCAATTGAAGCGCCCACGGCGAGGGTATAAGAGGGGGGTGTGAGGAGATGGAGAGAGGAGAGTGGGAGGTGGAGGGAGGAAGGCGAAAGCATGACGCGGCCTTACGATCGTGTGTGTTTGTGTGTGTGGGGGGGCGCAGGGGGGGGGGGGGGGGTTAAGGCGGACGAGGAGAATAAGAAGAAGGATGTGGTGGTGGGGAGGATTGAGAGGGAGCGTGGCGGGAGGGAAAGAGGAGGGAGGGGAGGGAGAGAGGGGGGAAGGAGGGAGGGATCGAAAGGAGACACGGGCACTTTTGCCTACTTTCTACCCGCGCTCGAGTCGGCCACAAGGCAAGTCGAAGCGAGAGGTCGAGACAGCCTCTCTTTTCTCTCTCCCTATCTCCCTCTCTCTCCCTCCTTCTTCCCGCTGTGCCAGAGTAACTTGCGCCGGCTTAAGGAACGGGTTCTCCTGGGGAGTCGGTGGCCGCGACGGTGTGTGAACTCGGGGAAACTCTTCGTGGCACACCTCTCTTATATACGTATTTCCGTCTATTTCTGTGTCGATATCGCGGTTAATTGTTATATTTTTTTCGCGAACGATTAATTTATTTAAATTATTTAAAATAAAAAAGATACCGCTCCGGGTAACTTATCACTGTGTTGGTGTTTGAAACTTATTTAGTGGTGTGTTCCGGATTAAGACGTACGGTGCTGCTTGCTCCCTACTCAACAAAAAAGTGGTGTCCTTTATTCGTTGGTGCAGTTTGATCGTAGAGTTCGTTTCCGCGGGGGAGGAACCATCCGGATTGGCTGTGGAGGGATTTTAACGTCCAGAGATGGCCGCGCCCGCGGCGATGTACCGGTGGCTGCCCTTCCTGGCGGTGCTCCTGGTGCTGGCGGTGCTCATGCAGTATGGACTTACAGGTAAATGAGTTTGTCGTGTATGCTGCGAGTGTGCGCGATCGGACGTCTACGAACAGTTGACACACAAAAGGCTCGGAGGGAAATATTTAGGTAACCAGTTCAATAGGCCACAATCGGAAATTAGCGTGAAACGACAGATTCTTCTGCCTTAATGATACGAAAAGTCATTTTCTACGTTTTGTTCGTTTATCGCCAATTACAGGGAGTTCCACCACGTGTCAATCAAACAAGAGTAAAAAATCTATGACGTTGACAACTGTTTTAGAAAAGTGGGTTACGATGCTACGAAGCATTGTTTCGTCGATTATAGTTTTTCAACTCGGAAATATCGTGTATGTGCTTTCTAGGCATTCTCACAACTTGTCAACATGATTATTGTTTGACTTTTGATAAGTAGGTTGCCAAATGTATGCCCGGTATGAAGTTTTTAATGAGTGTAGAGCAGGGGTGGGCAAACATTTTACGAGGCGGACCACATTCGTAGTTGTGGGTGGTTAGGTGGGCCACATTAGGTCTCACATAGGAAGTTATGAGAGAATGCGAAGGGTTCTATTAGTGAAAATCAATTATTAATACATTTTGAATACAATACTTCGTTATATCTGGTTTTCCGGCCATAATTTTAACCATCACATGTGAAATTTAGTGTTTCACATTTCACGATTCTATTTCATAAATGCATCGCTGGCCACATAAGATGCTCTCGCGGGCCAGATGTGGCCCGCGGGCCGTAGTTTGTCCAATCCTGGTGTAGAGGCATTGAAAATCGTCCGAAGTTAGTCTTACATTATTTTGAATTCTAATGATCACTTTTGATGATAAGATGTCAAATTCAACATTTGTTACATTATATCACGTGTGCCAAGGTGATTATCCCGTGTAAGGTAATATATCATTGACCGCAAGGAAATTTCCGAAAGTTCAAGTGATCACTATGTAAAAAGCTAAAAAATATTTGGCAAACATTTTAAACAATGAATCGGACCCACGAAAAGCCACAAAATTTAGCGTCCCGCTGTTCTCTTCGAAGGATTTCGCGTTTCGTGTTTGCTTAGATCCAAGTTAGCATTGGGATATTTCCGCATTGGAAAAAAGCCCTTGTCCCGAGGTCTTTTCTCTCTCTCTCTCTCTCTCTCTCCGAGGGACTATCAAAATATTTACTGATGCTTATTATACAGAATTTCACTCTCGCGTATTGGTA
This sequence comes from Uropetala carovei, assembly GCA_036926305.1. Classification (NCBI taxonomy): domain Eukaryota; kingdom Metazoa; phylum Arthropoda; class Insecta; order Odonata; family Petaluridae; genus Uropetala; species Uropetala carovei. The sequence goes on along the minus strand of JAXCHB010000089.1, from coordinate 1,319,434 downwards.
ATATTTGCGGGCTCATATTTTTTGGGACGCTAATGGGTTGGTAATGTAACGAATAAAATCTTACTTAGACGTCAACATTTTGATCGCCCAATATTACGTGCGTCGTGAGCCCCGTGCAGTGCTTCGGGTTTATATCTGGTGGCCGCACTTGTCGCTTAGAACGTAACACAATAATGCTCAGTCTTTTAAACAGTAATTTTGACGCTAATCGCAACTTTTTCGAAAGTGTCTCGGGATAATACGAGACACAATGATGCAATCTACAATTTTTTGGAAATTGTATAGGATTTGGGAGACCCAAATGCGTTTCATTTGAGTTGGCAAAAGAATTGTTCATTTTTTCACAAAGCTTTATAAGAATACACATCTGATCATTATAGCGTTTCGGTCATTTAATTCAGATGAAAATAATGTATAGCAAAATAACATTTAGATTCTTCTAATTGCGTGTATGATAGAATTACCAACGTGAATTCCAAAAGGATGCCTTTATGAACCATCAGACAACTTGCATCGCATAGTAGTAGGGTCGCGTTCGGTCAAGACGTGGCATTAGGCACCTTCTTTATCGGTTACAATTTTCTAAAGCGACGTTAACTCAGTCTACAGCAAAATAATAGATTTAAAATTCATAACGGTTAGATTCTCTTACACCGGTAGGAGTTTCACTTGAGTTTTAACTTTCAGTAACATGTTGAAAAAAGGATGTAAAATATCAGAAAAATGTCTAAGAAATAGTTAACTCTTTCGCTGAGGCATTTTCTCATTTTGAGCACTCACCGTACATATTAAACCAATTCCATCTTTCCCGGATATCTATAAAACTAAGCCCCGCTTCCCTTTTAATTCGGCGATAATTTTTCCACCGTTGTATACCGCCAATTGGACGCTAAAATACGCAAGAAAAGAACGGGAGAGATCTTGGGAGAGATCAACGCACGACCTTTGGACGGCTTTGCATCTTTACCCGTCTCATCTCGTACATCGCTGCCCTTACGTCTCTTTTCCTTTACCATTCTCCCACATCTCTCTATCCCTCTTTCACCTTTCCTCCTTCGCTTGTTTTTTTATTGCGTTTCTTTTTTCTCACTTTTCCCGTGCGCCATCGTGCCGCTGTTGCGTCCGTTGACCGAGTAACGGAACATGCATCGGAGAACGGGCGGGAAACTGGGGAAGCACCTCTTTCTCCCGTTCCTCTCTCCGCTTTCCTCTCCCTCCTCCTCTCCCCTTCCCTCTTGCCTCGCCTCTCTCTCTCTCCTCTTTTTCTCGGACTCTTCTCCTCCCCGCTATCTCCTCCGCGAGTCCCGTCAACTCCGGGCCTGCTCAACCCGTTCGGCGGCGGAATCGGTCACATGGCACGCTCTTCGTCGTGACGGTCGAAAAAAAATTCCCGGCTTTTATATTTTTTCTCTCTTCCTCTCGTGCGGCATGGGTCTGTGCGTAGAGGATATTTAAATAATATGAGACTGCAATACGGAAATTTGTTAATTCGGTGATACAACCGTTTGTTCCTCGCGAAAAAGGTCTAAACGTAAATGACGTCGTGATATGAGGGATATTGTAGGAGGTATTAACTTCAAAATTTTCGTTGTTAGCTTTGAACGTAGGTTGCCACAAGTAAAATTTTGGGTAATTTATTAAATGAATATCGAGTAATTAACGTACAGAAGGTGTTTTCGGAAAAATTTCCTCGTACGTTTTTATTACTAACTGCTATTAGTTGGTTATTCCTAGCATATGCGAGGGTTAAATTGTATCTTCATATTGGTCCACTTGTACCGTAACTTTTGACTCCATTAAAAAAAATCTGAATTACGTTAATTAAATGGATTTCTTTAATGCATAGTAAAGAGATAGTATACATTGTTGGGTATAAATTTAGATCAATTAATACAAATTTTGCGATCACACTGATTGTATAATTATTATGTAAACAAAAGTAAATACTAATAAAGTATTTTCTAGTTGGTTTTTGATGAATTAAACAATTTTAAATTTTTTTGTTTTTCCTTAAATAGTAGAAATTGTTTTCAAATTTCGTGACTTTTTCGGCAAATGCGGGCCGAGTTTCACTTTCTAAATAGAGCGTCCAGACAACATACGCTCCAAGATAGAGCCATTAATTCCAAAAATTGTTCAAATGACGATTTTTTCTATATCTTGAGATTTATCTTTCGCCTTTCAAATGTATGCCCTAACTTCTAACGTGGTATTCAGCGTGGATCCAATTATATCTCGATAGGATCATCATTATCATAGGTAGTCTGTCCGTAGACAAGTCCGTGATTATTCGGGGTTAAACTTGGTTCTCCATATATCTCTATATTATAAAATAGTAATGGTCATCATGATGCGTAACGCTCTAATTTTGTGATTATTCGGGGTTAAACTTGGTTCTCCATATATCTCTATATTATAAAATAGTAATGGTCATCATGATGCGTAACGCTCTAATTTTGTGATTATTCGGGGTTAAACTTGGTTCTCCATATATCTCTATATTATAAAATAGTAATGGTCATCATGATGCGTAACGCTCTAATTTTGTGAATAACTCGATCAGAAATAAACTTAGAAACCTGAAATTTCTCAGGATTTCAGTGCTGATGAATCTCTACGATATGACTAAAAAAAATTTCGAAAAAGGTCAAGAGTCCGACTCCAGAGGATAAATGTCCTTTCCCATAAGATAACGCGTAAAAATCACCTTTTTGGTATGAAGGCTTTCTTTTTCTTTTACTCTTTAAAATATCTTAAAATTAAGTTGACACGAAATTTGCGCTAAAACACACCAAACGGATGAGAATTCGTATTCTTACCCTCGAATACTCAATCTCATTCGAATTCGCTCATACTTTCGAATTTATACTCGAGTTTTGGTAAATTTTTTAACATTTCAATAATAAGATTCCCTGGATACCGGTATTGTTGTCCTTGGTAATTTCCGTTCTTATGCACTTAAATAAAGTCTTAGAGATCGAAAATAAGATTAAAACTTGCTCGAAATGACCGAAGATATGAATTTAATGCAAATAAATCGAGCGCAGTATTCGTGTTATTTTTATTTTTATTTATATTACTAAAATCCTATTTCTGGTTCTCTCTCTCTTTTCTCCAAAACTTGTTCACATTTTCTTCTTCTTTACTTGATATTCGCATGACCTTGGATACTTCTATTTCTATACCGTATTTTCTACCTGTTACCACTAGTCTTATTTATTATTTTCTGGAGTTCCTTTTCCTTTCTTGCTAGAAGTACTTGATCATCCGCGTATTTCACTGTTCTTATAATCCTTCCTCCAATTTTGAAATCTCCCGTGCCTTCTAACGCTTCCTGCATTAGTCTCCATATATCGGTAGTATATTACGTCATTATTTGTAAAATGCTGGCGGACGGTTGCATGTTGCATTTCTGCAAAAACGTAACATTCGAGAATTAGTTCAGCCATTTTCTGTTAAAATTGTTCGAAAAAAATCTGCCAGCGTGACTTTCAAATAACCGCATTCTTTTAATATTTTAAATCGATGGCCGCATTCATCACCTGCGATGTTCGAAGGGCAAAGGGAAAATTTTTTGTTAATCAAATACTCTTTCTTTTCCGCAAATTAGTGCAAGTAAATCTGCAAACGATTTAAATTTTTTTTCGTAAGCTTTCGATATAACGGTCTTTTTGGTGATTCCTCAACGACCTTGACGTCTTATAGCATTGGGGGCCGACTGACGTCGTAATATTCGCGGAACATACGGAAGTTAGAGAAATTCGTCTGGTTTGTTGCAATTCGTAGAAGAAAATGCGGCGAGGAATGCCCGTAACAATCAGATGCACGAGTTGGAATTGTTTTTACTCTGGCAACGCTGTTTTACACTTTAATAAAAGGCATAAAAGGATCGCTTCCTTTTCGTTCTCATTCGAAACCTCTGTCGTTTAAAAACAAAAACAAAATTAGCGTTTACTCGCACGGCTGGATGAATTTTAAGCAACGTCGTAACTGAAGGAGTGAGTATGCTTCTGTGATTGTGAAAATAGTTTTACCAAATGTTAAGGATTTTTTAAGCCTTTTCTTGGGAGTTTTATTGCAAATAATATAGTTGCCGTTCATCGCGGGTCATTGTTATTAAATCTTGTTATTTTAATCAAACTCGTAATTCCAAAAAAATTAATAAGGTTTCCATTTGTTATAGGTCGCTTAATTTTATATATTTGACGCAAATGTGACCATATTAAGCGGAATTATCTGTATTTGGGTAATACATTGTTGGAGGCTGTGTTTTTTACTTTATGCAGCCAGTGAGGTAGGTAGTATTTCTCCGCCTCATCGTCGTTGTTACCACAACTGTTTGTGACAATTTGTCGACGAAGAAATACTCTCACCTCATCTGCTGATTAAAGGAAAAAACATAGCCTCTTAACAACCACTCAAAACATGTAATGCTTTATAGTACATGCCGCAATTTCCAAGGTTAAATGCGTTTAAGAAATTATGCAATTATTGGGCCACTGTGTTTGACCGAGTTACTTAGATTTTGCGTAACAACAATTAAAGAGGATAAACAGCAAAACCAACTAATATTTGAAGTTTGTTATAACTTTAAGAAGTTATAAAGGCACCCATCACCCGTGTCACCGGCGGAAAAAGTATCTCAATACGCAAAGTTTTAAACAAAAAAGTTACGTTGACGGTACGTTTTTCAATTTTTTGGTCCTTTGTCCCGAAAATTATCGTGAGTTCTCCTCTGCAATATCGCGTCCAAATCTCTCGCAAATAGATGTTTCGCGACGTAAATACGTTGCATTTCTCGATTTTTCGACGATGCGACGAATTCCTTTGAAATCTCATCCCAGCGTTTTTTACTTTCTCCATACGTAGTAATTAGGGATTGCAATCCTGGGATCCCGAATCCCGGAATACCGGGATCCCGCTAAATATCTGAGTCCCGAAATCCCGGGATTTACAAATATTTAATATTAGTCATTTTTGTGCTGAGATTCGCTGTTTTAACATAACAATGGTTCAATTCTATAGCGAGACTAATCTGAAAATATTATGCTTCCAGCTTATGTATAAATGAACCGAAAATTTTTTGTTAACGAATGAGCATTCACAATCCTTTGCTTCGTCATTCGGATCTTTCTCTGCTTCTATACACCAAATTAGTTGGCCCTACGAATTCCATCAAACATCGTTTTTTAGGTCAGTGGTTTCCAAACTGGGTCGTGTAAGATTTGGCTGATACAATATCACTTTTGTACCTAGTCGTAAGACATATGTTGCACCGCTCTCAAATTCCATTCTAAAGGGCCAGATCTTTTGCTTCCTTGCTGATCTTTAGGCATTAATCACATTTATACTCGAGTACCCTCAACGAATCTTCATTTCAGTTTAGTCCGACTGCATTTAAGGTGTTTTTGTTTACGTTAAGGCATATTCTAATTTTACCCTCGAGTTCCCATAGTACCGCTTTGGGGCAGTTTAATATTTCTTTCAGCTCTTGAGCTCAAGTGCTGTATCTTTCATATACCCTTAACGAATTCGTATCTTCTTTATTGGTTATGTGGCTCCGAGATGCCTGTGAATATAACGAAGTATTTTTTCATTTTTCTTTCTCACTGGGTTCCCATAGCATCGCACTTCACAGTCGAAAATCTGCTCCAGCTCTAGTGAGTAGAAAATATTTTCACTCTTGTGCCGGTTGGAGAAAGATTGGCCGGGCATGTCTGTATAAACAAAAGGAACTACTCTCTCAAACGCTTTGCTCATATTTAAGTTAGAACGCTTGCTACGGCTAGTTGGTGGCATTCTTTGGTGTTGCTCGGCCTAACATCTTCGTCGCTGTTCGTCCCTTGTGCTTTATAATATAAGTGCACCAGATTATACAGTGAAAGTGTAAATTGAATTCGTTTTCGTATAGTAGCATACAGTAAAATGACGCGTTTTATAAGATAATAATCTTTTATTATTATTGTTTCACCTGTGTTGCTGTCTTCTACCTTCACTTATTACAGTGAAGCAGTTTATATGCGTTATGGAAATGGGATAAATAAAACATTAGTTTCTGTACCTAAAACCATGGTTTTAATATTTTTATAAAATTTAATAAAACGGGATCGGGATCCCGGGATTGGAAATATAGACTCCCGAAATCCCGGGATTGTGAAATTCCTCCGGGATTGCAATCCCTAGTAGTAATGGGAAAGTATTGTGATCACGTAAAAAATCGACTTCGAGATTTCAACGGAAATACACGTTTTGAGGTCCCTAGACTAGTTTAGACTAATTTCGGAATGTGTGTATATGTAATTGTGGGCGCTCTTAACTCAAAAAGTACTCTCCATATCGTTACCAAACTTCATATATAACACTTTAGCATGAGCACAAAGAACTGATTAGTTTTTGGGCAATACCGGTTAACCGGAAGTCGAGGTTTATTCGAAACCCGATTCGGTTTTTACGATATTTCTCCGTAAAAACATTATTATTGTATACACAATTCTATACAAATATTATAGAGAATGTAATTTCCTACAACTTTCATTTGAAACAATTTTCCATAGCAGTTATTGTTAAGGAATTATTTATAAATCGGTTTTTTCGGTTTCCGTCAAATATCTCCTTAAAAATGTCGTAATTGGTCATCATCGTAAGGACCAAAGTTTTAGAGAATAATATTTCTTCCAAGTTTTGTTTGAAACAAACCATCCATTTCGGAGATATTCAACTTTTTCGTAATTTCCAGTATACAGCGCTACCAACTAGCGGTGAATTCTGTAAACATATTCAAAATTTAATTTACGGCAATAAGGACGACTATTCTTCTTCGATACGAAATAATAATTTTGCCTTATAATGATATTCATACTAATTTAAATATCCATACCCCAAATATGGAGAAAGTCGTGTGTTGGCCACATCAGATTTTTCTTCCTCTGCAGTTAAAAGACGCGGCCGGAGTCCGCTTTCTCGGAGCTCGCGAGCGCATCAAATCCGAGCGCCGGGAAGCGGGTTTTTCGCGTATAAGGTCATATTTGCCGTTCAGCATTTTTGAATATTAAGGAGAGGAAGAGGTGCGATGGTAGAGAAAAAAAATCGCGCATTACATGAGGCATAGCGGTCGGTTGGAAACGACTCGTTCCATTCCGTTGATTTAACGCGTAGGATGGCCAAAAAAAGTCGATTCGCGTTTTATAGTTATCGAATTATGTACTTATATTTTTTGCCGCTTTAATGTCCGGTAGCTCCCTTAAAAACACGGGTGTCATGGAGACTAGGTCGTAAGTTATTTTTTGTCGGTGTTTCGAAGCGGCGTCTTCTCGTTGATTTTAACTCCAGGAGGCAGTTGAGTAAAGTCGTTTGATTTAGTATGAATCGGAAATACCTGACCTCTCTATTTCTATTGACATTGAACTTCACACGGCGAATGCGTTATGAAATTAAATCTCGACGCGGCTATGAAAAGATTTTTTTGCGTAGCCATTAGGGTTGAGGGTTTTTTTTATTGTCCGGATGAGTAGTTTCCGAGAATTGAATTTTCTTGTAGGCCGTGGTGTTTTGTGAGAGTGGAGGGAGAGTGGGGCACAATTGTGTTATAAAGAATAAAAAGGTATTAGAAAACTCATTTTTAGTGACTTTTTTGGTTTGGGATGTTTTTGTTTCGCCGTATTTTGTCAAACAAATGAATTTGTTGTAATTTGGAAAAGATTGGTTTTTCTTCCAGGGCATCGAACCGGAACCGAACCGAAAACCGAAACCGGAAAAAACCGTTATTTTTCCTGGAGTGAAACCGAACCCTAACAGAAAAAAATATTTTCCTGAACCCGATCCGAAACCGAAAACCGTTATATATTTCGTTCCATATTTTTCGGTTCTCATAAAAAGTGGGAGCGAAAGAAGGGTTTTTCCTTTTGCTTTAGTTTGAGTCTTTCTGAAAGCCTCACGTTTAGAAACCGAATAAGGAAAAGATTGGATTTTTCTTGGGAACACATCTCCTCAGCCTTGGGAAGGATGTCTTTGTGATAATATCTGTTGGCTCAATAGTAGGACGTTTCATGTTCATCTCAATGCATAGAGAGAGGGTCTACAATACATCCTGCTGAGATTACCTGTTAAACGAGACTACTGGAAAGGAACTTGGGCAGTACTTTGAAGACAGCCTCTAATTGTCTTGCTACCCTCTCCCCGAGCATACCCCGTAGTGTGTGTTCCCGGCAAAAATATTTCCCGATTCTTAATTTGGATTTTCCTTAAAGTTGGAGGTTAGTGTCCCCATATACTTTCACTCCCTCTCCATATCCACTGAACCCTTGTATTCTGGTAGTCATTCACTAAAACTTATCCAAGAATGATCGCTCCGCAGTCGTGGTTTTGAGATATTCTTATTTCGGTTATCCTTTGTTACATATTAGTAAATTTCTATTTATTTTATAGAGTGCATCTTAAAATGAGCACACACATTCGTATTGGTTGCTTAAAACTGAAGATAAATTAAATATGAATGCGAATTTGTTATTTTTAGTGAAATATTTTGCCGACTGCAGAAACCCACATTAGAGACTCCGCCTGAAGAAAGTTCACGACAGGCCGAATAAGTGTCTTATTTTCTTTTTGTTTGCATGTTTGATTGCAGGGTAATATGTAGATGTACGTAGATGTTTTTTATTTGCTGCCGGGTGAAAATCACGTTTTTGCTTATTGTTAGTAATAATTTTTCGAAACGGTACTTATCATTTCAATTTCATGAAATAATGAAGTTTAACATTCTCACACTACGTAAGTGATTAAAAATATTATCGTAAATTTGTATCATGTTAATAAACATTTCTCAGCCTTTCTGAATTCTCGGACCCTCAATTTCTGCGGGCTTCTTCCTCATAGATATTTTATAGATTTTTTCATCCATTTAAGTAATCTCTGAATGAAAAAAATTAAGCCGTGCATTTACAGTTTTTACTATAATACGAGCAGTTAGTAGACGTGATCTACAAATTGTTAACGAAAATAACGTAATATCTTACTCAACTTACTGGCACTATTGAGATAACGCGATCTCTTATTTTACCGCACGATTTGTAAATAAAAATATTAATAATTCATTATTAGGCATTCCAGCTTTAGCGCATATTAGCTTCGGTCTGTCCGTTCTTCTATCAGGATGCAATTTTTTCCGTAGCTATTCAGCGGATTTTGATAAAATTTAGTGCTAAGGACTAAGCACAGTAAATTATAAAATGAGATGAATGCTTTGCATAACATAATAAGTTTAGATTACTCTATCGCAGAAAACGTGCTCATTTATAATTTAGTTTATACTTTCCTAATATGTTGAAATCATTTGCGGCGCATGTATGGTTTGTAAATATTCAATTCAAAATATAATCTTAAATAAATAAGATACATACTAAATATTCACATTTAAATAATTTATTTTCCTGTTTCGATTGTTTTTTAAATATCACTATTTTTATAGTGAAGATCTATTTGATTTAATAAGAAAATTACTTAATTAATAAATCAATTCTTGAAAGTTTTCTAAAAATATTTTAAAGTCGGAGCGAAAAAAACCGGTTCGAACCGGTTCACTGACGCTTGCCGGAGCGAAACCGGAACCGAACCGAAATTTTTTCTAAAAAAATGTGCCAAGCAGGATTCGAGTTGTTACCACAATAATTTCGTTGTCGCAGAAGCCCCGCAGGTGAGTTAATACGCCACCCTAACAGACTATAGTATATTCGCCGGTTTTCATTTTCTTAATCATGTTCCAGTAGTTGGCTCTTTCAAGTTCTCAATGAAATATAAATCTCACTGTAATGTTAGGCTAGTCGTCCATTAGATGCGTGTCCGTCCGAACTCAATTCGTCAGAAAACGTGCGAACCATTTCGTACAATTTCGGACGATGAGGGAGTGTCCACTGCCTGCAGTTTACGCGCGAATGGCATTTTCAGTTACCAAGATGGAACGTTCTGAACTATTATTTTTAGAAAATTCTTTCCTCGTTAAGACGTGTGATGGCCAAACGAAGAACAATTTGGACGAATGATATTTTATTAAAAAGAAATTCACTATGGGAATTTCACCACTTATTTAAGGATCTAAAATATAATGAAGCGAAGTTTTTTTTATCATTTTCGTATGAATCAAGAAACATTTCAATAACAACAGAAAAAAGCAAAGTTCCGGAAGGTTTCTAGGAGGAGGCTATCAACAGGTTCAAAATCGCACGAATACTTGCGAAAATCCCAAACGGAATGGGATCGTTCGCACTTCGCAACTATTCGTTCGAAAACGCACGAATGAAATGGCGTCTAGTGGACGACCTTCAATGTATTTCAATTAGATGGGACTGTTCGCGCGTTTACGCACGTTTTCTGACGAATTGAGTTCGGACGAACGCGCATCCAATGGACGGCTAAGCCTTAAGAATAATTACGCAACTTCGTATAAATTCCATAAAATAAAAATGGATAACTGCGACCACAGTTTCAACTCGCGGAGTAATCAGATCGTAATAATTGATTTTTATGCGGTGGAATTTATGCGAATCTGTAATTATATAATTAGCACTTTAAAAAATTATGCGTAAAGCTTTTAAAAAACGAAATTCCGCGTCGATTAGGCGGATTTCATCTTTTTTTCCTTTCCACGGCGCAAACCGCACGCATTTAACGGCTCGTAAATCCGCGTGCGAATGCGCACGTGCTTTTTCCTTCTTCCTTCATACTTACATAATGTGATTGGAAATAGTTTCAGGGCGGTTGTTTGGTTCTGAAGTAGTAGTGGTGCGTAAAAAAAAAAAGGGCGTATTTTTGATATCACATTCACAAAGTGGATCCATTCTTCTTTCGAGGCGTGGTCAATATGGAAACGGGGCGCGAACAATGTCACTCATTGACTATAACTTATGCGAGGGGGGAGTCTCTGATACGTGGTTTTGGAGGAGAAAAAAAAAATTCATGACGTTTCTCGATATCATTCGCTCATATATGGTGGGGGAGAGAGAGAGAGATTCGCGTCGGTATGCGTTGAGAATCATACGAGTGCGTTGCAGCTTACGCAAAGAGAGAAAAACCGCACGAGTGAGTTCATCGTCGGAAACGTCTTCGACGGAATAAATGGTGCATCGCTTTTTATGATTTGACTCTTAAATTAACTCGGACATTAGTACGAGGGCCCCCAAGCTTGAATTTCCTATCGGAGAATATTTCTAGGTTGAAATTTTATATGAAAGACGTAACTTTCGAGTGAATTTAGGACTGTATTTTTTGGAGTTAATTATTTATGGGGGAATTTTTAGGAATATAATAATATTTCGGCAGTGTTGAATTTGGAAAATTTGTTCTGCTGATGGAATACTTTTTAAATCCAAATAAATCAGATACATAGTTATAATAAATAATAAAAAAGAAATGCTGAATTTGGAACTTACATATGTTAAACTGTAATAGTTGTAACATATTTAAACTAAATTTTTCTTTCTTCAGAAAATTGCATAACATGTTTATGAATTGTGCATACACAAGTAAAAAGCAATTTTATAAATTTGATTCTATCGGTATGCACAATTTATTGGAACAGAATTAATTTTAATTTTCAATAATTTTTTGAGACGATGTTTGAAAGTTCTACTCTATATCCCCATTTTATTTAACTGTTTCGAAAGAGATCTAAGTAGTGTTAATCTTTATAGTTTGTGTGGATGATTCAGGAACCTGTTTCTCTCCTAGATAACGCTGTAGCGAGCGGGTATACATGTTTTTTAAAAATTTATGACCGACGATTTCATTTAACCGACTGGTCGTGAATGCATTTTATTTTTCGATATTCGATTTCATTTTCTCACTGCGAAACAGTCTGTGAATGTGAGGATATTTATATAAAATTTAAAAAATAAAGAAGTTGAAATATTTTTGTAATGCATCCCTTATAGTTTTTAATTGAAGTTTACTTCAAGGAAGATTATCAGGAATACAAAAAAGTAACAAACGCGAAGCGCTTTAATGACATCTTATCTCGGAAAGATTGTATAGCCTACACCCAGATAAGATAATAAGACATTCACGACATACTTGGAACCAAAATTACCCTTTTAAGATGGAGAAAGTTGAGCGAAAGAAGGTTTTTATTGGTATGTTGAAAGCACTCGCGAGGGAATGAGGCTTTCTTGTTCAAAATGCTCTTTCGTACATCTTCAGGCATTATCACCAAGATGATGGCCGCGGGCGAATATTTACGAGAAAACCTATTTGCTAGGCGTATACATCATCGAAGGCGTGGAACTCTTAGCTCAAAGTCTCAGTAAACGGCGACTTTAATTCATTTTTTACCAGCCCGCCCTCGAAAGGAGATCCCATGACGTATGATCGGGGTCGTTAGCGCTCGTTCATCAACTAGCTTAAGTACGGGATCTACCATCAACGGTCGACGCAAAGTATACGTTAAAAGAAATGGTCGAATATCGTAACTGTACAGTCCTGCTGTCTCGCAGAGTCCGTTTTAGGATAGCTGGCCGGTTACAGTTTTTAATTATACGCATGGCGAGTTGTAATTAATAGATCTACCTTAAAGGTGGTTACGTGTTGGTGATTATTTTTGTCCTGCGTTTCGATCGTTCGAGACAAACGTTCTGGGTGGATCACGATCTTATATTATATTGTATGTTATTTTAAATTTTGGGCATTTAGCCCGTCTTTATTACACGATTGTTTGTTTTCTCATAATACATTGATTGATTACAGAAAGTTGAGGGAAAATTCCTGTTGGCTATTGTGTATTTTCTTACGTCACAACCACTTACATTGAGATATATAGCGTGGGAGATTTCGACAGAAATTGTTGGCTGTCCCTCGGCTGGAAATTTAGCGTGCAGATAGAGGCCACGAAATTTTTAAACATTTAAATTACATTCGATGCAAATAATGCCAGAAATCTTACTTTATAAATCTATATTTAAATGCGAAATTGAGAATTCAATGTAAATTGCGTAAGGTATTCCTCTATTTAGTTGATTATTATATAAAATCGTTATTAATTTTTTCAATTCTCCGCGTAGGCTTATGAGTAAAGCTAATGAATCAGTCTGGAAGTAAATGAGCTTCATTAGTAAAATAACTTTCAATAGACATTGTCTCAAGTCCTTCAGACTGTTTCCTTGAGGAATTTTTCATGGGGCAACTTTTCCTTTGCAGCTGTTGGTTTTCTCTTGGGTGTTTTCACTGCTAGGTTACCAACTGTCGTTTTTTCTTTCTTTCTCCTTGCCTTCGATGACGACCTTAGAAAGTATTCGCCCCGAGGGAATGGGTTGAGCCTCCGCATTTTCTTCTTGACCACAATTCCGGTTCCAAATTTTAAATCATGGGAAATAGCGTAACCGGGCGAAAAATAGGGTAAGGGGCAACATATAACGGTGTCATTTTAGAACACAGATGGCATATGACGAGTATTTAATGTCCACACTAAAGAAAAAAGAATGGTTACAGTGTAAAAAAAACCGATTTCACGATTTTTTCTTCAATTCAAAAGATTTATTTAAAATTTAACTAGAAAAATATTTTTACGGAAAGAAAATCGTGCTAAGTTGTATTTATGGTATTTAAATAGGTATGAAAAATAAAAGCCTCTAAAACAAGAGAAACCGTATACTGTATATATCTAAACGTTTTTTGTGTGTATATATATTATATGTATCTGCGGCATATTTTAACCATTGTTTTCTGTTTTTATGCCTCACTTTCGTGTTTTAATCAGCATATTTAGTGTACAATTATATTTAGAGTCAGAGGCGTAACTTGACGATATGGCGGCTATGGCAACATTTTCGGAAACACCTTGGTTATGTAGGATATAATTTTTTGTCTCAATAAAGAAAAACAGCGTTTTTATTATAAATAAACCAAAGTTACTTACTTATGGGAAAATTAACTTTTCGCATTTTTGTGGGAAAATTTGGCGCTTTTTTCAAGCGACGCCTATGTCAAATGCCACCTTCACTATACCCTAGTTACGGCACTGTCTACAGTGACAATTTTTTATGGAGGGGAATAAAGGACACCCACTGAAAAACATAGTACCACCTGTCCAGTACTCGGCCGGACAGTCCGACATTTATCTAAAAAAAATAAAGGAATAAACGTGTTTTTGAATATTTTAAAAATGTGAAGGACAACGCCCTAAAATAAAGGACTGTCCTTCAAAATAAAGGACGAATATGATCACCGAAATTATATCTTAAAAAACTGCGAAACGTTTGATCAGATGAATTTTCTTTTTCGCTCGAATAGAACCTGTAGAAAAATTGAATTCCCCTCTGCCCCGTGAACTTCGCCAGCACCGGGCATTGAAACGCAAACCAGATGTTTTCCTTTTTCTTTATCTCGACGCAGCCGTTCGGTACGGAGCTGCATAGGTTCCCCCCAGGGTGTTAGATTTATGGTTTCGAGAAAATAACACGTCTCGAGTGTTTGCCAATATCGAATATAGGCGTGGAGAAGTGATTTATACCCGAGGAGGAGAAGCGCGATTAAAATATTAAAATTACGAAAAGCTCCGTTCTCGAAGGAATTACGCCGGAAAAACTGGCCTCCGGATAATTAACCCCGTGTCCAATTCACGAGACGCGAGATGTGTCGCAACGCACTCCCGTGTTTACGCGCGAGCGTTTCCCGCGTCGAGGCATCTCGATCTTCCGTCGCCTCTTCTGCTGCTCTCAACGAATGCCTTTCGGTATGCCTGTGGCGTAACACCAGAAGGCACCTTTTATAGCGTCCGATCCGTCCGAACAGACTCGTTAATGTACGATTAATCTTCTCCCGTGTCTCACGGACGCGTTTTGCAAAATCTTCCAAGTTCGGTCCTTAAAAAGGTGTCTCTTAATCCGTTCATTTTCGTATAAATCGCTTTGGGAATATGAGCGCATGAATGCTTTTATGGCGGCTGAGCGTTGAAAGTGCTCTTGAGCGTGAGATAACGCGCGCAGATTCCCATTCACTCCTTCGGGCGGTTTTTAAAGTTCGTAAACTCGGGGCTTCGATCTTTTTATATTTTATGGTCGATCTCTTGAGGTCTTTTATCCCACTTTTATCTCCGACGGAATCGTTTCGTATGTCATACTTTGACGTTGAAAACGCGGGCTTGGTTGTACTAGTTAAAATCTATCGGTGACGTGAACGTTTCAATTTCATATTCTCACTTGACAAGATCGCGGGATGAAGTATTTTTATTTTATTCGGTTTTAAGAGATTCTGGACACGGCGCGCGGCGGTAGTTTATTTCCAATTTCGTGTCGTACGGATGCTTTCGCTATTATTTTTATCGATTTCTCCGGGAGCTTTTTTCCCTTCAAGAGAGTGACTCGGCGCGTAAAATAGAATCCGTGACCCGATGGTCAGCGGGACGCGGAGGTATCTTGGCTGCTTGACCACGTAGCGGGGATTTTCTTTTAACATTTGAAATTCTAATGGAGGAAAATATGTAACCCCGTTGCATAGAGCGAGTGAAAGCATTATTTAATTCCCGCACCGCGCTGACGCAATTAAGAGGGGTACCTACTTTTATTCACATTCTCTCTCTCTCGCGATAGCAGTTTTATATCGCTATCGGAGAATGCGAGTCCCATTTATAGTATTAATTCCGATCGTATGTCTTTTCATCGTGTAAGATTTGGAGCGATCCGCTCGCGTTTTCTTTGTTTTTGCTTGCCCTTGCCCCATCCCCCTTATTTCTTCCCCCTCCTACTGAACCGCGAGCGGCGAAGTTCGTGGATTTCGTTATGCGGCTTCTCCCTCTCTCCATTCCCCCCAACCCTTCTCTCCCCTACATCTCTCTCTCTCTCCCCTAAAACCTCTCCCTCTCTCCCCTAAAACCTCTCCCTCTCTCCCCTAACACCTCCCCCTCTCTCCCCTAACACCTCCCCCTCTCTCCCCTAACACCTCTCTCTCTCTGCCCTAACACCTCCCCCTCTCTCCCCTACCATCTCTCCCTCTCTCCCCTAACACCTCTCCCCTAACACCTCTCCCCTAACACCTCTCCCTCTTTCCCCTGCCTTCCTTCCCTTCTCCCCCTCTCCCCCTCTCCCCCCACCTGTTGGCGCCTTATCCCCTTCTCACCTCCTCCAACGCCATGCACGCCGCGCGCTGCTAAGCTTAAGACTGTTGGTCAACAGGGGTTGGCGTATTCAGTCCGGCTGGTCAGGTGCCCTCGCGGGCCGAGGTGCCATAGCATGCCTTGCATGCGCAATGGCATATCCACGCCGCACGCGCTCTCTCTTTTCTACATAACTCACTCCTCACTCCCACTCACTATCATTCGCCTCCCACGCCATTTCGCCGCTTAACTGCCCGACTCTGGCTTCTGTCTGTCGCTCACACGAAGCCGATACTTTTCGCTCCGTTGTATTGAGGGAGAGGGCGCTGACGTGCAGGTGTTGTTCGGTTGCGAGCGAGAATGTGGCATTAAAAAAATAAAACATCGATTTCAAAAGGAGCGGCGATTATTACGACACGCGTCTTCGGAAATTGATTCTCTATAAACTAATATTGACATTTAATGTAGAGTTATGGAAGTAGTCTTAACGGCTAAAAATAGATCCCATAATATACGCTTGAAGTGTTAAAAATTAAGTAGTTTTCTTGGGTATCTTCAATAACCATAACATGGTCTTAAATTGTTAGTGCTGTTGGTTACCTAAGACATAAGTTTTCGATTTTTAGGCGCGTTTCGCTTCCAGCATGAGCGCCTATTAACTTCGGTCTGTCTGTCAGTCCGTCCTCAAGTTCGTTCTCGGCTTCTACCGAACGGATTTTCATAAAATTTGATATTAAGGACTTACAGTCAAAGAAAATAAGAAAATCACATAAATGAATCACGTAAGCCAATCAGGGGTGCCACTTTATTGGTGACAAAAATGAACTTTCCATCATAGCTCATAAAGTATTGGTCATATCAAAATAGTTTTCAAATAAAACTTGTAGAACAAAAACGTTTAATTTCCTTGCGTGTACATGCGATATTTTAAAATAGGAATGACGATGAAAACCTTAAAACGCAATTTCTCTTACAGGTATATAATTTATTTAAAGTACTCCATTGCACGAAACGCGCCCATATGCGATACGCTGTACACTTTCCTAACCTTTTTATGCATTATTGGAAACTTACTATGTACTCCAGTACGACGATCGGTTTGTTTCGCGATTTTTTGCTTTCTCGTTTGCGGAGTGCGTGAAGAAATTGTTAACAATCGTGAAACACTCAGATTTGGAGAATTTTGATGAATATTCACGTTTTAGGTTCCCCCTTGTACGAAAGCGGTTTTTGCAATTCGGTTTTTCCTGTAGTCTTCGTTTGTGCGCGGGTCTAGGAGCTAAACGGCTTTTACAGAATCTAATAAAATCGATTGTTTAGGGGTTCATATGGAATAGAAGCTTAGTTTAAATATACCATATCATGCGAGAGTGGAAGGTAGTTCCTTACCGATATAATAAAAATAGTGTAGAGGATTTTAATTAAGATTCATCAAATTATATAGCACATGACGTCAAAGATAATTCTACATAAGATATATACATGAAAAATAATTGTATATTGCCCATTAAAAATACGATGCACATAGCAGATTTTACGCTAGGCTACCGCCAAGCTCTTATCAACCAAAATAAGCATCATAATTTATTATCGTAACTAGAGACCTTATTTGGCTTGGAAACGTATGGATATCAGTAAATTTGTGCAATGTGTTACAGATTTTTTATGGAGAACTTGAGAGATTACTTGAATTTAGAAAACTAGAAAAGAATCCGATAAATTGACTCTTTTATTAGAATCTATTATCGTCGAATCGCTTCTGATAACAGCTGCTTTGTTTTACCTAGGGTGTAAAGATATCTCGATATTTATCTCCTGAAAAATGCTATTGTTGAAGTTATATTTTAATATGACACAAGCGAAGTATTTAACTGAAATAGTTTATATTGAAGGATATTTGAAATTTTTTCTGCTTTTCTTATTTGATGCATTGATATATTGCTAGTGGCTCTAAATCAGTGGTACTTAAGCTTTTTGGTCTTGTTAACCCCTTCTGATCTTTTCGAATCCCGACGTCACATCCCTTTCCCGGAAAAAAATATTTTGCTTTTAAAGGGTTTTTACCAAAATAAAATTAGTAATATTAAGCAGTGTTTTATAACAGTTTTTTGAAAGTATCTGCTTACCTAAAAGCATGAGCTGCGTTCGGTTGTGTTTCAGTGAATTCTGTTTCATTTTAGTTTCGACGCACAAACTTGAGGCTTTTTTTGGTCGGTCAGCAAGTTATCATTGCGTAAAAAATCCAGATAGTTTATCATAACATTGTTTCTGCATGTGATAAATCCATTCGTCTGTATTACATCTGTTATGAAATTGTCAGGGCATTTGAATACATAAGTACAAGACTAATATCAACAAAATTGTTATAAAAAATAGGAAAATATTGAAGCATACAAAATAGACATCATTAAAAGCATATGATAGATGGAATTTTGAGGAAAAACTGATTTTAGTCCAAAGTTCATACGCCCCATAGGGGGGCGCTCCCCACGTGTTAAGAACCACTGATCTAGTTCATACGATTCGGATACAATGAACAAGTCAGTCCTGATAATATGTGACGCAGATAAAACGACGAATGTTACGGTGTTATCAACTTTCTTAGAAACCATAAAGTATCATTTATATTGGCGTGGAACGTTTTCACCAGTAATATCGGTGTACTTCGTATTAAAACTTAGAAACCCTAGACCGTGATTGATCCGTCGCTTCCTTTTGGCTCTATTTACCAACTTTAGTTTTCCATTGTACGTGTTTCCACCGGAAAGTTGTAAATGTCAAGTTTTCAGGTTAGCTCTTTTTTTCGTTTCCTTTGATTTCGACGGAAAAAACCCAGGCCTTTTTGAACCCTCGTTCCCAAGAGTTTTGAATCTTCCTTTAATTTTGAAAACCTTACGGATCGTGGAAAAAGGTCCCTTTTGAACCGACTTTTCCTTTTGGTCGTGTCATTGCCGTCCATAAATAACATGGGAATCCAGATAAGTCATCTCATTCATTATGATCGGCTACCAATCTCGTAGAATGAGCTAATCCTTTACGAGGGCGAGAGGCGTGAGAATGACGTCAACTCCGTTCACGTTGGAATCAATCGGAGAGGCCTCGTTCCGCGCTCCCTCATCACCCCCCTCTCACCTCCTCATCATCTCCCCCATCACTTCCCATCCCCCTCACCTCTCTCCCTCTCCTACCCTCGTTTCGCCTCTCTCCCCCCCCCCATCCTCGGCTGGTGGAACAATACCTTCGTTGTGACCCTCTCTCCCACTGTCCGAATCTAATTTACTCTTTTCTCACAAGGCCACCCTCTTTTTCAACGCCTCGTGGGAAACACGACGGAAGAAATTTACCGCGTCATATATTTGGCTTAATTAGATCGATATCTTTGGAAATGTCAAAGGTAAAATTTAATTTCGCTTGGTGGAATTTTCGCCTACTTATTTTGAGCTAGTCAGTGAATGGTAGGGATTATTTTGGGGGAGTGTAGGGAAAGTTATTTGATACCTTTTGTTGATACCTACCAGACTAACTTTATAAAATGAGGCTTAAAATGAGAGGACTATAACTAAAATAATAGTAATTAATTTATGGAAATTTCAAGCAAGGGAGCATTGATTCATCGTAATGGAACAGTTAATCGGCATAATACCTTAGAGTAATCGAAAATTTGACTTTTATTCATTCCAGTTGTGTGGGTTGTAGATTCGACGGCCTTAATTCGCTGGAAATGAGAGCATGTGTGATAAATCACTAGTACTATTATTTGCAACTCTTTATCTATCTTCTTAACTCTTACAGTACATTTTTAAGTGGTAACTCTATTGCTAAGGTTAATTTTGTATGGTCAATCTTTATCAGGAAAAGTGTACAGCATATATAAATTGCATGGTTTTTCGAGACTTACATAATATTGAAAAATAAACAGTCAACTCGTTAATAACGAAGAGGCGCTAGGGAACGATTTAAGCCGATAAATCTATGGCGTTAAACGTCGAAAAACTAAAGCTTAGCCGTTGGGTACTCTTTATCAGCTTCTTCCCTTTTCACACTTTGCGAGGCTCGGTAAAAAAAATGGCAGCTCTTATTAATCGACGCCGATGTACTGGAAGATAGCAGTAAAAATTTTCAAGACGACGCGATGCGTATGTAAAGGGGACGAAAGGAGGGAGGATGGAGGATGTCATAAGAGTAAAGGAGGTGGAGATATGGTGGCGTGTATTAGGGAATTGGAAGTAGTATGGACGGCAAGGCTGTTTGAGGAGACGAAAAAAATGGTTTATTTACCACGGAAGATCTGAGGAGAGAGAAAAATGGGTGGGTTTTGTTGGCTCAGCGGCGGGTTTAATGAAGTTTTTCCTTGAAGAGTGGAGGGAAAAGGGGAGGAGGGGTAACGAGAGAGGTCGCGCGTGAGGTAGCGTAATGGAATGGGGAACTCTGCGAGGTTTTTTGTTACGATTGGCTGGGAGTTTGTTCACGATCAAAACGATGAGAAAATCGGAGGATACGTTTTTCTTTAGACGGGGTATCCGTTCATAGGAAGGGGCGTCGATGGGAAGTGCGAGGGCTGTGAATATTGCGTACGGATCCTGGGGAGGGGACGTAAATGAATGGATTCATCTACTGCGTTCTTCTAACGACTTCCCTTTCTATCTTCGTCTCATATTTTGTCGGTACCTTAAAAGAAAAATTCCCTTTCGGACTTTAAAAAAAAAGCTGAAGAATAGTCGCGATCCTTTTATTTTTTTTCGTCTCCGAATGGACTACGTTGCCCTCTTTCTCTTTCTCAAACACGAAGACTGCGTCGTGTATCTTCCTTATTGCACTCGTAAAAAAAAAAAAAAAAACCTGCCCCGGTTGTAAATAACGAGAAAGGATGCACATCCAAGAGTGCTTTCACTCTCAACTAGGCGGCGGCGGGTGTTATTGGCCCTAACCGTAAATGTGTCGGTATTTAAAAGTAAAAGGCAGACTGTGTGCGAAGGGCTGAAAATCACGTTTGCATTCACGATAAAGAATGGAAATATAGAAAGGGTAAGGTCTTTCCTTCCGCGGATAATGGGTTTGCGGTAAACCTGTCGGGCGTTCGCCCGCGTAAATTCTCTCAGGGTGAAACACATCTATTAATCCTTCAAAATATTAGTTTCCATCGAAACAAATCAAGATATCCAATTGAACTTTTTTAGTTCAATGGTATCTTGTCGACGCGAGACTTCATTGACGACAGAAAAACGCCATGAAAAAGATTTCGAAGCTTCTGAAGAATTGTTGGAGTGGTAAAACTGAATTATATCCCATAATATGCCCATATTTCATATATTTATAATTCATCCAAGGCGGAAAGGAAAAATAACGATGACCTAATTGATTAAGTCATTAATTACATGCGCGGGGGAAAATACATTAGTCGTAAATTATAATCTCCAAAAATCTTTCCTTTCAAAAGAAGCGCGGTTTAAGAGTTACGCAATTCCGTAGTCTTCTTAAAAAAGACTTGAGGTTTAATTTACTAACTCCTTTCGCAACCGCTAAATAATGACTTAAAAGCTTCCCGTTTTCTTTATCTCTCAACTCAAGATTCTTATTGGGAAGGTGTTAGAAAATAGTCTTTCGAAATATTTCGAGGAAAAACTCGGAGCAGATGCTTTATTATCGCTAGAAAAGCAGCAAAACTCGCTTCTATTCATCTCCTGCCGATGCCCACCGGAGGAGAGAGGCTAATGAATTATTTCGTGATAAATGTAAGGTATCTTCGGAGTTTTTAAAAGAGGGTCCGATTTCCGAAAGTTGGGGAATTTTTGCGTTCTCGCTCATCAAGGGAATTCTTCCTCCGCTGCGATGAGGATGGAAGAAACAAAAGGCGGAAAGGTTGCTCGGAAAAATCTTTTGAGCGCACGAGAGGCGGAAGGATAGGAAAAGGTTTCGCGGAATCGTGACTCGGTGCGCAGTCGCTCCCAGCCGAGAAGAATGACTCCGGCCGATGATTGCCCACACTATGGGGAGTTGAGAAGGGCCTTTTTCTCCCAGCATCCATTTGGCGGGCGGTGGAGTTTTAAGGATTTTTTTCTTCGGCCAATTCAAACTGTTTGAGGTCTTTTCGTGCCTTCAGACGTTTTCATTTTCTCGGCTTGGTTTTGTAGTGGAGGTGTATAATCTCGATGGTGTTATAAATTTTTTTTCGTACCTTTATTCACCGCAAGAGGGGTGTATATTTCTTTACAGTGCCTATCCGACAGATAGTCGCTAATTTCGATGTGTATTTCCCGTCTCTCTAGTTTTCGTTTTTGTACATATACTAGCAGAACTGCCCGTTGAATTTCAACGGATTTAGTGAATCTAAAACTTCGACCGTGTAACATGTAAACATCGTAAGAATAAGATAGTACACAGTTTTAACCGTCGAATGAATCAAAAATGAAGAAAACCTGTTCGCAATTACCTATTTAGATGAATGAAAGAAGACAATCTTGCACTCTGAAAAATCGAAAATTACGTGTAAACTAAAATAATTATTGGATTAAGTAACCCCACCCCCAAATTTTTTATCGCCATATAGCCTGTTATCCGCAGGATAAAATTATTTACCTATGCGAAGTTTTCTGACGATATCTTCAAAGGTTTGAAAATCAGAATTTGTGGAAAATCTACGTCTCAATATTTAAGTTAGTTAAGTACGTAGTTTTAAAAACAGTTTGCTTTGGAGAACTCTACGCCACACTTTGTGTTTCTTTCTTCGCAGTTTTTATCGCTATATAGCCTATGTTACCCACAGGGTAAAATTATATACCTATGCGAAGTTTCGTGACGATTTCTTCAAAACGAAAACTGTAAGTAAAACCAGCAAGACCACAATAATCAACAAAAAATAAATGAACAAAGGAACTTAACGAAATAATTTACGCCAACTGCAGTATAGTGGACCACTTACCTATCGCCGGCTCTAAATACATTGGTATTAACGGGGAGCCCAACTTAAAAATATAAATAAGGAAAAAATGTCATTTTAATTGTGTTTTAATTTTTCAAAACAACATTAACAGAAACTGATTGGCCTGTCTCGACATTTACAAACTCAATCACCGGACAACGGGGAGGGTTAGTTTGGTTCCGGCGAGGCGAAGGGCGCGGTAGCGCCCGGAGACGACTACCCATTAAAGCAAAGCGAGTCGAAGGCTCGCCAATATCCTCTCCATTTGGGTAGCCCCCTTTATTATAAATAATTTTTATAATAAAACAAAGATTAATTTGAATACGTTTCTAAGGTAAGTTATGAAATTGAAATTCTGTTATTGACCAAGAGACGGTGATAGGTAAGTGGTCTACTATACTGCAGTTTTCCCATAATTTAATTTAACGAAAGACAAAAAAGTAAATAGAGAACGTTTAAGAATCACAGAGTGAATATTACCCTCAGACCATTAGCTCGATTCTCTCATCCACGAGTTCTGTTACAAGAAAATTGCTTACATCAACAGTACTTTGGAAACAATGAAACGATTTATCCAATCACATTTGTGGAAAATCTACATCTAATTATTGAAGTTACTTACATAGTTTTAAAAACATCTTGCTTTGGAGAACTCGACGTCACACGAAAATATCATTAAAAACTATTTATTAGTAATATTTCAATTATAATCAACAAATATTAGGTTTTCATGTAAACAAAGCAAAATCGCACACCGAATTTTGATAAACGATATTACGTTTCCGATATAAATGCATTGGACTCTCAATTTCGGCGAAAATGGGAGTTGTCATGGTAGCTTATAATGAGTATTGTAATAAAACTGAGAAAATCACGTATTTTATTGATTCTAAATGCATTTTTATGCTAATTCGTTCAGGATTCGGATTCTGTCTTCAATAAAAATAACCTTCGTTCTTTTCTTCATAGAACCGTTCAAGTCTCAAGTTCGTACTATGTTTCCAAGTAATTTTAAAACTAAAATGAAAAATGTGCTGCACTCGTTCCTATATTATTCAAATGAAAAAAGAAAATATTTTAAAAAATTAGAAAGGTCAATCAAATCGATATAAAAACCTTGCTGCACCACCATACTCGTTATTCCGGTTAAAATGATACCTTTCTCTTGTCTCTACATGCTGTAGTTGCTGAGCTCTAAAATTCCATACAAACACTTTATTATATATATATATACATATAAGATTGCACAAATGAAGTCGAGCCGTTTTAACGCAACAGGATGACTGAAATGGTTATCGCACCTAAGGTAAGGTGATATTACAACATTTAACTGAATTGATACAGGCTTATTATCCCTTATCTTACTTCAGAATTTAAAAGGTTAATTACAAATTTTAAAATTTAACGTTGGCTTCCTCATTATTCGCACAAGTCTAATCTTACCGGTACCCATTCAAAGGATTTCCTCAAATTCACCTGATAGATTCTTCTTTCCATAGGGCTGGACCAAAGAACAAGCTTAAAAATAATAAACCGCTGATGAACTTCCAAACAAAATTCGTAATGTTATTGGTAATGGGGCATTGGGAGCAATAACTAAAAATAATGGGTGACATTACAGGCATCCTGTTTATCTAAAATTTAGTTAATCTGGAATATACTTACTTTTATGCATACGATTCGGTTTAAATTGCCCATAAAATTACATTAACAGCCGATCGTAATTAATTAAACATTGCGTTACACTAAATTTCGCTCTCTAGTTCACCGTCAACTCTGGGTGACATCTCAGCAGTCAAATTTCTTGCAAAATTGGATCTTATTAGCTCTAGTAAGGATTATATCTCGCCAATTATAAACTGCAGCATTGAATTTCTTTTTCTTAAATCTCAAGTTTTCCCGTTTGAACGGATGAATGTGTGAACATATATCGTCTCCGGATTAAATTTTAATTAATATGATGTATAATCGGGTCAATCGCACTAATGAGACTTTTCAGCGATATGTAGGCGCGAACCGACGTTCTTCACGATTAGATAGAATTGAAAAAAAGTGGTGAAGACCACTCATCAAGACAACGCATCCGGACTGTTTCATCTCCTCCTACAAAGCTTAGCCGATGACGATGCCACTATTGAGGATATGTGCCATTATAACCGGGTTCTGCAATTTTATTGCTTCGATTCTTTCGTAAACCAATCCGCGTGCAGCACGCTTAATTCGGTCGTTTGTTCGGAGCCGAAAGCGTGCTGCTTCGGCCGAACTCCTTTTGCCATTCCTCGCAATAAATCCGCTCCGAGTGGTCGTGATAACTTAAGTGATTTTTTCTCTCAGAATTGTAGATACGTGTTTTGTAGGGAAGGTACTGGATTAAGCCTTAAAACTCGGAAACGAGACCAAGGACTTTTCAAATGCAATCCTTGGTGTGCATACTTTCGGACCTTTCACGATGTATGAGTTTCGAGTCGTGCAAGTCTGAAGTCCCCACTTAAAACTATTAAAGATTTTATGAAAGTATGAGAAAAAATTTTCTATTTCAAGTGACATAAAATGTAAGTTAAAAAGTTTTTACTACCTGGCGGCTGTCTTTGGAAAATTAAGTACGAATGTTAGACTTTGCTGTGAAATTCATTTAATGCCCAAGGTATTAATCATAAGAAACGACGTGATAATGTGTACTCACGATATAAAAAACTTCAAACCGGTGAACTCGTTAGCGCTGACAGCTTGTTTTAAAAATAATTTTGTTAATAAAGACAAATTAGAAAATGGAATGCGCGCAATGCCACATCTTTCACTATTTACAGTAAGGCCAGATAGAAATATTTTATAAATTCAATGAAGCCGATATCTGATGGTACTCCATAATAGGGGGAAAAGAAACAAATTCGAAAGGAAACATCCAGATTTTATAAAATTTTTACTATTTACATCTTAAGGTGACCATCGTGTGACTTAAATTTGTAGAAATAGTACATGGCATATAAATTCGTGTGGAATGTTTATATCAAATCAAACCAATTCCCCTATTATGAAGTTGTGTTCATCTCTTAAGTATATTTACTGAAATATACAGCCCATAATTTTTCATGGTTGGAAATTTTTCGTAGAGAGAAGCGCGTTTATGAAGATTCTTTGAAAATTACTCGCAGATAAGCGCAGGTCCAAAATGAAAGAATTCTTTGCATTCATTAGTAAGATTTAGATTGCCTTACTCTTGTAAGTGAAAGTGAGGTAGTTACATGTTTGTAAAATTGCTGAAAAAATTACAACGTAAGTTTATTCCGTGACGTTCTTTTTAAGACTGATATAATCTTAATTAAATCTCGTTCGATTTTTCAAGTCATCCAAAATGGCTGAGGCCATTCGTCTTGACGACTTGTTTCAACAAGGCGATTAAACATATTGCATTGTGAATTGATGGCTGTTTTCCCGAGGTCAACCCTTTTCTCTCACCCCGTTTAACGGATTCTGTATCAACAGTCGTGGGCGGCGATTTCAAAAGAGGTGCTTTTTATTTTCATTTTGCTTGATAGGATGAAGCAACGCCCTCAAACTCTCTTTAATCACGCCACAAAGGCGTACAAAACATCCTATTGCTTCGTCCTCAATCTTCCACCCTCTCACCTGTTTCTCGTTCCTCTCAAATTCTTTCTCAATAAATACAGTTCTCTCGCTCTGTTGTTACTCTCTTATTCCATCGTTGAAATCTCCCTCGTACCTTTCCTGTTTTCTTTTTCTCTCCTCTCACTCACTCCATGCTCCCTCTTCTCGCTTACCTGTTGTTTCTTTTTAGTCCTTTTATTTTTGCACCCTACTTTATCTAGCCTCTTCGTGTACCATATTTATTTACTTTTTCTGTTCTTTTCTAAGCGCTCTTATTTCCAGTTTCCCTAAATTCCATTCACATTCCCGCTCAATCCTCGCCATCTGCTGATCAATTGTTGCCTTATATTCTGGAGGCCAGAATGCTCTTTCATAAAGTGTGTTGTTTTTGTCACATTTCTTTCTCGACCTACATTCATACACCGACGCACGTGGTCTTCCTAAATGCTTCGGTTGCAACTAACCTCGTATTTATTTTGCTGTCTCAGTAGTGTCTCGTACATCTGTATGGCTCAGTGATTTTTCGAGGTAGGACATAGAAATACGTCCGTTTATAATTAGATCGAGTTAATGATTACTTTATCACGTAATCAATATTTGAAATAGGATCGGATTTCTAGTTTAGATTCCCTTTGACGAGTGATTACAGATACCTGAATCCGGGGATAACTCGTCATTTGATGAATCACAATTAAAGGCACGAGGAGATTGAGATAATAGTTATCATCTTCAGTGAAATGAATTTGAATGCATTCTTCAAAAAGGATCCTCATTTAGTTAGTGTTTGTAACAAGTAAATTTATTTGATTCACGGTGCTTGTTTTATACGGTGGTACGAAGCTGAAATTCATAATTTCAATGCAAAATATCCTTATGAGCAATTCCGTATTTTGAAGCAGATCCAGGACAAGATATTTCGCGCCCTAGTCAAGGTTTTAAAAATAACGCTCACCTCCTAATGAAAGAATGCAGTTCACAATTTTCTCTCAAAACAGTTCTTTAGTAACAATGTGGAAGTAAAATAAATACATTTTATAGTATAAAATATAATCCAAATTGTAATATTTGCGCCTAAGTGTGCTGCGCCCTAGGCGGGTGTATAACTCAAGTAGCTCTTGGCTCGGCTGGGTGTTGAAGTTTTGTTGGTAGCGGAAATTTCAATAATTTCTTACACGCGCTTTAATGCACCTGTACACAATCGGCCTATCATGCCGTTGTAATCTTTCATATGCACCTTCCGCCGCACTTGTTGCGACAGTCTCGGAGGCATTCTGATACACGCGCGTAATAAATGATATCGACGTGCTTATACGGGTAGGCGCGTGCGTGATGAAAAAGGATCGATTGATGACAACGGGTGTAAAGTGGTTAATCATTTCTTCATCCCTACACCGCAACTGTGTCGCATCCTTATCCTCTTCCTCCTCTGTCGTCTTCCTCCCCTCCTCTACTCTTCTTCTCCATCCTCCCCTCTTCCTCCCCCTCCCCTCCCCCTCCCCTCTTCCTCCCCCTCCCCTCTTCCTCCCTCTCCCCTCTTCCTCCCCCTCCTCTCTTCCTTCCTCTCCTCTCTCCCCTCTCCTCTTCCTCCCCCTCCCCTCTTCCTCCCCCTCCCCTCTTCCTCCCCCTCCCCTCTTCCTCCCTCTCCCCTCTTCCTCCTCTCTTCCTCCCCCTCCCCTCTTCCTCCCTCTCCCCTCTTCCTCCCCCTCTCTTCCTCCCCCTCCCCTCTTCCTTCCTCTCCTCTCTTTCTCCCCTCTCCTCTTCCTCCCCCTCCCCTTTCTCCTCCTCTCTTCCTCCCCCTCCCCTCTTCCTCCCCCTCCCCTCTTCCTCCCCCTCCCCTCTTCCTCCCCCTCATCTCTTCCTCCCCCTCCCCTCTTCCTCCCCCTCATCTCTTCCTCCCCCTCATCTCTTCCTCCCCCTCCTCTCTTCCTCTGTTCATTCCCTCCCCCTCTCCTTCTTCATTCTTTATCCTTCACAATTCTTCTTTCAGAGTGGGGAGTGTATTGTGGCGTCACCTTGTTGAGCATATTGGCGCGTGTAGTAATTAACAAACTTCCCTCGTGAATATTTGCCTATTTGAATATCCAATACAATCGCCTTCTCGTACACAGCACTGGTGTCTCATGTTTTTTCGCTAATCAAATTTAATGTTATTTGTGGAGACCTTTTGTGCGTGATTATCTGCAAGTTTGGGGGATTAAATGTAGCGATACGATCTGGATTCTTTACCAAAATTGTATTTAATTATACATTGCCTTTCTTTTCCGGGATGTGAACCCATGAGATATTTTTCGCGGTTGCTATGGGAAGTCCCTTTTCCTGTGTGATATTAGAAAATTTTAACCTTTTCATCTCATTCCCAGGAGGCTTAATTTTGGAGGAGTCGTTAATTAGCGGAAAATGCTAGTTCATTTTAAGTTGAACCTTTAGGTTATATTATTTTGATTTTTGTCTCTGCAACTTAATTAAGAGTAATGAGGGAAAGACCAAAACGGTTGGGCAAAATTTTGAAAGGAAACGGCCCGCTGGAAGAATTCATCGAAGGAAATGTTAGGAAAGAGGCAAATAGGTAGGAAAGAATTGGGTATGAGAACATTGAGAAAAGGACCTTGAATAGCACAGATTGAGGTGGGTGTGCCTAAAACCTACCGGAAGGTAGAGACGATGAACGAATCTTCAATTCGTTTGTGTATTATATTAACATTATGGATAAGGAAAAGACGGATAATATTCCGGAAAACCGAAAAGTCGACGAAAACTTTCAAATTTAAATAAATTTCAAAATATTCGATTCGGTGGTAATTGAAGTGGAAGTATGAAATTTGGCACGACTTTCATTAGTGACACTGAAAGTACGACCTCGCCATGGCATTAGTTGGTACGTTATAATCGACGAGCATACTCGAGAATTAATTATCCTCTGCCGAAAAATTCCCTCCATCCCCAAAATTCTTCATTCGTGACAGCGAAGCAGGATATCAAGCCCGCGATTTGTTTTTC
Source organism: Uropetala carovei (assembly GCA_036926305.1). Taxonomy (NCBI): domain Eukaryota; kingdom Metazoa; phylum Arthropoda; class Insecta; order Odonata; family Petaluridae; genus Uropetala; species Uropetala carovei. Next base: position 1,289,840 of record JAXCHB010000089.1, on the reverse strand, counting down.
GAACTTCTTTCTCGATCCCTTCGCCTTCTTCCTGGAAAGTGGGTCAACCAGACGTTGTCCAGTGGAGTGGGCCGAGTGGTAGCCCATTGAAGAGAGAGAGACCCTGGGGAGTGGTTGGTTGCTATGGTGGGTCTTTTGTTGGCGTCTGCTGTTGCCAAATCGCGATCGTAGAGATCGGAAAGGCGCGACCCGGGGAAGTATTTGCGCTGTGCCTGTCGAAACTTTTCCATTACGTGCGTAAGGTTCGCAGAAGATCGTTGGCGTTTTCTTCTCGCTCTATATCCTCTTTATACAAAAAGCTAGCTCTATTTAATTTGGTCAACAGCCTCTGAATCGGAAATAGTTCTGCCAAATCTATCGATTTCCTATTAAAATTAAATAATGATTTTTGGCTTTGTAAGATCATTAATAGGATATCTCTAAATGGTTTAGAAATAGAATTTATAATTTAAAACTGAATTCCAACGAGAAATGGACCTAATTGGGTTTACAGATGTCTCCAAAATACGACTCGCAAGCCTCGCGAGATGGTTATATTAGATTTTAGGTCACAAATAAGAAGGAACGTCATCAAAAGAAGTTTTGAAATCATTTAATACACGTTCTTGAAGTGATATAGCCCGAATAGCAACTTAGTAAATAGTTAAATGTTCACACAAGAAAATGGAAGTTAGTGGATAGAGAAAAAGTTTCTTAAAAAGAAGGAATAAATGGATTTCACCCAGGAGAGTGATCATTCGCATTAATGATTTTTAAATTTTTTACAACGAACCAGTGATGGAGAACGTTAGGCGTAACCTAACTAAGTAACGGAATGACGAAATTATTTTTGATTAACGTAACGAAAAACGTTAACGAAATCTCGAAAATTGCTGTAACGAAAAACGGAAAAACAAAAAACCGTTACTTCGATATTTTCACGAAGTTTCACACAGGAACGATCCTAAGCGTGGTCGACGACTAAGACTGAATCAATCCACCAAATAGTTAATTACATCATTGCTACCATTATTTTTTAATTAAAGACATTTCATAATATTAGTCGTTGAAATGAGATTGTAAACGACATAAACAATTTTATTAAAATTGATACCCCTTAAATTAGTATCGTATTCCATTAATATATTTAACAGTACGAAAAAGAAGAATATATAAATTTTGTTTCTTTAGCAAATAAAATAATTTCCACCCCTATCAGTTTAGGATAAATATTTTATAAATATTTTGATAATATAGGCCAATATACAGCCAATGTATTTTCATGTCCTGTTTCTAGCATCAAAATGTCCTGTAGAATCCTTTTATTATGGCTTTTATAATTTTTTTAAATACACAAAATTTAACACCATCATAGTCAGTATTTATATTGGAAATACGATACAATCAATAAAATGTTATATTTGGAATTATTATTAAAATGTAAATATATTAGTTTTTGGCTGAAAACGGTTTAATGGAAGTAGATTATTACTTGCTCATAAACGAAGTATATTGAGCAAGTATTGTAATCGCGAAAAAATTTGATCTCGATATTTTAATGGAAATATACGTTTTAGGTGTACCCGAGTCCGAAAAAGTGGTTTTCACATTGTCGTCTCTGTCCATCTCTCTGTTCACGGCTCTAGAGCCTACGCGGTAGAGCAAAAATGAATGAAATCTCATAATTAGTAGGCATTTTATCATACAGAATAGAAGCTGTGAAAAAATGGTTTGACATTGCACAATAATTAAGGGCAGTTTATTCTATGCAATTATAACAACAATTTGATTTTCTCAAACGGCTGCAACTATTTTGATCAAATTTCGTACAGTTAAGTTTACGTCTTCAATAATACTACATATTTCATATTTACCAAAAAATAAATATAAGGCTAGTTTATTCTTGGCAACTTTAATAAAAAATTGGATTTTCTTAAAAACGACTCACACGACTTTCATCAAATTTCGTATAGTATTTAAATTGATGTTTATAATGATAGTACGTAGTTTATATTTTTCAAAAGATAATGACTCATTAGTATGAGAAAGTTTTTACAATATATGTTGTACCGATTTTTTAAAAAATATGTTTTTGAAATTTTGATGTTAGGTTGAAATAACGTAAATGTTTATCATTGTCAAATCGTTAAAAATTTTATTTTCTACAACTTTTTTGTAAAATTCTTTTTGTGAAACGCATTGTTAAGGAGATGATGAATTTTCCGTCTCGAAAACTAGGGCTGATGCAGATGATATGGAAAGCTGAAATTTGGCATTAAGGTCGTTTGATGTACACAATCGACGATGACACCTTGAAATTAAAAATATTTTTATTTATTTTGACGCTTGATGCTTAAACTAGGCCGGTCATATGGCAAACCGGATGTGAGGGTTTTACTCATGTCATTTCTGTTTTTGTCAAATATCACTTCCTAAGGAATGTTTTCTGTTGTCATTAATGTTGCAGAGGATATAAGTTTCTCCAACCAGAAATATTTTTTGAACTACTGATCTGCAGTTTAATTCAATTTCTATTTGTATAAATCTTTATGTAGGTTGCAAACATACAGAATATAAAAAACGTTTATGTACTAACTAGTGTAATGCCCGTTGAAATATCAAAGGAAGAATTATAGATAGATATATAGATTATTATTATTTTCATTTAAAATAATATGTCACTTTTACATATGAAATATTTGGTCATATACAACATTTCTAGTGAATATTCTGTTGTTGCCTCTCTTTCCCTCCCTTTCCCCCCCTCTCACACACTCCCACTCCCCTCTCTCCCCCTCCCTCTCACTCCCCCTTCTATCTCCCCCCCCTCGTATTAAAAGCATTCAAAGCACGTTTATACCCATAAGGATTAAATTAACAATATGGTATAGAGGTCTAACAATGGAATTGGTAGACAAGGCAACATCCCGTTAAAATGGCAAGATTTCCTCAAACTGTTTGAGTTAAACGTTTACATTAAGAAATTTCGAACTATAGGCGGAAAAAGACGAATAGAATAAGAAACTTTTTCTAAAAAAATGGTCCATATCCGAAGATTGTAGGCCAAATTTTTCTAATTTTAATGTAAAAAAGAATGAAAGCCTGCACGTCGTAAAGCCGATTTTACGTGTTAACTTATTGGAAATGATAATTATCGCCTGGAGTCTAATCCGGGTCTTTGATCTCGAGTTCGATACATTAAAACGTTTTGTTATTATATCATAATGGTATCCTGAAAATTTCATCAAATTCGGTTCAATCGTTTGCGAGATTTTAAGCTTCAAAAAGCATTACATGGCAAAGTGACATTGTGACACTTGTCTTTTGTATTATAAGATATATTAAAAAAGGGCAATTAGTTCTATTTCATTAATGTGTACTAAAATTTTTCGTTATAACGGTAAACGAGAAGAAAAACGAAATTTATATTCGAGTGTAACGAAACGCATTTTTTCTTTTGCCATCACTGCAGCGAACTTCTCACTTCGCAGACTAAATTTCGTCACTTTTCAGCATATGTAAAAATCTCATTCCAACGTCATGTTGCATCTGCAGTAAGAAGCACTGCTTGCGTTATCAAATATTTTCGCATTTAGTTTAAATTGTTATATTGATTACGAATCATTTCTTAGCTTTTTGCAAGAGAATTTGAAATTGATATTTCTTTTTAAAGCGATTATCTCATACCTATTGAATGAGAAATTCATTTTGTATTTCTTTATTTCTGGAAAGAAGTTTATATTTGCATTTGAATTGCATTTTGTACCAGAACGTTACGTATTTTCCCAAAGATTTTCGGCGATTTAAAAAATGGTTTACGTTAATTCTTAATAGCTTTTTGAGATATTTACTTAACTTTACATAATTTTAAGAATGTTCAAGCAAAGAGTATATTAGAATCACGTTCGATTGCCAACGCAAAGTTGGCTTAGCTTCTAGCTTTTACATAATTTGCGCCCTGCAACCGAGGTTGGTTAATTTTTATCCTCTCGATCGATTGGTATTTTAAGTAAGAGCGCTCCTTTCACTTTAAAATTCATACATTGCAACACCGATGCGTGGCATCGTATGCAACACTTTAACAAGTAATCGGAAGCTGCGCATGAGAACTCGCATCACTTTCTTACTCTCTCGAAGCCTCCGTTGCGCAACCAACTCCCGAGGTGGTTACACCAAATCGGTGACGAAATAAAAGACTGCTGCGACGCGTGCTTAGCGGGGAAGTGAAGGTTGAAGAATGGGCTTTCGTTTCCGATCGAGTGTAGAGAGAGACTACTCATCCTTTTTCTCCCTTCCCACAATTCCCCTCTCGCAATCTACCCATCCCTCTCGATTTCTCTCTCCTCTCCGTCTCTTCTCCATCATCTCCTCCGGTCCATTCCGTCTCTCGGCAGACTTCTCCCATCCACCTCACGTTTCTCGTAATCGATGTCAGCCTGATATAATTAACGCCAATGATTAAGATCTTGTCTACTTAGTGTACAATGGGAGTGTGACCAAGGCGAGTTTTCTTTTGATGGATTATCGCCAAGCGGCCTCGTTTAGCTGTTAGTTAATCGTCAACGAGCTGACGTGATTTTTTTCGATGAATTTAGAAATTATGCTCCGTTTTGTTTTCCCCTCTGTATTACTAAATTTGGGTCTACTTTACTAAAGTTTTGAGTGACAAAATTGAACATTTATTTTGAGGTATTCTGTGATTTGGATTGAGTACTACTTCATTCCCGCCCAGTATTTATAAAGCGGAACGTTAAAATTTTAATGGTATAAAACTATTTTTAACACATTACTGAACTTTCTCTTGGGAATGATTCATATGCGTGCATTTATAACATTTAAGTAGTGTTTATGGAACTAGATCTTTCTTTCACCCGTACGCATGTCGATCTCTTGGTAACGACCATAACAATTAGGAGCTTTAATTAAAGTTTATTTATGAGTCGAATAAATAGGCTTGTTAGTAAACAATCTTTTTTTCCCCGTGTCGAGACCGTTGTGAAAGTAAGGTCGTCGTGGCGACAGATAATGATACCGGTATTACCAACTCGCTTTCTTTTATTTTGCATTTTTTCCTCGCATCATTTCCTTCCTTGATGATTATCTCCATCCTCCCCCTCTATATATTTTTCCTTTTCCTATCCCTTGAAACATTCTCTCTTTCTCGTACCGTTTCCGTTCGCTGATCACGCACCGTCTTTTGAGTCCTCCCTCTTCTTCGAATCGCTCTCATTGAGCTCGCGTTGGTATGTCCCCACTCCTCTTTAAGAAGGGCTCATTCCTCCTCCCTTCGCTTTCTCTCTCTCCCCCTCCCTTCCTCCCTCACACCCATTCTTTCTCCCACCCACCCATCCCCCTCCAACCCAACCCCTCTTACTTCCTTTCCCATTATCATTCGTCGCGGCGTTCCTTTTCCATCCTCATTCAGTCTCGTCGCTCATTCTACGTCCTTATGCGTTCTCATTCTTTCTTTCATTCTTCGAACCTTCCATATTTTCTCCCCTTTGACAAATTGAGACGAAGTGCCACTTCTATGGTCTGCTATTCTGTTCGAAAACGGCATAAAAGGATCTCAATGAGGTCAGCGTTTCGTTGCCGCGTTACCGTCGGTGATTTTTTTTTCTCTAGCGAAGGATATGCGGAGAGGCATTAGCCGTGTTGCGAAAATAATGCCCAACGTAAAACTTAACGAATTCGCAACTTTTGGGACGGTATCGATACCCATAGGTTTTATTTTTTTATTGGATTTAACGAGTATTTAAGAGTTCGAGACAACTTGACGTTCACGAGAGATAGAAATCGTTTTGTTTGTGCATTTCATTGTCATCTGTACTTGAGAGAACTTTGTAAAAGTGTTATTTTCGTGTGAATTGTTAGATAAATAGTGCCTATTGTACATAACTACATTTGTGGCGTGGGGAACTTATTAGAAGGCTGAAAATCTCTGGCGCAAGGCGAGCGAGTGCTATTGTCTTCCCCCAAAATTAGCACATATCTCTTCGGAATATCGTCTGCGTAATCTTTTCCCGAAGTTGATCTTTTTCCCATTGAAAAGACAACGCCTTTCAGATATAATTTTTGAGTCTTGTCACATAGCTGCCGTGCCTAATATAGTGTTAAATTGTCTGGATTAATTACATTTAATATAAAGGCGTCGCTTTTTAGGGTTTACTTTTCATGGTTTTTGCTTCCGCGCCTAATTTAACAGGTATTTCTTCCCTCGAGCAAGTAAAATACATTTAATATGTATAATTGATAATGACTTTAAAATATGATCAATCGTTGTGCTATTGCTAAATCTGCCGGTTTACTTCAGAAGTGCCATTTTATTAACCTATGGAAAACTTATTTGTACAGATGTAATTACGCGTACGAAAAAAAAAGAATAGGATCCCACCGAAAGAAAAGGCGTTGAAATTAAAAGAAAAAATGCGATAGTATAAAATGAAGATGTTACAGTTTTCAAGCTGTTTGCCACTTTTTTCGGCCTCGTGATTTATCGCTCTATTAATTTTTTTTATACTATACTCCCAGGACAGTCGTGATTTTTTTTTAACTCATGGTAATTTTCTCTTTTTGCTCGCTTTTTGTTTGTGGTTACTAATGGAATTATTCACGTCGACTCTTTCTCACTCCTTGTCCTCTCGAATTCGCCTCTTTTCATATCGCGTTTTTTTTTAATTCTCGAACCTGTTCCGCCGAAATTGAGGACGAGGTTAAAGAAATGAATCAAATTTTCTAGCTGGAGGCGTGGCGTTAGAGGGTAGCGTGTCGTTTTTTGAGCGTAGCTTAAAAATTTCCAGCGTGTTTTTAAATGCGTAGCTATTTCATGTTTTCATCAATTATTTATGGCGCACGAAATGTATTTCAAAGCCGCGTAGCCACCTCTTGTTTTGAATTAACGATTTTTCTCTCGATTTGCTTTAATCATCAGCTGCGTAAATGGTGCTTTATTTCAAGAATGTACTCGGTGCACAAATATTCATAACATCTTCGCGCTCGAGTGACGGTTATGCCCATTTTTAATTCGATATTATGCATTCTAATTTCGAATTCGTTATCGCAACGATTCGCTAATATGGTTTAAAATTAAGTCTTGCGCTAAGTAAAATATGCTGATTACTTTGCAACGAATCTGAACCTATCAATCTCTTTTCATAATGTTTTCTCGACGCATTTCTTGCTACATTACCTCTCGGTTCAGTGTCTTCTTGCCCATGAGAAAACTGCAAAGGAGATCGAGATTTTCCGTTTGCAATATCTCGATGTTGCAAAATTCATGGGCGAAATGCTTGTCGTAATTACGTCGGTGCTTAGTCCTTTTCATTGTGCGTGCGTGTGGCTGTACAGTCGCGAGCATAGATAATCTAGGTCCGACTTTGCGATGGTGTCTGTTGACTCGACGATTCCGTATGAGTTGATTGTAAACATACAGTAGTCCAGTTGGAGGGTGGGAAGGGGTGTGAGGGTCAGGTCATGGTATATTAGGAGGGAGGGAATCGGTGTAAGGCCAGGTTAAGCTATATCTACACGCACCCTTCACTAGGAGGGAGGAAATGTTGCTGAGGAACGTCCCTATCCTATGCGACGTCATACAGTAGAATGGGGGAATTATTAAGCTAAGAGTGAAACGAAGATGTCTCTCACGTGTTTACATGGAGAAGTTCAAAGACGCAATAGGGAGGGGGAAGAGGGAGGGAAAGGAAAGAAAAATGTTTAAACAGGTGATTCTCTCGTAATTGCGGTATTTTCTTGGATTAAAATTGTGTTTAAATGAAGCTTTCGTCCCATTCTCGACAAATAATTCTATAATACGCATTTGAGATACTGAGTTCTACCCTTCTAATTCTTGGCTAGAAACTCCTCTTGTTGTGATTAAAGCAAAAATAACTCGTCCCTCCAAATCTTAGAAAAAAATTTCCTTAGATGTTTTGATGAAATTAGCTTTCTCCCTGCTTGCCCCCATTCTACTGTATGGCGTCGCATAAGATAGGGACGTTCCTCGGCAAACATTCTTCTCTCCTAGTGAAGTGTGCGTGTAGATATAGCTTAACCTGGCATTACTCACACCGCTTTCCTCCCTCCTAGTATACCATGATCTGACCATCACACCCCTTCCCACCTTCCAACTGGACTACTGTATGTTCCCTGCGTGTCTCGACGAAGTATTTGGAAAACATTTTCATATCCTTTTCCACGATACGACCAACTGCTCTGCTCCTGTAATGAGTCTTTGCTTCCGCTTCCACTCCAACGGTTTTATCTGCGTACCCGTTATATCTGTCATTTTCTGGATTGCGGATGCAATCATTTGTCTGTGTCATGCGGTTTACCCGGCGAACGTTCTCACTCGGAGTTAGACTTCCTCTCTTCTTTTTACGGGAACGAAGCGGCATAAAATGCAAGCGCTCTGGCATCAAATTCCTTTGGAGAAACTATATTACGCTTTTGATGTGGAGTTGGTACTCATGACCGACAAAACTTGTCGAACATTTCAGATTTAAATATGGTAGCGATCCAAATCTTTTCATGCATACAGGAGTAAATGTCATTGTTTTATATCTTCTGTTTGAAATGCCTTCATAGGAGTCTTAAACTGTTAGTAATCAAACCTTTATAGGCGTTATATCAATCTAAATGGAGGGACAGTTTAAGGAAGAATTGTATGTATCTGTATGCTCTTTTTTATTGTAAGTTATATTTTTCTGCGTAAAATTTATTAAGTTAATTATAATTAAATCATAATATATCAGATATTAATGTCCCTTAGAACATTTTCCCTGACTTCACTGAAAAACCTCCCGTGACAAGAGCTTAAAGAACTAAGTTTTCCAATACACTGACTATATCCATTAAACCTCGCAATATATATGCGCTGAGCGCGAACATCGTAGTTTGCGTTGTATTTTTAAAATCATTTATACCTTTCATATTTTCCCCCTAGTTCTTACATTAAATTACAACCAGTAAATTGGTCATGGCGGTCTGAATTCCTAATTTCTATATTCCTTAGCGTGTCTCCCGAAAATCGCCCTCCAAAAAAAACAATCCGTCATTTTTGTTTCGCTAATTATGATTTGCGGAAAGGTGATCTCCCAGCAATGGAGTTCCCAGCGTGACGTAACGACAGCCCGAAATCTTTTGCGCAGTCGTAAAATATCGGAGAAATGGGGTCAATGCGGGAAATAGACTATTATAGCTGAATTTAAAAAAATATCTCGTTGATGTGACAGTGAATAAAATTTTTACGATCGTGTTAACGTCGCTACTGTATGATTTTCATTGGTTGCTTTTGATGCTTGATATCTGATTGAGGATATAATATTTTCTGATTAATTCATCTGTTTCTTTTGATTACGTAATATTTTTTATCTTGTTACCCAGTGAATTGCGGCTATATTAACCTCAATCTTGAAAGGTTGATTTATCATGCGAATGCATCATAAAAGGTAATGCTAATATAATTTTTTAAAAATTAACCCACGCCTTTTTTTAAGCAGAATAAGCATCGAGAGGTCAGTTTATTCGACGAGACTTTTTAAAGCATGTATTTTTAAAGCCTTAGGCAAAACCTCTTTGTTTTTTAATTTTGAATGGATAATAGGAAAAATGAAATCCTAAGCTTTTATCAAAGTGAAGTATATACTCCATTATCCCCTATTTTAGTGTGACTCGATGTTTATTTAGTTTCAATTCATAGAAATAACTCGTAATGAAAATTTCGGATAGATTGATTTCAGGTTTATTCAAATATTTACGAGTCGCTAATTAGTTCGACCAAATGTTGTTTGTTGCTCACCTTGAATATGGGCACACGTTTGAGCCGAAATTAAAAACGTATTTAGCAACTTGAGCCACAAAGGTAGAACCACAAAGATGTAGAAAGAAGCGATACGGATAGTCTTGACGATGTTCGCTCAAAAATTTCAAAACTTGTTAAATAAGTGGTCGGTAATCTATGACCCGAGGGTCAATCAGGGTAATCCACAAAAGTACAGTAAAATCTCAATGCATTTTACCGTCGATCTCTACGGAGCATGAATTTTTATACTTTATACTGAAAGTACGGTATACTGAATATACCAATAAGGAGTACAGTATTTTTTCTGGAAGCATCTCAGTGGGGGATCGGCATTCTCCCGGTCCGGCGCAAACCGAAACTGAGCCTAACAAGAGATATATATTGAAGTACGTTATTTTGAAATATTTACACAGTATTTATACGGGAAAATTGACGGGGATTTCAAAAATGTACGTTAATTTGTAATATACGTAATTATGAAGTACGTAATAAGGTTTCACTGTATACATGTTCAAAAAGGTTTGTTTTGAAATGCATGAATCAATTATTAAATTTAGTTTATATATAATCAACCAGGTTCGATTTTTCTTTTCATTCGAATTTTCTAATAGACGTCGCATTTTCCAGAAACTTATCATTTGACCCTCGAAGGAGGTGGCCGACCACTGTTATAGCGAGTGCATCTTATGCAACACGCAGTGCCCGTTACGAAGATCGGCCTTTCCCGTAACCCATAAGGCGATAGAAGTTTTACCCAACATACACGACGGTAAAGACGCAAATAGACAGGCAGAAAAGGAAAACATATGACCACCGTTTTCATCCGAGAGACCCGTATAATTAATCCAGAGGAAACCGCTCCTATGACTGACGTAAGACGTACTCCGTGTTACGCTTAACGATCTCCCGGAGATTTTCGATACTCATTTTCAAATCCCAAGAACTCAGACGGCTGTCCTTTCTTCCACTTTCACCTTCGCCGCGTAACCGAAAACTTCCCTTTTGGCCCGAGGGAGACGAGTCTTCGAGGGAAAGTTCCGGACCTACGCATTAAAACGCCAATTTTGACGGAATGGGTTTCGGGAGGAGAAGAAAGAGATGGCGCCTCGGTTATTTGCGTAGGCGGGAGGTGGGAGGGCGGAGGGGAGAGAGAATGAATAGGAAGTGTAAGGGGTCGTTGAGGAAGAGGCTGGAAAAAATCGTGTCATTGGCCACGCACGCTTAAGCGCGCGCGTTAGCACGTGCGCCAGCCGACATACTAAACGCCTAAGGAGCGAAACAGCTGCCACCTATCGATTTCCTTCCGAAAGCGCATTCCTACGCGCCCCATCCTTCTTGCTGTCACCCAACCCTCCCCTTAAATCCCTTTCCCTCAATATCAACCCCCCTTCAATCTCCATTACTCCCTAATTCTCCCCCTCTCATATTCTCCCTCCCTTTCCCTCATTCTCTTCCTACCTCCCTCATTCTCTTCCTCCCTCCCTCATTCTCTCCCTTCCTCCCTCATTCTCTCCCTCTCCCTCATTCTCTCCCTCTCCCTCATTTTCTCCCTCGCCCTCATTCTCTCCCACTCTCATTCTCCCTCTCTCATTCTCTCTCCCTCTCTCATTCTCTCTCCCCCCTCATTCTCTCTTTCCCTCATTTTCTCTTTCCCTCATTCTCTCCCTCTCTCATTCTCTTTCCCTCATTCTCTCTTTCCCTCATTTTCTCTTTCCCTCATTTTCTCTTTCCCTCATTCTCTCTTTCCCTCATTCTCTCTTTCCCTCATTCTCTCTTTCCCTCATTCTCTCTTTCCCTCATTCTCTCCCTCTCTCATTCTCTCTCCCTCCCTCATTCTTCCTCTCTCTCTCATTCCTTCCCTCCCTCTCATTCTCTCTCTCCCTTCCTCTCTTATTCTCTCCCTCCCTCCCTCTCTCATTCTCCCTCTCTCCCTCCCTCTCATTCTCCCTCTCTCCCTCCCTCTCTCCCTCCCTCTCATTCTCCCTCTCTCCCTCCCTCTCTCCCTCCCTCTCATTCTCCCTCTCCCTCCCTCTCATTGTCTCTCCCTCTTTCTCTCCCTCCCTTCCTCTTATTCTCTCCCTCCCTCTCTTATTTTCCCTCTCTCCCTCCCTCTCTCATTCTCCCTCTCCCTCCCTCTCATTCTCTCTCTCCCTCTCATTCTCTCCCTCCCTCCCTCTCTTATTCTCTCCCTCCCTCCCTCCCTCTCTCATTCTCTCTCCCTCCCTCCCTATCATTCTCTCTCTCCCTCCCTCATTCTCTCCCTCCCTCTCTTTCTCTCTCTCCGTCCCTCTCTCATTCTCTCTCTCCGTCCCTTCTCATTCTCTCTCTCTCTGTCTCATTTTCTGTCCCTCTCTTCCTCCCTCTCATTCTCTCCCTCTCATTCTCTCCCTCTCATTCTCATTCTCTCTATTCTCTTTCTTTTCTCTTTCTCTTTCCCTCCTTTCTCTCTCCCTCCCTCTCTTCCTCCCTCTTATTCTCTCTCCCTCTCTCTCTCTCTCTCCCTCTCTCTCTCTCCCTCTCTCTCTCTCCCTCTCTCTCTCCCTCCCTCCCTCTCTCCCTCCCTCTCCCTCTCTCTCTCTCTCCACCCCTCTCTCCCCCTCTCTCTTATTCTCTCTCTCTCTCTCCCTCTCTCTCCCCCCTCTCTCCCCCCCTCTCTCCCCCTCTCCCCCCCCTCTCTCCCCCTCTCTCTGCCCCCCTCTCTGTTCCTCCCTCTCTCCCTCCCTCTCTCTCCCTCTCCCCCTCATTCTCTCCCTCCCACTCCCACCCCTCATTCCCTCCCTCCCACTCTCTCCCCTCTTTTCCTTTCCACTTCTCACCTCCAACTTCTGACCTCTTCCCTTTTCTTAAATGACCTCTCCGCTCATCTTGCAACCTTCAAAGAATTTACCTGGGGCATACCGCAGATTCTTTGTGGGGTCGGCTTATTTAGGTATTAGTTTACATTTTAAGTTCATCCTCAAACTCCCCTTCTCTCTTCCGGATAATTGTTAATTCGGATTTTTTATTTTAATGTTGGCTTTGCTTTTTATGACCACGTTTCGGGTGGGATTTTTACCATTGGTACTAGAAAGGTTATGGAGAAATTCAAGGAAACAAGAGGCTCATTCAAGGAAACAAAGAGTTTCATAAGCGGTTCGTCGGTATGAATTGACGAGCAAAAACCGGTTTTTTAAGTGAGTTACGGTGATGAACACGGTAAATACCGTAAATGAGTGTTTTATTTAAAAGATTCGATGCTATTAATCTTCAAAGTGCTTAGAAATGCAATATAAAATGCATAATTCTTTTTAAAAATATGTATTCGCTATTATTTGCGGCAATTAATTTTGTGCTTGTATACCAATTATTTCACGTGTAAACAATACAATGTCATAAATGTTGAGATTATTGATAACTGATTATGTAAAATTGTTACTTGTACTGTCTCCAATGTTATGGTTATTTGAAATATGTATACTTAATTTTGCAATTTTTGATATTTAAGAGCTTATTCTTAAATTCATTTTCATTAGACGAGCTCAACTTTCTAGTGAAATAACAATTGATGTGGTAGTGATTCGTCCCTAAAACGTAGGTATTTGAATGTGGAAATATAACATAATTATATGACATAATTTTATGAGTTAGCCGTTAGAAATTTGGTGTATATTGTATCCTTTATTGAATGCGATGAAAGACGGTTATTGCGAAAAATTATCCTTTTTCCAGTACCTAAAAAATTTGCGGTAGGTATAATCGCTGTTTCAATTGCCCGAGAATCATAGCACGATAAAAAATATTTGAAACCTTTGGTACATATTTCATCTGAAAATTTGATATTTTAATCCATAAACTTTACGCAACCATTCTAATATTCAAGAAACTCTTTAATTAGATATTTTGACCGGAATGATGTGTAATGATTTTTAAAGACGATAAATTTTATTGGTTGCATTATGAAAATATTGGTCTTCATAACATTACGTATGTGACACGGCAAATGTGCGCCGTTTGTCCTTCGTTTGTTCAACGAATGGTACATCTACTACGAGATTTACAATTTAGTTTCGGCCGATGTCCAATAGAGGGAGAGATTAAAGGAAATTGAAGAATTATCTTAACTCTGTCAACTCAGTCGAAGTTGGCAACCCTGACAATCCCTTGGTGCCCTCCACAACATAATTATCCTCTACAGTCTCCCATTAAAGAAAGCTGCACTTTCAAAGAAGTCGAATTCTATTTACACAATTTAAGGATTTTGGATATTTTTTCACGTTCCTTTACTAATGGCTGCGAAACGGTTATAAGCTAAATAGTAATTCACAACTGATAAGTTGGCTGGAGTATACGTATTTTCCATCGATCCTCCAGTGCCAGTTCAATCCGACTCACGGTAATAAGGATAGAATTATTTGGAATGTTTACTCGGAGAATCCACTCGTAATAATTGAATAATGGTTGTTTAGGACAAAAACATTATGGAAAAATGTATTTTATTTTTAGTTGCAGTATTTATTAAGGTGAAGAGAATGTTTCGGAACTGAAGGGTCGATAAACAAAGTACCAAAAATGGCAAATATTTGAGAAATTAACAAATGCTTACATTTTAGAACAAAAATACATTTTTCTTCTTTTTCTCCAATTTTGTATTTATGTCCAGGCATCATTGGCCTGAACTTAACTAGGTGTTTTTATAATTTTATTGAGCCCATCTTATGATATAATGATATTTCGTAAACAAAACACTAAAATATACGCTTATGAGGAATGGTGTATGGATTTAAATAAAGGAAAGTTGTTCGAGATCGAGAGGAAATGAGTAAAATGGATAGTTTCCTAAATAACTGTATATGGTTGCACTCATGCAGCTCCGCTCACAGAGATAAAAAGAAAGAGTAACGGATCGGGCTTATTCATCTCCGCAAGAAAAAATTCTACACGGCTTTAGCTCGACTGATTTTTCACCTCGCGCACCCCTTATGCAATCTGTTCAAACGGTTTCGTGCTCTCACTTGCCGGTCTTTTCTTGCTCTCAGCTTCTTAAGGGTGTTGCGTAAAAGGAACACTGCTGCTATGACTCAGTGGTAAAGAAAACTCTTCATATCTCCGACTTTCGCCTTTTATTTCAAACTCCTCTCTCTCTCTCTCTTTGTATGCCTCTTTGCCCTATTTCCTCTCTGCAACTCTACTATAGCATCTCCCCCTCCATTTTCATGTCTTCACACATCTCTACTTCTCGATTATCGCCTCCCCTCTCTGCCTCTACTATCACCTCCCCTCTCTATCTCTACCACCACTTCCCCTCTCTACCTCTATTATCACCTCTCCTCTCTACCTCTACCACCACCTCACCTCTCTACCTCTACCATCACCTCTCCTCTCTACCTCCACCATAACCTCCCCTCTCTACCTCTGCCATCACCTCTCCTCTCTACCTCCACCATCACCTCCCCTCTCTACCTCTACCATCACCTCCCCTCTCTACCTCAACCACCACCTCCCCACTCTACCTCTACCATCACCTCCCCTCTCTACCTCTACCATCACCTCCCCTCTCTACTTCTACCATCACCTCCCCTCTCTACCTCTACCATAGCCCTCTCCTCTCTACCTCTACCATCACCTCTCCTTTCTACCTCTACCATCACCTTCCCTCTCTACCTCTACATTCACCTCCCCTCTCTACTTCTACCATCACCTCTCCTCTCTACCTCTACCACCACCTCCCCTCTCTGCCTCTACTATCACCTCCCCTCTCTACTTCTACCATCACCTCCACTCTCTACCTCTACCATCGCCCTCTCCTCTCTACCTCTACCACCACCTCACCTCTCTACCTCTACCATCACCTCTCCTCTCTACCATCACCTCCCCTCTCTACCTCTACCTCTACCATCGCCCTCTCCTCTCTCTCCCTCACGATAGCACTTTCATTGCATTCTCTCACTGTATAAGAGCGCTATGGCTGTCTCTTAGGCATTTATCTTTTCTGGGCATCTTCTCCGCATGGCGCGTTCACCTGCCCTACATCATAGTTTCTCACCGTCCCCGAATTGCTTAACGCCGCCGCACAGTGGGACCAAAAGCCAGTAAACGTGGCCAAAACCCTAGATATGTTTTAAATGCAATGTTCATTGCTTTTATGGTTTATAATGGGTAGAACTAGAACTCTGAAGCTTTGCTAGGAGATTTTGGTAGAGCAAGCGTATTGCCAGGGGCAAATGTCCATAGTTGCTCACATTGTAGGTGCGCTAATTCGGTGTAGGGGTTAGGGATGGTCACTGAATGAAGAGAGAAACATCCGAACAAACTAAGTTGGTTTATTATTCCTGATTTTCATCAAACATAGGAATTGTGACAAAATTTATTAAAAAATAATCAAGCATTGTGCCAAAATTTGTTAAAAATAATCATCTCACGCACAAATGAGACGCATTAGATCAAATTGGTACCTCAATCATCTTCGTCTGAAATTTCAATATTTAGTTCATCTTCCCTATCATCCAAAAGCGCAATTACTTCGGTGCTGAGGCTTCCGTTCTTTTTATTGGGTAGTGCTCTCTGGGATGAAATAACAGGGTCTGAAGATATTAACATTATATATAGCAAATCTTCATTTGTTGCTACCCTTGACGTTTTCCTGCACCTCATTTCCCTGCACCTCCTGAAATCTTTATTTCTCGCCTCTTGCGCTTCCTCCCTTAGCATTCCAATTGGAAGTAACGCAACTGCGATCACATCTGATCCATGAATAAGTACTTTGTGTACGGAAGCGGGCATAGGATACCATGGATACTCATTCACATAAAGTCTGGCTGTGTCTAAGGCATATTTATGAAATGAGTTGGGATTCACAGCAAAACCGCATGACAGCGTTCTCAGAATTATATCGCATCTTAATATTAGGGTCTGATTGATGCCCGTGATGGAAGCAGACAGTTTAGGATTTTGAAGGAAACGGCGGACTGTGTTTCCGTCATTAGTGTTTCCTTTCCCCTGTTTAACCACACCCACAAGCAAGCCCATCAATGACCTAAACTTATTCTTGATATCCAACTCCCTCGCATCAACTCTTTGGTATCTTTTTTCTTTTGCCATGATTTCGTTTCAAGTCTTGCAGCAACTTTAATGAGCCACTCGAAAAATCGAATATAGGCATGGAGGGTGGAAAGTCCGTATTGATAAGCACTCCTGTCTACCTCTCTTGCCAACACTTTATCAATATTGCTCATATCATTAGGAGTAGCTCCACATATGTAGCACTTTTGAGCGGAGGCTGTGTCATTAACCACATTACACACTTTCCGTCAACCATTGTCATGCACAATTCACGATGAACAATGACGTCTGGACTGCAATCTACCTTAGTCGGTGTAAGGGCTTCAATTTGTTCATCCATATTTGTTTTCCCCTTTATTATTAATTCTGTAGACTCCTTAATAAATTCCATTTTGACTGGTCTGCAGAATCTAATGGAAGAGGGACGTGGGGTACAAATCTACTCCTCTAACCTTGGCTTGAGATCTCAAGTTTTGATACGATTTTTTTGAGAGATCTGTCTCTATAATAAGAGAAAGAGCTTCATTCGGTGGGTGTTGTCAGCAGCGCCTCAGTCAACAGCTTTGCCTCCTTCACCTTGCCATCTGATCGGAGGCTCATTTGAGTGGCGTACGTCAGGACTCTTGTATCTGTGATTTCCCTCAGTTCTTGCACTTTCCTCCTCTTGCTCCGTTCGCTACAGAAATCAAAGGACTTCCTGGGGCGCTCTTCTGAATGACAGAAATAATTTATAATCGTGATCTTTATTCGCCTTTTATGTTTCCGAGAGCAAAATTTTTCATTCTAGTAATTTTACCTTCAGAAGTGCCAGAATCTTCACAAGTAGATGAGGGAGCGCCTATCACAGAAATTGTGATACAGCTGTCCAGCCAATTCTGGTTTTTTTGAAGGAGCTTCTCTTTTATCCTGCGACTCTCTTCCCACTTCTTTCGAACTTGCGCGTAGTGCTTACGAGCTTCCGATTTCATTTCCTGTCTCATTGCCGCGGTCATATCTAGCACTAATAATCTTTCGATGTGTAGATTCACATGCTGGTATTGTGTATCCCAACTTTTAGATGACTTTTCCATTAATCTCCTAAAGAGATCACGCCTCGTTATTTCACAGGACATGATACTGAACTTACAAAGAGATATCCGGTTGATAAGCTGTCTATGCGCGAATGAAGTTGTCAAAAGAATGATACAATCAACAACAATACAAATTTTAATTAAGAATATCCTTCGCTTTTTTACACAAAATATATACATTGTTGTGTTTTACCAGCTCTCTGTAAGAATGATTAGCTTTTACGAGAATTTATTATTGTAAGACGCAAATTATAACTAATGATTTAATTTAATTTTGTAACTTAAATCTAAATAAATTAAAAAGTCGTCTTTGTAATGCCTTGCACGAATTCATGTGCTATTCTAATGGGTTACTGAAATGAAAGAAAAAGGTTTAAAATCAAGGCCTAAAACTTTTGAAAAATTTTATTTAATTTTTATGGTGCATTATGAATATATTTTTGACGATTAAAGTCAATTATACTTGTAATTTTAAGTCTTATCCCCTCAAAACATGGTAAACGACCACATTACGACACGGCGCCCGCTAGCTGGACTCCTGATCGCGCATGCACTCTGACCAAAAGGGAGCATTTTCTTGAAAAGTAGCAAATAGTAGCAGCTAATTTTTTTGGAGCAACGTGACAACACGCCGTTCTTATGATATCATGAGGAAATTCAGCTTGGCCTCGTTTGGCTTTTTTTGTAGGCCTAACAGTATGAAGAGAAACATCAGAAAACGCATCCTAAGACGAAATGTTTAGAATTGCATATTTGAATTTAGAATTCGATTATTATAATTTTCTTCCATCATCCACAAAGAACGTCTAAAGTCGTTATAAATCGAATTTTGTGCATTGTATGGCTGTTAGGTTTACTGGAAATGACAAACAGGAACTGAATATACGTGCTGTTTGGCAGAGTAGACTCAAATAGACCATCTTCCTGAAGCCTTAGTCAGCCCCAATGGTGATATGTACTAAGAATTCATGTGTTTTTGGTTACTTTGAGCATTACTCCTTGAGTTAGACAGTATGAGGTCTGTGGGGGATAACTTTCGCTCGGGGGGGTTTTGGCCACGCATACTGGCATTTGGTCCCACTGTGCGCCGCTCGACGGTGTGTCTACCGCTGGAAGAACGCAAAGACTCGAAAGCGGAAGATTCCGTTTCGCCCCGGTCTCCGCCGTCGTCGTTTTTAACTATTCTTTGGAAGAAATAATTCCACTGCTGCCCACATTTCGTGTCTCGAGTTGCGAAAAGCTCCCCGTGTGCCTTTATCCTTGGTTCATATTCACCATACGAACCGGAAAATTTACGGCTTTTCGGAATAGTTTGGCGCTTTTGTTTTCACGGTTTTGGAGAGGTATTATTTTGTCTCCAAGGATTTCTTTTCCTTTGAGAAGTCCTGTTTCGATTAGCATAGAGACATGGACGAATTTTATAGCTTCCTTGATGATAAATTCTTAAAAATTCGAAGAACTCGTCAGCAGCGGCCTAATTGGGAGTAGAAGGACACGCTGCATGATATACTTCGTGGCTCTCTTCCCCTCGACCAACGAACATATGTTCAGTCGTAGTTGAAACCCACCATAAAGCCTATCGAGTTGCACTTATTAACTATTGTCAAGAACGTGCTGAAAATATTAGCCTTGAAAATTTTGTACAAGATAACGATTAACTGAGAATTCGTTATTACACTAAGATAGAGAAATTGTTAAATCTCAATTTCTTCTATATTCGGGAACATCCGACGGGCCCCTTGGCCTCTTGGCCCGTGGCATATGGCCGCCCAGGGCACCCTACTGTTACGCCACTGCTTGACAGTGCTGTGTATATAAACTCGTTGTCGAATTGCTTCATAACTTAATAGGTAGATCTTTCAAGTAATTTTAGGTGCGAGCGCAGTAGATAGGGTGTCCTCTGAAAACATGTTCAACTACCATAAAATTACCGAAATAAAATACTGTGTTCACTAGTGTAAAAGCAACTAAAAGTTTTTTTTCATAATATCGTAAACATAATTTCCACAAATATATGGCGCACGCATTTAATATACAAAGCAGTCAACTCTTCGGTTATTATTCCATGTCCGGAAAGTGAATTTCCAGTATTATAACCGTGGTATGCACCCAATCTCTTATCTTTGTTAGCCTATTTTTAACCATAAACTTTTGTAATAAGCGCGTTTTATCACTACATGGCTTCTATATTATATAAAAAAATAAACGGAATTATTATACTGTTGGAATGAATACAAACTTTCAAACACCAGAAAGGAGTGCGGCGATTCCTTGTGTAAAATTTCCTTTGCAGTATTTTTTCAAGCACGTTAAAGCGTAAAATTTAACTCAAATTAGTTAAATATTAATATGCACGATGTTAATCATTAGTCCCAACGACTTTAGTTTCTCTTGATTTTTAAATTTTTTGAAGGACAAATGTTTATTAAATTTCTTCGGCCTATTTTAGCGTTTTTGTTCCGACCATTTCGTTCATTATAAAACTTAGCTTTGAATACATGTTGAGTTCTTCCGAGGATAATTATTTTTGGTTGCTTGAATTTCCTTATTTCAAGTTTATTTCTTCAGTGATTGTGTTCTATGCGAGAGGTTAATATTTATGTGAAAGGAGAGTGAATTCAGTCAAACACCGCAGATCCTTGTTCCGTTAAAGTTTCCAAATAAGGAAAAAGCCTTTCCACCTGTATATTTTTCTCGTGTCACATTAAGAGCGACGTCGAAAGTGAATTCAAATTGAGCGACCTAACCTCTCACTCCTCTCTCTCCATGTTACGAGGTTTGTTTTCATACAAACGACTATTTAACACGCTCTCTCCTCTCTCCAACTTGCTGTTGTCCTTACCATTACATTTCTCTCCGTCGGCGCGTGAAATGGAAGAGAGATCGGGGTTCTTTTTTCATTATTTTTTTTAATGGTCGTATTTTTTTTAGGAGGAGCCACTCCCGTGGCTTTTTGAGGTTCTTGGGTCACGTACCGTTCCTTTTACGCCCCTTCCCATCAAGGCCGTTCGCAGGAAGGAAGGAGATGAGTAAAAAGCGAGGTTTGTGCGCCTTTGTGCGAACGCCTTTAGGCTGATTTAGGATTTGAAGCACGTGCGTGTGAGCGTTCCGGAAGGTGAGAAGAGTTGGGATGGAGGGCCTTTGTGTAGTACCATAGGAAAAAGATGGAAGGTAATATATATTTCCTTTCTAGAAAAAGGATAAATGGGCTACATTTACGAATGTCATTCAGCATGCAGAAACGCTATCAAAGTCATAATAAATTAGGGAAAATGAGATGCACATTTTGGCTACATAGTAGTTATAATCAGTGGGAGATCCATAGATGGTAAGCCGATGGATTTTTTAATTGAGAATCTTCTTTTTTCATTTACAATCGAGATGCGCCTATAATTTTTCGAACTTTTTTATGGGCATTGGAGAAGGAGATTTTGCCAGTTTAATTATTGTATTACTACACCGCTTTCTCATCTTTTTATACTGCGTACGGTGTCGTTTACCATTATTTGGATTTAAATTCCTGAAAGATTGATAGTTACGCGCTGAGGAACATATTTTATTCGCTTGCCTTACGATTTTGTAATAAATGAAAGATGCCCTGTAGTTTATTTTCTTTCGTCATAAATTAGTAAAAGAAGACTCAACACGCGATCGGCGAATCGCTTCCTGAGTGTAAACGTGTTTATAAAGGCTGCTATTTCAGAAACCGCGAACGAAGAGGCAGCGCATTGCGAGGGTTTGCTGCAATCTCTTGCTCAAACCTTTTCGTTTCTGTTTTTCCGTGTTTGGCTTAAATGTGCAGCGTTGCGTGCTGGCCTCAAAATGCTCAATTTTCCTCATCCACCATCACATGCGTATCCACATGCTTTCCACTCATATTTGCGTAATTTCGTAATCTAATCTTTAAGTCGCTTAAAAAAAACGCGAGCTTTGGAGATGGAATTCTATCCCATGGCCGCGAGGTCACGCACCTCGAAACCCACGGAAAATGAGAGAGATTATCTTCTCGTATTCTCGGCATTCCTTACCAAAGAATTTCCCCCGAGATTGTTTTCGCCGTAGATAAATTAATCCGTGAAATGGACGGTTTTTTGTCAACTGTAGTATATAGTTGTCATAAGTCACTGCTGGTTCACTGCTCAAATATAATACCAAATGCGGTTTGTCATTAGCACGACTATATCATATAAATGTAATGGTCTTGTGTAGAAGTTTTGTTTGTTTGCAGTTGTTTGGATAATAGTTTATATTTTTGGAATGGCATTTTATATTTTGTATTTTGTTTTATGTATATTCATAAAATTTTTCACGGATGAGTACCTACATTTCTTGTTAAATGATATTTAAATTTAAATATTCATCGCAACCGCTTTAAGTACCAAATAAAAAAAACACTGGATTATATCGTTGAAGTGATAATATTTGATTGTGAAATTATTTATTCCTCCATATATAATATATCTCAAACCGTCTTCGTCAATTCTTTTTAAATAAAGAATTTTATATCTATTTCAATTAAAAAAAGTCATATCCAAGATATTTTTTAAGTGGGATAAAAACGTGATATGACTATTATTACTCGTCGGCATTTTCATTTTTATGCCATGGAAAAAATATCGAGGTGAAAGGAAAGGTCTTTTCGTTTCCCAATTTCAGTGACTGGCGAACAACCTTTGAATGATTTTTCAAGTCGCGACTTTTATTCTCTTCGAATATCAAGCGTTGACAATGCGGGGAATGGATCTGAGTCGGGGTAATATATTTAAAAAAATAACTTGTTAAGAGGGAGAAAGGAAACCGAACTCGGGTTGCTTGGGAGTTTATTCCTACTCGTATCCCTCGTCTCATCTCCAAGACGAATCTCTCGCACATTTCCATCCCAACGAAAAGTTTTCACCCTCATTATTCATTACACCGGCATCCCTTTCACTGTCTCACCCACCCTCACGCGTGCTATATATCTTAACCTCGAATCATAACACGCAGTCAATCTTGATTTTCGTTCGTGAAAGTTGATGCGAGTGTAGGGAAGAGCGAGTGGGGAGGGAGCGAGATTCGCTCCTTTTCTGTCCAACGCTGCAATATAGTATCTTATTCTAGATCATCCCCTTTCTCTCTGACCCGCTCATATTTACTGAAAGCGATACCTTGTTCGGATGACGGTGAATGTTGTCATGTCCGTTTTCTTTCAGTTTGAAGCGCGAATGGGCCAGCTTTCTTATAATTGTAAGTAAGAGAGCGCAGATAGTGGAATTTTGATACGAAAATTAGATCGTTCGACGTAGTTAGGGAAGTAAAAATTTGGAGAGATTGGCGATAGTTATTTTCTGTCACGGGAGTTTTAATTGAGAATGGGAATTAAGCTCATTTGATGGTGGATCTTCAATTCTATTGTATAAGAATTAGTTAAATTTTGATTGTTAAAGATTATTTTAATTTGCCACTTAAATTAGATGTATCGCCATTCACACCAGCATTCAGTTTGTGTGTAAAGGATATGACATCAAAATCTTCATGGTAACAAGCAATGTCAATGACACGGAGGTTTCATAATTTGACTCGGAGATTTTCATAGATGAAGAAGGAAAATGTTTTTTCTGTATTTAAATGTTTGAAACACAATTGTCAATTATACAAGTGTGAGGAACGCATTCATTTATTGATCTATCCCACGATGCTTCATATATGTTGTTGACCCGGAGACTAGTCTCAAAACCCGGAGAGAAGTCAACAGGTCATAAAGTTATTGCTCGTATTGCGTAATCTTTGCTAGTACGTCGAGATCCTTAATATTCAGCATACTCTTAATAAGTCTAGGAAGCTTAACGTATACTACGAAGGGGACAGCCTCGGCAATTTGAACTGTTTAATCATTTACATATATCTTCTAATTTATGAAACCTAGATGGGGAGACATTTATCAACCACATGTTCATTATACGAATATTTCTTTTTTTCAGAACGGATGTACAGCAACACGGAGAAGCAAAGACACGATGGATGGTTCAATAACCTGGCACATCCGGATTGGGGTTCAGTCGGTGAGTTTACTATATATTTTAACTTGGACTCCAGCATGACCATCAACGCATCATAAAATATGAGAACTTTCTTGAACAATCTTCACCTAAATACTTATAAATTTTCTCGATTATATGCTTCAATATAAAGTAAAGGGAAAGAGAGCTATCAAGACATGAAGAAAACTGCGGAAAATAGGAGTATATGGAGAACCAAGTTTAACCTAGAATAATCACGGACCTGTCAACGGACAGACTACCTATAATGATGATAAAGTATTTTAAACGAATCTTCCTCAGTTGCTATTCGTGTTAAAATTCGTTAATGCTACATTTACAGGATAAATTAGAAAAATATCTAGCTATCGATGCAATGTTCGTGTATGTTTTATTAATCTAAGCTTTTAAGATACTTAATTTTTTATTTAAGCGAGCGACACTAATGGCTACCATAAAATTTCTTTCGTTTCGAAATGTCTAATTATTGGAGAGAGGAGTCTCTTCTCTCTGACATGACCTGGTTCGATCGAATTGGATTTATTTATATCGACTATACTTGATAGGACAAAAAAAGCCGGGATTACTTTCAAGAACTCGTGGAGAATCGTGAGCTGTTTGATATTACTTAAAATGAATTTAGGAAAGCATTGTCCTTGAGGAGTGCTCTTTCGCGTCACGAAATGGAAGAATGAAGCGTGCATGCAGGCGATTTATCCGAAACTCGTTTAGTTCATGTATTTTTTTTCGGACCCGCGAACCAATTTACTCCTCATTTTTCGGCGGTGGACTAAGATGTAATTTCCTCGCCTTTTCTATTCCTCGTTCGCCATTTTTGAATTCCTCTTCTAGTGTTGATGGTCTCCGGGAGAGTAGGGTAATGCGGAATTCATTAAGAGTTTGAGTTCTAGAGTGGAAGTTCGTGGAATAATTTTCTGTTTTGCTCATAAATATGTATAACTAACATAAGGCGACGAAACGTTTCGCGAATCGGGTCACCTCGAAATTTTAAATTGGCGAGTAAGTTGTATGTTAATATCCGTAAATGTATTATCGTGCATTTGAAAGTCTATTCGAAGCGAGGGAAGTATTTTTCAAATTTTAAAATAAAATGCCGGATTTATATTTTGCCGATCTGTCAACGGCAGCAAATTCGCAATTCGTGGTGAATAATCTCCGAAATTGATTCAGTTTTCGAGTATAAAAAAGATAAACCTTCGAAATTTTACAGCTTTATTTTCCAAATTAAAAGGCCAATAGTTTGAGCATAGCGAATGCACATCACGTCCTTTTAGAAACTTGTTTTTACTGAAAAGTGTAACAGTAAAATTCGAGTACGGATGTGACGTTCAGGAAATCTAACGACCGTGGGCAGTAGCGAATGTTTAAAATCTTTTCACAAAAAAAATCGTTTGAACGGGCGCGTTCGTGACTTAAGTGAGTTAGGTAGTTCGAGCCTCGCCTCGGGCCTGGAGGAAATTCGCCACCCGTGACTTCATCCATCACCTTCAGATGTCGGCCCGGTCAGAACAAAAGCGGATGAAGTGGTGGCCCTGCTTATAATGCTAGAATTGCCTCTCTCGAGGCGAGATATTTACATGTGCCAGTCGCTTCGAGGATCCTCGAGTCGCCGGTGGTTCGGTTTGTGGCCTTTGCGAAATTGGAAGATGTTTCCAGGAGGCAGTGAAAGGATGTTTTTACCCGTTTGGATTTCGGCTTGAAATGGAATGTTGGTTGGTGGGGAAATTTTCGATTTATTGCAGTAGCAAACGAGCCAATAAATATGGGTGGCAACATGGGTGGCGGGTAATTTTAATAAATCACAACGTTGGAAAAATTAATACCATAAGCGTCTTACCAACTCTACCGAAATTTTCTGCTCGCTTTATCTTGATGTTTGTAAAAGGCTACTTAACGTAATTTTTTAAAAGGTAGTTGAATAATTTCCTTGGTTTATAACAGCGTTCGTCAACTTCTGATTTCATAAAGTCGTCCTGATTAATCTATACGCGAGTCTAAATACATAGATGGAAGTGTGCATATGGGTAATTGATAGTTCTTCAAAGTTTTATACTCCTTTTTTTAAATAATCAACTACGATACCTAAATATTTAACGGAAAATCGTAAATTAATACAACACCTGTTTTGATATCTAAGTAGATAACTGAAAAACAATGGCGTGACGGTTTTTCAGGAAGAAAACTTTCAATTTTGCGAACATTTTTTCTACCGCTTGGTCGATTAGTACGGCTTTTTCAATTTCGCATGCCTTGGCAATAACCCGAAAGGGAATAAGAATTTACCTCACTGCTAAAATCAAATCGACAAGCTCACTCTCAAAAGCCATAGAAATCCCAACCTTTTCATGGCGTTTTGGAGAGACATAGCTTATCAGCGGTGAATAATAGTTCCAATTCGACGAAATTTCTCCTTCTTAACCTTTCACGAAGCAACTTATATCATATTTCGTAAGTCTGAGCGGTATAAGTTCATCCAACACAGGGTTAACAATCGCGGCAGCGATCGAAATTAAAAGAAAAGGTAACGGGCCAATAAATTTGATTCACCGCCGATCGAGCCGACGGTTACTCATTTAAGCGGTCGCCTTCGCGTATGCACCTTGGGAGTGCATGATGGAAGGTGCGTTTTTTCCCCTCAACGCGTGCAGTTTCATATATATATATATGTATGTGTGTGTCTGTCCGTCCGTCCGTCCGTCCGTCCCCCCCCCCCTCTATCTCGAAAACCGTTTGCCGTAGAGATTTGCAGTAAACTGTTTTGTTTCTACAGGCCAGGAGGTCCCTGGAAAACTATTCTCAATTTCCTAAAGTCCCGGGTTCGATTCCAGGAGATAATTATATGTTCCCATAAGTTTAACGGGATTTTCGAGTTTTGAGAGAGCAAGGTTTTTTTCCTTCATTCGTTAAAATACGTAAATAAGGACCGATTTTCTTCGTTTTTTATTTATTCGACGGCTAAAACTCTAAATTATTATATTCTTTCAATATTTATACCCTATTCGGTCGAAATTTTCGGAGATACAATTGTTTTCGAAATTTTGCCGATTTTTTTGTTCTCCTTCGGGGCGTTGCCAAGTCGACATTAATTGTTGCCTCTGATTCAATTACCATCGATTAAACGTTCATATTGACGTAAAAATGGAATCCTTAAGATAGTAAGATCATTATACGCTACATTTTTGCTTTAATTTAAGTTTTATTGTTATAAATATACCAATGGATGAATTCATTAAGATAATGATTTAACTCGAGAACATTCAGTAAGATTATTTTCTGTGACTAGGACGCGTTTATCGTAGATTGTGGTAGAAAAGCATATTTATTTTTTAAAATACTGTATCTGAGTATTCAACCTTTTGGAAATACCAAATGTTTTTGTTTTCGTGACTGAAGCGACCAGTGGAAATACGCGTAAGACTCTGCCATTTCATTACGAAGGCTTTGGTGAGGAGGAATCTTCCTAAACCCAGGTAAGTTTATACTCCGCATTATTCTACAATCAATTGTTTCAGCGCTTACTTTTTTAGTACTTTCGCCTGGCTTAAGTGGATAAATAATTATGTTTTGTGGCGTCGCTTTTACAAGAGGTATGTTTTGTGATTGATTAAGTGGATGACATTTCCTGTAAATTACAGAAAGTTCACATCTTTCTTTTACCAATATTTGCTTTCTTTGAGGTGTTAAGACCCAGTTTGACTCCCGGTCTTAGCAGTTCTATTCTTCTGTTTCCTCATTTCACATCACTACAGTTTATGCCTGTCGCGTAAGAATCTTCCGATCACTAATCATTTCAATTTAATTACTGTGCCGCATCAATTTACTCTCTACCATAACTTATAAAATACAGATTTCTGATTACCTACGGATAACATTTTTTTTTATATGCGCACACTGCCTTTCCCTCAGTGAGATTCTAACACGCAAACCTTACATTTGGAGTCAAATATGTAAGTATCCTATACTGAGTAAATTCATTGCTATAGTAAAATATGAATTATTAACATCAACTTATTTTACAAACATTATTTTTTTATGAATCAATTTAAAATTAAACGCGCAAATTTTGCGCGGGCTCAGCTAGTATATATAGTTGTCTCTCTTGTGCTGACGAAGGGATCATCCCGAAAGCTCCAATAACCTCTACAAATGTGTCCCTTCAACACCCCAGCGGCTCTCCTTCCGGTAAGTGTTCACTGGGTTCCTTCAACACCTAGTTGTCCTAAATATCCTCATTTACCTTTCCTCTTCCGTAGTATATATATATATACATACATATACATATATACATATACATACATACATACATATATATACACACACACACACAAGCAGAACTTCCCGTTGAATTTCAACAGATTCAGTGAATGTAAAACTTCGACCGTGTAACATGTAAACATCGTAGGAATAAGATAGTACACAGTTTTAACCGTCGAATAAAGCAAAAACGAAGAAAACCTGTTCGCAATTACTTATTTAGATGAGTGAAAGAAGAAAATCTTCCACTGTGAAAAATCGAAAATTACGTGTAATATACTTATGGGAAAATAATTATTGAATTGATCACCCTCCACCCCAAAATTTTTTGTCGCCATATAGCCTATGTTATCCGCAGGATAAATTATTTTCCTATGCGAAGTTTTGTGACGGTATTTTCAAAGGTTTTAAAATCAAAATTTGTGGAAAATCTACGTCTAAATATTTAAGTACGTAGTTTTAAAAACAGTTTGCTTTGGAGAACTCTATGCCACACTTTGTGTTTCTTTCTTCGCTACTTTAGTTTATATTAGGTATATATGATTTCTTTTAGTTTATATTAGATATATATTATTTCTTTTTGTTTATATTAGGTATATTTTACTTATTTTAGTTAATATTACGTATTGTTTATAATGGTTGTCACGTAAATTGTTAATCCAACAATAGTTCAAATCACTTTAAAAACTCTCCCATTTTGCTTAACTTTTCATTGCTGTTAAATTGGCACATTCTTCTTGCTTCTATGTTTTGTAGTTGTTGCGCTATAAATGCACAACATCACAAACACATTCTTCAAAATATTTATAGTAGAGATTAGAAGATAATTCAATTAAAAACAACAAATATCTGATTTTCTTGTAAACAAATTAAAATCGTACACAGAAATTGACAAACGATATTACGTTAAAATTTATCCCATATAAATGCATTGAACTCTCAATTTCGGCGACAATGGGAGTTGTCATGGCAGCTTATAATTGGTATTGTAGTAAAACTGATAAAATCACGTATTTTATTGATTCTAACCGCATTTCTACGCGAATTCGCCCAGAATTCGGAATCTGTCTTCAATAAAAATAAACTTTGTTCATTCCCGCAAAGAAGTATCCAAGTCTCAAGTTCGTACCGTGATTTTAAGTAATTTTAAAGTGCAAATTCAAAGTAGTCTACACTCATCCCTGTATCCCGGCCTTGGTAGAGGGGTGGTTAGCGTGTCTATCTCCCACTGCAAGGGTCGCGGGTTCGAATCCTGCCGAGGGCATGGTCGTTTGTGCTTGTCATAAAAAATGTATTACAACACATGTAATTGGGGAAACCTGTTTATGTTAAATAAATTATTTCAGTTGCAGGACGCGGCAAAATACGTGACGTTCGATAATTAAATCGTTCGCCATTTCGAATCAAAGTGACGGACAGAAACAAAACCTTGACCATTCACTAAGTTAGGATGTAAGGAAGAATTGTACCAAATTTGGTTAATCTACCTTTTATCGTTTAAGAGGATTTCCATGAACAAACCAACAAACACACCTTCAAAATATATTATGATATATATATATATGTATATTTCGCCAATATGGGCGCGGTTGCCGATCAAGGACGTCCTCCCCCGCAAGCTTTATTTTATTCGCTACCCTTCCATTGCGCCGTGTTGCCCCAAAAAATAGCCCGTTGGCCCACCGGACCTTTCCACCTACCTCATGTCAGTCTGGCTTCGGCGGGGAAAGGGGCGGCTTTAGTGGTGGCGATGGTGGTTTCTACCGCGCGGCGCGACGTGAGGGGGCGGGCGGCTGTGTGGAAGGGGGCGAGGGCGTCGAGGGAGAGAGGGGGAAAGGATTTGCTTGACCTCATCGGTTCAACCCTCGCCTTGGTTCCACGAGAGATAGGTAGGTAGGTAGGGAGGGGAGGGTGTGTGTATGCTTAAGGACGGCTGCTTTAAAGCAGGTCCGTCCTTGCCCCGCCTGCTCCTCTATACTTACAAGCTGGTGTCCCCACACCTTTTCCTATTTCCTTTTATTCTTTTTATATCCATTCTCTCGATCTCTTCCCCCTTAATCTTACCGCTCTCCATTGTTCTGGTGCCATTTTAATGAAGTCGATTCCGTTATTTCTCCGGGTTGTTTTAGAAAGACTCGCCATTACGGTTTCTCGCGTACATTTTGAGATTTGCTGCGTAGGGAGCTGAATTTTGGTGGGATTTGGCATCAGCGAGCATTACAGCGATGGGTTGTTTTTTAATTTTATTATCATTAGGTACTCGCTAGTTCATTTCTTGGAATACGTTTTTAACATTTTTATAATATCGTAAGTTAATAACAGTGTATGCAAATAACAGCATTCTTAAACGTAATTATTTTAAAATCTATAGTCAAACTAAATTAGCTCTTAATATAAACTGAGTATGTCTATATTGATTGTTTATTGATAAATATACAGTGGAACTTCTATAAGTCGAACCTCAAGGGAAACAAAAACTTATGCAAAATTCGAGCTATAGGAGAAAAATAGCACGAAAAAGATTTTCTGTAAAATGAGTTCACTTCGAGTTATGGAAAATTCTAGTTATAGACGTTCGACTTATACAAGTTTTACTGTATATATATATATATATATTGAAACATTAAAAATATTTTATTTCTTGGTTTCCACATTAGAATACTAAATGTAACTGTTATAGCAGGTTCAATTTAACTTTTTTTTAAAAAAAACTACGTCTGTGTCGAAGAGCTGTTTTCTATGAATTTTTTATAACCTTCAGTTATGACGCGATTCAAAAGCGTTTCTTTTATTCTGCTGCGCTTATAACGCCATGAGTAATGATCGACGGTGCATGATGTTCATCTGTCTCGATTGAAAGTGGCCGGGTCCGTGACGTAGGCGAATTTCGCCCGGGGTAGCCTAGATCTGTCATCTTGTCTGCGCTCTTATCTCAATCTATCCTCGCCGTACGGGGCGCGTTAAATCGCGGATCATTTTCTTTGACACGACCGGTAAATAATCTAGCCGAGAAAGAATCAATTTAGACTTCGTGATGCTTTTTCATTGGCGGGCGTCTTTCGATTGTGTCCGATTGGACGCGAATGACGATTCGTTTCTCCATGCCCGCTGGAAAATTGGAAGTTCCGTTTTTTTTTCATTTTTTTATTCAGGTAGCGAATCGATATTTTGCAATTTTTAATGCGAACATCAGTTTAAATCTGGGTCATCGAAGATCGCCAACGAGAAAATGTCGAAGGTTATTCAGGGGTTTTAAAATAGGTAAAATAAAATTTTCCGGAACACATCCCATGTAATAGGAGGGTCCAGGTGTATTCCTGTAACATAGATATAATGCTTGTCATTTGAATCATGATGTAAAGTTAGGATTAAACGCGTTCATAGCGTTCATAATTTCGTTAAAATATTACTAGTACTAACCGTGAGTCGAATCAAATACTTTTTTCCCCTAGATACGACGATCTTGAAATCGTCACAATGAAAACACTATTAGTTTAGTTTATAGATTGGCCAACCCAAACTAAGTGAAGAGCCACTCGAAAACAAAATTATTTTTAAGGAGCCACAGAAAGAAAGCATTGTTAAAATACTTGCTAACGAGAACTTTGGTTTTCCATGCTTCTTCTTCCAGGTTAGCCTCAATTTTGGATATAACAATTCTTATTTCATTTTCCAAATTTCTGTCCGTCATCAAAGCTCTGGTTTTATTTTTTTATTTTAATTAAAAAAAACTTCATCAATATGTACTTCTGAAAAGACAAAAGATTTTAAAAGAACGGTTTCTTCAAATTGGATATTTTTCAGTTATGAGTTTGTTATAAAACTCAATGCGATCTTCCATTACATAAAATGTTCTGATTCTCATTATTGCATCAAATCTATTAATCCTATTTATGTTCTTCGGGAAAAGAACTCGCATCAATGTAAAATGGGCTTGTGCAAATTTTATGAATTTATCGCATAAATAAATTTCTCCAAATCGTTACGAAGTGGGTAAAAGGTGTGAAGGGGATTAGTCGTATGTTGAAGATAATAAGGAAGGTGGAAACATTGAAGGTGTTATTAGCTACTAACACTACTAACAATAGAGAGTATATAATAGTTCTGCTGTTCTCCCACTGTTAGTTTAGTATTCTTTTCTCGTTACTATTCTTTTTCATTACTATTATCGTTGTATTCTTCATTTAGGTTGCTTTTTAAATACATTATTTTGGCTTTGTTTTTTTTTAATCAAAAGATTCGTATTATATATAGCCTAATAGAAAGAACACAAGAGCCACAAAAATTATGAAAAGAGCCACATGTAGCTCACGAGCCACGGGTTGCCCAGGTCTGGTCTATAGGCTCGGCATGAAAATAATCATTGGAAAATTGACCCTAAGTCTGTGTGGTCGATGTGGCAACGTGAGGTGGAGCTCGCGATTTTTCTGCGATCTCCTTTCTCTACTGTTTATCATTGTCCATAGCGGGGCGTATAACCGCGTGCACCAACCATCAGATCGGGTGTGATAAGAGGCGACGAAAAAAAGTGTTCTCTATCGATCGCGATTCGAAGACGAACCGGTTTTGGCCGGGTCGGGGTATTCGGAAGTTAACGTCGCGGTAAGCGCCCCGCTTTAACACGTTGCCCCGAATGGCACTTCCAACGGGGAGTGGTTTGCAGGTTGCTAATGCTTTCGTTTCGTCGGGATAGCGGTAGGATCATGGTCTAGCGAATTTTTTTATTTTTTATAACGTCTCACTTTTAAAGGACTAGATAGTCGAATTTGGTGTCGAATAACGTGAAAGTCCATCTCCATGGCATTCGCTTCTTCTATGTAAGGCGGGTAGTCTACCTAGCTGAAATCCGAAGACGGAGAAATTGTGTAAAAGAAATTTCTCCGTTTAAGTCTGTGCTATTCTTGAGAAAATATAGGATTAATATTATCGAATGCAAATCCTGGCCTGATTTATCTAACGAAGCTTTCAATATCGGCCAGCACCCTTTGCAAAGAAACTTTATATCGATTGAGGAAGGAGAGCCAACGAAACAAACATTTTAATTTGTGCGATAAAATACCCGGGTGAATAATATAGGGAAACATTGTCGAAGATTGGTGGAAGCATTTAGCGTTTATTGGTCTGTTAGTCGAGCGAGATATAGGTGAAATATGCATTCAAGAATGCATCTAGGCATGGACGCAAGAAAATTGTTTTTTTTCAGCACTAAAAGGAAACCAACGTATTTCAGCCTCGGACTAGAACTGGGACTATAAAAAAAATCAATCGCAGGCAAAGTTGAGCAAACCTTCGTGTTTTTAAAGCCAATTAACCTTTTCGTTGATATGGAGGCGTATTTATTCCATGAAAAATTGGAAGCTCGATTATGTCGAGAATTACCATAATAAAGAGGAAATAATTTACAGCCCAGGTTTGTTTTAAAATTAGTTTTTACCCCACTTAACGGGGATTTTTTCATCTTCATCGGGTAGTTCGGATGTTTATTAATCTTGGAAACCCTTGTTACATTGGATTTAACCTTTTACGGTTTACCTTTAATGCCTAGTTTCGTCAGCACCATACCTAACTCTACCTCTGCACTGCGCTCCGTAATATATTTTTTCTCGAATCATCCAAACACGCACGCGGGCCATAACCTGGTTTCCGATATCCAAGCGGGGGGCTGACCCGTTCTCCGTAGGCAAATCATGCGATCCGGCCGCACCCAACAGTCCTTCTGGCCGATTCCTTTCTTATCCTTCAGAGGCAGCAGCAGAATCATTGCCCTCTCTCTCGCAGGTGCCTTTTGTTTCCCAAGCATCCAACGCCTCTTAACTCGCCTCGCCCTACCTCTCTTCCCTTCTCTCTCTCTCTCTTCTCCGCAGCCTTCCTTTTGACCCATACTCAGATCCTAGATACTTTGCTCGATATCAAACCCTTCTTTTCTACTCCCAAGCCCCAACGATTGCCTCGCCTTTTTCTTTGCATCCGGTTCTTTTTTTTTAAAAAAAAAGAGTAGACTTAAAACCTCTTCGGGTGAGTTATTTACGAGAAAATTGCGTGCTTTCCAAATCCCTAATATGAAAAGGTCACTTGAATGTTCACGGAGAGGTTTTTGCGGGGATTTCCGCGAATGAGTGGATTTTTTGAGAAACTTCGTTTTTTTGGGGGCATTTTCTACCGAAAGCAGTCCAAACGGATTGTTTTCAGGTAAATAGATCTGATAGGAGTATTGACGCTGCAACTTTAGGCGACTAAAGTTACACTCGTCGTGTCTTGTAAAAGATTTTTTTATTGCACGTTTGTGATTTTAAATTTGGAAATAACTTTACATTATGCCAGGTGGAAACACCAGCACCTAATTGATACGAAATTAGCATTATTGAGGAAGAGCACCAATAAAGAATAAGTAGATTGAATTTCCACAAGTGAGCAGTTATTAAGATATATAATTAAGAAAACGTTTTTCTGTGGACTAATTACTACTTTGAAAGAAAAACTCTAAAATCTTCATAAATTTATGTATGTACTAGGGGCCAAGCTGACGCCCGCCGACCCCCCCCCCCCCCCTCCCCCCCACTTTGCTTGGTATTTCTTCTTTCCTACCATGTACCTATTGGATTTATATTAGTTTAACGGGAATATATTTTGAACATGAGTTTAATGAATATATTTTATAAGGGTTAATCTTATTTTCGACCTTTAAGCCTTTCTTTAAGTGCATATGAACGGATATTACCGAGGACAACAATACCGGTAACCCTGGAATCTTATTATTGAAATGTTAAAAAATTTACCAAAACTCGAGAATAAATTCAAAATATGAGCGAATTGGAATGAGATTGAGTATTCGACGGTAAGAATAAGAATCCTCATTCATTTTGGCGTGTTTTAGCGCGAATTTCGTGTCGATAACTTAATTTTAAGGTATTTTAAAGAGTAAAAGAATGAAAGCGAATAATGAAACGAAAAAGGTGATTTTTACGTGTTATCTTATGGGAAACGACATCCTCTGGAGTCGAACCCGTGACCTTTTTCGAATTTTTTAGTCGTAACCTAAAGATTCATCAACACTGAAATCCTGAGAAATTTCAGGCTTCTAAGTTTATTTATAATCGAGTAATTCACAAAATTAGAGCGTTACGAATCATGACCATTACTATTTTATAATATAGAGATAAAGCGTAACATGAGCCGCAGGGAAAGGGTCGCATGCCGGTTTGACGTGCCAAAGAGCGTGAAAATACAATCGGTGCATTGCGTGACACATCTCGTGTCGGTCAAATTATGTAATTGTTGTCGCGTAGCTTTATGCGATTTTTTTTTGTTTCTCGTTTGAGTGAAACATTATTCGCTCGCTCTATTTTCCGCGATATACTTTTTTTTACAAATAGCCGCGCCCGAGTCCTTGGTAATCGGCCCATTTAAATCTCCCTTATATCTTCCGTACGCACGAACACTTTCAAACTAAGCGAATGCCTCCACTTAAGAATCGTAACGGCTTAAGACTTAATCAGCGTGATGACGTCAAATCTTTGTTTTTCTTCCCATATCAAGAGAAGCGGCCGTAAAAATTTACATTATTCATCGAAATTGCCTCTCACGCGGGGTAATTGAAACGGGAGGTTTCTTTTTATGCCCGTCTGTCGAATTAGTGCAGCAGCCGGCCGTATTTCATTTAATTTCGAGGAAGATGTTGCAATTTTTTTCTCCAGGCAGAGGGAAAAAATTCTCGGCAAAGGTTGCTTGGCGAAACGTATTAATTTAAGACTCATAAAAAGTGTATCGTAGCCGGAGTGAGAAGCATGGAAAATAAAAATTCCTTGCTTGAGATAAAAACCCGTGTGGTTTTTTTTTTCGGGAGGGGAAAAAAAAACCGCGAGATGAGTCGTAAATTTAAACGGAACGAAAAGAGGGCACGGAGAATTATTTTCCGTCAGTTATCTCCCTATCACACTCAATTTTTATTATGCTTTGAAGTTATTTAAAAGTCCATATTTGTCCGAGTTTTTTTTTGTTATTTATCGACCGAAGATGTCGAATTTTTTTATTTTCGGTAAACGGTTTCGTGGTTTCTTTTTTATGTTTATTTAGTCGGCGGGTCGAAGCAACGGCAACAACTTTCACTTCTTCGCGTACGAAATCCGAAACCACGATTTCAGAGTGCAGTTGGGCGGTCACATCGATCCCTTCATGCTCGCGTGTCATTATCCCTCTTTTAAAACCTTCCAAAGATCCTTTCGCGCGCGAGCTTTCGAAAAAGATTAGAAACGCTGCAAAGCATGACACGAAGTTACTTTCGCGAATTTTTTTTATAACATTAAGCTCTCGGGTCCACGACCGAGAGTAAAAGCGAATCGCGAAAGGGGATTTATTTAAAATAAAAAAACGGCAAGCTGAGTTGTCCACTTTTTCGTGGGAGGTTTTTGTCTTTTTCCTGCGGTGTCATTCGAACAGGGCTGGTTGCAAAACATGGAGCAGTGTCGGTAACCCTTTGTATAGATGTATATATACAGCCATCTCAAGAGGTTCAGCGAGGCCCGGGCCACTTCTATATTTTGGGACCGAAGGTCTTCTAAAAATAAAAACGCATGAAAACAAAATATCATTAGCTAAAGAACAGTGAAATGTAATTTTGTTATTTTTATTTGTACAATGCTACCCTAGTCCTTTAGCATGCAAATGTATCAGTTGTAAAGAAAAAATCTTGTGCCATTTCACAGCTGATATTAAGCGTGACGAGTCCATTAAAAAGCAACTTTGTGCCCCCTTGATCTTGAGGCTCTCCTCATGAGACCCGGTTAGTGTATATTTTTTTATATATCATTAATTTTAACCATTGTTTTTTGTTTCGTGAGGCTCTCATCCATTCCTACAGCTGTGTTGGAAAATGTTTCCGCAGAATTCGAACACAGAAGTAGATTAATTATAGCGAATGATGGAAGACGTAGAGGTCTGTTCATTAATGAAAGTTAAGTTACAAACTTAACTCTATTTATTATTAATTATTTTTCTCAAGCAACAAAAGTTATTAAACATTATTTTTTGCGTACTCATTTACGAACACCTTGTATATGGGTATGTATGTATATGTATATATATATATATATTTAGAGTTGTGTCTCTCTTGTGCTGACGAAGGGATCATCCCGAAAGCTCTAACCTCTACAATTATTTTTCTCAAGCAACAAAAGTTATTAAACATTATTTTTTGCGTACTCATTTACGAACACACACACACATATATGTATATATATAATTTAGAGTTGTCTCTCTTGTGCTGACGAAGGGATCATCCCGAAAGCTATAACCTCTACAAATGTGTCTCTCCAACACCCCAGCGGCTCTAATTCCGGTAAGTGTTCACTGGGTTTCCTTCAACACCTAGTTGCCCTAAATATCCTTACTTACCTTTCCTCTTCCGTAGTATATATATATATATATCGTGTTTATACATAAACTTGTATATGTTTGTATATTTCATCCTTTGGCTTTTTAAATCCCTCGCGTGGGCGGTCGGGTGTGCAAGATAAGGGCGGATTGCATTCCACGCGAGTATCTTTCGCCTTCTTTGTCTCTCTCTCTCTGTTCGGCGCCTGGCAACTGCAGCCGCGCTCTCTTAAGGACGAAGAAAAAATACGTCCACCTGTTCGCCCCGCTGCGCTCGGACGCCATATAGAATTCTCGCGAGCGCCTTCATGCAGAAAAAAATGGAGGCAATGGGTGAAAGAAGTAAGACACCCGTGTGATGCGGTTTGCTCTGTCAGACGGTAAGCGGAGACATTGATAAGCTGTCCCACGGAACGTTTCTTACCCAACGGCGCAAGAGAGGTTTAGGATTACAACTCACTCGATAATCCGTGGAGAGAGAGAGGGTTGAAAGGAGGAGGATCGTAAAGCTTTCATGGATCTCCATTTCCAACCCCCGTAACAAACGAGACTTTTCCAGTTCATAGATTCGTCAACTTTTTCTCTCGGAGGTGAATAATGCTCGCAAGTTCTATTTTGAGGCTATCGTACATTCACTTTTTTCGCAATATCTATTACGGAATGTTTTTGTTTATGATTTCGAGGACAAGACGGCTGTAGTAATCATTCTGTTGCACAGAGGCAAGACGGCTATATCAGTGATGACTTCTAATATATTACTCAGTTAACACGATACGTTTAGGTTATTTCAATATTCAAAGGAGCACATTAAATATAATAGTGCGTTGCTATTGTAATCAACAAAAAATCATTGGCATTTCTCTACTAATTCATAAGATTTGTTGAAATAGTCGTCTTATAGTGAAACTAATCGGATGAGGCACGTCTTTGTGGATTCGATTCAATCCGAAACAAGGATTGAAAAACGCACTTTGATGTTGTTGTACAACGAAGTTTAATCAAATTGAAATTATTGCAAAGCGTGACATTTTCTTAGTCCTTTAGCTTGACATTTTACCTATTTATTAAAGATATTATTTTTTTACAAGTACGAAAATTGGCAAATTATTTAATGATATATACAAATGCATTAAACAATGCTTTTCAAAAGTCGCGCAATCCTGTATATTTCCCTGTAATATCTACACGAGTTATCGTGGAGATGATGTACTACTTATGTGTAGCTATTACAGCGAAATATACGGCGTTGCACGACTTTTGAAGCACACTATAAAGTAAAAATTTACATTAAATGTGCAATTTCGTATTGCATACAAAAAGTTTCTTCAGATATGGTATTACAGACTATTTGATACGTGAAGTATTTTCCGCCGGGAAATAGGTATTGAACCACTTGTTGAACATTCAAATCCTGACTTCTTTTAGGTTCCGATTCATCTAAATACAAATCGAATAATATTTCAGCCAGGTAAACGTGCACATTGTGATGGCGCGAGAAATTAGTGTCACATTGTTAACCTTTTAAATGGCAAGGCTGCGCGCATAAATCAGAAAGCGGGTGCTGTATGTCACTCGCATATGTTTATGCTAATTTGATTAAGTTCTCAGAGAAAAATTGTATTCATGCCGGTAGTTTCCCCTTCCAGGCTTTCATAAACAATCGGCTTAATCTCGTCCGTAGGTAACAAGACGCTATTCAAAACGCGAAAGTCTGCAAGTGCGTAGAGGCGTGACGCAGTTCTCACGACAATTCCGTTCGGCGTGGAGAGAATTCCATCGAGCGCAAAATTTTAACCTGTCTAAAAATTTTCATATTAGTTAATTTCAGAATTAAAGAATGTAGATGGGATTAAGATCGGTTAAAAGTTGCACATTTTTTTTTCGATTATCTAAAGGTGGTTCCTCTTCCGTTTCTTCCCAACCCGTTAACCAAGCTGAATTGTTTGAATGGGATCGGTGGTCGTAGCAAATCCCGTTAGCTAAGCTGAATTATCTGAATGGGATCGGTGGTCGTAGCAAATCGGAAGGACTTCTTAACAGGAAGATTATGAAGAAGATGAATAGAGTAATGATGTGACAAGACCTGTACCATTGTGTGGGTTTGGTCCCGCGACCTCTTGTCTCCCGCTCCCCTCCTCCTCTTCCTCCCACTCCTCCCTTTGTAGGGATCGCAAATAATTTGCTGCGCGCGTCACTCCGTCGGCAACCAACACGGGCAACTTTCTCTTCCAAAAATTTCCGACGGAGCCTTCAGGTGTATCCCTCGCGTAGTCTTTTTTTTTTAAAAATTTTTGATGCTCAAAAAAACTCCATCCCAAACAATTAATGTCTCTCCGTTCCGACAGGGAAAATCCATTCGCACCTCCCACGCACAAAAGGACGTCTTAGTGAATAAATTTGTCGTTGCGCGCTCGTTGTAATTGAAACGCAGAGTTCAAGACTCGTATCCATAAAGCGTTTTTCGAGGTTTCATAATCTTTTTGGCCGTCTGCCTTTATTTTTTTCTCCGTTGCAAAACCGTGTTCTTTTTTTATTTCGTCTTAAGTATTTCGGTGGCTGCATTTTTTAAAAATTACAAAGTCGAAACAAACCGTCGATAAATTTCAAGTTGTATTCGATCGTGTTAATTGAAAAGGAATTGCTTTACGTTTGGGTAATACTGGAAAAAAGAATTGAACAGCCTCAAATTTATTTGCTTCTAATACGTGTTTTGAGAGAGAATTCTAAATATCTAACGTTTTTATCAGAGAATGATATTCGGGTGATATTCTCAATTTTAGCATGTTGAAATGATTAGCCGTGTTAAAGTCGTCGCTTAACGCATTTATTGTAACTATATTAGGCCGATGTATAGTTTTCATCATGAATATAAAGCGAAACCCGATTGTTGTTTTACAGTTTAGCTCACAATAAAAATATAAACTGGTAAGCCAATAGGTTGCATTATTTAAACAGCGTATACTAATTCGACGGAATCCTCTTTTTTACTTTCTCCATACGTAGTAATGGGAAAGTATTGTATTCATGAAAAAAATCGACTTCGAGATTTCAACGGAAATACATGTTTTGAGGTCCCTAGAACACGTTTAAACTATTTTCGGAATGATGTCTGTGTGTGTGTGTGTGTGTGTGTGTGTGTGTGTGTGTGTGTGTGTACGTGTGTGTGTGTATGTGTATGTTAGTGTGGGCGCTCTAACTCAAAAAGCACGTGCCATATCGTTACCAAACTTCATATATAACACTTTAACATGAGCACAAAGAACTGATTAGTTTTTGGACAATAACGGTTAACCGGAAGTCGAGATTTATTCGAAACCCGATTCGGTTTTTGCGATATTTCTTCGTTAAAACATCATTATTGTATATGCAATTCTATACAAAGTTTATAGAGAATGTAATTTCCTACAGTTTTCATTTGAAACAATTTTCCATAGGTGTTATTGTTTAGGAGTTATTTATAAATAACCGGTTTTTCGGTTTACGTTAAATATTTCCTTAAAAACATCGTTATTGGTAATCTTCGTAAGGACCAAAGTTGTAGAGAATATTATTTCTTCCAAGTTTTGTTTGAAACTAATTTTCGTAGAACCATCCATTTAGGATATATTTCGCTTTATCTTAATACCAGTGTACAGCGCCAACACCATGTAGCGGTGAATTCTGTAAACATTCAAAATATACGTAATTTTCGGCAACAAGGACGTCTTCTTTTACGATACGAAATAATAATTTTGCCTCGTAATATTATTCATAATAATTTAAATATCTATACCTCAAATATGGAGAAAGTCATGTGTTGGCCACATCAGATTTTTTTTCAAAATTTTATCGGGTTATATCTTAACCACTAAAGCAGCGGCGCTCTCAGAAATTTAGTTTTGAGAGAGGCAAATATCTCAACACATTATTATCTGAGCACGTATTTAATGAAGGCAAGAACCTTTAAGATTATCTCCGATCCTGGGGGACGAGGGGGGGCGAATGCCATCCCCCTGGATGCGCCACTGCTCTAGAAATTTGTGAATTTCCCCGTTCGAGGCGCTTGTTCAGGTACATAGTTAAAACTATAGCCTACTCGGAATGCAGCGCCCTGCGTAATCGCCACGTCGTGTAATGTGCATTCCGTTTAAATCCTCTTTAAATCTCCGCATCACGAACGAGATTGTACAACATTTCTTACCCGCGTTTTGCGCCGCCGTGTGAACAATCACGGTCAAACTTTTCTCTCATCCTTTTTATCTCCCCTTTGTTGGCATTCGGGTGTGTCATAATGGGCGTGTTTATTTGTCCCATCCCTCTCTCTCTCCGCCTCATCCCTGGATGTCTGCCTCTATCACCCACAGCCTCGCCGTTATTTTCTCCCCCTCAACTCCCCCACAACGCTTCCCTTTCTCTTCTCCTTCCTCCCTCTCCTCTCCCATTTTACCTTTCTCCTCCCCCATTTTACCTTTCCTCCTCCCACCCAATCTCCTTCTTTCGCTTTGACCATAGGCGATCGTCAGTGACCGAATTTTTGAATCGGTGACAAGGACGGAGCTCGGAGGGGAGTTCTCTCGTCTTTATTTTTTTATTCCGCCTCCCCGGTCGGGTTTCACCTTCTCGATAAACGGGGTGCGAGAGAGTGTTGTGTGTGTGTGTTCGCATGCGCGTGTGTGAGGGTGGCGGCGTTAAATCCTCTGAGGAAAAAAAAAGAATCTTGCTCCGAGTCGGTCACGCATCTTCTTTTTTTCCCCTTCGTCTCTTCCTCGTGGAGGAATTTTTCCTCCTTTTGCGCGCCTCGGTACTTTTTTTACGAGGGCTTAACGACCCCCCCAAAAAAAGTCGGCCTTCTCATCTCCCATAAAAATATGGGTGCGGTTTTTACCGGGAGAGTGACGCTTTGGCTGCGGATTGGTTAGGGAGCGGTGGGCCATTCACGTTTTCCTTGTAATAGTACGTGCGAATTCTCTTGGAATTTGCATTCCCGGAATGAGCGTTATATAAGGGTCGGAGAATGGAAACGCGGCGTTCAAGTGGCTGCGATAGGCTATTCAACGTATGGATTTGATGCAATAGTTGCGTAATGTCGGGGTTGAAAGGAGCCGTTAGAATGAACCGTGGCAAATTCATTTAGTCCTGTTTAGATACTTAACACGGCTAATAGATAATTGAGTTCATTCTTGGTAATTGTGACAATATTTGAAGTTGGTTTTACGTTATTCGCATGACGCAGAGCATTCAATATTTATTATTTTCGGTTACCTAGGGCATGGCGAATCGGGGTGACCGCCCCGGATCCCGCGATTTCAGGAACCCTGCGCTTCTATGTTACCGCAGGGAAAGTCAAAAGTTTAATTTGGCACTTACTGATAACGGAGCCCCGCGTAGGTCGATGTGGCATTGGCCCCGCACCTCTGTTGGGGCGGTCCTGAATGGGAGAAATACATTTTTAGATAGAAATGATCTAATAACGAGGTAATAAATAAATAAAAAATGGAAATACTTCTGTCTGGCTCATGATCAGTTGAAATATTTTTAATTATAAACAAGATATATAATCTTATTCTAGAATAAATTTCGCCCCGTAATATATAGACCTTTTATGGAAGTTAGTCTTGTAATTATTTGGTGCTAAAGATTGTATGCTTTCCTCTTCTCCAAGTTTTAACTGGAAATGTTGCTTAACGGATGCATACGCAGTGACTTAACAGCGATAAAATCACGCCTTTAGCCACGAAGCTAGCTCGACACTCGGTAAATGAGGGCTGTAAAATTGCCGGTCTTGTACTTCGAACGAACGGATTCGTGATATATTTCCAGGAATAGGGCTTTAATGGACTGGGGCATGGGTCATACGGACAACGGACTGGGCTGGGTAGGCGTATAACGAACGGACGTTATGTTCTCGGATTGGCAAATGGGGCGGCGTCGCAACCGAGGCTTCGTTGTCCTCTTACATTATAAATTATTATCCAATCCTGAACGGGCAGAGATTTTTTTTTCATCCACGGGCAACCTCGTCTCAAAACCTGACAGTTTTGAATAGATGGGCCGCGCCGAAAAGTTGGGTCGGAGTTGGAAACTAGAAAACATCGTATGGAGATATAAAATGTCTCTGATGAAAAAGCAAGGTCTGTTTTTACGTGTGATGTTTTACTATTTTCGCTTCAGTTGCTCAAGGACGCCCAATATGAAAAAGGACATAAATTTTCCCTTGAAATTTGAAATGTTTCGCCCTGTTGGGAAATGCAGAACGTATTACTCATGTTCCAATGGGACCACCTTGTATTTTGATAGCACATTAATCAAAAGATAGAAAAATATTTTAAACGAATGAGGCTTATTTAAAAATTTAGGATTATGTAAAAATTCGATTTTATCAAAAAAAAAAGGTCAGTTGATCAGAAATTAATATTTTTATTCATTCATCAAGTTTTATGATCAAAATGTTTTACTTTAGTTTTATGTTTTACGATATAATATTTAGAGATATGCATAGTAATCAATTTTCGAAGCGCACGTCATTTATTTTCAATTGGCAATGTTGTCTACGGATGATTTTAATTATGATTTTACCGTGGATGCCTATGCTCTTCGAGTACAAATGCTATGTCGCTTTGAGCGTTTTACTAGCAGTAAACTCGCTTGTAACCAGTAAACTTTCAAATGAAACATTTGAATGTTTTAATATTTCCGTCATCCT
Source organism: Uropetala carovei (assembly GCA_036926305.1). Classification (NCBI taxonomy): domain Eukaryota; kingdom Metazoa; phylum Arthropoda; class Insecta; order Odonata; family Petaluridae; genus Uropetala; species Uropetala carovei. The sequence continues at coordinate 1,245,611 of JAXCHB010000089.1, read as the reverse complement.
TTCGTATCTCCGTCTGCTTCAAGAGACTTCTAAAAGTCTACGCGTGTACATCTTTCAGTTAATTCAATCTTCCATAAACGTGAATCATCTTTCTCGTGAGGTGAATATCCAACAAATATCCCTTTTTAAAGCAATCCTTGCGCGCAACAAAATGAAATTTGCCTTTAAATGGGTATGTGCTCTTGAGCTATTCTCTGCAGGCTTGAACGTCCGGTCAGCCATTATTTAGGCCGTAATGGATTGAAAGAAAGCAACATTTTAATGTGCTCGAGGAATAAACATAAATCTGTCCTTTCCATGATCTGTCACGATTTGATTAATATGATGCACTTAAAAATGGAGCATTTTTCAAAATTTAAAGAAAAATGTTTCATATATCCTCCATCAACATTTCTTAGAAGAAAACTTGTTCATTATTTTTATATCACATGCATGAAAGTATATTAAATGTATAAAAACTTCCTTAAAATATGATAAATTCCAGTAATTTATTGGTTCAAGGAAAACTAACTATTTAAAAACACTTCGATTCTAACTGGTAAGGTCGTCAATAAATGAGGCAATAATTTCGCAATCGGATGCAGTAAAATCTTAATAGCATAAAAATATTTCTTTGCTTGTGCCAGGATACCATTCTTTTATATTCAATTTCATACGAGGGAAAGTTATGTCAGAGGTGGGTGAGAGTAACACCGCGCGTAATTAAATTGTCAATCAAGAATTTACTCAATGGCTTAACGTGTTGCTCAATGTAAAAGCCGCTTCAGTCGAAAAAGACTTTACGTTGTTTAGCAGAGGTAACTCTTGCTGCCTCAACTGTGTCGACCCCTTGCTGCAATTCCATCTCATGCGTCCGCATCCGTTTTCATGGGAGGATTTCTGAAACGCCGCCTCCAGCTGCTGAGATAATATCCTTCTCTACTTTCGCCTCCCTTTAGGGCGTCCGCGGTCCTTTTTCTCCCTCTCACATTCCCTCCCTAACTTCCCCTCTACGGATGTGGGACGATTGAACACCTCTTGGTCATTCATGTATGATGATGGGCATCTCCCGTTGGCGCATCTTTGGATGCAAGATTTCCTCGATGAGGAAAGGGCGGAGGGTCAACGTCTATTACCGCGGATATTGACTCGTGACAACGGATGGTTTGACCTAAGCAGGTGTGAAAATTGTAGTAAAAGTCTTTTATATCTTCGCCTTGAGCTGTAATTCCGACGCAAGCGTAGCTTTTCTTTGCTGTTTTGTTTGCCGACGTGATTCTCAACTAACCCCAACATGGATTTCTAAATGGCCATTTGTTATGCTGATGTAGGTGCTTGCCTTTCTAATGCATTTTTGCTTTGATTAATCATTAAAAACAAATGTCAATTTACTAGTTTTGAGAAGTTTTTTGTGAAATCCTAGGCGTTACGTTATCCCTCCGCCACTTCTATAATTTTTGCTCTAACTTATCATTAGGTATCCAATTATGGAAGTTTCTTTTGTGGATCATAATGAAATTTTGAAACATTTGGATCTCTATCGTGGCGATGAATCAACATCTGAATCTAAAAGTTAGCATCAAGGTAAACAACTTAATTATGTCCCAATAATAGTCTTATAAATTGAATTGAAAACCTGCTTAAGTTAACCTGAAAATTTTTAAATATCCATCGAAGGGTGAATTCGGTCGTTCAGTCCGTCGTAATAGAAACACGTGCGGATATCTGCGCAGCCCGAAACTCCTGTGGAGGTGGTAAGCAGGTCATAGAGAAAGTCGCACATAGACGAGATGAGCGGAAACCTTTTATCAAGCCGCCTGCAAGAGGAAACCCTTAAAAGGGAAACGGCGGGAGATGAGAAAAACAACTTGGAATGGAGGTCGAAGGGTATTTCGGGTCGGTTTTTTTTATAGCCGCGAAATAGTGGATTAGCGGCAAGGTTCTCGAGAGGATCGGCAAATCGGAGAAGACCCCGAGAAATGAGGGAGTATGATATCAAAACTCTTTGCAAATTTAATGGCGGATAAACCGGTCGACGTGGGTGGTTACGAAACGGAAACCAAATCACGCCTGTATTTTATGATGTTGATCTTGGAATCTTTTAATTTTTTCGAATCGCTTCAATTAAAGAAAGATTTTCTCGCAAAGTTATCGTTCTGTTGCACAAAGCTGTGGCTGTCGATAGTAAAATATATAGACATATGTGAAGCAATGGCAAAATATTGCGTAGATTATACAAATAAACATTGAGCGTTGCCGAGTGTTGCCCTGCCGATACTTTTTAACGATCGGTCCGAGAAAAAGGTGGAGAAAGGAGTTAAACATTATTTTCCTTAAATGGAACATTTATATATTTTTATCGGTCATAAAGCTTATCTTGCTCCAAATCGCCCCATCCTTGTACTCGAACAGTTTGTTTTGTGGTTTTAAAAATGAACAGAATGGAAACCGATAGGTGATAGTTATTGATCTTTACAAGGAGTTAGTCAGAATTTTCCTTTTATTTGCACAAATTCGAGCGTAATATAACTTTACGACTAGAAAATAAAGAAAATAGAATCTTAAACCACTTTCAGCGATAAAAAGCTTGTAAAAGATATTACATTTAAAAAATATTTAAAGTTATGTCATCTAGAATTTTATTACTCTTCAATGTCATCTGTATTTATCCATTTTGTGCCTTATTTAGCATTTTTCTTGTTACTCATGTAGTTTAACTAGTATTAATATCACCGGTCCCCGAAAGATAATTAGTAACAAAACACAGGAGCTCTATCCAAGCTTACTGTTTTGTTTTAATGAGCTACGTTCATTGCATGGATTTTCAATGCATCGTCCGACACAAGCGAAATTGTTATAATTGATGTCTCTGTATCATGCTAATTTCAAAGCTAACTGCAAGTAATAGAGTGATCTTAAAATTATGCATAGGTGTGTTTTATGTTGTTTTAGAATGTTCGATTTGAGACGTGGGATTTGTACTCAAGAGTGTAAAATGAATTTCCGAGCGTTAAAATCTCCGTTTTTATTCGATCATTGAAGTTGAGCGGATAGATATTCTATCATAATTTTTAACCCTCAGCACCAACACGAAATGATTGTTTTGTTGCTAACCAATATTAAACCTTGGAGCGTAATTAATTATGTAGCCTTACATATGTAGGACAAGAAATTTTCCTATAGTCACGATATCAGAAATGTCCTAGGCTGGGTCTTAATCCCCGCCTCTGCCTCGTCCGCTCGTGACAATATAAAGTATCGCGACAAAATGGAGGGCAATCGCAGCTATTAACCTTAGATCAAGAGGATTGTAATCGATGTAATACCCCTCCACGTCTCGCCCTCGGCTTCCACTTGTCCTACTCCACATAAGTCGCCCACCCGTCGACAGTCGAGCACCCAGAGGAACGCTGGGGAGTTGGAGATTTCTGTTATAGGGGCATGTGCAAGGGAAGGTATATTCCATTCGGCGTGGGTTGTGGTCCTATCGCAACACGAAAAGGCCGCGCTCGCCTTAATCATTTCTTTCGAACCGGTGCATCAAGGTAATAGATGGGGGATTGCTGTATTTTTGTAATTTCGGCGGTTCAATCTCAGAATCACCATCATAAGATTGGTATTTTTCAATCTCTGCGTGTTTCATCTCCTGCCGAGTACATTTTTCCGTTCCTATGCAATTGTCGAACTGATTAGTCATAAAATGGGCCACGGTCGTCTCCTTTCCAATTCGTGTTTTATATTTTAAAGAAAATAAAAACGGGAAAAGTAAGCGTTACGTGCGAGGTATTAAACCGTTGGTCAGATAAAGAGAGAGGGGAGTTTTAATATGATAGGCGAGTCTGGTACGCGTATGCATGGCGTGGGCTTGATTTGTGTCCGACCGCGCGAGTTATAAAGCTAGCCGGTTTTTTTTTGCTCTTACGTGTAACACGTACTCGCGCAATGGCCTGGTTGACGCTGATTCGATTTAATTCACTCGCTTGGCCTCACGAGTTCTGTATTTTTTTTTGCGCAACTTAGTATCGATATTTATAGCACCGCGAAAGCTGCTTTTAATTTATTATGAGAATTAACGCCGAAAGTAATATTTCAGGGAATTCGTTTGATAACCAAGGGAATAAAGCGTGGTGTCTCCAAATTAAGATATTATAATGTGTCTGAATTGTTTGAATGGACACTAGTGTGATTTTTTCGTATGGTTTGTTCATCAATTGACAGATAAAGCTCTTGGAAGGTTTGAGGCATTCGTCAAGCTTGTCGAAGTGTAAACTACAATACAAATGAGAAATTCGAAATAATCCGAGGAATGTTACAAAAGCGCGTAACCTTAGAAGCCGCTTATATTTTGGATTGTAAATAGAGCATACATAAAATGCGACTTATATACGCTCATTCGGTCAAGATTTTTCAACAGAATAAAATGAAATTGTCACGTCTAAAAGATTATTGCAGCTTGAATAATAAAGCTTATTGCCCGCAAACGGCTTTTGCGAGTCTTGCGTAATACAATTCACGAGGTTAATTTATTATAAAAGCATTAGGGTTTGGTTCAGTTGCAAGATATCGCTTCGGCTTGGGCGACAATAGGGCCTTGGCCTGCAGTGTTGCTATACATTTGTTATAAACGCCAATTGGGTTGTCTCCACTCACGCCGTAGGTCTATTATGCCCATCCGTCACGCCTAACGACGTCGATCTAAAACTCTGCGCAATCCAGAGCCTGTGTTTGTTAAATAATGCGTTGCGGACGGGCGGAATCCAATTAGCAGGTTCAATGAAAAAAATTTCTTTCGAGGAAAGTCACGAGGTTGGTTGGTGTCTAATCATTGTTCGATAAGGCATTGGTATATTATACATGAATGCTTGCATGACAAATGTTTTGTTTTCCTTCGACTATTTAAACGTATACCGCCACAACTAAAAATAAGCGCTCAAAATAGTCAATCAATAGTGGCAAAGGAAAGTCATAAATTGACTGCAAATTTAGTATCCAAATATGATAAATTAATTCTGCTAGATTTAATTGAATCTATCGTTAACTCAAAATCACTGGAAATTATTTTGTGCCTCATACTGTTTGCCGAGAAAGAATACCCCGCTCGCAAAAATTTCTTCCCTTCAGGTTACGAGTCCCTTTCAGATGGATAATTCTCTGCCTCTCGCCTTCTTTTCAACCCCATATGCGTACCTCGAGGAACTTTCCCGTGCAATTCCTTCTTCAAAATTCGCCGAGCCTGCCTTTGTTTTTTTTTCGGCACACGTTGATCAGTCCCGCCCACTTCTACCCAGAAGTTTACGCTCTCTGCGGTTTCTCACTCGCCCCGTTTTTCTCACGATCTCTAGTATCTTGCTCAAATTTATTCAAATCTAGATATTATTAGAGCAGCTAAATTATTATAAATGATATAGATTGCGGCTGTCACCCTCCTTTTTAACACGGATTTAGTTGTTTTTTAAAAGAATTTTAACTTTAAGTGAATGCTTTGTCTTTTCCTGTCACATTGGTAATAAAAAAGAATAACTGGATATATAAATCGAACTGTAATCGCAAAAAAAAAAATAAATCTCAAATCGACGCGATGTATATGGCTGTTTAATATTTTCTCAAGAGCGTTCTGGAGTTAAATGTTTTATTCCACAACTACTTTTAAAAAATTCCAAGCTATAAAAAGTTTTACGTGAGTTAAATGTGAACGTTCTGTTATCGCTGCCTTCCATCTGGATACGAGAAGGAAATGTGAGATAATGGAATGCAGCAAAAATAAATTTTACAACGAATATAAAGTTTCTGGATCTACCTAGAATTTACGAGGGAGGCTAGCGTTAAATAATCAGAATAGTACTCGGAAAATATCGCATTTTTATTAGATAATATTCTTAAGATACAAACGAGCAAGCCGTTTTCATTGGAACGCGCAGTGTATCACCTAAGGGCAGGTCAATAGAGAACCCCTTTATCGCAAAATCTGCGCAGGCAATTTCTTCCTAAAACGATTGCGTCGTGCGTTTTAGACTCGTTTTTCATCCGTTTTTCCTCCTCCCGTCCCGACTACTCGCCCTTCCTCCTATATTAATCCTTTCACCCAACCCTTTGGGTCACACTGGGTTTTGACCCTAACCCCCCCCCCCCCCCCACTCCCCACTCCACATACCTCTCTCCCCATACCCTTTTTAATACGGCGCTATCACTCGCGTGGAACTGGTTCGTTTACGGAGTAGGAGAGAGAAAGAGACCTCTTAAGGAAATGCAAAACACATGGCGTAACTATCAAAACGTCGTCTCGCGGCTTTTGCCGGAGAAATGGAACGTGTGGGCGAATCGGTTATGGACAAAGAGAGAGAGGAGAGGGTGTGAGATGGCCCGCGATAGGAGAAGGTTGGACAAAAAAAATATGAATTGGGAGGTTTACGGTAGCAGTCATTGTTCATCGCAGCTTTGTCGCGTTTTCTTTTTTTATCACCTCTGTGGAAAACTTGCGAGAACAAAACGAAAGGTGGGTGTCTTACTTAGAGGGGAGGAGGAGAAAGGAGTCGTGAATGACTGGGCGCGTTGCGGGACGGCGAATTTCAAAACGGTTCATGGTGGTGTGGTGGTGCTGCCGGGAGTTAGGAGAGTGTTGGGGAGAGGGGGGGGGGAAGAGATTTGCGGAGGGAGGGGATTAATACGTTGGCGAGATTTCACTTATTTCCATCTCTCTCTCTCTTTATATATAAACATAACTTGATGAGTGGTGTTGTGTTTCGAACACGAAAGTGCTTTGCGTTGCTATCGGCTAATATTGCCAATTAACCGCGGGGTTACTATACTCCGCGATTTAATTCGTCGTGGCGTAATTGGCACGGTGGTTGCCCGCGGGGAAACGCTGTTGGAGGCGAAATTCTTCAGGTTTTCCTTACTCGGAGCGCAAATACCTGAACGAGAACGTAGTCGGAACGAGAACGAAGTCGGCTTAAAGTTGCAGAATTTTTTTATCCACGATCCCGTGAATCGAGTTTGGCGATAAGGAATGGAGCAAATGCTTCCTAAAATTCAAATAATCCCTAGAATACTTGAATTTTAAAGGAAATCTTACGATTAAAATTATATGGTAACATGCAATTTGGTAAATATTTTAGGTCACGTACGTTATGAGATAGCTTAAAATTAATTCGAGTTTTTCAATCGAATTTTATCTAAATGCAAATTATAATATCAGTACGGAAAGACAGCGAGTTAAACGACGTAATGTTAAGGAATACGTCTATCTCTATACCGATGTTTTAGAAAAGTTAAGCACGAAATACTCGAGCATTTCATTTATTAATATTTTACTTATATATTCCTTATACGGTGAATTCGTTTTTGTATCGCGATACACGCCTTAGGTTTGCTTGATTTCTGCTCAGTAGTACAATTTCAGAATGGTTGGACTTTTTACGGGAAACTCTCCGTCGAAATTAACCATAAATTTTCTTTTGGCGGCTGCAGTTAAACTGAATTACGGACATTCACTCCTGTGTGATCATACTCTGGTTCTTCATGAATCATTTTAAGTAGATGACGAATCTGCGTTTCCTTCAAGAGGAAGGAGTAATTCGGCCGACATGAGATTTCTTCATCAGAATGCGTAAGACCTTGTGTTCGTTCTCGAGGGCTCGATTTCTCAAATGCTGTTTCTGAGTCGCCGTATGGCACTCGCTGTTCATCTTTCCACCGAGCAAAAATACGTCTTGATTTTCGAGTTTTCGCGATGCTGTCGACCGCTTTCCAATTCTCTTCGCAAAAAAAGAACGAGTCTTTCGTTACGCTTTTTACTCATTTTTAGGAAAATAATAATCGATGTCAGCTGTCAAGTGGAATATCGAGACGTCGGTAGTTTCGGACTAAAATATATATAACCTCAAGAGTCCGGTGTAATTTAAAACTCGATTATCTTCAAATGGCAAGTCCTCTGCATTGGCACACTATTGATCGAAATTCCACGAAAAATTATCGCGAACGGGAGCGAATTTTTATTTGCCTGTTTAAGATATCAAATGATACCCGCCGGTTCTGTTCGTGGGTCTAAAATCCGTTTAATTTTGACAGCAAGCTTTTTTTTTCTATGCTTGAAGCATTCGATTTCCCTCGAGAAATCGGTTCAGGGCGGCTCAACCATAACCTGCCACAATAGCGAGGAAACGGACATTCTTTTTCTCCCGTTAGAACGCATGTGGTATCGTTAGAGAATGTATTCCAAACGCATTAGTGTCTCTCTACGTGCAATATGTGTCGTGGTATGTGCTCAAAATATACACAAGAAATTTTTAATGTAAATTTTATGTAAAAATACAGCAAAACTGCGTAAATTTATAAAAATATGACTATAAGAGACGCGCAAATTAAACTGAGAAGCTCAAATAATTCAAACTCCAACATTAATAGTTTTTGCTTATAATATCATCATCATCATAAGTAGTCTGTCCGTAGACAGGTCCGTAATTGTTCATGGTTAAACTTGGTTCTCCATATACCCTTGCTTTCCGCAGTCTTCTTAATATCTTGATAGCTCTGCTTATAATATAAAATTATATTATAACGCGTTAAACCAGAATTTGGCCACCTGCGGTTCTGTAATCCCAGACATAAATTTCTCTTAGTAAGTGAATTTAACACATTTTAACCCTTATTAACATGTGTATGTACTTACACAATAGAAAAAAGTGGAGTATTGGGAGAGGGGTGCGTTGCGTTAACTTGGAACGTTCGAAAAAACGCTGCTTATAGTATATCATTCTCGGGCGATAGCAATAGAAGTTCGAAAAATCGCCTTCTTCCTCTTTGTGTATGTGAAACTCGATGTATTTGCTTGCGTAATTTTCGCGCTTTTTTGGGCGACCTTTGTGCGATGGCGCGAAATGAGCGGGGAATTTTTCACGTAGGTGATTCTTCCGGAGTGTTTTAAGGAAAGGCGCGGGGAATACCTCGTCTGCATATTAATTAGGTAGTTAAAAAAATGTTTGCTTTCCGCATGCGCTCACGCAAGTATTGTAGCAAAAAACGATAATGACATTTGAATACATGATTAGGCCCGGAAAAGAATTATCGAGCTCAGTCTCGTGGCTGAAATATAATTGACAAAATATGCCTCTCCAATTAACCAAGTTTTTTTTGTAGCTATTGGTGAGAGGTATTTTGTCAACATGATTAGACCTTAACGGAATGTTAAGGTTAAGGGGTGAAATGCAAAACAAATTAATTTAGCGCGCGAAATAAAAGTTTTGAGTTAATTACGGAATCTTTGAATAATATAATACAGAATTATGTAACATTCCTTTCGATGCGTATCAGTGTCGTGACGTGATGTCTATTTAAAATTTCGACGGAACCGATGTGGATTTTCTGTCATGAAAAACGGCTACCGAGGTTCATTTACCGTATTCTCGCATTGATTTCGAATCCTTACTTGAATGATCGTTATCTTGAGACGAAGTCCCACTAGCAATTGAAATTTTTATTGCGGTGTATTTCATTAAAAGTCCAGAAATAACGTGCTCTTATAATTTTGTTGGATATTAATATCATTATTTTAATACTAATGAAATAGCATTCCTCCACGAATATTGAATTTAGCATATTGAAAGATGTTTCTTTCACCACTCTAATCTTCTAAATTATGTACAAATACCGTCCAAAAGTTAGCCAAGCTTTGAGTACCTCAATATAGCTAGTCTACCGAAAGAAATTTGTATCCTTTTCATAGGTTTTTATAGCTAAATTATAAAAATTGAGGAGATCGTTGTCGCGTTAAAAGATTACAATTGTTCTTTCTGAAGAAATAGGCAATATATTATTTTTAATTATCGCGATTTTTTATTTCCGTAATTAATGTTCCAGGGGTTTTGTCAAAAAATCCGCAGAAATCCACAAACGTTTAATTTAACACATCCCTGAGGGGTCGTGCTATCATTCATATTTTAAAGACATGTGGCATTAAAACTGTTTAAATCCAGTCTCCTTACTATACTCGAACATATGTACTGTCAAATTTGTAACGTGAACATTATTTCGAAAAGGAAACGTATGCATCATCCGGAAAATTATACAGTGGAATAATCCGCATGAACTCTGCAGAGACAGATGCGCAGCCAGCGTGATAACATTAACAAGGTTATGGTAAACTATTTTAATATATGACTCGGAAGTGATGGTAACGTGCCGACGAGGCAGTCGTTGAATATCCCGAATGGAGTTAAGAAGTCTGTCTGATATTGTAATGCGAATTTAAAAGAAAATATCAAGGTGAGGCACTAATGAATAGAATAATCTACGGAGCGGCCGGAATTACTACGCGTAAACCCGGTCCCACGGAGATAAAAGAGAGGTAATTTCTCATGACTTCTTCCCATTCTCGCCACTTGACCGCTTGTCTTAGGTTTCAAGAGGGTTCGCAGGTGGCGCTCGTGTAAAAATTCTCTCTTCCCTTTCCTATTCTCCCCTCACCTTTTCTTTGCATCACACTTCCTTGGCAGAGGGATAGAAATCCCCACGAAAGCGGAAAGCGAGTGTAATGCGTGGGCGGGGGAGATCTTTATCCACCCACTCAACCGCAGTGTGTAGGTGCGTGTGTTTATTTCCAAGGAGTCTGGCGAGAAAGTGTCGGAAAATCGGCTGCCGACTGGGCGGGACTGCAGTTGCAAACGCTATTGTCAGCTTGCCACTCTCGCAGACACTCGAAGCCTTCTGCTTCCTCCATTCATACGCAGGGTGTAGATTTTGGATTTTTATGTGATGGGTCGTCAAAGGAAACCGTCGACCCGTTGTTGTCCGTCGGCTTCTGTCATGGGCAGTGTCTTCGGCTGTTGCGTTAGTTGTTGAAAGGTGTTGTAAGAAAAGCACTGGGTTATTCCTCGTCTTGAGTAGGGAGAAGGTTCCATTCCAACGGCTGCGTCTATTTGTAGGTTTTTTTTGCCTAGCGTTAAATAGACCCCGAAGTTTATTCAGCAAAGAATAACTATTGTAAAATAGAAATGGCAAGTGCCTTCGATCGTGGATCTTGCTTACCCCCGAGAATATGATTAAAAATAGCCAATTTCTCCTGATGAGTTTAAATGAGAAATTTTAGCAACTTCGAATCAATGTTCTTTGGTTTTTTGCGTAAAAAATTCAATCATGTGATATGTTTTAAAATTCGTTTTGCTGTATAAAGATTTTTGAGTTAATATTTTAACTTGAGTGTTAATCTTTTGGTCAAATGTAACTTCAGTTTCATTATTTTAAATTTCCATAACAGTGGCGTCAAATAGAATATTTTAATAGAGTAAGAAAAATCGATGATTAAAATCATTTTTAGAGATTGGCAGCATAAGATACCGTACAGTATTTTTCTGGCGATTTAAATATTCGCAATGTGTTCTTTCATACAAATCAAACGTGAACTCGAGGTTATAAGAAGACACGCAAGAGATTTTATTACGGAGCTTATCGCATTTGCATGAGCTAAAATTTCGAAAAAGTTTAGGCGTGCTCTTTTAAAATGTCGCATCACCACCTACGGATATAAAAAATATCGAATAAACCGTTCGCTTTATTTTTATTTCGGCAACAACTAAACGCCCGAGTCATGTAATTAACGAGCCAGTTGGTATGATGTAACTAATATACCGACAAACAATACGATCTTACGGCTGACCTCGATGACCCCGGCTGATTGCACACGCTTCTCTGGACCGTGAGATCAAACGGGATGGAATACGGCCACGACAGGGATGTGACGCGCCTGGAATGTTTTATATTTTTTTACATAATACATTTTTAACTGTCCCGATACGTGTGCAAAATCGCCTATCGCAAAACAAAGGCCTTTGACTTATACTATATTATTTTAAAACTTAAGTGGCACCTACGTGTTTATTCGTATCTCTGACCTGTACTTGAAACGCGTGATGGATTTTAGGCGAGTCATGGTTCTCATTTTTTATTCCTTTTAACGGGTGATGTGCCCGGCGTGCAAAGCAAAGCAAAGGGAGAGGGAAGGCAGCGTATTATTAGCGGAATCGAGAAAGTATCTCGGATGCAAAAGATTTAAGCTAATTATGCAATAGTTCTTTATTCCAAAGGTTTAACATTTTAACGGGGCGTTGTCCTACTTGAATGTGATGAATATTTTAGACCCGCTGTGTAATAGTATTTTAGTTGACTCGAACGAATATAGTTATTCCCGAATATAGTCCTCGAATATATTTATTCCCGAATATAATTATTCCCGAGTATAATTATTCCCGAATATAGTTAGCTATTTAAAAACCTGTAGCCTGGCCGAAAAAGAAATTCGGTAATACTGTCCTAAAATTTGGCAGTCATCGTCTCAGAAACAGGATTGCGTCGGTATTGGCGAATTGACTGTCATTTAGATATAAATATCTCGGCTAGCAAAAAAAAAAAAAAAATACGGGTCTATTAAAGGTTTTAAGGACGAGCGAACTCGTTATACGATCCAAGTCCTCATTTTTTTCGAAAAGGGCGGCCATCGTTACGAGAATTCTTGGCTAGATCAAAAAACGCCCCGTTTGCAGAAAGAGTATTTCACATGTTCTCGCTGGATTCATTAATAATAAGTTCCGCTTTTATGAGGTCGTAGACTGGCCGAATGCCAGTATTTTATGACTCCACCACCTGGCGGCATTCCAAACATAACAGGATTCTGGCAGATATTAGTAATTGAGATTATTGTAGCCTTGACATCCTCGTAGTGTAATAAGATGATGATGCATTACAAAACATCAAACACGTGGAGCGTTGGTATAGGCTGAGAGTGGTGTATTTTTCTCGAAATGAGAATTGGCCAACATTGAGTTGAGTTTTGGGTGTTGTAAAAGCGGTGCTGACACTTGAAACGATTAATCTGCTATATTTCGATGAGAAGAAAATTATTTCGTATTATGAAAGTATAATGAAAAATACAGTAGAAGTTGAAAAAGAAAATATTTAAAAATACTTGGAGATAGTTACTAAATGGAAAAATCGCCATTAAAAACATCAGGACTCTTTTCAAATCCTTGGAGTGAGATGTAATAATCATAAAATATTTAAAATTTCAAAGCTTGCTTTTTTCTCGGAAAGGAGAAAAAATGAACGAGAAAATTTTCTTGTAATAAATAGTGTAATACACACTATTCGCTAGTTGAGTCATTATCGGGAAATATTCCACAAAGTGCAAAAAATGGCATATTTCGCCGCTCGGTTGAGTTGACAGCGCGCAGCTGCGAGAAAACTGTTCGGAAGAGGGGAAAATACCCTTAAGACTCGACAAGCAAAATAAGAACAAAAAACGCATACTGTGTCCGTCTACTGTGCTTCGAGAAAAAAAACTCTTGAGTGGATAAATGGGTCAAAACTCTTGGCGAAAATAATCGAGAATTTCACTTAATATAACTCGTTTATTTCAATTCTTAAGCGCAAACACATTATGAAAATACTGACGACGTTTCGAAAGATTTTGGATGGTACGAAAGTGTATTACATCGGGACAAGTTGATCTGTAGAATGTGTTCCGTTCCACTTTAACGGGACTCACAATCAGTCTTAAGTTTCTTGAGTGTTCCGATAAAAAAAACCTCCTGGAGGGATATCTCACTGAAAGTTTAGATATGCTATATTTTTGTCAGAATTTTTTAGTTTATTCTTGTAGTTACTCGGTTAATAAAAAAAATTCGCAATCGCAATAAGTTTAAAAGACAAAGGAGGAATTTTCTTATTATATTGAATTTAAGTGTGCTACGTATGCGCATCAAATAAATATTTATCCTATAATGGATGAATTTTTGAATAAATTAATCAAATTTCATGATATCGTCCTTTTGAACACGTGATCGGAGAGTTTATTCGTAATATAAAGAAGTGACAATTAAGAAAATACTGGCGAACTTCTCGAGAAGTCGCAATTAGTCCAAGACCTTGCTTATAATAACAAATCATACATACATCCTTCGGAGAAGATACCAGAAACTGCTAATGGGCGGAGACGTTGCGAAAGGCGTTTTTACACGAAGGGCGTGCCGAAGCCTCAGAGCGCGTGGTGAGGTCGCGTGTCGGAACATCCTCGTCCGTAGGAAGAGTTGGAGATGCCTCGCTGGGCCCTTCCTCTCTCTCTCACGCCCTTCAAAGCCTTCCTCCTTGATCTTATGTCCGTCCCGCGTGCTCCCCCTCCGACGTTGTGCACGACTCCTCTTCTTCCTCCAGCGACGGTGCGAAGGGCGTGCGGCACGTCTCGGGAACGTTTTCTTTTCATTTTTATTTCTTTTCGGAATTTTTCACGATCCAGACGTTGGCGACTGCAGGGAGTTTTATGGGTTGTTCCCCCTGACGCGAGGTATCTCGAGAGCTTTATATTTTTTATTCCTCCTATAGACGTCTCGTCTTTTCTACTTTCTCGTATACGAAGTATATTGAGAAAGTATTGTAATCGAGAAAAAATTCGACCTCGAGATTTTTACGGAAATACACGTTTTAGTTGTCGCCGAGTCCGAAAAAGTGGTTTTCGCAATGCCGTCTGTCTGTCTGTTACTGGCTCTAGAGCCTAAACGGTAGAGCGAAAATGAATGAAATCTCGTAGGCATTTTATCATACAGAGTAGAATCTACGAAGAAATGGTTGACATTGCTCAATAATTAAGGGAAGTTTATTCTACGCATTTTTAACAACAATTTGATTGTCTCAAAAACGGCTCAAACGATTTTGATCAAATTTCGTACAGTTAGTTGAGTTTACGTCTTCAATAATACCAAATAGTTCATATTTCTCAAAAAATGAATATAAGGCTTGTTTATTCTTGCGCAACTTGAACAAAAATTGGATTTTTTAAAAAACGGCTTATACGATTTTCATTGTCTAAAGATAACTAAACGACGCATTAGTACATGAGAAAGTTTGTGCAGCGTGTGTTGTACCGATATTTTTTCTGTTTTTACCGACATTTCGAAAGCTGCCCACGGATCCAGTATAGGGGGAGGGTGAGAGGGGGGGGGGGGGGGGGGGGGGGGGGGCTGAAGGCGAGTTGCGAAGCGTACGTCTCGCTTCTTCGGCCCCCTTCTTCATTCCCATTCTGTCCACCCATTCCGCCTCCGGTCGCATAATTCATAGGGTTGCCGAGTCGAACTGCGCGTTCCTTTTGCCTTTTCTTGCACTTGTTCCTTTAAGGAGTTTGCGCTCGAAATTCTTCGGAATGTTACGTTTTAGTTTATTTTTTGAAAGCTTTTTGCCTCGTGCAGATGGAGAGAGGTCATTGAACGCAATCGAAAATTCTTAAACGCGTTTAAATTCAATTCGTATACTTTAGTCATATGTGCGAATGTGTTTAGCGCTCATTTAAACGTCGCTAAGGATGCGCGAGATTAGGATGCGATTATATGGTTGCATATGATTTAGGATACCGTATCATAACGTGTTTTGTTTGTCGCATCTCCGCCAAAATTAATATTAATGGGATAATTTTACTCGCAGATTTGATCCAATTATATTCTCGATGTTAGAGCCAAGTAGAGAGTTCTGCAATTATAACGAGAACCTCGAATGGCAACATTTATTAACGTTAAGCGGGGACAGCCTTCGGAAAGTATAATTTAAAGATTTCTGCAAATATTTGCGGTGCATAAAGGTCCTAAGGCTTTCTAATTTCGTACCTTGAACGTCCGAGCATCCTCGAAGGTTAAGTTCAGATACAATCGGAAGAGGGATGGCTCCTCCCCGTTAAATGTTTTGTATTTTAAAAGACGGTTTCGGAGAGCACTCGGTTACAACGATCCAGATGGTCTGATTTTATGCAGTTTTGCGCAATGGCAAAATCTACTTTTACTTTTCGATTTGCCGTTGTTTACGTAATGAGGGGAGTATCGTTATTGTTTTGGTTTACTTGAAAAGGGTGAAGTGATGCTTGGGTTGGTTTTTCTTGTTTCGCGGAGAGATTGATCCAGTGACTTAATATGACGTTATTACGTTTTTGTAAAGAATCTCATTGCGATAATAATGAAGTTCTCCATAGTTTTTGCACTAAGAATCAAGCTTTTGTATGTGTTTACGTATGAAATCGCGCCAAGTACGAGTGAAGTTAATTCAGTGAGAAATTTCACGTCTGAAATGGAATACAAAGGCTTATTATTCTCATGCGAACTAAATCTTAATAGAAAGGTAATCAGAATTTAGAATGATGTCGTATACGGTCGATGGTGAAATTGTAAATATCAGTACATAAGGACATAAACATAAAACAATGTAAAATACATGTCAGTGTTCAAGAAGTGTTTTAGGATGTCAAAAGCTGAAGAAATTAATTTAGAGATTATTCCAGCAAATCAGAGTAGAAAGCTGAAATTCTTTGGCTTAATATGCAACTGCCAGATTAATTTGCAATTAAAAAAAAATCGAAGTATTTCACCTCAAAACAGCTATTTTTTTTAACTGCAAACGTTTCTCAGCAAGCTTCTCTTAACTTGAAAAAGAAGGCCAGCAGTTTGAATAGACATCAGAAAATTCCACTTCATCGATAAGTTTTAATGGAGTTTTTTTGCATATGGATAGCTGGCTTATATAATCTCAGAGAAGGGATGTATCTTGCTACAATATAGTTGCTCATGCTTTATTATTCTTATTTTTTGTCGACAGCCATAATTCGTATAATTATGATTCGACTTTTTAAAAAAAGAAATGCAACATAGGAAGAAAATCTTACATTTAACGATTCGCTCTTAATTGGATACCTACCTTTTCTACGATATTTTTTACTATTTTATCGCCTAGGTTCATTTTAGAAGCTTTCGTAGGATGTGGGAAAACGTTGAGAAATTCTAAGAAAGTCTTTCATTATTAATTCACGTTATTCTCACAATTTCGCCATATTGTCGACATTTTCGTCTCATTTTCACAATTTCCTTGTTCGTTTAAAGTTTCAAAAAGAGATGTATTATGTGACTTTAACGCGAAGGACGAGCGACTTCGTGCCCGTCGAAATACAAGTTGAAAGATAGCCGCCACGTACAGGTTAAACGGCGTCTCGGGTATTACTAATTAACTCGCTCGTAACTCATGGGCGAGTAATTTTATTCCCTTATCTTCCATGGAGGATAATTATCTTATTAAACTTGTTGCGCGTTCACATTTGTTGGGCCATCAAATGTTTAACAATTATTGATGCGTCTTGCTTTCCTCCAGGCGTGTCGTAGATTTATGCCCTTAACAAAACATTTCAGCATAAAGTACGGTACGATTTTCCGTTTTTATTAGGACGGTTATAATTGTTTATTATACAACTTTTGTATTTTTCATCTTATTCTTCCGCTTCATGTGGCGGAATATAATAATACTTCTGCACAATCCACGTTGAATTATTGCGATTTTAAGTCACGACTTTTGCATGGGTGCGTTCAAATTTCTAATTTTTTTTACCATTCTATCATACATTACTGTAAATCAACACTCGCCTAAGAAAGGCATAGCAAATGCGTGAAAACTTTCAGGAATAATTAATGAAAATAAAAAAAATCATTTTCAACAGCAAGAGGAACGTTCAAAAAACTCGTTATAAGCATCGCATTATATTAATTTCTACTATAACATCCGAATCGTTAAAAATTTAATATTGGTAACAGTAAGTATTTAGGAATTTTTGAGTTGCGAAAGTTAATGTTGCGGTAAATTTCTTCGATATTAAAAAGCTTATTTAGATTAAAAATTCTTCTAATGTTCATAATTATTTGGAAAGGGATGAGGATTTATAAAAGACGCGATGCGGCTCAGAAATTACATCAGTCTTATTTGATAATGCACAGCTCCTTGAAAAGCTAACTTTTCCGACGATAGCAATGATTATTTTCTTAAAAAGCGTTATTATAGAAAAATGCGCACTAGAAAGAACTAGACAGAAAGCAATTGATTCAATTACACCCAATTAAAAAGCAAACTTCTTTTCATTGGCACAAGCGACACGTTTTTTATTTCAGCATTTACAAATAGGACACTTCATTATTCCGCGCCCGTTTTTCGCAAGAGCGTCAACCAACGACCTCGGAATAGGTCGCCGCATTTTTTTATCGGCGAAAATCGGTATTCAGCGACGGTGCGGCGGATAAATAAAACGCTCCCGATCTCGAGAAACGGAAAGTAAACAAAAATCTCGAAGTCGAGAGTTTTTTTTTGCATGCGGTATCCTAGTTCGGCAAACTCCTTCATAATCAGAGCGGATAACCGCGGAGAATAGCAATATCCCTCTTTTTCTCTGTGCTTTTGACGTTTTCCGCTCGCTTAATTGGCCCAAATGTTTTGCGAGAGCGAGCGGGGAAATGACTTTTGAAAAAAAAAAAGTTGGTGTGTGGTCGAGGGCGCGCGTGTGGATGTGCGTGTGTGCGGGAGGGAGGAGCTGGGGAATGCACTTCGGACGTTCCGCGTTTGACGTTTCTGCATCAATTTTGACGTGATGGGAATGAGTTCACGAAGAGTCCGAGACCGTATGAGAGGACGTACGCAATTACGATCGAATGAAAGGGAGGGGGAGGGGAGAGGCGGGATTGCGAAAGGCGAAAATGGGCGGGGGAGAACGAAAAAAAAAACGAATTTAAGAGGAACGGGAAAATGTCGAAAGCGGGGCGCTGAGCGCGGAGTTGACGGGAGGGGAAAAAATCGCGAAGGCAGAACTGGATCAGAAGGGATTGCCAAAGAGGGTGTCGGAGGAAACGGAGGATGGAAGGAAAGGAGGAGAAGAGGGAAGAAGAGATTGGTTTGGCTGTGGGTGAAGTCTGGAAGTGAAGGTAAGTTTTTTCTCGGGAGATTCTTAAGAAACCCATTTGAAGAAGTCGAGAAGTCGGGTTTTTATCAATGCTAATATATTTGCATATCTTTATTGATATATCATAGTCATCAGTAATTTATCATACATATTACCTGGCGTTGATTGGCATTATCGATAATGATTTTCGAGCCATTAAACTTATTTTTTTCGTTGATTTTGGTCGTAATTAATAACATATTGACAGAATGTTTCATGTAGGTATCGCATAAAAAGTCACGAGGGCTAAATGCTATGATTTATCAGTGTAATGAATAAGCGCGATACCATTAGTGCATTTAGCTCTTTAGATACATCTCGTTCCTGCGCTACGCTCATTTAAATGCTTTGCGTGAACTTACCTTTTTTTTTAAATCAGTGTTGTGAAAAAAGCGTCTCTCCTACCTTTACTCTTTAGAGCGAACGATTTATGTAACAGATCGCGAGTAATCATCTTGAACTATCAGTTGCGTTTGTTCCACTTAGGTTCGTATTGTCAAGAGGTGGTTGACACACGGCGGAAAAGTAGCATAACGACGCAGCATTTTAAGTATAATTTTATGCAGATCTTTTGACTGACCGAAGAAATTACATACCATATTAACCCGGAGGATAATTTTATGTAAATGGGAATACTTAAAAAAATTAAAATTGCGAAAAACTGTAAACTTTGGACCGAGGCGGTTACTATCACCTTTTCAGAGTCTACGTAATCGACGGGGTTTTCATAATGATACCGGAATGTTTTCTCCTTCCCCCTCCTCCAACCTTCTCACTCAATGCGTTCGACCTTAATTAACTCCTGATAGAGAGGGAGAGAGTTTTATTGATGGGTATTGGGAGACGCGATGCGTGGGAGTGGGAAAGAGACGATTACCTCGAAGAGAAAGATAGAGAGAGAGGGTGCAATCACCACAAATAGGTCCACGCTGATTGATCGAGTTCGTATCTTAAAAAAAAACAGCCGAAGCGAACACGGGAGAGGATTGGTTTTGGTGAATAGAAGGGAATTTGTGTGTGTGTGTGTGTGAAGGAGAGAAAGGATTTCTTTATGGAGCGTATGTGGAAAATGAGAGAGAGAGAGGAGGGGAGAGGAGAATGATTTGGAAATAAGGAGCATTGTGTATGTGTTGAGTTCTGGAGTGGATGGAGAGGAAGAGAGAGGGATGGAGGTAATTTATCCGTTGCAGGATGATGCGGTTCGTTAAGGCTTAAAAGCGTTTCGCCATGTTACTCAAATAAAGATAAAGTTTTGAGTCGGAGGATAATGAGGTGAACGTATGGAACGAACGAAAGTTGTTCGATATTACGAAGTAATGGGAAGGGAATTATGACTTTGTGTTGGAGATGGATTGGCGTTGAATACACTATTTGCTTCATAAATCTCGAATTGTTTCAAAGTCGCAATTAATGAGGGTTAATTTGAATTCTCTCGCTAGCTGATAAATCATGGCAACTGTGTGTAGAGACATCGTAATTTTCGTTTCGCCTTTCAAAACGAGTAAATATTGTTATAATAGTAGAAAATAGCAAATTTACTCATATCTGAATACAGTTTTCAATAGCCAAGCCGTTGGACTCGTTTTCGAATAGGTGATACAGAAAATAAAAGCTGAATTCGAAGCATATTGTTTCCAATTTTTCGGTTTTTGTAGCACACCTCTGTTGCATAATAATTCCTTCAACTAACTTTGATACTTTGCCTTCCTAGTTTTGGAATGCAGCCAACATTATTATTAACTTGTATGGGGAATGTAGGTTTAATAAAGCATTCACAAAGAAGCATTAGTTCGGCGATAATATTGCTAATGTTTCAATGAGTGTAATAAAAAGAGAATTAAAGTTCTGACAGACATTCCGGGTTGACAGCAGCATTTGTTTATACAAAATTGAATAGGGGTGAAATCTTTCGACTTCAATGAAACCGGTTAGTAACGACATGTACATTTCACTGCGTTTAATTCGCGCTTCATCAAGGGAAGTATTTACGGACGCTTGAATTTCTTAGGAAGATTTCCACGCGTATTTGTGCGTGGAAAGTGACGCGGTAATTACCGACACACAAGCTCTTAAACAGTAGCTTCACTATAAAATTTATCAACCGAGTTCCTTATATGCTTCGCTCTAGGACGTTTGCGCCGTTTCGCAGGCGCGAGCATTCGCGTAAACTTTACTAGCAACCGCTTGAAATTCCGACGAAATAAATGAGACCTTTCGTCCCGCGGACAAATTTTCATTATCTTTTAGTCAGTGGTCGCCAAATTTTCTACTTTACATACCACTGTGCGGGCCTTATCAGACTTTTCAAATTACTGATATAAATTTAAAAGGGCTAGTTTAGTGTGTTTTTTAAAATTTTGTGATGTCATAGGCCTAGATTAAAGGTATGTTGAATCCGCGTACTGGAAAAATATCGTTTGGATTTCACTGATATCTGACACCCCCTGCTGTCAAATATCCGAATGTCTTCAGGAAGCTAAGTAGGGGCATTTTTGAATATATACCGGCTATAAGGAGGGGAAAATTACAGTGGCGTATTCATGGTACCTTTTTTGATAGGCCAACCTTAATTAGACATCAGATAGCTTTAAATTACAATTTAGGAAGGAAATCGGGATTTTTCAAGTAGCGTGACATTTTAACAAAGCGGTAAAAGTGATGAACTATTTTCAGGACTTCAAATTTGGGACGATTGGTCAACCCTAGTTAAGAGGGGCCGGATGATATAACTAGACGGGTCGTAATTTGTTGACCCCTGCTCTAGTAAAAGGCCCTTGACGCATCGCAATGATTACAGCGTAATTAAATATCTCAAAACGGAGATTATTAATAGAAATCTATTATTAGAAAAATAAAGAGGCAGTTGTGAGATGGGAATAGGCGAGAAACACTTTGTATGTTCATCCATACATATATAATGAAACTATTTATCATTATCTTAAACTTCCATCTCGGGAGAACGTCTAAAAACGTTTTCGTGGGCGGGACTTGGGCCGAATGAGGAAAAGATGATCGGAAAAGATGATGATTCTCAGATAGCGACGGAGGGGGAAAACATGCTTCCTCGATTTCCTTCCTCGCCGTTCCCTCGTGGAAACAAAAGAGAAGGACCTCTGCGTGTAAAACGGGCGCGCGATTCCAGACACGTACGCCTTTTATCAGTGGATCGCGTAGCCGTGATGCTTCCTCTCGCCGTGCGTGACGTCTCGTCCGGAGAAAAGTTTCGGTGAATACGGAGAAGACACTCCTCGTCTTGAAGAAGCGTCGGCGTGGACCTCGTGATGGATGATCTCTTGGGGGGAAGTATTCCTTAAGGAAATCTTTTCCGGTAATGTTTATTTTTTTATATCGCGCGTAGGTTTTCTTTGTACCGCATAAATCGTTGCCGAGACCGGTAGGAATGGTGTGCGTCGAAAGCGATCGGCGATTTTCGTCTCGGTGTCTTATGTTACAAACGTCGTAAAAGTGTACATACGTAAAGGCGCGTGCCGTGCTTTCGAAGCGGGTCTATGAATCGAAAGTTGGGGTCGTAAAAAAAAGAGCGCTTTTCAATTTATCGCCGCGGGGTGATCTATGAAAGATTCAAAGTAGTAATGGGTCGCCGGTAAATTTTAACGTGGTGTAATCGGATGTCAATCTGTCATGTCTTTTCGTCCGGCGCCTTACGGGTAACAAATCTTAAGGCGCTACCCCCTTTCCGCATTTACTTTTTTAGCCTAGGTTTTTTCCCCGACCGTCAGTGAATATCTTTTGCGCATTTATGAAATTTCGTTCTAGTTTTAAGTTCATTGGCTTATTTGAAGAACTAAGAACTTTTATACGATTTTTCGGTTTATTTTCAATGGTGGCTACCTGTTTGAAATGATAGTAAACGGCAAATTAGGCAACCGCAAAAGTTGTAAAAAATCAGATGTGCGTGTAAACTACAAAGCAGCCGCTATCGGCAGAAATTTCTACGCAGATTTTGATATTTGATGTAACAAAATATAAACACAGGAAGAAAATTATTTGCTCCATCAAGGGGCTTGGAAATGTGTACCAGGCAATATAAAAGCGTCCGAGTGATGTGGTATGTAGCAAATCAACGACCCATATAAGATAGCGTAACAAATCATTCATCGATAAATTAGAAAAAAATGGCGCAGAATCGGTAAAGTTCTGCTCGGTACAAGTATTTGTTGAATTTCAATTATTGGAAAAATTCTCAACTAGGTTAATGCATAACCACTTTAAGTTATTCGTAGATTTTATTACATACTGCTGCAAAGAAATTGTAGTCTTAATAAATGCTAGGAATCTTTTATATGATTTTTTTCATGGAATCCACGATTAAATAGTAAATCTTATTTTTGTATTAAAATGGAATCACATCCACATCATCACGTTAGTTTTCTCTGCTCGCGACAAATTGCCAACCGTGAAGGAATTGCGCTTTCGAAATTCATACATTTCCTTCAGCGGTGCGCTGTTTTTTTAATTCGGTACTGGAACGCGCGCCTCCGTCTCCATTAGCAACCGCGTCCCGTCCGATCAATTGCCGTACACGTGCGATATTCCATAAGGACAAATGTCGTTGGTCGCGTTCTGGTCGCGCTTCTTAATCGCAAAAATTAACCATCGAAGATTGTTTTCTTTCTCTCTCTTTCGCATCGAACCATTCGTCGTCATCGTGAATATTTTGTAATTACTTTCGATAATCGACGTGGCCTTTGATTCCAGCCAGCACAAGACTCATCCGCTGAAAATTCAACACAAGGGCGTACCGATCATGTACTCACAACGAGGGCGTTTACCATCAAGAGCGTGCATCGAGTCCGTTTGCGCGTGCGCCAACTCGTATAAATAGAGCACGCGATCCTTATGAAAGAGCGGAATAAAAAAACCAACCTGCAAAATAAATTACGAATATGGATGTGCAATAAATCGAACGCTTGATGTGGCGCTGTGGTAATGGTCTGTTTCTTTTAAAAAGGTTGCTTGCGCGCGCGAGGCGGCAAGCCTCGTTAATTTCTCCGCGAAAAAAAAGTTGACTGGAAAACACTCCTTGTCGCGGCGCCGTACTAAAAAAAAGACTCCGACAATGCGTTCGTGCAAAGCGCTCTTTCGGTTAGAGTATGCGCCATCTGCAGTGTTTTCTTAAGGAGCTTTCAGCGTTACGTGGAGAGTGCGGTTTGTGCTCGCGAATTTCCCACCTCTCTTAAATTTCCCCATAAGCAGTTTACGAATAAGTATTGTATTCGTAAAAGAAATCGAACTGGAGATTTCAAAGGAAATGCACGTTTTAAGGTCACATGAGTAAGCTTTCAATATTTTCTCGAAGATGCCTTTGTGTGTGATGGGAATTTTGTGGGCGCTCTAAATCAAAAATTAACCTCGAGATCAGCACAAAACTTCATATTTCAGATTTTTATTTGTAATTCAAGGTTTGAAAATGTTTTGGCGGAGATTGGTCAACCGGCAGTGGAGGTTTACTCTTCTCATTGTCTCGTTTGTTCCAAATTCTCCTTTAGCACTTAATATATGTAAATATTTGTTATTACCAATGTTATAGAAAATATAATTTTCTAGAAGTTCTGTTTGAAAAATTTGTCCACAAAATGGATTTTTAGAGATATTTCGTTTTTCGTCGCTGAATGACATAAAGTTTCCGCTGCTTTGATAAACTTTTCTAATTGTTAATACCGACGCGTACGATGCCAATGTTAATTTTAATTGAACATCAATTTTTTGTTATCAACTAATACCTTTGGTAACTTAGTTTTTCAATGTTAATATTACTGTGTTATAAATTATTCACGAGCGTAATTGGTGGTATTTGTTCTTGAAGGGGCTGTTGCCAAAAGCACTAACATTACTCTGTACGGACAAAGTCATGTTGGACACATCAGATTTTTTAAAAGGTTTCTACCGAGGGCATCGTGAGATTCTGGCAGGCGATGCGATCATTAAAATTGCAAAAGCCTTGCGTTAAAAGCAAAACTTTCATAGTTTTTTTGTCGCGGCTGGATGTTCTCTTCGCGCGGAAGAGCCTGTGGAAGGGTTTGACAAGATAATTTAGATGGATGGTTTATATCGAGATGAAGACATCTTGGAGATTTTTTTTCCTCGGGTCTTTCGTGGAAAACTTCCAACCTCATTTGGACCTTAACAATGTATAATAATACTCCAACCTGTTTACCTGTAAATAGTTTTTGTCGCCTTATATCCGTGGATCGCGTAGCCGTGATGCTTCCTCTCGCCGTGCGTGACGTCTCGTCCGGAGAAAAGTTTCGGTGAATACGGAGAAGACACTCCTCGTCTTGAAGAAGCGTCGGCGTGGACCTCGTGATGGATAGTCTCTTGGGGAAGTATTCCTTACGGAAATCTTTTCCGGTAATGTTTATTTTTTTATATCGCGCGTAGGTTTTCTTTGTACAGCATAAATCGTTGCCGAGACCGGTAGGAATGGTATGCGTCGAAAGCGATCGGCGATTTTCGTCTCGGTGTCTTATGTTACAAACGTAGTAAAAGTATAGATTTTTTCAAAGTTTAACCTTTCTTGGGTAATAACCTATCAAGGTTTTCGCAATATTTTTTGTGGTCTTGAGACGATCTCAAGAAAATACTTGGATCAAGTTCTGGTGTATTATGACATGTCTTACCCCATAACCGAATGATTTTCGTTCCCAGCGATTAAGAAAAGGGAACCTTGCAGTAAACCTCGGTCGATATGTATTTTGGCGCTTAAAACCTAAGCATTCGGCATAGTATTTTGCATAGACAGCAGAAAAAACGGTAATAATATTAACAACGGAATATTATAGAAGCACAAGTTTAAAAAATTTAAAAATCCTTAAAAAACGCTGAATAAATGGTTTGTTTCCTTATTCGGCCTTTGATCCTCGGGGCAGTCTTCCTTTCATCGCCAACCTGTTACCACCTCTTTGAGTAGGCCATGGCTACCACCTTCTTGCCAACAATGGATTACGGACTACATAATTGAGTCCTGGAATCAGCGGAGGTCGCTTAAGAAAAATAAGCTTAGCGATACGCTTTATTCTAATCGATTTACTCCGGAGTTTTCGGTAATTTTTACGGTCGAAAATGTGTAGCGAGTGGTAGGGCTCTGGCTTGTGTCCGTTATTGCAATATTTCGAAAGTTGCGACTTTCTGTGTTGCTAAACGGCAGAGTAAATTTTATTGAAGTCGTTCCAGCGAATATGCATGACACTTCTTTGAGGTCCACAAAGAATAAGCATCGTGAATTGAAAAGCAATAAAATTTAACCGAAAATGTTACTATGGTCACTCTTTTCGTGTGAAGTTCAGCGATGTTTGACGATACATGCCACCATTAACATTATTTTTTATTCTTTTAAGCTGTCGAAATAACACGTTTTCAGTATTTACAACTAGTTCGGAATACGAGCACACAAATTTCACGGCTTGGGTAATGGATGTGTAATGTATATGTATAAATTTCAGTGGCACTTCGAAAGTTAATTACCTAATGTACTTCGGAAATCGCTATCTAGCGTTCTTATTAATGCCATAATATTGAAATTGCTGTTATAGATAACCCTATTATAACATAAAGTATTTGAACTGCTGGAACTCACAGGAATTTTGAGCAAGAAAATAGCTTATTACATCAGATGACATGAAATGTTAGACTGCAATTTTTCTATTGGAGTTATTATAACCTACAAATATTAAACATATGCAAATAATTAGACTTATTGCATATATTACTATTTTTAGAGCATCCGCTACATCCATAAATAGTTCCAAATTACAGACATACTTGGTTTCCTATTAAATACGTACCTATTTCATTTCATTCTACTGAAAATTCTTTACTTCGGCATCGAATCGACGGGATGAACGCAGCAGCTGTAGAGAAATGGCGCAGTAATCTAATCATATATTTACCAAGCTGGAATGCTAAACTGTATGGATTTTGGTACGAGAAATGAATGTAAATGAAGTGTATCAAAAAGTCACGGTACAAGATAAAAATTTTTAATATCCTCAACTTTTTTTTAAGGAAAATAGAGAAATATAAATTACCCATAGAAGGTATTCGAAAGGAAAGTTCGCATTACAGCGCAGCAACGCCTAATTAGATTGTTATTTTGGGAAAATCCTCTCCAATTATTTTCAATTCAGTACTTCATTTTTTTATGAAGCAACGGAAAAGTACAATAATAATTTGGATTAATAAGATGAGCCAGAGAAAGGATGTATCGCTAAATGTTTCTATCTTAAATTTTTAACAAAAAATTACCTCATGAGGATCCTCCTGTATGAAGTAATATATTCCGATTTTATTCATCAGGAAAATTTTCTACCAATTTGTTTTCCAATTGGTTTTCATTCCAAATGCATCCAGTGATATCGACATGTCACACAAACAAACTCGCCTTCGAATACTCCAAGACTAGCTGGCGCTGGAAATGGATTCGGCAAGAATTTATCGGGCGAACTAATTTTCTTCGAATGTTTTTTCTCGCGGTGGTCGTCGTTCAGATCTTGGGAGAAAGCGGAAATTTCACGAGCAAAAAGGTTCGTGCGGAATACGATCGTTTATTAGATATCGCAGTTATTTGAGAGCTAGTTAAGTTGTGGCGAGTTTTTTTTATTTTTCCTACCAGGCCGGATTTCATATACGAGGCTATGCTAATGGATAGTCAGCTGTTCAAGGCGTTGCTCCGATTCCGCTCTTAATCTGGTCGGCATCCTTCCAGATGGGGAATTGGGAGCAGGGCGCTCTATTGGCAGTGTTCGACGCATAACGTTCGATTTTTGTTCCACTTGTTGAGGCGGCCTTGAAGGAATTGATTGAAAATTTTGGAGGGAAATGAAGATTTTGATTCATCCAATCGATTCGCTCATGGGTTTTTCGGCTGTGATTTTCGAAATCCTCGTCGTGACTGATTGAGGGACGAATGGTCTCTCTGAGAGAGAAACACCTAAATGTGAGAAAATTTGAAATGTGGAAACGCAACTTAGTCTTTCTTTCACGTTTGATTCAGTAGGCAATAAATCATCATCATAGGTAGTCTGTCCGTAGATAGTTCCGTGTTTATTATTGGTTGAATATGATTCTCCACACTGCTATTTTCTGCAGTCTTCTTCATGTCTCTGTAGTAAATGTCAAATGTCAATTGTATCATTTTGAACACGATAGCTATTGTTTTCACAAAAATTCCAACTCAAAATTTAATTGGAAATATTTCATATCCCAGGTACATTTAAAATTTATTTCCCATGCATTTTTTTTTCAATGGCGGAGAGCGAAAATTTGACCCTCGAAAAATGTTGAAAAAATAATCTTCCAAAATTTGTTTTCATTTCATAAAAATTTCATATAGACGCATACATACATCATAACACACCTTTTTACCAGGATAGTAAAGATACAGATGAAACCGTCATTGTATAAGGAATTTTACTTCGAGGAAATGCTCTACGTTCGTCCCTTTTAATTCAGATCACACGTAATGCTTGACACAATACGGTCTCAAGAGTTGGCGTCATTTTTTATTCAGAATTCGAAAGCTACGTCGTCAATCAAACACTATAGCCTTTTCTTCGCCGAAAGAGAACATCTCCTCCCGGAATTCTTTTGTAGTCATTGTTCCACCGTAAAATCGATTGGGTGAGGGGAATCAACACCTGGAAGAACGCCTCTGGATTTCCACATCCATATTGACTTCTGTATAACCGGACATCTGTGGAAAGTAGCTCAGCGTTTCCCAACGACGTTCCAAACGTGAAAGTGTCCTTGAATTTCGGGATTCCTCTGCATTGACGTCAATTCGGCGTAATTCGTGGATAAAACACTCAGACCACTCTCCCGCCACATCCCTCGCCATAATATTAAGTCCACTTTCTCTTCCAAAAATCTCCTTCAGTGTCCTCCATGAAAAACCACAATCAACTCCACCTTAGGACACTCACCGCTGCTATTAAGGTTTCGACAGAGAATGCGTTGGATAAGCGTAAAGGGCTCAACTTCCAGGTGTATGCTGCTATATGGAGTTGACTCATAGTGAAGTGGAACTTATCATGATTTTCTAAGAAATGAATGTACTCGTATCACTTTGGAGAGTTTCCTGCGATTATTATTTCGTGTGGGACCTTCATAACTTCGTGATAATGCATAACTTGGATTTTTAATGAAGGGAAATCGTAATGAGAGTATTATTTTTAACCGAGGGAAATGTTCCGTTAAAAATTTTCGTTATGGGGATGACATAGAGAACTTTTTCCTTTCACTTGTTTTTCTACGTCGTGTTACTCGCCATCAAGAGAAATACTAATGGAATTACTGATGTGATATAAAATAGGCTTAGTGGATATAAGTGATAAAGCATACAATGAAAGAATGGCCGTGTAATGGTATCATTAAAGAAATCTTTATTACCCTTTAATTAATCCGTTTCTGATATAGGTACATAAGATGAAATAGGCTGAATTGTTTGAATTCACTAATCTGGAATCAATCCTTAGGGTGGGATTTATTGAAATTAAAATTTTTTTCTAGCTATTGTAGTTTTTACTAGGGTTTTCTGTAAATTTTATTATACACACAGTGTGACATCCATGACGTCAACTTAAATCAGGGACCGAGTTATTAAGAAGGATAAATTTGCAATATTGTCATGCGATCCATAGATCACATTCGCAATTTCTGGTAGACTTTTAGTATATATTGAAGCGCGCACTCTGTAGTGAATAAATAGTATAGTAAAGCCACAAGTTGACTTATTACTAAACATTTAACAAAACATATTTAGACAAAGCTAAATGTTTTTCATGTTTCAAAATCTTCTGTAATTAACGGTCAGCAGAAGGAAAGAACAATTCTATCCTCTGAATCATTGTTATCGAAGCACGAGTGATATTGTTCTTAAGAGTATCATTGTAAATTTGTACATATCTGAAGATAAATGGATTCATTTTTCTTCTGAGCACAAGTCGCTTCATAGATAACAAGGTTTTTTAATATTTTTCACTTTCTTACTGTAAAACGAGAGAATTTTTCGTTATTTGCAGAGCTGAGCTGCAGGGGGGGATTTGCGGGGGTTCGGCAGAACCCGTTGATAAGAATTCCTGGATTCGACGAACCCGTTGATCCAATGTTGGATTGAGATATTTTTGTTCGGGGGAAAAATTAAAATTACGGTACTTACAGAAAACTTTCGCGAGCAAAAAAACTGATCTAAATATCATACGAATATTTTTTAGTAACATTTAATCTTCAAGAAATAATAAACTAATCGAAACGAATCTGTATTATTGTCCACCTTGAACAGCAAATGGGGTTTTGACAAGAATTATTTAAATAAAAACTTAATAGGATTTTGCTCTGACGGAGAAAGTGTAGTGCTTGGTTGCAGATCCGGAGTTAGTACTCGGTTAATTGAAGATTTTCCCGACATTATTATATGACACTGCTTGAACCATCGCCTTCAACTGGTACTGGACTATTCAATTAATGATATAAACCTAATTAATCATTTTAAATATTCATGGAGAAAATATATTCTTTTTATTATAAATCAAATAAGAACTGATACGAATTAGAGGCAATTTCAAAAGAATTAGAAATAGAAATAATTAAAATTGGTCGAGTTCTTGGACCAAGATGGACAGCGTGCAGTTAAAGATCGGCAAAGGCAGTGTGGCGAGCATATCCAGCACTTTTCGAAGAAGACAATACTTCTTATTTAATAAAATCAGTAAAACCGTAAAACGGTAAAACCATAAAAACAGTAAAACCATAAAACGGTAGAAACTATAAAAACAATTGGTAAAAGTTCCACAAGTAACTTTTACCAATTGTTTTTATAGTTCTTACCGTTTTATGGTTTTACTGTTTTTATGGTTTTACTGTTTTACGGTTTTACTGATTTTATTAAATATGACGCAGTCCACCACATGAAAACTTCTACCATTGATTACAATACTTCTTGTTTAATTTAGCGCTAGATTTTTAAGTCTGTGACAAATTGTTGTTTAAATATTTCTTATGCATTAGTATTTAATGAAAATTATCGATATTTAAAACTTACACTGGCTGATTTTTTATTAAAAGTTGAAGTTGATGAATACAGTGTATAAGAACTGCTGTGATTTAAATGAAAATAGTGTGTCA
Organism: Uropetala carovei; assembly: GCA_036926305.1. Lineage (NCBI taxonomy): Eukaryota > Metazoa > Arthropoda > Insecta > Odonata > Petaluridae > Uropetala > Uropetala carovei. The sequence continues at coordinate 1,214,719 of JAXCHB010000089.1, read as the reverse complement.
CGGCAGAATTTTTCCAGTACAATCTAAATTCAGTTAACCATAAATTTATGAATATGAAACTTTCTAAGACACGAGTCTAACAAACATCAAAACCGCAGCGTGACTTTTCTTTGGCTCAAAATGTTGATTCGCTAATATCGTGTTTATAAACCCGTATTATATAAAACATGACATTATTTAGTGTCATTTTTTTTACAAAATTCCGTATTTAAATACTTGTAATAATCATTTAACCCATACAAATTTATGCCTCAATATTACTTCCTTATTATTTCCTTAAGGTTGAAAAAGGTAAGCGTAGTAATCTACCGGTGCCATACTTAATACGAATAAATTCTATGGCACGAAATATATTACTTAAGCATATATTATCATAACATTTGTGCTTAGTCATTAAAACAATTTTAACCTCTTGAATCCAAGAACACGTTTTGGAAATCCGTAAGATAACACGCGTCGTGCTTCGTCGATACTCCTGCAAGCTTTATTATCTCCCATCTTTCTTTCCATTATTCGTACCCATGTTGCTGTTTCGCTGCGGAAGATCGGTAATACACAAGAGGGGGGAAGGGAAGCGGAGGGAGGGAGACAATGTGGCAATATCATCTCGCAGGAGCTTTTGAGTCGGGAGTGGGGGAGAGGGAACCGGGTAAGGTAAGGGTGCAGAGGAGTGGGTAGAGTAGGAAGAGGCGGTCTGATACGGTAGGTTGGTCTCGGTGGTGCGGGAAAAGAGGTGGGAGGGGGAGAAGAAAAGTGAGTGTGGTGGGAGGGAGAGAAGAGGGGCGAGGGAAGGGTTGGAGTGAGTGACTTGTCCTTCTGACGCAATCTCACTCGTAAAACTGGGTCAGAATGAAAAAGGAGGGGCTCAAGAGGGAGGGACCAAAGAGAGGGACCGCAATGGGATGCTAGAGAAGGGAGAGGGAGGAGGAGGGGGGAAGTAGGAGGAAAACCGGGCGCTTAAGTCGAGGGAAGGTGGGAGGAGACTTTAACGCTCGATCGTTAGCGGAGAGGAAGTCGTGTTCGGAAGGAAGAGCCGGGAACATCTCTTGTTGGTTGGAAGGGAGCAGGGGGGGGGGGGGGGGAGTGGGAATCCCTTCGTTCTTCACTCTTTTAGTATGATTCCATCGTAACCTCGGGCTAATCCTAAAAACCGAGTGTACCTCCGATGTGGGAAGAAGACGGTTTGATTTTATCGGGTCCACAAAGATGAAAATTTTCCTCGTTTTTTGCTTGTATCGGTGTTTTTTTTTCATGATGGAAATATTCATGATACGAGGTAGCCAAATAGCTATTTACCATTTTCATACGTATTTCGGCGTGGAAAAAGTCTCTGCGATTTGTGCTTCCCAGAGAAATCTCCTAACAGGTCGTCCCCGGGTGCGTGGGAGGGGAGGGGGATAATCGCGATCGAAAAATTTTGTTTCGATTGAGTAAAACTTTGGCGTGGGAGAATTTAGGTCTTAATCTCGGAAGATAGCATTACGGAAAGTTCGGGCGTTCAATTTGGGCTCGTGGGCAATTTTTTATGGGGTCAGAATGGTTTAGAGAATTTTCCGTGAAGAAAAACAACAATGTCGGTGCTCCTGATTCTCGTTCGCGACGTACTGATTCTCGTTCGCGACGTATCGAGAGATGTTTATCTCAAGGGAATTTTGTTATCGCTCTATAATACCTACCGAAAAAGTAAGTTAATAATTTTGTATATGATCCGCAACGAAGGAAAAGTGATCATAGCTACGCAAACATGGCAATTATTTACATTTAAATGTGGATGTGTTCATGTAGTGAGATGTTCATGCCAGGCATTGTGACATGACTTTCGTACTAGTAGGGAGAATAAATTTTTCGATCAAGGAATTAACCTGATTTTTAAGTCTTGGTAAAAAAAATAAGGGTTATAAATTTTTGAGCTTTGAGATTCGAACGTTGGCTTGAATATAAAAATTTGAATATAAACGAATTATCTGCTATCATTAAGCGGAACCTCTGTTTCACGAAACAAGTGCATATAGCGACCGGTTAGTTGATCGTTCCCCACAGACAACATGAAGCGGAAAGTTTCGTGCTAAAGTGACGTGAAACTAGAAGATGAGGAAAAATTTTCTCTTTGGGAAGGAAGAATGTCGTGAGCACAGTATTCCACGAAATGTTGCTCAATGGGTGAGACGAATCCATTATTCTTTTCGTCGTTCCTTTTTTCGCTTTCTTCGTTTTAGTAGTTTTCTTCTTTCCAAAAGCCGTCTTTATCCGAGTTTTCGTCCGTCTTTATCCGAGTTTTCGTCGTCTTCATTGACATTTATTTATTTTTTTAGGTAGTTAATTTACCGTAATACCGTATCTGGTTGGAAGAGCGCTGCGAGGCATTCATAAATGAGCAATAAAATGCTCTTAATAGCATGTATAAATTTATTTATTTATGTATATATTTGTCCTTATACTCGTACAACTGTGAAAAATGGACTTAAAAATGAAAATAGTCTTGTAGTTTTTATTCTGTTTGTTATGATTATAGTAAAATTTTATACATTTATTGCCGTCTGTTTTTAATCGGAAGGATTTACAAATATTTTTCGAGTTATTTACAACAGCGTGGCTAACTGATCGAACCTACTGTTCAATTTCAGCTTTCCCACGAATTTTTCATGATTAGTAAAGTAAATAAAAACCGATTCAAGTTCGCCGAAAAATTGTTAAATTTATAGTAAATAGAGGATAGCAGTTTCCTGTTTTAAATATTACTCAATTTGTTCTTTGTTTATAAATTTTCTTAACAAAAGGCGCCTAGTAACAGCTCTCCGAAGGAAGCGGTAGCCTAGTCATCAAAGGTCATTAACTCCATTGTCTCGAAACACATCTTGATTCCCACTCAGCGGCGAAGTTATTCTCCTAGCTCAACAATCGCATCCCTTCGAAGCATAATTTAATTCCTGTGAGATAAAGATCGGCAGACAGCGGCGGCCTCAGACCATATGTTTGAGCAGAAATTATGCGTGCGGTTTTTCATAAGAAAAAGTGCTCGAAAATAACCCTTCTCATCAAGGATGCTGAACCTTCCGAGGGTTCCATTCAATCTTTTTTTTTTAAGAGATTCAAGGTGCTGAAGTATCTGCTATATCTATTCACGATGCAAATCTAAAGTGGACTTCCTTTGTGTTCATGTAAATTTTATGAAAGTTGTTGCATTTTTGCATCATTACGTAGCGAAAATTTCAGCTTAAAATTTTATCATTTGGCCGTGAATGTTTCAGGAAATGTTATTTAGTATATAAGCGATACAATTTGGTGATGGTATTATATACGGATTTCATATAATGAGAGCAAAATATAACATTTATATTGAACGTCGTACGCGAATTTAATAACTTTGCATAAGCGGCGTTTTTAATTTGGAGTTAACTAATCACAGCTTATTTTGCCGTTCAAGATAAAATTATCAAGATAAAATTGGCTAAAATTAGATTAGAAGACTATTTTAAAACTAGTGTAATTCCCGTTGAAATATCAACGGAAGAATTATAGATAGATTGATTATTAATATTTGCATTTAAAATAATCAATAGCACACTATTACATATGAAATATTTCGTCATATATTACATTTCTAGTGAATATTCTGTTGTCTTTTTGTAAATGCCTTTGGTTGTATTTTCGGCTATAAAATTCTGATATTCTTCTCCCGCCTTTTTCTCGTCAATGCTACATATAATTGTCGGTGTGCAAAGACAGGGAAATAATTATTTGTATACATATATAACGTAGGGAAAATAATTAAATTTCGTGCACTTAACGTTATGATTGTTTTAAAATTGTACTCTGTACTTACGAAGAAAGAAAGCTTACTCAAATCCTCAATAACGTTCTCCGTCGTTATGTAAATAAAACTCTTTAAAAGATTTAAATAAAAAACACTAATTAATCAATCAGCGGAAAATTTCTTTGAATACTATCAGAACAAAAACAAATCAATTTATTTCAACATTGTAAACTGTTCTTTTGACGATTGAATGGATCATTGTTTTGGAGATTCTTATTGACAAAAAAATAAACTAATTGTTTCTCCTAGAAACCGTTACATAAACAAACAAATGTTTATTATATATTCCCGTCGTTTTCGCCGAAAGAAAGGTGAGTTGTTGACGTACATGTGGCGCCGACCTATCGGGCAGAATGAGAACTACATTTCGCTGTCTGGCATCTTGCGTTCCTTACAGAACGTTTTTATTATAGAGAGTAACCATTAAAAGGTTGGGAAAAAACCATATTCGCATTTAAACTACGGATCAGCAGTCGTCAGTGGCGATTCACCGATAATTTCATTTTTGCGACTATTGGAGAAACTGTTTTTCAATTTGTTTTTCCACGATACGGCGATTTAAAATGTGTAGCGCGGTTTCAACAGTGGTTCCTCGTGGTACCACATTGAAAACCTCTTGTACTGCATTTATTTACACAGATTTCACTTTAAAACAAAAGGCGAAACAATTGCGCCACATCAATCTCCGTCATTTCTTTATTCTTTTTTAAATAAAAGTGCGTGCCACCTAGCACACGGGCAGCAAAACTCCACGCTCCTGCTAATTACCCCATTCAGAAAAAAATCCGTTACCTAACATTTTTCCGAACTCTCATTCCGTTTCACTCTTGACACCTCCGAACGCCTAGCGCATACATACGAAGTCGATGGTGTGGGAGCCTCGTGTGCCTCTTCACAATGACTAGGAAGACTCCGCTGTGGTGTAGAGGGGGGATGTTGATGATGGATTCCGACATGGGTTTAATTACCGCTCCGACAATGTTCGGCGCCGCTGGAAAGTTAAAAAAAGTACCGAATGAAATGAGTTTTCTTTCTTTCCATCTTTCCCTCTCTCTCTCTTCCATCCACCCACGCCTCTTCCTTCCCGTCTCGAAAGGGACAAAGGGAGGAAGGAGCTCTCGCGGGCTGGTTGAATGCACCGCGGACATGGTACCGTGACGAGGATGCTTACTCGGTCGAGGATGGGTGTGTTGCGTTCGTGCCGTGCTCTCGCGTGCTCTTAAAGGCAATCGTTAAGGGAAAGACGCTTGGTTGAAGACGGTCGCAAAAAATATCGTCGAGTGGCAATTTTCTGTCAACCTAATACGGTCTGAATTGCTTGTTTGTTATGAGTCGGCTGGAAAAAAGTCGAGAATGTTTTTTTTTTAAGAGCGGTAAATTATATAATGATTTGGTGCGTTTCGCTCGCCCTAAGGCTATCCACTGGATGGCTCGCGAAATTGGCATTAGCAGACGTGCCCATAATGATAGCTGGCTAGCTCTCGTGCGTTTATGGATAGAGGCAAATGACGTCCCGAATTAAACTACAATGACTCTGCTCATCACGTCTTGCCATATTCGTCGAGGAAACGATGTGGGAAGGCGTTAAATTATTATAAAATAGTTACGAAGCACCCGTATCTATGAAAGGAATGAAGTAGGCTTTAAACGAACGTAGTTTAAAGATACTAAAAATTCAAGCAGCTGATTGGTAATTAATCCGTATCCCTCGCGCATTCTAATAGCTAAGTTTCCCTGAAGAAGTTCAATTTAAAATTAAAATTCGATCGAGATGCTTTCTAAATGATTGTAGAAATGTTACTGCATCTTCTTGTTACGGATACGGCGCCAATCTCGCGATTAAGAGCATATGGAATAATGTTATGTCGAGAAGTTGTCAGTTCTGATTGAAATACATACCTCGTAATCATATAAAGAATTCATCCCTAACAAATCTGCTGTTTCACGTTAAGCTCATCGTGAATGGGGAGCACAAAAAGTATTTTTAATAGAACTTTAAAATGGAATGAATGCCACAAGATTGTTTTAATCAATCTGTAAATTGAAGATAATCTTCTTCAAAATTAGTGAGCCTCAGTAGTCTTTAACGATATAGCTACCGCCAGGGTTACTTGGATAAAAGCCGCTACGTTACTTTACATGTGTGCCCTTAGGCTTAAGAGAAATTTCGATAGCGGTAACCTAAATGATCGGAAGTAATTCATTATTAAAATTCATCGGTCAAAGAAAACTTCTAGAAGGAAATAACATAATTCGCATGTAATAAGACGAAATGCAAAGAAACATGGTCAGCTTATATCTGGGGTGGAAAATAAAATCAGGACACGAAAACCGACGACATAAGAGAAAACGGAGTATTGTGACGATGTAAAAAGAAAAGTGATAAGCAATTGAACAGCTTACGGGATACACCATTGGTTTGGATAAGGAATAGAATTTGAAGTGTATATAGCTCAAGGGAAATGGCAGGGAGATGGTAAGAGCTTAATCAGCGTGATTAACTGTGTCGAAGCGGCAGTTAAAGGGAGATGCTGAGATTGCGGCGCTTAATGAAGTGGGCGACTCTTGCGGGGGAAGATTCCAGGAAAGAGGTTTAGAGGACGGAAGAGGCCTGCTATCCTGGATTGTTTGATGGATGTTGTTGGTGGTGACGAAAGCCTAGGACTGCGGATAAGGAATCGTAGGGAAAGATTATAATCACGTTTCTAGGCAAGGAAGCTAATTAAGTAACTTTTACTTGGAGTTCGCGTGACGTTTTGTATTAAGTTCGCCCATTAGTGTCTATATCCTTCACCCAGACGTTATGGATGCAAAGGATTTTGAGAATTGTCGTTAAGTTTTCAATGTTATATATTGCACAAGTATAACATTAGAACCTCCGTAAATCGTTGTCTATCTCAAGGTGAATTTCACGTTTTTTTATAGGGGATGTTTTAATATTGTTTATCATAATACGAAGTATGTAAAGCAGGGGTCTCCCACTTAATCTTTGCGTGGACCGCTTTAGGGCACTGTACCAAATCCGCGGGCCGTATTCTCAATTCTCTTTCCGTTTCTTATTATCTAGGCATTCTCTCTTCCTTCCCCATCCTTCAATACCCTCTTATAACCGTTCAGCACGAAAATACAGTCGCAGTTTGTCATTCGGACATTTGTAAAAATAACTGACAGCGGAAAGAGCATTTTCCTGCGCTCCAACGGTGTATGGTATTTACAACGACATGCAAACCGCGGATATTTTCGAAGTGTTGATTATATGCAGTTCTCTAGTAAACCTAAGACAGCGAACGTCTTTTTTAAACACGAGTTGGCTTTTTCTTGCCGAATAATTTCCTATTCGCCGTGTCCACACCTTTTCTTCCTCTCTCTATCTCTGTTTTAGGCGCGCATCCTTATTTATTTTCGGAAACTCCGAAGAGTCCCAGTTCTCACGGTCGAAATTCCCCGTTGTTGCCTAGCGAGCGCCGAAAGAGAAATCTCGTTGGCGAAGTTCTCTCTGTCACGTTAACGCTTCTTAAAGATCGCGGCGGTTCTTCCTCCTTACAAATCGTCCGCTCTTTAATAAAAATCTGCACCCCTCGGGAGAGATGTTATTTTTTTCCTTCCATGTTATCATCAAGCTCAAACCTTGAACGTACCTAATTAAATTTTCCTCTGGATGTATGTTTTTTTCCTAAGGGATTCTCTTCCTGTTTGACTTCTTGGAAATTAACGCCCTATTTAATGGAACACCAAACGAAAGTCGACGTTGAAAATTAAAGAATTGCAAAAAAGTACACGAGCGATGCACGAGGTTGGGTTTTTGTGTTTTTGCTTTGAATGGAGAAAAAGTCCTTGAAGCGGTTAGTGTGTGTGCTCCTCGGAGTATTTCTTTAATTCATAGTTGCGATTAACGATTCTAGACATGTTGGCGGTTCGGTCGCAGTTTCCATCTGGTGGTGGGAGTACTGTTTCGTCACCACCGCTATCGATCGTAACCTGCGATAACTTATACATATCGATACCATCGATAGCGAATGTATTGACACTGTCCTTTTCAGCTTTACGCGTTGCTCCTTTATGCACTGTATTGTCCTTTTTGACAGCCGCGAACGCCACGGGCGACGACGCCGAGTGGACGTAAATCTGTATATCAATCCATATTATGATAATTTTGTCGCTTTAGAACGTCTTTCATTCAGGATAACAGGTCAGCTGTCGTTTAGTTCTTACATTAAGAGTTCATTCGATGAAGGAACTCGGTTGCATGACCGAGAGGAGTTATTAATTTAAGATAAAACACGAGCCTTTCCGTCTCCCTTTCCTTCCATATCTTACTCTCCCAGTAATCTTTCGCCTCATGAAATACCGCTTCCTTTCTAAAATTTTTTTTCTCTTCCTTCGGTGGAGAGCACATCTCCTTCGTTGCATGAAGGCCAGGCGTCATTCATTCACCCATCCCTCTTTTTTCCTCCTACGTTCATAACTCTTCCCCCCCCCCCCCCCTCCCCTCTCGCCATTTCCTCCCTCGCTGTTTTCCTATTCTCACCGCATGCAGAGTGCCACGCTTTTCCCTCCATTTGTACGTACAGGCTTTTTTTGTTAGAAATCCTTCGCATCCCGCCGGGGACTAAGGGAAACAATTTATCCCTTCTTAACCCTGTCTCCGTTTTTATTTGGTCCGTGGCGTCACCGTCGAGGCGTGACTGTTCTCGATCCCTTTCACCGATTCAACCCCATTCCCACTCAACTCCTCTCTCCCTCAAATCCTCTCCCCCTCTCACCCCATCTCCCTCTCAACCCAGCTCCTCACTCCCCTCCCTTCTCCTCTCTTTCTCTCAACCTCCCTCTCTGTCCCTCTAATCCCCCCCACCCCCCCCTCAACTCCGCCTCCGATGCAACTCGACCGACCCATATGGTAAATCTTCTCGCGTAAGATATGTGGTCGATTCGGCGTCGCTTCGTTTCGTCCGCGAAAGAAAAAAACAATTCATTTCCTCTTTATATTTGTTTTTTCCGGTGGATTTATCCGTGTGGAAATGTTTTCTCTCCCCGATGTTGTCGTAAAGTACGTGGTTCAATAGCGGTTGCTAAGGGTAACGGACGAAAAATAATACTTTTGCCATAAAAGGTCGACGAAAATGTTTTATACTGTTTGCTTGGTTTTCTTTGAGAACGCAATAGAATTTCAAGCTCATCTTATGGCTGAAATATTATTAAACAAATCCTGTAATAGCAAGTGGCGTAGCTACGACTGCGCGGACCCCTCTATTATAAAAAATGACGGGCCCCCTATTGAGTTACAGATAAAGAATTCAAGCGAAAGCAAAATTTTATTATTATTATAAAAAGAAACCAATCAGTTTTATAAATAATTATTTTAACATAATAAGAAATTGAAAATATAATTTGGTTTGAGCCTGATATAATAGAAAAAGTTCATACTTTTTTGTTTCTAGTTCTAGTAGCTAGTGCCCTTTAACCGATTGGGCTCTACGCTTCGCTTAGGCTGCGTAGACGTAGCTGCGTAATTGCTAATGACCATAAATATGTTGGGAATACCGAATGCATGTTTAGGTTGAAAAACAGTGGTTTCTCATATGGTAGATCACTTTTTCAATGTAATATCGGTTAATCGAACACCAGTGACGGCGGCTGCTTTATTGCCGAAATGAGGATTTGGTTTTCCAAACCCATGAGAACGATTTCAAAAGCGCCATTAGTAATGCAATGCAAAAATTCTCCGTTAATGAGGCTTAAGACGAATTATCTCGCGTTTTAAATTTAACCTATAAAATGGTTTCCCCTCCGGGACCTTTAACACTAGGTACCGTATTATAAATTTAAAAAATACTACCTTCTATTCTCGTTGCATAAGGTTATCATTAAGAAAAATTCGTATTTCTGGGGTCGATTAAAAAGAAACCGTGGTGTTTATTGCGCTACAACAAGGTCACGTCACTTTGAGACAACCTGTTTTTTAATTAACATCATTACCCTCCCACGCGTTTACGGAGGTTCGCTTGAGTACGGATGTCACTATAAAAAACCGTCAGAGATAGGAATTCCGCGATAGTGATTTACCGACGTAAAGAGTGGAGGTAGGTAAGAGGGAGAACACCGGTAATTACCGTGCGGCGATACAATCCACGAGATCCGAGGGAATCCTCGCGGGAATTATTTATGGCAAATAAATAGTGTGCCATCTTTTTTGTTCCTGAAGCAGTTTTTTTCGGTTCTCATCCAATTAAAACGCGAGGACGAAAATTTCGGTTCTAACTACGCCAGCTTTAAGATCCCTGGAGAAGTGTAAGTCTTCTCCCGGAGCACCATTTCCGGACGAAGGGAGTTCCCATGCCATGCCGTAAGGTAAATGTTTTCGCGACTCGTTTAAAAAAGCAGTGTCAATATAAAAGTTCATATTTTCGAGGGTGAAAAAGTCAAGATTTTCGCAGGACTCGTTTCATACCGAGAGCCAAACCTTGGAAGATGGTCATGGTGGATTTTTAAAAGCATAAATCCGCCGATAAATTTTTCTTTCCGAGTACATCTTCCATCTTAACAAGAGATGTCATTTTTAGACAATGTAATTTTTAAAAAAAGAGATGCAAATCTGTGTAGGCGACGGAGAAAATGGGACAGATCTCGTGAAGGGGGAAGACGAGCAACCATCGGATCGAAAATCGTGTGAGGAAACCGCGCTGTCCCATCACGATTCCTTCGAGCGCAAGTCGTTTCGTGATTGTTTCAGCCTCAGCTGTGGCCACCTGGGGGCGTCTGCGAAAACCTTACAAGAGGAATCTTAAATAGGGTCATGCGACGTCTGGGAGATTAATTATATCGTACCCGTCCGATCCTCCAATTTGTTTACTTCCATTAGATGAGCAAATGGAATCGCCGGATTACCTCTATAACCTCCTTGTCTCTCGTTTCGCCTGTTAGTATGACGTGAATGAGGTCTGGTGCCTTTCGTGGAGTATATCATCTTCTCCTTGTAATCCTTAGAGGAGGTGAGACTGCGGGTAAAAGCTATTAAGGCCTGCTGTCCGAGACGGTGTGCTCTTTAGTATTTTGTAGCATTTGTGCTGTCTCGGAATGCTTTAATGAAGCGGAACAGTAGCTGTTCCGATGTCAAATAAATACTAAGGTAAGCATTTGATAAGTTTGTTTTGGTAATATTAATAAACTTTAAACGAGTTTCAATATATTTACGTTTTAACGGTGAATGATTTAACATATTTTTAACTTTCTTAGTCAGCATAATTCTTTTACCTATCAATCTATAGAGGCTGCATTTAAATTTAATCATTCCCACTCGAGCAATTTGTTATAATTTTCGATGTGATTCGTTAATATTTTCGTTTCGCATCGGAAGCTGTGTGATCAAATTGGGTCGATATAGATCAGTGGTGCACAAACTTTTTCTATCAAAGGGTCGCATTACACATTTTCTGCGGGTCGCATTATGAATAAATTATATTGAATACATAAATTTAAGTAAAATCTGAATTAAATTTTATTTTATTACATTTTATGAGATTTTTAAAATTTTTGTTAAATAACGATGGTTTTAAATAATAATAATAATTACAACTTAATTTCCTGCATAAATTAAACTTTTCATTTAAATAAGAAAGCTCTGACACAAAATAAATAGAATATAGGATCAGCCAACCGTGCTATTTTAAAGTGAATTTAATTTGCCTCAATACGATCGTTGAGCCTGCATTGCCGTTGTTAAACAATATCAGGTGTAATGTTTGTTGCGTTTAGCCGCAAGATTGAACACGGATTTTCATCCATCAACTGGTTCCGATATTTCGATTTCATCAATTTCATTAATGAAAAAGCCTGTTCGCATATTAAATTGCTTCCAAACAGAATAGCTGCCATTCGTCGTAGGATTCTTTAGGAAGGTATTCATAAAAATTTAGCTGAATTTCCTCCTTAAATTTCGACCTCAGTCCATCATTACTCTGAAGATCTATGAGTTCGAGCTGTAAACTGAAGTCAGCGTCTTTATACGAGGCTTCAAAAGGGTTCGCAAATGTTGTTAACAACGTTTTGTCCCGCTGCAAATTCAGGTTTTTGTTATAGATTACGTTTGTCATGGAATGCGGGGCTCGAGAAGAGGGAAGACTGACTTCGTTTGGCAGTTGTATACATCCCAAAGCAGTGGAGAGGGTAAAGAAACACTCGAGAGAGCTTATAAGTCTCAAAACCTTAGTCTTTACTCTGAGACGTGCTTCCAACACTCAGCAGAAAAATGAAGCGAGAAATGAGTTTTCGGGATTTATGAATTTTTTTGGGTTACCTAAACTGAGAAGTTCGGGTTTTTCACACATTCCTGAACTTTGTATGTAAACATGAACCCGCGTGCCATACTTCAGCTCAGTAACTATTATAGTTATGAGTGAGAATTTTGAACCTGGTCTAGAGATTCTGATTTTTGTCCGTTTTTCATTTCCCGGTAAACGAGACATACTTTCTGAAAATTCTCGGGACTCGAGAAATTTAGTGAGTTTTCAAATTCAATCAAACAAGAAATATAATTTGAGTTTTATTTATTAAAAATTTAGTCAAAAGAACTACTATATAAACAGAAAATAAAAAGTTATAAATTATAAATATTATATTTGTCCAACATACCCAGGGCCGGATTAAGCGGTTCATGGGCCCCACGCAAAACACAGGTTCTTGGCCCCGGCCCAAGATGGGGCCGGATTAATTAAGAGAACCTATAATACTTTCATAATAGTGGCAAGAGTTTTTGGACAATATTGGTCAACCGGAAGTGCATTCTTGTCGTCTTTCCTCAATTTCCATAAATAGTCGTTATTATAAAAGTTGTAGAGAATAAAATTTGCTGCACGTTTTGTTTGAGACAATTTTTCGTCAAACCTATAGTTTAATAGATATTTTGATTTTTCATTGTTTTTGCAAATATCTCCTTTAAAACTCAATTTTCATTAATGATTGTAATTATCAGGACTTAGGATGGGAATCACTAACTGAGCGCCGATCACGCTCTAGGTTAAAACTACTTGAAAGATTTAGAACGCATATATTCTCCAGTGACGTCGAAGAAATAATAAGAGCGCCAGATACTTTGTATCTATAGAAGCAGTTGACAATTTTCTTTACTTATTTTTTTACGTAATAAAGACTATTGAAAATATTTTAAAATTATTCTCCAGTGTAATCGCTTACAATTGTTTCTGAGAACGCTGACTTCGAGAGTAATCATATTCATTGCTCTGTATGGAGAAAGTCATGTGTTGGTCCGTCAGCTTTTTATGAAAAGTTCAAAGAATGTAAATAAGCATGAAATTGAGGAAGTGACATTAACCAATATACAAGTATTAAAGGATTATAGTTTAATAAAGACATTGGTTTATTTAAGGCAAAGCAGAGGTGTATGCAGAATGTATAAATGTTGATAACAAAGTTAACGGATTGCAGGCAGTAGCGCACACAGAGGTCCGAAATATTGACAAGCACAAATGTTGTATACAAGTTATATCAATGTCGCGTATGGCATTGTTCATTATATATAAGTTAAAAACAAAGGGGCCAAACCGTCTTCTATTCCTCTCTGACGGCGCCCATGAACCCAGATTTAAAATAACGATGTATGTTTCCACATTTTAGAAAAATCACAATTTTCCAGGGGGAAGGGGGTCCGGACCCCGTGCCCCCCCTGTGTGCGTCACTTATTGCAGGTATTCAGATTCATATTCACAGGAAACTTTTTCCTGAGAGCGGCCCCCCCAATAAACCCGGACCCCAGTTATTTGCACCGGCTACTATCCCCTCTTCCGGGCCCTGGGTAAGATATACATAATATTTCGTTCTCAAGTAAGAGCCGCAACCAATAAACCGAAAAATTTGAGCATGCCTGAATGAATGCACATGGAAAGAAAGAGGAGCCGCAGGGGAGGGTCTTGGGAAATCCCGTATCCTCCTCGGACTTTCTTGCCTCTTGACTGCAAGGAGAGAGGGCGGGTGAGAAGGCTCGAGTTGCGGGAAACCAAGGACAGCGTAAATATAAGACAACTAGAATAATAACCCGTCATATGACGGGTAACATTAAAAATTATAACATACTGGCTTCATTAATTAATTAATAACAAAACAATATAGGTTGCATAGCACTTATGCTACATTAAGCGTTCAAATCACAGAAAATACGCACTTTTACGTATTTCTTAAATTTTAAAAGGCAAGATACAATAAAAGACCGCTGCAATAAAATAATTTAGAATTTCATTCGTCCTTTCGTTTTTGTTTGAAGTTTCTAAGTTATTATTTAGGAATTTTAATGAGCAAAAGAATAAATGTCTGCACGGTCAAAATCGTTTTTCCCGTGCTTTAAAATGGCAATACGAAAGGATATCTGGAGTCGAACCAAGGACACTTTGTGTAAAAGTAATAAAATTTTCTAGTAGACAATGTGATCATCTAAGAACACACAAAATTTCGTATCTCTGGCTGCTTCCAGTGCTGAGATATTGATAGATTCTAAGAGCGTTATACACACAAAGATGGAAAGACAGAATTGGAAAAATATATGAGGCATTGGAAGAGACCGGCACAGCGGTACATGGCCCCCCGTAAAATACTTCGCACCTACTCAGCCTAGTGATATCACCGACGCACTCTGGGCTGCCGCCGTCTTACGTGCATAGCTGAAATAGCTTTAGAATAAGGAAAAGCAACTGCTCCTGGCCGAGGCAGCAACCACTCAGGCAACCCACGCCATGGACATCATCGCCTCACCAGGACTTTTCACGATGCCCTGGCTGCCCAATCCGCCCCTGGTGGGCCCCTTTGTCATCTGGGCCCCACGCACTTGCGTGTTTTGCGCTTAATCCGGCCCTGAACATACCTCTATATTACTACAGAAAATTAAGTCCTATTCGTAAG